>JBAMNC010001161.1:0-600000 GCA_037902135.1 Cetoscarus ocellatus
CTTGGTTAATTGGTGACTCCAAATTGTCCTTAGGTATAAGTGTGAGAGTGAATGGTTGTCCATCTCTCTATGTGGCCCGGTGCTTGGCTGGCAACCAGTCCAGGGTGTACCTTGCCTTCTGCCCAGTGTCAGTTGGGATAGGCTGTAGCCCCCAGACCCAAAACGGACAAGCAGTTGAGATAATGGATGGATGGGCATGTGGAATGTTCCAAACAGGCATTTTTTAAGCATTCCTTTAATTTTTTTGGTCTTTTGTTTCCTCTGTCCTAGCATATTTGGAACTTAAAATTCAAAATGAGTGAATTTTTGCAAGATAGACTATAAAGTTACCAGTTTGGACATTAAATATCTTCTTGTTGTAATGTTACGATTTAAAATAAGTTGAAACTCCTTGTTTTAATTGTTTTACAGAACGTCCCAACTTAATTGGATTTGAGGTTGTATATACAACTGATAAAATGCATGCATAGTACATACAGGATTACTGCTAAAATAGAATATGATTTCACCATATTCTACTTTTTAAGTTTAATAATTGCTGAAAATAGCGGAGCATCATCTGCATAAAGAGATACATTTTTTTTTATGCCAGAATCTGTCAAGAATGATGAAGCATGAATCAACATTTTTTTCTCATTGAAGTTCCAGTTTCCTTATTTGTACTGTCATTGCTTTCTGTTTTAATTATGTCTTACACAACATCCCAACTTTTTTCAGGATATGTTGGGAATGACCCAACTTAAAAATGATTAGATTTTGGTGGTGATCAAGATAACTGCCATAAGTGAACAATTGTTTTTGGCTCAATAACTGTCTAACTAATAAAGATATCAAAATGATTCTGAGTGCTAGGTGTGGGTTTTCAAGGAATCATAACATAACACAACATAAAAATGACAATTGGACATATTTTTTGATTATATCTTACATATCCATACTTGTATTCAGGGTGGGATCACTTCCAGGGACATATGAGTATTTCTGAGTCCAGCTTACTTTAATTTTAAATAAACAAACACTCGTTAAGATACAGTGTGGAAAACAAAACCTTGTCAGGACGTCCCATGAGACAGCCTGGATTAACTGGCGTCATATAAACACCCGTCTAACAAAATGAAACTGTGTTATCAGCCGCTCTGCATTCACAAGTCATTTGTCCCATGAATCATCGCTGCTAATTTTATTTGCCACCAAAATGACACGAGGGAATCCTGTCGCTGCAAAATTGATTGCAGCCACAAATATTTGAGCCGTGTTGTTCTTTGACACCGACACTCTCGATCTGTCACCCGCCCCCCACCCCCACCCCCACCCAACCCAACCTCTGCTAGATGTTCTGTGACTTGATATATCGGGTGTTTAAGCCCCCGCTTTGGCTCAAATCCAGGGCCCATTTGTACAGATGGGGTTTTACGTGGGGCCGTTTTAGCGAAGCACCCTTTCCCATAAAGCCGAAGTGTCTCATCGCTTCATAATTGTGTGATTATGGTCATTTGCTGGAGTTGGGTTGACAGATTCTATTGAAGCCCAACAGATGCTTTTATCATATTTTAGCTCCTCGTTTGACCTTAATCAAGCATTACATGTATGAATAAAACGGGGTGATGATATTTCACTCAGGAGGAGGATCAGGTGTGAGACAGAGGAGACGGTGAGAGAAGAAGAGCACTGATGAGGCCCTCTATGGGGATGTATGAGAGGTAAACAGTGCCACCAAGTGGAATAATATGGAACAACACCATTGGAAAAGACCTCAGTAAAAATACAGCTGCTGGCCAATTTAGTGGGTACACCTTGTTAGTACCATATTGGACCTACTTTTTTTTAACTGAAAAAGAACACAGTGTGCAGGAACAATATACAGAGAAAGAAACATAAAACTGATAATATTATTCAAATACATTTAGAGCAGAGCATATATTCAAGGTTTTCAGTTTTTTTTGTTGTCAGATTTATCTGTTAACTCTATGTATTGCTCAACATCTTTCAGAAAAAAAGATAAAGTTGGGTTTTTTGTTACTGCATTTGCATTTGTGGATACTGGACCTCCTTTTTGCCCAAACAACTGCCTTAATTCTTCATGGCATTGATTCAACAAAGTGCTGGAAATATTCTTCATGAATTTTAGTCCTTATTGACATGATAGAACACAGTTGCAACAAATTTGTCAGCTGCACTTCCATGATACAAATCTTCTATTCCACCACATCATAAAGGTGCTGTATTGTATTGAAATCTGGTGACTGTGGAGGCCTCTGGAGTACAGTGCACTCCTTGTCATGTTCAAGAAGCCAGTTTAGGCTGATCTGAGCTTCCTGACATAGAGCATTATTCTGCTGGAAGTAGGCATCAGAAGATGGGATGGACATGGTCTGCAACAATACTCAGTGCGTACTAAGGTCCCAAAATGTGCCAAGAACATGTCCCTCTGACGCCATTATAGTCTAAAGTTTTGATACAAGGCAGGATGGATCCATGCCTTCATTGTGTTGATGCCAAATTTTGACCCCATCATCCAAATGTTGCAGCAGACCAGGCAACATCTTTCCAATCGTTCATTGTCCAATTTTGATGAGCCGCAGCAAATTCTAGCCTCACTTTCTTCTTCTTAACTGACAGATCTGGTGTGGTCTTCCTCTGCTGTAGCCCATTTGCTTCAAGATTTGACTTATTGTGTATCCAAAAATGCTCTCCCACCTACCTCAGTTGGTTCTTCTCTTACCTCTGGCATCATTACGGCATGCCAGAGGAAAGAGAACCGATATTGCCTCTTTTTCAGACCATTCTCTGTAAGTCCTAGAGATGTTTGTTTCCTGAAAATCCTGGTAGATCAGCAGCTTCTGAAACACACCAACAACAATTCCACATTCAAAGTCACTTAAATCTCCTTTCAACTGTCCAAGGGTGGCAGTAACTCAGTCCATTTGTCTGCGGGGTTCCCACGAATCCTGCAAAACCTGGAAAATGATTGACCAAATTTCCAATCATGGAAAAGATATGGAAAATGAGCAAAAAGCAAAATGTCCTGGAAAAGCATGAATTGCCCTAGAAAATTATTTATCTTCCTTCTACCTTGCTAGCGAACAGATATCAAACATAGGAAATGAAATAAAAGTGTACTTGGTAACTACTGCACACTTAGCCATAAAATAATGCAAGTTAAGGAATAAAATATAAAAAATCAAAACAATGGTGACGAAAAAAAAAAAAAATGGCAAAATAAAATTTAGGCTGCTTAAACAGTAAATGTACAAAATGTATTTATAAAAAAAGCAGAGTAAATATAGATTTGAAAAATTAGTACAAACCATAAATTTATAATAGTTAGACACCACATAAAAGCCAGGGGATGAAAACATCCTGGAAAAGTCCTGGAAAATGATTTCTAGAAAAAAGTGGGAACCCTGGTCTGGTTGCTGGAGAGACAGCTGACTTCCTGGGTTCTGCCAAAGTTGCCCTTTAGCAAGGCACTGAACCCCAAAGTCTGCTCTGGTAGGATGTTCAAGAGCAGCAAGCCATCAGTCTTCATCAGTGCTGATTGTAGGTCCTGTTCTTGGATTGGCAAGTCTTCGTGATAGTAAAGAATGCTTAGTTTCTTTCTGGGCGACACGGTGGTGCAGCAAGTAGTGGTTCGATCCCCGGGGCATGCAGGGCCTTTCTGTGTGGAGTTTGCATGTTCTTCCCGTGCATGCGTGGGCACTCCAGCTTCCTCCAACAGACCGTAAACATGCTTGCTAGGTTGATTGGTGACTCCAAATTGCCCTTAGGTATTTGTGTGAGCATGAATGTTTCTTTTCTCTCTCTATGTGGCCCTGCAGTTGGCTGGCGACCGCTTCAGGGTGTATCCCACCTCTTGCCCTATGTCAGATGGGATAGGCTCCGGCTCCTCGCGACCCCAAAAGGGATAAGCAGTATAGGAAATGAGTGGATGGATAGTATGTTTGGCTCTTAAAGCTCAGGATCCCATGGCCTGTATATGAATTCAGTTTTGTTGGGAGAAGAAGAAACTGTGAATCAGGACATCAGATTTTACAGCAGCGGTTTTGTTGTTTTTTAAGCTTTTGATGCAAAGCCTCAACCATGTCCCCGTATTTGAACCCTGATTGTTATCGCTCCATCTAAGCAATGAAAGACGGATTCAAAAGTGGGATTTAAGCATTAGCCTCGAGCTGTAAAACACCCCAGTATGTAAGAAAAGACGCATGGCGTGTTCACATGCTGCACGTTTTGATGTGGCTCGGCAGTGACACAGAAAAAACACAACAACAGTGTTTCTGGCATGTCAATTTTTCTTTTGTTATTTTAGGGGCTCTGTGACACAAAAATCCCATCTCCCATTGTTTGTGGAGGCTCAAAGGATTAAACAAAGTCAACAGTGATGGAAAGGCACTGATCTTTTGAAGTATTTACATTTGTGTGTGTTTCTTTGTGCCTCTCCTCCATCCCCCTGAAGGCGTGCGTCTATATTTCTCCATCCTCCGAGTTTGTCTTTGCTCCGCTTAGGTAAATGGCGGCCTCGGCGACAGACAGGCGCTCTCCATCTTGTAAACCCGGAGGGGGTTTGGCACAAGACAAATGGGCCTGGGAGCGTCATCGCAGCCTGTTCCACCTGGCTTGTCTCCTATAGTGTCGCAGTGATGTGTTGCATCGTGGGAGTTGTAGTCCCCAAAAAGCAGGCGGAGGTTCATCACTCACAACAAAACAATGCTGAGACGACGAGGGTGAAGTAGACAAGTTTATTAATGATAATAATGAGGATGATGAGGATGATGATAATATTAATAATTAGTCATAATTATAATAACGTTAATGTCATAATAAATAGAACTCTTCATCTGAAGCACGTAAAGAGAAGCATACAGAAAGAGAATAAAACAAAAACACAAAGTTCAGAGTACAGAGCCAGAGGAGGGGGGCAGGGACTTCTAGAGACATTTTTTAACCTTTCATCAATATATCCATTTAATTTTTTAACATTTTTAAACTTTATTTAACTGGAACATTTACAAAAAGGAGAAAGAGATAGATTTTAAAAAATCCTTATAAATAAATTTTGTCATTATTAGAACAAAATACAAGATTTTCAGGGTGTCAGAGGATGTTTTTTTTTCTTTTTCCCCCTGAAAGGACAGTAAAGGAGGGGAGGACGGGTAGGGGAGGGAGGGGTAATTATGTACAGAACAGCAGGAATACAAAAGGGGCCGGTCGACTCATGTACTATAATGGTGCCTCCCATTTGACTCAGGACTCTGAAGCGGGAACTGGGAATTACACAAGATCCCAGTGAAACCAGATCAAGCTATGAGCTGGGTACCTGAGGATCAGCCGACTTCCTGAGCCGGGGCGCTCCCAGTGATGTATCTAACCCGCAACAGGACAGTCTGACGTCCAAGATCAGATGAAATGCACCAAAAGAGCGGGAAGGGTTGGGATGAAGGCGAGGTTAGAAAGGGAAGGCAGGGGGTTTTCTTTAAAGACGGGGAGGGGGGACATCCTGCTAGTGTCACAGCTCAAGCAGTTGTGCTCAGGAAGATCAGGACCAGTTTGTTACACTGAAGGCATCTAAAGGGGGGAAGAGGGGAGGGGGGGCTGTAACCCCCGCTACCTGCCCCGTCCCGCTGCTGAGGAGCGAGCTGGAGATCGAGACGGTTTGAGAGGAGCAGAACAAAACTGGAGACAAGAGCAAAGAAAAACAATATATATTTATTTTAGCAAAAGCTACCTGAAGAACAAAAGAAAGGGAAAAACATCAAAATAAGTGAAATTTAAAGTCAAAATTGGAGCAAAAGCAAGTCTGGTATTACGTTTGGATAGTTTATAGAAAATTGTAAGTTGTTTTGTCATATTTTAACTTAATTCCAAAAGCTTTAGCGCAGCAACAAAACCTTGAGGAAGCTAAATATCTTTGCCTACCTAATGTAACTAAGGTCTGAGTTTTATACATAATGATAATATCAGCTGAAATCTAGGGAGGCTTTGATTGTGTTTTTCACCTCTAATATCAATCACCAACCTTAACCTTTTGTAGTTTAGAGTAGACATATTAATTTACTCTCAGTTTATTTACGTGACCTTAAAGCTCCTGGGAACACAAATCAACAAAAACTTTCTTGATAAGATATTTACGATCAAATATATTTCAACTTTCTAAAAGTCTTTGCATCAGCAGTTCAGTTTTTGAGGGTACCAGAGACTAAAGTGGGCGGGGTTTAAACTATAATTTATGATGTGAAAAATGTTTTGGCCAATAAGAAAATAACAACCAAGTCTCGCCCACTCAAAGGCATCAAATCTGCTTTACTCTGGACCAATCAGAGTCTTCAGAAATCATTTTAACAGTGAAATAAGCTGTTCATTGTTTTAAAACTTTCTGATTTTCAAGGATACTCATGTGACATTAAACTTTATTCTATTAAATTCAAAATGTTGTAAGTCAATCCTGTTTAATTTTTCTAATACCAACTGGACCTTAAACAAATCAGTCATGTGATTCACTGGTCATACTTTAAACACATAGTTTATAGTTATGTTTCCAAAGAGACCTCAAACACATTACCTGCTAGACAATTACAGCATGACCTTGAACAGATGTCTTATATTTTACCAAAAGAACCCTAAACATATTGAAAATAGTCATTTACCTAAAATGCATCATCTAAGAGTCATCTTATAGACGGACACTAAAACTTATTAGCTGATAGTAAATTCAGAGGAACTTGAACTCATCATTATATAGTCAGGTGAAGGTGTCAGTACTTGAATCGGCCCCTAAACACGTTACCTGCCAGTCATTTCACAAACAAGACCCCAAGGCATTACCTTACATTTTTTTAACTGATGGGACCTTAAATGAGTCACCTATTTTTTTTCCAAAAGGGACCTTGAACAAATTTTCTCAAAATCATTTAACCAACAGTCATTTATCAACAGTCTTAATAGTCGTCTCAAAAACAGGACCTTAAATGTATCACAAAAATGGATGTTTCACAGCTAAGTCCTAAAATGTATCACCTAACATGATTTTTTACAGACGGGACCTTGAACTCATCACCTCATAGTCAGTGCCCATGTATCCAGTGGTACCTTAAACATATTCAGTCATATTATTTCATAATTTGGACCTTGTGGGCACTGCCTTGGAAGTTTAGGATAAGTCATTTTACAGACAGGCCCCTTAAGTCGTAGACTAATTTTCTGTTGATTAAAAAGACGTTAAAGGAAAAGCAGAACGGCCTTTTTATGAACAGAAACTTTTACAAAATTTCCTTTAATGAAGGGTCCTCAAAGGCACTGTCAAAAATTTATTACAGACATCACCTAAGATGCATCATCTAATATTCATTCTAGTTACCAGCCAATAAACAAATAACTTCATCTCTAATTACTGACAAGACTTTAGAGGCATTCATTTGTGATGAGCTTATAAGTTGAACCTAAATTACTTATACTTATTTTATAGGTTGAAATTTAGATTTATCGTTTTGTAACTGTTTTACTCATAGGACCCTAAAGACATTGCCTAATAATCCTGTTTACTGGCAAGACCCTACAAGCATTGAGTAATATTTATTTAGCCAGCAGCTTAAACTTATTGCCTTATATCAGTTTTATTAATCAGAACTTGAATGAGTCACCTAACAGTCATTTTACCTGCTTGTTCTACTGAGAGGTTCTTAACATTTATTTATTATAGCAGCAGGAAGTTAAAGGCATCTACTCAGATCGTTTTCAGCCTTATCGTCCTGGAGTAGGTAGACTACCTTATCAAAATAAGAAGATACCAGAAGCCTAACATGAGTGACATCATATGTTTTGGCTGTGAAGTGCATAGATTGTTCAGTGGAAAAAAATCGGATCATCAAACCAAAAGTAAAAATGCATCAGCCTAAAGAATAAAATGAATGAAATCAAACATTCGCTTCTTCATCTCTGTCAATAACTCAACTCGTTGAACTCCAGTGCAGTTCTGCCCCTCATAAAGTTCCCGTCAGAGTAAAACTCCAGCCGGCTCCCAGTCGTTTGTGACCCACCACGAGTCTGTAAGTAGGCCAGGTGAATCATGAGACTCTCAGAAACAAACCTACAAGTATAAAAAAAAAAATTGCTAAGCCTGCATATGATCGCAGCATGGGAGAACAAATGACCGACTTTACCCCAATTAGACTTCACAACAGTTAGTTGCCATGATATAGATACTCTTTGTAATATATGAGAAGCTGTCTACAGATGAACAGAGGTCGCGTGGGTAGGAGCCCTGATTCAGAACAAGTTTGGTAACACTTTATAAAAACTACAAACTATTGTGCAGCAGTAAAGCATTAGTACTCAAATAATCATCTATAAAGTGTTATTAATTCATCTGTGTTATCAATAAACACCGTTATAGCTGCTGTATTGATGTACCAGTAAGGCATCGATAAATACTGTCCTCTACAAAGCATCAGTACATATTACTTTAGATTTCTGTTCTTGTAAATATATTTTTAATCTGAATTTTTGATCCTGTTTATCAGTGAATTTTGTTCATTAATATAGCATTAGTCACAGTTTTAATCACATATGTGAATCTTTAATATAATCTTTCTAAGTCCATATTGACACGTGACGCAACTTCAACTAATTTCTCAATATGGGAATTAAATCGATAATAGAAATTGTATTTTGTAATCCTGACTATGGATTTATTTTTGTACATAAGTGCTGTTTTTTGACACTTGTTCAGTCTGACACCACGTCTTAGATATAGGAGACATATTCACAGTGTTACTATGTGAAATGCTCAGTTTATCACTATAATAGGATGAGAAATATGCAGGTGTGCATGTACAAAATGATTTACATAAGTCTACTCATCAACTGTGACACCTTTCACACATTATAGGGTTTAAGTTAAGTAGATTTTTTGCGTAAAAACAAGTTAGAGTTCATGTTTAACTGAAAACTTTATCAATCTACTCAGATTAGCTGCATATGTAAAGGCAAACAGTAGGATTTTTCCCTTTAGACTTAATCCTGAAATTACCCTCCTGGACCTCAAGGGTCCTCCTCCCCCATCCTTCCATTGACTGACATGTACATACAGGACAAATTCTGCTGTGATAAAAATACCATCAAGGAATTTTCTGGTTGGGCTATCCTTTCGGAGCGGCTTCAGAGACTTCGTCAAGAAAATAATATATTTATAAGTTGCTCTATTTTTGGGATATAGGCACTTTACAACCTTTTCTGGGATGGGGTTGGGGGTAAAAATGTGTCATGATTGATATTGAAGAGTGCACGTTATTTGTGACTTATTCCCCAGAATTTTAAAGGGAAATGAGACATTCAAAGGAGTAGCAGCGTCCTTACTTTACAGAACTGAAATCAGAGCAACGCTTGGGTGAGAAGTAGCCTCCTTCTGCCAATTATAATAACTCCGCTGTTGCTAACCATAAATAACAAATATCACTTGATTAATGTGATCCAGCATCTGATGCTTGATCATTTGGACCGTCGTCTCATCCTAGCCCTTGTTTTTTTCATTTTTCTCAACACTTTAATGGATTTGATTCACACAATTATAAATCAACCATAACTAAATATAATTATTTCAAGGTTGTATTTCAAGTGAATCATCTGGACACTTGTGGTGGGCATCTGGTGGCTACCTGTGACCCACGACCTCTCCCTGTGTTGCACTTCTGATATTAAATAATCCAAATACAGGGAAATTATGACAAAATAATGCCATTAATATATGATAACTTTGAACTTTTAAAATTCATTAATCACTGGTATTTACTGATTTCTTTGCAAGATATAATTGCCTGCAGTTGTTCCATTTAAAATCTGTAAGGCTGTACTGAATGCATTTGTAAATACCACCAATATAAGTAAATATTCTTTAATTACTGTTAAAATTAAGTTTTTTTGCATTGATAAAAAAAAACATCAAAAATGACTTTTTTTCTGTCTTAAATCATGTATTCAAGCATTCCTGTTCCATTTAAGTACAAAAATATTATTGATGCTACCGTGAATTTGGACTAAGGCTCTATTCTAAGTATTTCTGTGATATTATATGTTGTTAAAACAGCCTTAGGAAGAGTGTCTAACAATTTTTATTAACTAACTCAGCTCTCTGGCAGTAATGCCCTTTCAAGAAACCTAATCTATGCTGTCCATAGATAAGTTAATAATGTTTATAGATGATATGTGAGTATTTATTTATGCTTTAGTGATGCATCAATAAAAACGTGTATAAAAATGCTTATAAATGACGTTTAAATTGAATAATAGTGCTGTATAGATGATGAGTTATGTATGTATTTATGCTTTACTCCTGCTTTACCCATTCTTAATAGTGTATAGTTATTATAAAGTGCCACCATAGATTTTTTTTTTATATATATAACCTGAAATAAGATGAAGTTACTCAAGAAGTGTGAGGTGAGGTTTACTGTACAGGATATTAACAGTACACACTGAAGTTTTCAGGAGCTTAACCGAGTGTTTCCCTCTTGAAGCAATTCACACAAAACCACTACGAGCTTAAGTAGTAGTGTACCCTGAACTCTCAAACAAAGTTGTGCTTCACCTGAACCTGCTCGCCTCTCATGAAAAACCAAAAAAAAAAAAGTTTCTTTCCAGGGCCAGCAGGTTTTTTGCTCTTTTTCTTTTTTTTTTTTTTAATTCCCCCCAATATGCAATAAAAGCGCCCGCCCACCAGGGTCAGCATGAGAACAGCAGTTCATAAAGCGAGGCTGCTGCAGGAAGCCCGGCCTCATCAGCGCGGGGCTCGTTACATTATAGAACAGCCAGCTCTTCCTCCTTCTTCCCGGCGCTGAATGAAATCTGGGTCACGTCAATACACATCCGGGCTCCGCCATCATCACAAGAGCCTGGCTGTCTCCTGATCAAAGAGCACTGAGACTGTGTGTTCAAATCATACTTTGGTTCAAGTAAGAAAAGAAAAATCAATATTCATAAACTTTTTATCTGACACCCACAACACCTAGCGCTAATTAGCAAGTCTTCCCAGCTCCAATGAAGGGCCAAATTACTGATTCTTTTCCCGGGGTAAAAGGAGGATGATGTTTTGCATTTGATGGGGAGGAAAATGTAGAATTGTGTGTAAAGGCCTTTGCACGCTGAGACTTTTTTGTTATTTGTCTGTAAGTGCAGCAGAGTTTTAAAGAAATATTGTGTTGTGTCAATCAAGTTTGCACACTGATTTCAAAACTTTTGCCCATGTTTTTCTTAAAAAAACTGGATCAAGTTTCTTTTTTTTTCCAAGCAGCAGCTTCTGATTTTGAAAATGTGGAAGCACTAAAGCTGCAGTTCCTTTAGTGTCCACTTGAGGCTGTCTGCACGAGCAAGAGGAGTCACATACATACTCAATGTTACAATGGAAATTATACTTTTTATGACATGGTTCAGGGTTGAATATAATTGTAAAAACTCTCTTTTAGCATTTAAAAAGAAAAGAATCAAATTAGTGGAAAGACTGACATGACTGCATGCCCTTCTGTCATGGCTGTTTGACAGGAAGTTCAAAAAATGACCCAATTCCAACTCCTTTGGATCAGAAGTGAACGTGTTTATCTAAAAAACTTAAATAGTTCATCAAATATATGCTGACCCAAAGCTGTGGCCTGGTGATATGAAATATAATGCATCCTGGATTTTGTCTTTTGCTACTGTCTTAACTTGGGAATTACAAGCTACGGTAAATAATGCTAATGTGAGCTTTGAGGAAAATACGGCCAAAGCATGAGCAGATAGTTTTGAAAGATGAAAGTTAGGGCTTGATTGCAAAGTGATGAGTACTGCAGACTACAGGACTATGGCCCACGTTATGTTGGCTATCCAATGTTGGTCCAGTGGCTGGTTCAGATTTTCCAAATTAGTTGCTACTTGGATCAACATTGAAAAACAATGACTTGGAAGACTGAGAACCTACACAGACATGTTGGCTCTCTAGACTTTAAACATCAGTGTGTATGGAACTTGAGCTCTTAACACTTTCAGTTGCTTGAAATTTTGCACTTTTAAAAAATGTACACTTTGAAGAAGATCTTGTTGCAAAAGTGTGAATATTGGGCCAACAGTTGGTCCGTGGTAGAGTCAGTTGTCTTTTAACTTTAAGCTTGGAGGTCCTGATCCCCAGCTCCTGCAGTCACGTCAATGTGGGGCCCTATTATCTTGTACATATTGTACATATTTTTATTTTATTTATAAGTTATTTTCTGATTTTCAATTTTCTGCTTCTGTTCTGTTTGAATTTGTTTATACACTAGTAAAGTGAACTGGCGTCAAATTTCTTGTATGTTTAACATACTTGGCCAATAAAGCTGATTCTGTCATTGGTTCATGAATATGCCAATAGCTACTTTAAATAGCATTATCTACCATCAGTGTATGACTATGGTGTAAATGGGTGTGAAATGTTTCAGTGACTGCAATGTAAGAGCATTTTGAGCTGCCAGATGACTTTTTGCTGAGGCTTTCAAGGTACATTTGTCTTTAGATCCCTACAACAAGCAACACAGGCCCTTAAACAATTGGGGCTGAAACTATGTGATCAGGAATGACTTCATATTTGATCTATTTAAAAGAGATCAGCCATCTTTGAGCATCCAGCCTGAACAACAAGTGCATGGGAGTCAAACCCAGTGGTGCAAAACATGATAGCCACAGAAAGAAGTAGCCAAGATATCAAAGCTGCAGTGTAGGGACTGATCTCACTTTTAAAGGCCAAGAAACCCAAATAAGTCAGACAAAATAAGCTGATGATATGTGTATTGGATCAAAAATATTTATATTATTTCAGTTTATTCTATAGCTTACATAATGCCTGATCTATATTATGGTGCATTCAATTTACCTTTGAACTCGGAATTTTGAGTTTGGAATCACGTCACATCCATGTTCAATGTTTTCCAGTTGGTGTTGAAAACACAAATTTTGACTTAAGGGGTTGTTTCAAGTAAGGTTTCAAAGTAACAGCATCAGTAGCTGCCTGAAACAGCTGATTCCTTACTCCCCCTGGATAGACCTACCAGTTTGACATCACACCATTGCTCCATCAGTAGTTAAGCTCATTGGCTCATAGTGGAAAACCCAGTGGCAAACATAGACTTTAGAAAGGATGCAGAGCTATGAAAATTGCCCTGCTCTGATTGGTTGAACAAGTTTCCAAACTGGTCAACCAATCAGAGCAGACTGGGTCCACATGGGACAGGAGCCTTACAGTGAAAGAAGCTCCAGTAGTGCATCTTAGAGAGTGAGAATAGAGGTGGATCAGGCATATGTGAAACCTAACATATCATCAACAAAATTGTATATATGCTCCCAAGTTAGGACAAAACTGAACTTTTTAAGGCAAAATTAACTATACAAAAAACCTAAAAAAAAGGACTCAGGGTGCAAAGGCCTTAAATCTGTGTGTTTGTTTGTGTGGTTAAGGGGGTTTGGGGGGAAGATCAGTTCACACTATCACCATCACACTTTCAATCATATAACACATGATCACATGTTACAGTAAATATCAGGGACATATTTAGTTGGAGGGGTGGGGGTGGGGGGGGTCTGATATCTATGTTCGGGGGGCAGAGGCTTTCCTGCCCACCCCCTCTACTCCCTGACATCACCACAGCCCATATAATAGATATGTATATATATTTATATACAGAAAAAGAATACATACTTATTGGACACCCTAGACATTAATGTACATTCAAAGAACTGAACCAACATTCTTGTTTAAACACGTTTACAGTGACTCTCCTGATATAAAGAATTTTTCGCTTCCACCAAATCAATTTTTTTTTTTACCTCTTTAAAAGTTTTCAGTGCTGCAAAAAAACAAAACACACAAATAAATATTCTCAGAATACATTGACAAAAGAAACATATTTCAGCCCTCGTTCCTTGTTACCGTTGGATGGGCACTACTGTATTTCTATAATGTTTTATCTAGCGACATAGTCTGTATGCCTCAGGCTTGTGTTTTGGTTATGCACCTGCTGATGTAGTACAATGGGATTATTCGAGTATAATTCAATTAGTTACATGGACGTTGATGAGTTATTCTCGTCAGGGTGGAAACGTGCATCCTTGGTAGTTGTACGCACCTTGTTTTCACGTTGAAAGTTCGTCCGTCGGTGCAGAGTGACACAAAGGCTTGGGCTCGGAGTCTGGCAGGGTGAGTAAAAGTCGGCGACATCTGCGCCGCTAACTAGTCCGTAGTCTTTGACCTCTGCTGGGGCGTGGAGAGGGGCAGACCGGGGAGGCTCGGCTGTATACCGTCTCACCGTCCCGCCGTGGCTCACCCCCCCCACTCCCCAACGCTGTAAACCAGTGACGCTGCCCATTGGGGAGGGCGGGGATGCCCAATGGTGCTGCCAGGAGAAAAAGTGACATCACGACAGTATCCACAAGGGACGCTGCTAACAGTAGGCGCTGCCGGTCAGTGACACCGCAACAAAGAGGGAAGGTGCGACATCACAGGCCCGGAAAGCGAGGAAGTAAGTAAGGAAGTTAGGAAGGAGGTCAGCAGGGAGGGAGGTTGGACGGAAGAAGGCGGAGCAGTGAGACCAGAAGGCTGACCTTTGACTCCACCCACAGGAAGTACAGCGTAGAAAGTGCGTCTGCCTGGATGCCGAGCTCTCCTTGCCACCTTTCTGTATTTTTTTTTTTTTACACAACCTCGGCGACAGAGCAGTGTGCCATAGAGAGAGGAGAAGGGGCTCCTCCCTCCTCCTTCCTGCATACCACAGAATCAGCATCAAGGGCCAACTGTTCATCTCCCTTACCAAAAAACATAAAAACAGATTTGTACATATATACTGCTTTATACACACTTTTTACCATTGTAAATCACAAAAGTATAGAAAAATAAAATGTTTTATAATAACGGGACACTTTTCATTCTCTCTCTGTCTTTTTTCTACCCGGCAAAAAGGTGGTCCCTGGTGGAAACTGGCTCACTCCGTCTGTCAAGTTTGTGGCTGGTTTGACACCGCTGCCGCGGCGCCGCTTTGTACGCCTCCCGTCATTCCCTCGCCAGCCTCAGTAGAGGGACTCCTTCTCGTCTTCTTCTTGTGTTATTTTCTTAAAGCTAGTTCTCCTCTCTTCGTTGTTTTCATCTGTGATGTCCATCAATACTGAGTACAGCTCTTCCTTTTGTATTTACTGGAAACAGGGGGAGAAAAGTGGGGAGACTGGTAAATATGCAGCAGGTAATGTTAATGAAAGATGAGTATTTTTCAGTGATTATATAAATCAGTTAACTGGGAATAATCAGGTTATGCTAATAATCTGATTTGATGTTATTACGTGCACTTTAGTAAAGCCTCAGTTACATGGTCAGCTTCTCTCAGCAAATTCAGATATAAAACTCATTCGCTGTGTCGTCTTCACAATCACCTCCCTGGATTGGATCCACTCATTGCTTTGTTTCTTAGCTTTATGGTGATCGAATCTGACATTGGATTGAGATCTGGTGACTGCAGGGGCCCCTGGAGTACAGTGAACTCTTTGACATGTTCAAATCCTGTTGTCATGAAGTCTGGACACGGTCAGTGTTAATACTCAGGTAGGCTGTGGGATTCAAATGATGCTCAGTTGGTACCAAAGTTTGCCATGAAAGTATCCCCTACACCATAGCATAGCCATCACCAGCCTAAACTGAGGTTCATCACACCAGGCAACACTTTTCTAATCTTCTATTGTCCAATTTAATGACCCTGTGTGAATTGTAGCCTCGGTGTCTTGTCCTAAGCTGTTCTAAGCTAACCGGACCAACACTAGGTGTGGCATCATGTCCAGCATGTTCAGAAATGGTTTTCTGCATAAGACAGGGTTATTTGAGCTACTAGTGCCTCTCTTGCCATTTGGCATCATGTGGACATTTTTCTGCTTGAAGAACTGGATATTTTCTCTTTCTTAGACCATCCTCTATCAACCTTAATGATGGTTGTCCAGCACTAACAACCATGCTGCATTCATAGCCACTTAAATCACCTTTCTTCTCTACTCTGATGCTTGGTCTGAACTTCAACAGGTCATCTTGACCATGTCTAAATGCTTGAATGCACTGAGTTACTGCCATGTTATTGGCTAATTAGCTGAATTTGCGCACCAAATTTTATTACGTGGATCTATATTTACCTGCGCCAAGGAGGTTGTGTTTTTGCTAGCGTATGTTTGTCTGTTTGTTAGCAAGATTACGTAAAAACTACTGGATGGATTTTGCTGGAATTCTCCAGAGAGGTTGGTAATGGCTCACCTTAAAAATGATTAGATTTTGGTGGTGATCCAGATAACCATTAGCGAACATTCGTTTTTGCTCAATAGCTGTCTCACTAATGATGATATCAACATGATTCTGAGTGCTAGGTGTGGGTTTTCAGGGTCAAGGAATCATATTATGATGGAACTATTGATTATAGATGCAATATGTGAGCTACCTTGGCGAAGGTTTGCGCTCTCGAAGTGCTTTCTAGTTCTTACTGAAGTGCATGTTAATGTATCAAATCAGATTACTACCACTGTATGATTATCCCCAGTTAAAGGTTTGATGTCAGTGTATATGTGTGCATTGTAAGAGTCAGTTTAGAGCAGTTCTTGAACAAGTTTTCAGGACTTTTACAGAAATTTCAGGCTAAAAATAGAAAGAAAAACATATGGGATAATGTATGAAATAAACAACACTTCATTTTCACTCCCCCTGCCTCAAAATCCTTGTACTTTACACTGTTAGAAGATGGGAGAAGTTCACAGCATCATGTTAACACACACTGCTGGAGTCAGTTAAAAGGGATCAATTCTTAACCCAACCGCAAAAAAAGTTCCAGAGCAGCGAGACAACAGCTTCATTCACTTTTCATCCTGCTCTCCTTGCATAATGCGACATAACAGAAGTGGGAGCAGAGGCCTCTCGACTGCCAAAACTAGTGCTACCGCTCTCCCCAGAATAAAGATCAGAGCCTGCTGTAATCACACCAGCGGAGATCGGCACTTTGGCACTGCAAAGAGGAGGAAAGTCTCAGAGTAATCGGGCCGGATTGAAGCAGGAGAATAGAGGGTGGGGTTGTGCGTGTGGGTGAGAGGCAAGGCGAGGCGAGGAGAGGAGAGGAGAGTGTCCCGGGACCCTCGTCATGACAGATGCTGGCTAATTCAGAGTGATCTCCAGCAGCTCTGCGGAGCCTCTGACAAAAAATAAATAAATTACAGAATGATGGGGAGACAAGGCTTTTAATTCGCCTTTGTAGAGAGTGTAACTCTCCACCCTCCCCTTCGCCATCCACCCAACTTCCAATCCTGAGAGACAAACACTCAACTTAGTGGCGTGCTCGATCAGCGTCCACCCCTGTTCCTATCTGGAGCTGGCCTCACTGCCTCCCCCATCTATTCCATACCTCAGATTTACTGAGCGCTCGCAAGGGACCCGCCATACAAAAATATCCACATGCAGCCCTATAGCTCAGGGAGGGGGCACGATAGCGCAGGAGCTACATATAGTCCTCTCTGACAGGCAGCACAGAGCTCAAAGGGCTGCAGAGACAAATATATTAATCACCCGTGGACGTGAAGGATTCAGGAAGAGCTCACGTATACTTACAGTCATAGTTTGTTAAGCAAGTCTATCTTTAGTAATTAAAAGTTGAGCCCATTAAAGGGCGGGTCACCCAGATACAGGAAGATGCATTGCTCTACTTAGACTCAGAGTGGTGTCGGGACATACAGAGAGTTTATGTGTACAAGTTTTCAAGAGTGCATGCCATATATTTGCTATGGATACAAATGAGGTTAACAGAAATTAAACTGTGCTGCTTCCAGACTTCCAGACTGTTTTGCTTTGCTTCACCCTGTCGGGCAGCTTAAATATGGCTTTATGTAACAGACTAGTTTTAAGCTAAGGTGGTTTGGTGCTTTTTATCACCCACTAAAGGGGTATGAGTTCAACTACACTGCTGTCAAACTCTACGTCATCATCTTTAGCAAGTCTATGGGATTTTTGAATGGGTTTTTCCACAGTTAGCAAATACATCTGAGGCTTTTGAGTTTTTTTCCACAACATAAAATACAACTGGAATCACCCCACTTGACTAATTTAAAGCTTTGTTATGTCTTTAATAGGATGGTTGCTAACAAACTGCTAACAAGGACTTCAAAAATATTTGGTGACCATAATCATTTCTCTATGGTGGCCAATGAGGGCAAAATTATTATGTTAAAGGTTACAGGTTTTTTAGAAGCACTGTGCTGCTTCCAGTTTTCCACATAGAGATATTAAAAAGGTACAAAGTGATGACTGAGAGCTCCAAATGCAGCAGACTGTTTTGCTTTGCTTCACCCCTGACAGGCAGCGTAAATATGGCTTTATGTAACAAAATAGTTTCAAGCTAAGTTGGTTTGGTGTACTTTATCATCCACTAAAGGGGTATGAGTTCAACTACACTGCTGTCAAACTCACATTGTGCTGTTACACCTCATCTTTATAGAGTTCTGCTGCATTTTAGGGTCTCTGCATCCCTCATATTAAAGTCGATGGGATTTTTGAATGGGTTTTTCAGATGTATCTCTGACATAAGGTCCCTGGTTAACAAATACATCTGAAACTTTAAAGTTTTTTTCTACAATACCAAATGCAACTGGAATTGCCCTACTTGGGGATTTTAAGGCTTTGTTATGTCCTCAATAGGACGGTTGCGAACAAACTGCTAACAAGAACAACGAAAATATTTGGTGACCGTAATCAGTTCTGTATGGTTGGCAATGAGGGCAAATGGGTCATAGAATTATTATGTTGAAGGCTGCAGGTTTTATAAAGAATTACCTCTCAGTGTGATTTGATCATGTTTCTCTCATGCCTGTTACAACTGTGTTTCTGACTTTAATAGTAAATAAAAATTAATAGAAATACCGTGGATGAAGAGGGCAAACTGCCTACAACTGCTCGATACTGTTCAATAAGAGGAAAACACCTGAAAGAGTAGGAACGTGTAGCAACTTCAAAACCAAAAAAGGCCCAAGACAACCCTAACCTAAAGAAACCCTTCAAGAGCAGAAACACAGCGTAACCTAGTACAAGAACAGAGGTGCTCCAGGCCTGCAGGGGGCACTGTGGCAGGGAGAGCATGTGGGAGAGACATTCTTCAAACAAGAATGAGCAGAATATGTAATATTATGTCAAATAAATGTCCATGAATGCATTTATGATTTGCAGTAAATGCTAAACCTGAGTTCTAATTTCAATATCTTTTCACATAATTTATTTTCTTTTGATCTCGATTGAGAATCTTAATTTTTCTTTTCTTTTTGGAAAAGCAGTTTTAAATGGCATTGCTTCAAACTGTCATTGGCACCACTGGCACATTTTATTTTGCAGCTTTCTGCATGGCTAGACACCACTAAGAACAAGCAATAAATATCACCAGGTGAAAATAAAACAGAACAAATAAAATAATGAAAAAAAAAACATCTTTAGGACAAAGAAACACACTCCTGCTCATATTTCAGTTCAACACCTCCAACAGGAACAACATGGATGTGTGAAGACAACCGTTCTGGTCTTATATCTGCTTTATTCTGACACTCAAAAAACAATCAGAGGTTACTTATATGTCACATACTGAAAACAAAAGAACATGAAGAACTCAAACATCATGATGTTTTACTTAAATCTATGGAAGTAATCCAAAAAGAAAATTACTTTACACCTTTCAGACAATATATTCTCAATATAGAAAGTACATAGAATTCAAGAACAAGTTCAGCTGAATGTAAAATACACAGATTACCCCACTTCATATAGGAATACATATAAAACAGTTACTCAGAGAGGTGCGATATAGTGTGTGTGTGTGTATATACATTTAAATGTATTTACAGGTATGCTAACTTTTTTGCTTGGTTGTCTTTTGTACAAATCTTTTCGGTGGTTTAATAAATGCACCTGCCAGCTTATCAGGGCTTGGTGAGTACTTGTATTAAATATAAATGATAGATAAAGACTATTTTCTGCAGATATGTAAACATTTCTCAATACAACTATTATATGAACTAACAAATGTTTGGATCATCTAGAGGTCTGTTTGCATATTAAGCTGGTTACGGAATTCAACGAAAGCAAACGGAACAGAAATGTGTTATTTTTTTTTTATAAAGTCACATTTAAAATTACTTTAGACTCACTGTTAGCATAATTAAACAGCTCAGACCTCTACGATACTGACTACCGGCTATTTACAGGTTTCATCTTGAACATTAAAGCCTTGATAAGCTGACGCTGGAACAATTGAACAATAATCTGTAAACTCGAGACAAATCCATGCACACTGATCTTAAACCGTTCCCTGTGATCACATGACATGAATAATGGTAGGATACATGTGCATCTACATACAAGTTCAGTTTATTTCATATTTTCACCAAATCTTTCAACATCTGGAAGCACCAAAACTGCTTTTTCTTCTAATTAAATCTAAAGTTTGTGTTTTAAATAAATGTGTTTTAAGTTAAGGCTACTGGCCATTCTGGTCAGTTTACACAAAATATAATGTAGTCATGGCAACAAAAGTGAGTCCTGTACAGACTACATTACCTCTACTAAACACAAACTGGCCACCGTATTAAGTACATCCTGCTATCTCCAAGTTTAACCCCCTTTGACCTTCAGAAGTGCAGCACATACTCAACAAGGTGCTGGACATATCCTTCTGTGACTTTGGTCCATATTGACATGATAGCACCACAGTTGCTGCAGACTTGTTAGCTGCAAATCTCTGGTTTCAACACAGGTGCTCTATTAGTTTGAGATCTAGTGAATGCATAGGCTACTGCATTGCAGTGAACTTATTTTAACATTGGGAAAACAGTTTAAGACGATTTGATCTCTGTGATATGGTGCATTACTCTGCTGGAAGTAGCTACAGATGCAGCCACTTCTATTTTCCCCTCCCAGCCAAATGCCAGCCGAGTTCCATCAGTTAACAGCCCACTTCCAGCCACTGGGAGTCTCTTATTATATCTTATAAAATCTAAGTGTCAGGAGTACATGTTTAGCATGTAATTGTGTAGGATCTAATTACAACCATTAGCGTGGGCAGGTTTGAACACTTTCCTGTCATGGACCAGTCAAGACTCTGCCAAGGAAATTGGGAAAAAGTTAAGTGGCTCCATCTGTATGAGATTATAGGCAGAGAGTTGCTTATCAGCCAACATCATGGCAGCAACATACTTTTTAGCATGTAGTCATAGGCAAAACGACCTGCTGAAGTGAAACCAAATCATCAGAATGGAGAGGAAAAGTGATTCAAGTGACTTTAAATGTGGCATGGTTGTTGGTACCAGAGTATTTTAGGAACTGATCTGGGATTTTCACTCACATCCGTCTCTAAAGTTTACAGAGAATTGGTCCAGGAAAGTATTAGTTCTCGGGGCAGGAATGCCTTGCTTAAGTCAAAAAGTCATTCCAGATTACAAAGTTCTGACCAAGGTATGCAGAAGACCACATGTGAATGTACAACATGTTCACCCCTTAAAGCCTGTTGTATCATATTTGGTACATACCTTAATGATACCTCTGTCTAATCAATATGACCAACAAATTTCTAAAAAAAAACATCCGAATACAATCAGATAAATGACAAAAATGTCCTAAATGGATTATCAGTTGCCAAAAACATCTAATGCATCAAATGAGATACAAAAAAAATATGTTAAATTTTATGGAAATTCAGATTTTTTTTTGGATTCAGTAGAAATTGAGATAAACATTTCAGCTCCAAAAAATTAGAAATTTCTGGCTATAATTTGTGTTTTCAGTCTTAAAAGGGTTAAATTGTACGCATTTCTTTTGAAAATTACACAAAGTTTACTGTACTTCAGTGACCTCCGCAGCCACCAGGTCTCAACCTGGCAGAGCATCTTTGGGCTGTTGTGGGACAGGAGATCTACATCATGGACGTTCAGCAACTATGCGATGCTATCATGTTAGCATGGACCAAAGTCTCTGTATGTTTCTAGCACCTTTATGAATCAATGCCATGAAGAATTAAGGCAGTTCTGAAGGCAAAGGGGTCCAACCTGGTACAAGCAAGATGTCCTGAATGAAGTGGCTTCTGTAAAATTCCCACTATACAGTAGATAACGTGATAAACATAAAGCAATGACTGGTTCTCTTGAATAATAACTATGTAATAGTTATTATATATACTGCAATGTCTGCAGCTCGAGCATGGACAGAGTGTGTGATGTTGTTGCTGGTGCGCACAAGCATGTCTCTTAGGTGCACAGTGTATGTTGTGGTTTGCACACAGTATAGTCTCTAGTTTGCACAGGAAAGTTTGTCGAGCACACAGGACAGCTTTGGTGCTTACAAAATAGCTTCTTGATTGTTTCCTGCTTGTCTCTCCATGCATATTGTATTATATCACCAGGTTCCTGCAAAAATCAGCCCTTTTATGTGTCTGCTCGGATGCTTATTCATGACAACAAATGGACATTGCAGTTTTTATGAAGCAAAAGGAAATATATCTGAGTTTTTTTTGTTTGTCTTGGTTTGAGATTATTTCGTGTCATGTTATCACAGGGACGATGACATTATACTTTCTGCAAAGACAAACTGCACACAATTCCTCCTTCTGTTCCCTCCATATCACACAAACAGACACACAATCACACATTCTAATGCATATAATATTTAGAGCACGTAGGCACACACATTCAGATCAGGAAACAAACAAATAAATAAACAACTCCATTCCAGTGTAGCTCACCAGTACCCCGTTTACACCTCGCATCGACATATGTGCTGGGTATCGGATACCAAGTGCTAATTCCTACTGTGAGGTATGAATGCATTTTGATGCATACAGATGAAGATTTCATATCTGATGCTAAGCTAGCAACAAAAACAAGATTTCAAGGTTCATATGCAAGGACATTCAGCCCACTGGTCTGGTCTCAAGAGAGGTAAATATTAAAATGATCTGATGAAAACGCCTCCGATCTGAGTTACAGTTGGGCCGGCAGGAGAGGGAGGGGTTTCGAATGTCTTCAGTTATTAGCATGGATGCTCGAAAGGGAGGAGTGACAGCCCTATTAGTTAGTCAGACAAATCTTGTTTGGGTCAATCAATCAATCAATCTTCATTTGTATGGCACCAATTCATAACAAGTGTGATCTCAATAGCGCAGGCTGAAGCCAAACTCCTCAATTTATAGATCCACATATATGTATACATACATCCAGAGACAAAGAAATTAAAAATAAGAATTTAAAATAGAGACAAACCCATGGACGTCCAGACCATAAATCTGTCCTCACCATATTTGTCTTTGTTGAATGTAAATTTATTAAAAGGATGTGGCATCTAATTTTCAAGAGGGACCTCGTGTCTATGTGGTTGTAAGCATATTTTTATGGAGATATAATCAATAAAAACCATGGCTAGAGAGATCAATCTAATATTAACATAAACATCTGTGATGATCATGATCTTGAGAGGACTGATGTTGATTGAAATAGCAGCATCTAGCTGAACTGCAATTACATTGGATTTACCAGGTCTAAAAATATGAATTTATGTTAAATGATGTAATTTCTGTTGATGATTGAAGCACATGGAGTCATCCTAATGTATGTTTGCTGTTGCAGGAACTACCATGAATTTAATTTTGTTCATCTCTCTGAAGTTGATGTCTGTAATGATAATGAAATAGGGCTAAAGGAAAGGCCAATATTGTAATTGTAAATATATGTAAATGTAATTGCAGTAAATGAAGCTTTGTAGGTCCACCACAGCAGCATGATGCAAGATGAATGCTAAACCTGAATGCACACAGAGATTGGTCAACTTGGCATCAGATCACCCAGCATGGACATTAAAGCGACATGTAAACAGGGTAAAACAGCAGTCATGAACTGAACACCCACATATGCACCCGCTTTGGAGTTCATATCAAAACAAAATCACTCCCTCTTTTTTAAAAATGATAAAAAATAATACTCAAAGTTTCTCTAGACTCATATAAAAACCCCAAATGGTGCTTACATCCTAGCATAGAAAAGGAAGAACAATATTTTTACCCACATGAGATCATTTTTCTTTTTTTTAAAATCTGATATAGAACATTAATTTATATTTTTTTAACATCTTGACTAAACATAACTAGCTGGATATGATACTTTAATAAATATGTTACATCTCTGAAAGTATTGAAAAACAAAAATAAAGTGCGACAAACATACTTTTTTGAGACCACAAACACTTTTGTGAGTACATATAAATAAAATATTATTGGCAATAGCTCTGTAGCTGCTCTGAAACCTCCACAGCTAAGTGTAGCTACACAGAGATTTTCTTTTTCCACCTCACGTAGCACAAAGTTGTAAAAGAAGCCGACCACTGCTGAACTCTGCACACATTTACATTATGTCTCCTAACTCCTGGGTGCTTTTATAGAATATCTAACTGTACTCTTGTGTGTATACGGTAGGAATATTTTATACAGTATATGTCTACATATCTATAATACATTAGCTTTAATAAGAGCAACAGTACAGTCTTGTTTAATCATCCTCTCACGGGGTCTCTGCCTAAATGAAGATCAGCTTCTTAGTGTTGCAAAGAGGACAAAAACCTGCTGGTTGTGTTGGAAATAAAAAGCTATGCTGCCTGCTGAGAAGTGAATAGCACTGTTTTCTACTTTGAGTTAGCTTATCCTGAGGTAAAAACTTTTTTTTTTGTGCAATGCTTGAAAAAGAGAGACCAGTGAGTGGTAGCAGAAACAGCCCTCTGTTAGGTTGACCCGCCTCAGTGCTGTGTCATTACTGTGTTTGTGTGTGTGGAGATGTTCCAGTGCACCTTGAGTATACTTTATTGACCATGGTGTATTAGTGAGGATGTGCTGCCGTGTCTCCTGCAAATTAGCTTCATATGCAACTGTTTGCATTCAGCAATTATATCGCCAGGGGGGTAGGCACAGGAAGTCCTGCATGTTTGCAAATTCTTACAATAACCAAAAGAAAAAGTATTTTAAGAGTTTAAAAAAACCCTTAAAAATACTTGTTTTTAGTCATTTCATCTGGCAGTCCTTCACCTTGTTAAATAAAAGACAATAAAGTCAAAAACTGTGGGAGGTGTGAGGGACAAACAAACAGCTATGCTGTACATAATATTGTTATAAGATTTTGAGTTTTGTATTTAAATAGACAAATACTTTACAATGAAATTAAGGATGGGTATCGATATCAAGCATTATTGCAGATCTGGTTCCAAAGCCTGATCGAGCTAAAATGTTTGATGCATAATATTTTTGGAACAATACCGATATCAGCAGATATTTACCAAGAGACCATCCACACAGACTAATTCAGGCAGATCTGAAGTTTTTTAGTGCCAGGGAATGCACATTTCTGAAAACGCCACCCTTTGCGTTCCCTTGTGTACAACGAATATGGACAGCTTAAGAAACCATTACATCACAGCATAGTTGGTAACATGTTGGTCAGTGCATTGAATTTCTAAATATTTGTCAGTGTTTACTGGACAGTGTGGGGGGTCTCGGATATTGAATAAAGTATGAATAATGTTTTTCCCTGCATTGTGAAAAAGAAATTGACCTAACTTGGCCACTTTCAGCACCGGTAGACTACAGATGATCCTACAGTCTTTCTGCTTTGAATGATTGGTGATACATTCTAGGTCAATATCTGATGTGCAGATCAATTCAAACTTTGGCAGGAGTACAAGGTATATCCTTCACTGAAAATCATCTTTTCCTCTCATTGTGACAGTGTATTTATGTTAGAAATTGATGAGGAACAAGAAAGCAACATTTCATTCTCTAATAGGAGACACTATTGTTTTAAAAATGTAAAATTTCAGCAATAATAGAGTGAAGCATTCAAATATTCTGTTGGTAATACAGTTAATATATGTGATTTTTATGGCTAATATTTATGGCCAAAACATCAGCAGAAATTGTGGTGTCTTGCTATATCTGCTGATACCAATATCGTGCCAATAATATTGTGCATTTCTGGTTCCTCATGATCTAACTTTGGCCTCTGTTATTCTGTCACTAAAATATTAATTTTATTTATTTTTGTCCAGACACCAAATGATCCACGGTCCAGAACATGCCCGCAGCCTGGCCAACAAAGCCCATCAAATTATGTCATAGTTGGAAATAATTTTTTCATCAAAACCTTTATTTTCTTTCTTTTTTGAATGTTACTATTGCACAAACACATCACAATGCTCCATTTTTTCTTGAAGGCATCATAATCTCACCCTCTTTCACCTTTACGTTAGCTAACTTGCTGGATTTCAAAATGGATTTCAAGGAAGGACTTTTATTTTTAATGAACAAGACCTGCTCAGGAGTCCAGATGTCCCAATTAAAGCTTCTTTAAATGAAGAAGGAGCAGCGGACAGAATTGATTGAGTTCGTTCAACGAGGAGCCAACCAAAGGGTTTGTACTTCGATTTAATTTGATCCACAGCGGAGGTTTTCTCAGTTATCTTTTGATTTAATATAGCCAAACTATGTGGAACCTCACACTGAATGATGTGATTCCTAACTTGTGGTGCATATAGAGCATTATTCACAACCTGTGCATGGACCTCCCTAAAGTAGGCGAATCCAGCTGCACTGCAAGGTTAGTTACCAGGCCTGACACAGTTAGATGTCCATTCTTGAGCTTACAGTTAGGTATTAGTCCTGGTTCTTTTGATGTAAATAAAGATTATTCAAATACATAACAAAAATTTTTCAAACAAGCTAAATTAGAATTTGTTTTATACTGACTTTGCTATCCCGCTACATGAATTATTAATGCTAACTGCTAGCACTGGACAAGATGTGAACCCTTGTAACCAGCTAGAGAGAGCATGCAAATGCTCTGTGATTTCTACCAAAAAGACCAAAAACACATTCCCTCATAAATACCCCACCCTTTCAAATAAGTTGCATTTTCATGTCATAAATTTGCAGGAGACAGAGCTGCAGTATGAGCATTGTGAGTAGAAACAGAAATCTGGCTTTATGACCTTTGTTTTTTTAACTCTGCATGCTGTCAAACCACAAAGTACAGCTCGTAAGGTTCCAAGTGCACAACAGTAGGACACTCCAACGTTTAAAGGAAAAACAAAAGCAGTCAGAGCAGAGCTGTCGCTGAAGTAAGAACCACCAAGGCGAGTTTGTCAGCGCCTGGACTGACTTCTATTCCTGTATGTCGAATGGAAGATGGCGGATTGAACATTAACAAACTGGGATGGATTATTGAGCAGTATTAGAGTGATCAGACTCGTCAGGTCGTCTTTGTGTATTGTTAAAAAAAAAGCCCTGGTTGTTTCTTATTCAGGTGACAGCGGCTGCATACACACACCTCTGAGCATGCATCATGCGTGCTGCAGGAGGCTCACATTGGTTATGGTGACACAGCACCCAGATACAGCAATCAAGATAATGCACATGTGCATAAAAGTTCCCAAAAGAAAAAGCACAAAATGAATACAAAACAAGAGCAGAACAATGATGACATCAAATCGCTTGTTGTGGAGATATCGGCTTGAGAGGGTGTCAAGGAAGGGGACCTGGAAGCTTTTAGTTTGAAAGTTAAGCTCTCCACCAAGGACCGGCTTGTTTTGTGTTTTCTTTTTTAAGATTTTTTTGTTTGTTCGTTCGTTTGTTTGTTGGGGAAATGTCTCTGTCTTTCTCGCTTTTTTTCTTTTCTTTTAGTAGGGAGTGAAGCGACTGTACCCTCCTCTGTATAGGCTAGCCTGCAACATCAAAGATGAAAAAGTACCAATCAGTATTCAGGCGACAGCTTCAGTCTGTTTCTCTTTCCCCACAAATTTCCTTCCCTTTTTTTTATCCGTGTGGTTATTGACAAAGTTTTTACATAGAGGGGGGTTGGTACTTTGAAATGTTTAAGCCAAGATGAAGAGTGTGTGTTAGGAACAGGGTAGGGCTGAACGATATCCAGTGAAACGATGTTGCCGTGTGTTTCCTCCTGCAATGTTCATTGTGATTTTGAAGGAAATTAAACCAAATAATAGCTCTGTATTTTTATGTTAGCCAATTAAAACTTCAATTTAAGGATTACGCTTTTGTTATTTGGATCTTTTCTAATTTCTAACAACTCCTAAGGCCTCTGACAGTGATGGACACACATCCACGCACCAAACACATGCACACACACACACGGAGGAGTCGAGACAACCTGCAACGGGAGATTTCTCAAATAAAGATGTCATTTCATCACTTACTGGCTTTACTATTGAGAGCTTCTTAAGTTGTTTTGAGGAACATTTCCTCTTCATGATCATACTACAGTTTGAAAAATATTTTTTGAATAAGAAGACCAAATGCTGGCAAGGGGTGTTTTATTTTGAAGGGATGACTATAGCCTGCGTATCTGTGCAGATGTCACACACAGGCTCTCTGTCTCTGTCACTGCTATGATTGCCAAAGAAGTGAGCGCGGAGATAAACTCGCTGTTACGGTGACTTTCATGTGATCAGAATGTCTAATTTATAAATCAGATATATCACTGGGAATGAGCTCTTTGGTTGGAATTTCTAATCTGGAAGTCGGACAATCTTAAGGTACTCCAATTTTACCAGCTTGCAACTGCTCTGACACCCGAGTTCTGGGGCAAATGGGATGCTCTTGCTTGCACTCTAGTCCACCTGTGCTCCGAAGAACGTAGCTATATATATTTTTGACTCGGCAAGGAGGGGGGAATTTAGTGGACGCTCCAGGCTCACAAGGGTGCTCAACGTCCTGTGCAGGGAGACATTTTTTTAGGTCAGAGCTAATAAAAATACCCAATAATAATCAATAGAAACATCAGATCAGCTCAGACTTATGACAGATGGATGGAATATACTGTCATCACAGTATCAGCACTGTTTGTATAGCATTTTCTGTCACACTTGGATGGCGTTACGATATAACTATCCACTTCAACTAGTTCCTTTCAAGTGTCTGTGGTCCTGAGTCATTGTTGAGTAGCTGATGAAAACAGAATGAGTCCTCCTGATTGTCTCTTGGCTCCTTCTGATCAGTCATCAACATTTATTTGTTTGTACCCGCTGGCTCCCCCATGACTATAAAGTTTTACATAAGACCGTATTGTGGTACATTCAATGTTCCAATTGCATCAGATGCACACCTGCAACATTAAGTGTCTGTGTGTGGTCACTGCTTTAACAAGCAGTGGGGGTAGTTGCTTCTGTGAATTTCTTTATTTTTAATCTACAATTAAGCCTTGAGCATCATGCTGCAGTTAAACAAGGTGTTAAGCGATGACTTATTGTGAAAGCAGTGGTGTACTTCAGGGTCCACAGGGTGTATCAACTTCTAAATCCCATCCATCCATTATCTGTACCGCTTTTCCCTTTTGGGATCGCGGGGGTTGGAGCCTATCCCAGCTTACATTGGGCAACAGGTGGGGTACACCCTAAACCGGTCACCAACTGATTATAGGGCCACATAGAGAGACAGACAACCATTCACACTCATACCTAAGGGCAATTTGGAGTCACCAATTGATGTTTGTGGTCTATGGGAGGAAGCTGGGGTGCCTGGACAGAACATACGCATGCACCTGGAGAAAATGCAAACTCCACACAGAAAAGCCTTGACCAACACGGTGTTCGAACCAGCAACCTTCTTGCTGTGAGGCATGTGCACTCTGCCACCATGTCACCCCTTTCTAAATCCCATCTGAAGCTAATCATTCAGTGAGCTACTATACTGCATTTGTTTTCTACGATTACGAAGGCATGAGCCACCTTGCTCTGCTTCAGGTTGGCTAGTGCTTTGCTAATGGGTTAAATATTTTAAGGCATGCCCATCAGTGCAAGCAGGGTGGATCATACTTAGAAGTTCTCTGGAATTTTGAGGAATGCAAACGAAACTGCGTTCCTACGTTCTTTAACTAAGTTGTAGTTTTTTTCACAACGATCCGTACTACTTAAGTCAAGCAGCCGAGGTCAAGGGTCAATGTATAAACACAAAAAGTTAAATTTTTAGCGTATCAAACATGGCAGAAGGGTCTGTAACTGGACGGATTAGGTTCAGATAGGTTCAGATTTGATTTCAAAACATATCTGGGGAGAGGTGTTGGATTTAAGTCCAGCTCCTTCCCTTGCCAGTTTGTTATATACTATCTAAATGGTATGCTAGATAGACTGTCGTGTTTATGACAAACAAATTAGTCCACCATTCTGACGCCAATCAACTTTTGGCTTCACCTTAACTCCCAGTGCCTTGCTTACTTTTACTTCGTGCTTTAACCAGCTGCTCCCTGATTGGCTTTGTTCTGCTTTATACGACAAAACAAAAGACATGCTTCTCCACTGAATGCATTTAACACTTACGATTTCAAGTCGGGGCATCAACAACCCTCTTCTGAGATGATAAAATGACTCATAACACACCCCTCACCACAGGACGCTCAGGTAACATAATCTTTAGGACAACCAGATTATCAGGCCTCTGCTGACTTTGGTCAAAAGCAAGGATCTGAGCTGAAGCTTGGGCTGATTATTTTGCAGTGTGTGCCCTACTTTAGCAGAACTTTCTTCTCTCTTTTTGCTTATTTTGGTGTCTTGCACCCAGTACTCAGGTTTGTTGATGAGAATGCTTTTGTCTTCATTTTTTTGTTTAAACTCTACCATGATATACTTTCAGTCATGTGACTGACATCCTAGTTTTCAACTGTGATGGTAAAAATGCCATATTGTTAATCAACCCTCTTCTGGGATGATAAAATGACTGTTACACCCTTCACCACAGGATAATCTTTAGGACCACCAGATAATCAGGCCTTTGCTGACTTTGGTTGGAGGTGGGGGTCTGAGTTGAAACTTGGGCCGATTATGTTATAGCGTGTGCCCTGCCTAAGCAGACTTTTTTCTCTGTTTTTCCCAATGTTTTGGTATCAAACACCTATTACTCATATGCATGCTTCATTTTTTACCACGGTATGCTGACAGTCATGTGATTGACATCCTAGTTTTTCAGTTGTGATGGTATAACAGCATATCGTTCAGCCCTAGAACAGGGTCATTGTAAGTTTAAGTAGATTGGAAAACTTGGAGCTTAATTGGTGCACTAAAAAAAGCATTTCCATGCATTAACAGTCAGAAATGCCAGGACTGGGCTTACATATTCCTTTTAATTAATTACATTCAGAAATAAATTAAATAATTCCGACACTTTGTGCTCTTTTTTCCTCGAGGGAAACCATTCCTTTTCAGGCTCCAACAATATCAGAGATTCAACTAAAGCAGAATAAGTTCAGAGAGGTTTAATCACAGCTCCTTTTCATGTCTCGCGGAGGTGTCTGCACCTTTCTGAAGGGGGAAGGGGGGGGGAAACCACCGCAGGATATTAGCCCTTAGATTTAGCACCATGCTCGAGATATCTAGGGCGGACACACACACATGCAAGTGGGCTTATGCATGCACACCTGCACATGCACGCACACACAGAGCCCTCCTCTCATCTTCCAGTGGCTCTGCTGCAATTAGGAATTCAGACAAACTCCAAAGGCTACTGAGCATCTTCAAAGGCTAATTTTGCCTAATTTTCAGGGAGCCCTCTCGCTCGTATGAAACTTTTATCCATGTGCTCGATGCTTCTGTGTGCTAGGAGTGAGTAAAGAGAATTTCCAACCTCAGAGGAACTAATTATTGTATAGCTTTTAAATGCAAAAATGACTCCTCTCTGCTGGAGAACCATTAATCAAATATGATTAAAGAATTAGGAGCTAAACTGGTCTTCTCTCTTTAACTCGATTCGATGCTAGCCTCAGAACAGCCCTGCTCCCGGCGGCCTCGCCATTTGTTCAACACCACACTCTCACACACACACACACACACACACACACACCCTCTGGAGTCAGCGTTCGCTTTCCCCCCGAGCTCCCAACACACACAGCATTAGCTCTGATATTTTAAGGGGGCCAAATCCTGTCTTTGGACTTTGATCGAGAGGACGAGCAAAGTGTCAGAGAAATGGAAGGAAATTTGGAGGGGAAAGAAGAAAGTATAAAGAAACATTCAAGCACAGTTTTTAATTAAGTAAATGAAGAGGAAAAAGAAATGTCTTAATTAATGAAAGCTTTTAGCTAGCAGCTGCACCGGGGAACTGTATGCTTTATGTTGTTGAAAAATCGCATGCATGCCGGAATGGTAAATTTGAGTCATTTCTCAAGCAGAGAGCACGCCTCGCATCAAGCTTGTGGGCAGGAGGAGGGAGGGCGAGACAACTCCCTCCTCCTCGTCTTGCTCTCTCTCTCTTTTTTGTTTTTTATATGTCCCACGGCACACTGCTGCATGCGTTAGATGGTCCTTAATCTCTAGGTTTTGGTCTGCGAGCCCGGTCCCATCCCCTCATCATCATAAAAACAAAAAGCAAAGAGAAACTCTCTCTTGTTTTTTTATTACAAATGATGCTCCTTCATTTATTCACGTTTTCATCTTTGATGTTACAGTAGCTGCAAAAGCTAGCTAAAAACAGACATTAACAATTCAACTTCATCCCTTTAAGTTTGGTTTGTCTGGATGTGAGGGAAAAGAAAGATGATCCAACTCACTCACAGCGAGTTGAGGGATGTAGAATGAACAGAAGGCATTTGGAAATGTTATGTAAGATGCAAAGTTTGGATTAGAAAAAAAACCCAGAAAGAAACACACTGCAGTAATCACTCATTCTCATCTCAATAAATATTACATGGGGTGAGCTTGCATGGCAGAACAGAACTTTGTTGCACTAAATGTTTGAGCCAATTTTCACATGCTGGGTGTTTTGGAGTACAGCTCAGCTCCACTAGGGTGCACCAGAGAGCATGACAGGGCTCATTAATGAACAGAGTGCTGCAAGGATGACATGATTGTTGAGAGACTTCTGCAGAACTGCATTCTGCTCGTTCCATTGTCAAAAAGAAATTGGTATTTTGGTTGGATTTTAGGATTAGTGCTGGTAATCAGGTCTGTGGCAAAAAGCGGCAACAAAATTTTAATGTTTTGGCCCCTGATTCTGACTTTGGGCATCTTCCTTGATGGTGAAAATTACAAGCTCATGATTAACTAAATGTATCTCTGAAACGACATCGCCTACCTAAATAACGAAGGAGTCAAAATGATGGGAACTTTTGTGAGATTCGGCCAGTTTGTTTGGCTAATGATATATATTGTCGACATCGACTGCAAACCTCTGAACTCCAAAATTGCTGCTTTTCAGGAATTTCAGCTTAGTTTGGTGAATTAATTCAACTTGTAAAGTTCAAGTTTTTGTCATAATAATTTGATAACATTCATTAGTAAAGACCCTCAGCTGATGCTATTAAAACATCTGGTTATAAAAACATAGGTTCATAAAAAGACGAGGCCATGATGCAACTTCAGCTGATGTATCACCACAATGTGGCTCTGAGGACAACAGATTTTGTTTTCATGCTTGTAGCCGACACAAAACCCAAAAAAGTCTAATTACAACAACTGGTTTGACAATAACTTTAAAAAAGTGAGAAAACACAAATTGGTCAAATAATTACATTAATATGACTTCCATTGGGGCCATTTATTCATGCTATATTTCATGAAATGAAAGTATGCAGCCTGATCGTGTGTATGGCTCAATAAGTTAAATTTCGTCATCTTTAAACATAAATCAGACTAAAATCTACATACTTGGTAATAAACATAATCAAAAATAATTAGGCTGACTTAAAATGACTCAAAACTCAGCACTTTTCAGCTGAATTAAAGTTTTACTTTTTCTTTACCACCAATGTTTATTACTTCAACATTGTTCTCTGACACTTAGTGAGTGTAGCTGCTAGTCCGTTGCATGTCATTGCATGTTCCCTAAAGCGGTAATATGTGAGAAAGCAAGAGTAAATGAAGTTGGCAAACAGCCTCAATTAAAGATTGCAGTTATGCACAAAATATTAAATATGTCAGCTATGATGCCGATGAACTGAGTTAGGACGAAATGAGAGTGGTTTTAGGGGCCGTCCAAATTCAGACATAACCACAAGTTTTTAAAGATATAGGCGTTTTTTCCACACGGATACGGTGTTTTCGTTGCCCAAAAATGCAGTTTTTTTTTTTAAACAGAGTGGATAAATCTGAAAACAATGGCCTTTCATTTCTGTGTGGACAATGAATATGGGTAGCTTCCAAAACTATGACTTCATAGCCCCATCTTTCGTGTAAACCACATGTGCGAACCCCGACAACAACAGAAACAATGGCGGAATATAGTGTCCCGTTCCTTCTGCAGAAGCTACTGAGCTTGTTTTCACTTTTACAGCAAAATCTTCTGCTCCTCTACAACCACCGTAAGCAACAAGAGGACACGGAGAACAGCAGACGCCGGTATTTGTCAGCAGTTCTCATGATGTGTGCGTATGCTTCATGTCTTCTTCTCTGGTTTTGGGTTTTGCTGTAAGTCTACAGCAGTATTACAGTGCCACTTACAGTCCTAGCATATATACTACAGCATTTTCAGTGTTTTTGTGTGGACAGACAAGCAGTTTGAGGCCGCACATCCATCCCTGCAGCCACAAACCGAGCCCCATAGAACAGGTCAATTTGAGTTTAGTGGAGGCAGCATACTTTCAACCAAAATATTGTTTAGGCAATGATGAGCTAAAAAATACTGTCATATGTGATATCGACAATAATCTATGTTGGAGGATTAGGGCCACGTAAAAAAAAAAAAGATGTTAAAAAAAAAAGTAAAGAGGATGAAATGAGAGCGTCTTCTTGGTGAAGGTATGCTTTTATTGATCTACAGTTTTGACAAATACCCTTTTTAGTGACTTTATTATTGTAACTTTTTGACTTTATTCTTGTAATTTTATTAGATGTTTCTCATAACTTTGAGATTATTCTCGTAACTTTATGACTTAATTCTCGTAACTTAACTTCGTTCTTTTAACTTTTTTTTTTAACTTTCTTTTTTTTTTTTAACATGGCCCTAATACTCCGTCGTAATAATCCAATGTTGTGCATCCTTAAAATTCTGAGGCAGTAATGCAATGAGCAAAAGTAAAAAGCTAATGTTAGGCCATTCAAGAACTACTTCAAGGTCACCACATAAAGTTCATATTCAGTGTGATGGCGTTGATCGTCACTGATGAACTCTGTAGTCCTTTGTGAGACGTGAAAAACCCTCAAAAATTTAACATGTATAGCACTTTCAGATGTATTTTATGTCTCAGAAAACACCTCTTTCGCTTGTGTTTACCACAGACCTCATTGCGAGCATCTAAAAACTCTCAATGTGATTGATTTAATTGAACCAGAAGTTCTAAAATGCTCCTTCATTTCCACCATTTTTGATTTTTTACTGCAGCACTCTTGAGTTCGATGCATAGCTACAAACCAGTGACCACTGCAGCCTCTGGTCTTTGTTTTTGGAGTGCGATCTGTGTTTGTGCTGTGTCCTGTTCTGAGGTTGCAGAGTGAAACAAAAGGCGGTTTTATGCACTTACCATAGTCCCCACACTGTATGTGGCAGCAGGGCCAATCGTGTGGTGGTAGGGGTCTGCTGTTGCATAGACTCTGCCATAGCTGCACAACGGGGAGGCACAGAAAGAACACAGTCATTGATCTATCATTGACAAGGAGAGCAGAACATTTATGCATGCTTGTTTAATGCTCCAGCCCTCGAGTCAACTCTTTCAAGTCTCTAACACAATCAATTATTTCCCTCCTCGGCCTCCTGGGCTTCCTGCATTATACAAGGTGGTTCAAAAAGGGGAGTTCAAAGGTTGGAGAATTATACTTGTCTTTCCATTGTCATCTTGATTGGCTGGATGGAATGAGTAATGAGCGCACAGGGAGAAAAGAGCGACGCGGAGAGGGAACACATTGGGCGCTGGAGGGCTTGGTCTCTCACCCTGCTCTTGTTTACCCGGGCTGCACACTGAGCTCACGCCCCCTGTCTTTTCATTGTTGCTGGTTTGGAACTAATCCTTCCAATTTCCTTCTGAGACAGGACAAGATGTGTTTGCCTTATTTATTTATTTATCCGACTTCACATATTCCTCTATTTACTTTGCTTTTTTTTTTTTTCCTCCCTCAATGCTTGCTTGCAAATGAGGGTCTGCGCGGAGCAGATAAGGCGCAACCAGCCAAGGACTGAGGGCACCAAATCAACCAGGAATAAAAAAAAAAAAACAGGAGGAGGAGACAGAGGAAGAAATGCTCCTAAAGGAGGCTACAAGACATACATGCAGCTCACATGAGCTACGATGAGTTATATAAAATCTAAATGAGGCTCGACCCGAGCAAGGTCAGTGATCAGGACGTGAAATGAGGAAAGGGGGTTGCCTCGGTTCCTTGGGGAGGAGGTCGGTGCTGCGAGATGGTCATGGGGAGTCTCCGTGGTCCTCTTATCTTCTGTGAGCACCGAACCCCGCCGGCCCTCGAAGGCTAATATATCTACAAAATGACTCTCACCAGAGTGGCACGGCTGACGACTGGCAGGTCAAACCACCTCCTGCAATGTCACAGAGTCTCCACAGAGCTGGTTGGACATCAGCAGGGACTCGGCAATAAGAGCGGCCCCCATGGTGATGGCAAAGAGTTAGGAGTGTTGAGCTGAGCTACCAGAAGCTTGAATAAAGCTTTATGGATGTGACGAGCTCAGATGAAATCGTTATTCTGATTCTGGATGGATGACCTTTTCTAGTGTAGTTGTTCCACTTTTAATGTGATTTTATTATCCGGACAATTGAGCTTCAAATGATCACCGGGATGATCCTGCAGACTGTTTTTTGTTGGTTGTCTGACAAATGTGTGGACTGTGGCTGCTGTGTTGGATGGAGTTGGTTGGTTGAATTGGTTTACTTTGAAAAACAAACAACTGCCGCTAATCACCAATGTGTGACATGAGAAATACTTAAACATGGCAGCTGTGTAGATGATTATGACACTGAGAAACCACACTGACAACCTTGGATTGGACAATACGACTTTCAGCATGTTTGAGTGATAACTTTGCTTTATTTTTATCAACAGTTAACTTTGTTAAGCACTAAAGGGGATTAGGGCCACTAAACATTATTTGAGATTTAAATTTAGTTTTGTGTGGTTAAATCTGTGAAAACATCCTAGATAGATGTCAAGATTTTAATTTCATTCTCAAGAATGAGTGATTCAAGTCAAAGTTCAGATTATTTGTTCAGAAAACTGAAAAAAAAAATCAAAACTCTGGCTTAATCTTGGGATTTTGACTTTATTCTCAGGATTTTTACTATTTTATTTGATTTTTTTTAAATCCCAGAATTCAGAGATTGGACTCAGAATTCTGGCTTTTTTCCTCAAGAATCCAAGACTAAAATCAGTTCAGATTCTCTCCTCAGAACACTTAATTTGATAAAATAATTACTATCTTTCTCAGGGCTTGCCTTAATCTCAGATTTCTCATTTTATTCTCAGGTCTCTGGCTAATTTTCTCGAGTCTCTGCTCTCCCTTTTCTCTCTGAATTTTAATATTAAACTCTAAAATTGTATTTTTGTTCAATATTCTGACATTTTTTCAGAAAAATACCGATGACTTTCAATTTAGAAATCAGCATTTTGACCTCAGAATTCTGACTTAATTCTCAGGATTTTACTTTTTTTCTCTGTTTTTTTTTTTTTCCTAATCCAAACTTGATTTGACTTGACTATTAAACTCCAAAATCTTATTGTTTTTTTCATATTCTGATTTTCATTTTAGACAAAGAGTGACGGCTTTTAATTGAGAAATTAGCATTTCATCCTCAGAATTTTGACTTTAGCTTAATAATTCTGATATTAAAATCCAATTTAGAGGTACACATTAGAATTCTTTAATAAAGCCAGAATTCTAAGGAACAGTTCTGAAAAAAGTCAGAACACTTATAGCTAAGTTAGAATTCTGGCATTAAAATAAGCATTCTTACAAAGTTATAATTCTGAGGGTACTATCAAAAATATAATACAAAAAATGTAATTTCATTATCTGACTCGGAAATTTGACATTTTCCCCAAGCACTCAGAAAAAGTAAAGTCACCCACCACGGGACCCAAAAGTGGATCAAAGAGCCAATATTTGAGGGTCAAGATTGTGTCTTTAGAAAAAAGAGAATAACAGTTTGTGATTCACAGAACCCCAAAAACACTCAAGGGCAACAATCAGTGTTCCTGTGAAAACGGTGGGAATTTCGGTTGTTTTCCTAAAATCTAAGACCACAAATATATTTACTTACAGCTTAATTTGGGAAGCTGTAACTTTGCTGTCACACAAAAAATGGTGATAACTCTGTTTTTCATCACCTCACCTGTGATGTTTCATCTCCACAGAGGATGTCACAGAGATAGAACAGGGGGATGAGCTGACTTCCCATTTGCTCCACCTTCAGAGGTAGAACCAGGGGCATGATACTGGAAAGAGAGGGTCACACAGACCCAGTGTTTGTGTGCAGCGCTGTTAGTGTGTGTGTCTGCCTGTTTTTGTATTTGACACACACCCTGTGTCACCTCATCTCCTCCAAAGCTGTATCGTGCTGTGAATTGACACAAATATAGCGTCTTCACTGAGCTAATGTGAATGTCTGTAGTTGTTATGATGATGGAGCTTCACTGTGGCCCTTCTGAGTATGCGCACTGTGAAAATGGCTTTTGATGCATCCGACTCTGATATGATCTCTGCTTAGTTCCTTAAAGGCCTTTGGTAATGCAGCCTGCGAGCACCCCAGGCTTTTCAGATAATAAATGTTTCATATTTTGCAGCCGTTTCACATGCCTTTCATAAGCCTGGTGACCTCCTTTTGTGATTGGCTGACGGCTCCAGCGTTAAGTCTGATAAGGTATTGCTGAGACAATACCAACAAACCCCTATTGATCCAATGGGCATGACTGCTTATTCAAAATGAAACAAACAGACAAAGCAAAACAAACAACTTGGAGGCGAGTTACATTAAATCTCAGGGAAAAGTATAGGCAAGAGAAACGGGAATTAAATCACTTGAAGAGTGAGAAAAAAAAAAAAAAAAAAGCTGCTGTCCAATTTCTGCTCTCGCCGAGCACGGCTGCTCATAATTCGAGCGGCGGCTCGGCCTGATAAATCTTACATTATCGATATGATCTTCAGGCTCTCAGGCAGGGTGTACGTTATCACAAGTGACATGCTCAATCCTTCCCAGATTAGATTCCCAAACCAGCCCACATCCCCGGCTGACAACGGCTTTCAGGGGCCGAAATGAATCAGCGCCGCCTCCTCAAACGGAGCACACCTGAAGCAGAGTGACATCACTCAGAAATGATCGAGTCCCCGCCGCTCCGGCACTCCCCTCTCCTCCCTCCGTCCCCCCCTTCCACAGACCTGAGGCCATTCATAAATACCGCAGTGATATACCCACTCCCCCATCACAAGCACCGAGTCACGACATATATCACTGCTTTTTTCATCCACTCCAACAAGGTTAGTCTTTTTTTGTGTTCTTTAGCTCCGAGCTAAAGGAATATGGAGGTTTGCCTAATAGATAAGATAAGTGAGGAGTGGGGAAAAGCCCTTGAAATCTTAGCTGGAACAGCCTCGCTGTCTCCATTAACGATGGACCACGACTCATTTTATAATATGTTTGGATATGTACTCATTTTCCTGCTGTCGTCTTCATCTAGTAATGTTTCAGCATGCTGTTTTCTCTATTTCACAGCCTGCAGGATAAACTTGTGTTTGTAATTTGATGCTAATATTCATCTATAACATTGCTTTTCAGTTAAACACGTTTTTTATTGGCTTTAATCCCTGTTACTTCTTACTTTTAAACACAAGATTGGCTGAAAGTCATGCAAAATGGCTGCTAATGAAAGAAGTTCTTGCTCTCTGCACTTGATTTAAAGGGACAGTTCAGTAATTTTTTAAGCAGAGCTGTATGAGGTTCATTTTAATAGTAGAGACATGAACAACAGTGATTTTGATCAGCGCTGTCCCTGTAAAGAAATACCTAGCACAGAAGCTAGGCTACATATTGGCCAAGAAGTCTGTGTAATTAATTAAATTTTAAGTACCTACACTAAAAAAAGGGAAAATTGCTGTGCTAAAATAATTTTATGGTTTAGCTTTGACAGATTCTTGTGCAAATAAAGTATTGCCTAACTGTTCAATCATTGTTTTAGCCAAATTATGTAAACACAATTTTGACAACCTCAAAAGTGACTGAGCCTCATGCACCCCCAGGTGAGGCCCAGATTCCAGGCTGGGCACCAAGGCTTTAAACAACACAGATTCTTGTGCAAATAAAGTATTGCCTAACTGTTCAATCATTGTTTTAGCCAAATTATGTAAACACAATTTTGACAACCTCAAAAGTGACTGAGCCTCATGCACCCCCAGGTGAGGCCCAGATCCCAGGCTGGGCACCAAGGCTTTAAACAACATGGTTTTTGTCAGTATTTATCTCTGTTTCCTCTTACTTTTAAAAGCAAACTTGTGAAAAGTTGTACAAAATGGATGCTAATTGAAAAAGCTTCTATTTAATATATAAATGTGACAAGGCAAGATCTGATAAAACTACTACTGAAGCTGTTGGTATCTATGCTAATCTCTGTGCTGCTGTCGTGTCGCTTGTAGCTCTCACCTTTCCCTGCTCTGGCAAACTCTGATTTGGCCGCGCCGCTTTGGGCCGAGAACAATCGTTGTGGATTGTAGCTTGGTTGATAACAGACATTAAATCAGGCAGATCCAGCTGCTGCGTAAGGTTAATCTGCCACATCCCAAAGTCCAAATTGTGAAAAATGATCATTTTAAAGCACTTACACTCCTATTAAATCTGGCAGCTTCCGCAATTTGATCTTGTTTTGTGTCTGAATGAGCATCCTCCTCACCAGCAAAAGGGGCGGATCAAGTGAACACCAGGTCCTAAAAGGTCCTGTGAAATCCCATTGGCCATCATTCTTCAATAACTGGTTATTTGCAGAATCCAGTCACAAATGGAAAGCTGTGATCTCTGCTTTTTTTAAACAATGCTGGTTAAACTAACTTTAATACACTAAAGTTTTGGCGCAGGAAAGGTCTTGTATTTTTCTAATACTGGCATTCACTGGAAAAAAGTTTGGACACACTCGGTTTAATTTGTTCTGAAGTCAAATATCACAGTATGGAAGTTTAATTTAAGTGATTAATTCAACTGCACGCTGCTTTAAAAATGGTGCAATCTGATTAAAAAAGACCCTTACCTGTCACTGTAAGCAGCGGTGGTGGTGGGCTGGGCGAATCTGTATGCTGCATATCCACCCTGAAAAAACAGCACAGCGTTAATCAATGATTAAACTCAACCTGCTCACAGAAAGGTTAGACGCAGAGAAACAACAAAGCAGACACAGAGCTTCAAATTGCCTTAATAGTTAAATGTCACTGCACAGTATGTTGATCATCAGCCCACTTTCCCCAAACTGCAGGTTCCCCATCAGACACCAGAGGGTGCTGTTTGATATATGGAGCGTGAGGCGGGCAGGGGGATGACTGATGTTCGCCGAGGCTCGTCCAAGTAGCAGCACCAGCAGAACAAGACCATGTGAGCCAAATCCCCAAATTCAACCCATTTTTAGATTGAGGAGGTTCTGCTGCTTCATTATTGAAGAGACCCTTTTTCCTTTTACACGACCCCCCTGGCTCACAAATGAAGTAAGAAAGGAGGAGCCGGTTGGACCGTTGGGGAGTCGGGACTGCTGTATTCATTTGCCAGAGTGGAGAAGGAATTAAAGACCTCATTCTGGAGTGCTGCTATTACTCTCTTTGAAAAATGAAGCTGTTCTCCCACTGTTTTTCTATTAGTGCCAGTGGAGTGTGTGCCCATCTGCGTCCATACGTGGGATAGGTGGCTTTAAATAATGCATGTTTTCATTCATTTTTAAACTCAGGGGGGCGTCACGTCCAACGGGGAGGTAACTGTGCGAGGGTCTTGGCTTTGGCTTCGTACAGAATCAGGTCAAGGGCCGCAGCGATTGAATCCCCCGATTCCCCAATAAGGTTTTCCATAGAGACAGGAAGTCGGCAGATGACTTCCTGTGGGACAGCCATGCCTTGGGACTGCGCTGATTACAGCAACAGCCCAGAACAAACACGGACCAATAAATCACTCTCCCACATTGTCAAATCCTGCACACAACAGTGCAGCACATTTGTTATTTTGTCGTGAGGAGTGTGTGTTTGTGCATTCATGTGTGTGTGCACTCATGTGTGTTTCTATACAGGGAGGCATGCATATGTATAAGCACATGCCATGTATGCAGAGTATATTTATAGGTGCATGCATCCCCCTTTGCTCATGTTTTGGACTGGCTCCAAACTAGGGGATTTGAGGCCTAAATTTGGGTCCATTTTTTTTCCTTCAGTAATCATGAGGACTTAGTTCTATTTAAGGCTCATCATGATTATGGGCCCAAAAAGCTCTCTTATTAGTACATCTCAAATGTCCATCATGAAACAGCCCCCTGCCTCTTGGACACCATCACATTCATACAGATGGAGCCATTTAAATTTCCCAACTTTCCATGACTGAGTCTTGACTGGTCCAAGACCAGAACATGTCCACGGCCTTGACAACATGATGAACACACATTGAATGGTTAACTTTAACACTACTTTAATGATGGTGTGCACCATTTACCAAGAACTTGGATGTGGAAACTTGGAATTGCATCAAATTTACATTGGACCTAGCAGGCATGTGGCTGGGGAAAATTAAAGTGGCTGCATATGTTGGCAACAATTTGGTTCTGTCATGTTTCTTCCTCTGTTGCAATTTAAACTCACATATTGCTGTTACATCAATAGCTATGATAAAGTTACCATCATAATATGATTCCTTGACCCTGAAAACCCACACCTAGCACTCAGAATCATGTTGATATCGTTATTAGTTTGACAGTTATTGAGCAAAAAAGAAATGTCTCAATAGATTTTGATTTCATTTTCAGGAAATGTTGGTTATAATACAAGAGACGTCTGATTAGATTTTGGTGGTGATCTCAATCTGGATCAGGGATTTGTCAACATTGCAAGATAGGGCACTTTCTGTTTAACAATGTAAGAAATGCCTTGGCAGAGGTTTATGCTTTTGGGGCAAGTCTAGTTTTAAGATCAATTATTTGTGTTGCTTCATCTAAGGATAAAATGGCAGCAATCCAGCCTGCCAGGCACAAACCTCTTATCTCCAAAATGGCAAATTTTCAGGAAATGAAAAAACTCTGCGTTTCGGAATGAACAACTATTGTGTTGTCCTGGTTAAAAATTATATTTTTTTGTACTTTTTAAGGACATTTTTGGGCGTTTTTATGCCTTTATTGATAGGAGAGAGACAGCGGTGAGGCTTGTGAAAGTGGATGAGAGAGAATGGGAAGACATACTGCAAATGGGCCTCAGGCATGTTTTCCAATCTGGGCCAGCAGAAGAATACATGGGATGTCCCTGGTTGCTTACGCCAAACAATTACCCCAAACAATTACCCCATTTTTGTGCTTGTTATCAGCTGTAAAAAAAAGTTTTAAAACTCACTTACCATCACCAGTGCTATGAGTCACCATGAAAGGTGACTCATAGCACTGTTTTTGAAGAAAAAAAGGAAATAATAATAAATTGAGAAAAGAGGTTTGGTATGCATTGTTCAAGAGTTTTGGAAATTCTGGCTGTTATATCCCATCATGGAGGCAGAGGATCTTGGGATAGACCAGATGGGAAGCACTAGTCTGTTATGTGCATTCAGAGACTTTAAAGTTTAAATATCGGTTGACTTTGTCCCAATATATTTGGTCTCATGTTTTGTTAAGATCCAGAGTAATCTAATAGGAAGCAAGCCTTCAATAACTGAGTGAAAAATGACACTTAAACAAAGCTTAAAATGTTTTAATTATCAGATTAATGCTAAATCTGTTAGCCCACTAATGAGGATTGCCATAGTGTGTTGATATCAAGCTAAAGATGAATCAGGATGTTTGGTGTTTCAGTCTGCAGACTTGTCCAGTGTTTTAGGAGGACTATCATGTTAAAATTGGTTTATTCCAACATGTCTGTAGTTTTCCAAGTCTCCAAACCAGTTCAGAATAAAAAATGATCCAGTGTGTTGCCGGCCTGGGCAGGTAAACCGTTTCCAAAAGGATGCTTCGACACATCAGCTGACCGGTTTGACAGCTTCCCAGTGTCCACTGAATGATTGTGGAGGACACCGAGGGCTAAGGGACGGCTTCCTCTCAGTCACCCGAGACCTTCACCCACTCTCGGCCAGTCTGAAGCAGTGCAGCGGCCAGTGCCAGAACTAATGGCAGCAAAGCGCCAGGGGCTGGCATGACACATTGACTGATGGGCCGACCTGGCCCGGGCCTTGGTCAGGGGACACGGTGGGGGGAGCAGGACTTTGCTGGAGGTGGCCGAATGAGCAAGCGAGACAAACAATATCACTCAGAGCACAGCCTGGGTCTCGTCTTCAGTGGTGGATGTGGCTACAATAAAATCTGGTGAAATACAGTCCTATCATGTGGGCCGGTGTGTAAGTCATTTATCACCGGGGTTCAGCCTTTCATTCTCAGACACAGTGGTCGTCTCCGGGGTGAAAGTGAGAGACAACTGTCATCGCTGTGGCAACCGCTGTAATCTCACTATCTATTGTACGGGGCAATATCTTCAGTTTTTAAGAAATATTGATACATTTTAAAATGAGATATAGGGTAAAAAGATATAATTTAAATCAATATTATTTATGTTGATTTGAAAAAAATTAAAATAAATAGCTGCTAGGCCTCATGCTTGGTTAAATCATTGTTTACAGTAGGAGCCACCATGAGTTTTTAAACCCATTGACCACCTACTATGTATATATATTTGTCCATGAAGATTTAATGTAGTGTGTAAAATAAGGCTATTGCCCACATATTTACATTGTCTTCCAAGAATAATGACAGTTGGAAATGAATTGTGATTCTGATTCAGTAATGGATCTGATCTGATTAGGAAGGGGCAGGACTAGATAAGCTCTTTGCTTCATTCTGTTCCTTCTCACACTGGTTGATGAGTTGACATATGTATGTACTCACATGTGTAAATATATTTGACAGTTGTTCGATGTACACATGTATTATATTGCCTTGACAAAATTGTTTTTTTTTTTAAGTTTGAGATGAATAAAAAGAAAGAAAAATGGGAAATTTGTATTCAATTTAGGTTTTTATTACTGTGGTGGCCCGGCACGGTGGCACTCCAGCTTCCTCCCAAAAACATGCTCATTAGGTTGATAACCCACATTGACCCTAGGTATGAGTGTGAGTGAATGACTGCCTCTCTATGTGCCCTGCAATTGGCCGGGGACTGGCTCAGGGTGTACCCCACCACTTGCCCAATTCCAGCTGGGATAGGCTCCAGCCCCTGCAACCCCAAATGGATCATCAGTATAGATAATTGATGGATTGAACTAATACTTGCTCCTTTTTAACAGGTTTTCCCCAGTCCAAGATGTCCCATGAGCATACTTTGAAAGTTTTATGCCTAAAAATCCACTTACAGATTAAATTTTGGCACGCGTATAAACCCCTCTGTTTCAGCCCCACTCAGAACAGGCTATTTTTGTGTGAATCCTTATAGGCTTTTGTCGAGCCACATCCCTCTCAAAAAGTGGGTGCTGTGCTCTAATGTTGACTGTCATGCCTAAACATGTCTAGACATGTCCCTTCTACTGATGATTAGGTGTGAGCTGAACAAACACATGGCTAAGGGAGTGGCAGCATTTCCCCTTATATGACATCATAAGAGGTGACACTGAGTGTTTGAGCTTATGAAACAAGCAAATGAGGGGAGGGAAATTCTCATGTTGGAGCAGTTTGAAGACATAATTTGAGGAGCATTTGAAAGTATGTTTTGCGTAATAGGGGACCTTTATATACCATGTATATTAACCCTGTAAAGTCTGTTGTATCATATTTGATACATACTGTTATGATACCTCTATCTAATCAATATGATCAACAAATGACTAAAAAAAACATTTGAATACAATCAGATAAAGGATAAAAAAATATCCTCAAGTGGATTATCAGTTGCCAAAAACACGTAATGCATCAAAAGAGATATATATGATTTTTTGGGATTTCAGTAGAAACATTTCAGCTCCAAATAATTAGAATTTTCTGGCTATAATTTTTGTTTTCAGGCTTTAAAGGGTTAAGATAATAATTCAATCTTGAATCAGTGATTGGTGTTAAAAGATACTCGATGGTACCCAGACATATATCAAGCTGGAGAGAGAGCAAAGTTTTAAATTTTCGGTGAATGATTTTTGATGATTTAAATGACCAAATGCCTGAAGTGGAGGCTCTAGTGCTTCTATTTTTAATGCTGCAGTATCAAACAGACAATAATATTGCTTGAATTTTATTTTAATCACAACAAAGTTTGATATTTAGGTATTGCAACAACCATTCAGATAACAAAATAGACTGGGATGTAGATTGTGTATCACTCTGTATGGACTTTTGTTCGATATCGCCCAGCTCTACTTCCCATGCAAAGAAAAACAGCAGCATAATCAAAAGGACAAATTACATCCTCCCACAAATGTTTGGAATAATGTCAAAGAGGGGCAGCATGGTAATTTCAGCATTATCTCCCCGCCGTCTGCGCTCCTCTTTGTCAAGGGCAACGTGCAGCAAGGCCATCCCGTGATGTGACCCTGCTGCACGGACAGCTCCAGAGGGATGGCTAATCCCTTTATCGCCCGACGCTCCTCTTATCTCCCACACGGGGATGGCGGGGAGGAGCCCGGCTCCACTCGGGCCCACGCAGACCCCCTTGGGGCAAGCGGGGATGTCCCAGCCAAAACCCCTCTGAGCGTACACAAATAGAAAACATGAGAGAGGGGATATTAGGAATATAAGGGGGGCGGGGCGGCGGAAGACAAGCCACCTCAAAAACCCAGAGTAATCTAAAGTAAGGAATGACCTAACTTGACATGGGACACTGAAGCCCGATTTGCCTCTTTGCCAAAGTCTGAGATCATAGGAAGAGGGGAGGGGGTGAGGAGGGAGGAGCAGAGGGGGTTTTAAATTTTGTTGTTGGGTTTCTTGGCACAGTAGACAGAGGCCTAATCGACGCCGGCTTGGCAGCAACGCTTGGAGAACGCCGGGGGCTAAGGAGATCACGTTTTTGTCTCCAGGGCTGGGCTTTTGTCTGCTTTACTTCTGTTTCATCTAAGCAGGCACGAGGTAAGAGCCAACTGTACTTACATAGATCTCTGCACCGTAGAAGCCGTCTTGGTACACCACCCTGTGAAACGAGAGAACAGGAAAGGAGCATTAGCTGATTTGGCATGCACTCTGCCCTGCTGAATCCAAGCCTTTCTGCTGCATTACTCCTGTTTGGACTCAGTGCTCAAACTACTATATTAGTACTGCTGTGTAAAAGCTGCTTAGAAGAGGTCCAGGAAGTCCACTTTTAGCAGCTTTTCTCCCTCATTATGTGAAATCAACTGATTGACTGATCAATAAACAGACTTAATGAAATGCAGTCCTCATTTCAAAGGGGCGGACCTTGAAAAAATTTAGTTGGGACTTGGTCTAGAGGGTGGAATATCTATGCTCTGTCTCAAACGATGGCATCAAGTTTCTCATAGCAGTATGTGACATCGCATCCATCGTGTCGATGGTGACTAATAATGTCTAACAACTATCATGTTGTGTCTTGTCATGGGGGCTCTGTCATGGCAGGCATCTCAAAAAGACTGGTACCACTGCAAGCATGAAAATGAAGGATTTCTCCAGCTTTGAGAATCTGATAAAAATACTCAAGATTATTTAACAACTTAGATAGCTATACAGTTTATGTAACACATAAGGTAGGGGATCTTTTTAACTAAATTAACTTATTTAATACAAAAATCTCCACATTGTCCCTGTGAGGGCAAGAAGTAACAAAAAGCCTAATGTAACACCTGATTACACTGACAATATGGTGGCCCTGGGATAAACATGATAATAAACATGAAAGTCAAAAAAAATTAAAAACATGAAAAAGTTAAGAAAAAAAATCATAAAAAACACCAGATTATAATTATTATCATTATTTTGATATTTCATAGAAACATTTTCAAATATACAAAGAGAATCAATGAAATACCTATGCAACTCAAACAAAGTCGGGACAAAAAAAACTCTAACAATACTAAATAAAATAATAAAAAAAATAATAACAATACTAATATTAGTAATAATAATACATGGATAAATAGCACCAACAAATTAATCAACACAAAAACCAACAACCTAAAAGAAAAACATAAACATGAAACACAATAACAGATACAAAGGCAACAAAACCATATATGGCATAAAACTACAACTGCCACAACTACAATGTCATTGTGTATTCAATTTGTCACTGTTTTTTAATGATCATGTTTTGTAAGTTATTTTATTTTTATTTTTTACATGATTCTATCTTTCACTTTTTCTTTTTTCTTATTTATTGTCGTATAAAATTTTTTATATCATATTTGTTGTTGTGTTTTGAAATATGTTGTTGTGATTACTTAAAATACGTTGTGTCCTTGAGGCTTTTTTTATCAAGTTAGTTTTTAAGCTCTTTGCTGTTTTGTTTGCATTTTGTTGGATTTTCCTCCTTGATTTTTTGGTCTCTTGTGATTATTATACTTTCTGTGCTGTATTTGCAATGACTGAGATTAAAATTTTGATTTTTGATGTTGTCTTTTCCTCTTGTCGTAAACATTGTGCTTATTGATTTATTTTGTATTCTAACAGTGGTAGTTTATTTCATTCTCTTTGATGTTTTTTATGCTTTTTTTCTTTTTTGCACTTGTGTTGTTTATTGTTTTTTCTTGACTTGTATCTTTGCTGTGATTTTTTAATTAACCATTGTGTTTTTTTCTTATCTTGTTGTTTTGTCTCTCCTTTTGTTGTATTTTTGGATTTGCCATTGTATTTTTTTTTATTTGTTTTTATGCCTTTAAACTTATTTTCTTTTCAATTTGATGTTGGGTTTTCTGATTTCTTGCTTTGATTTTTGATTTGTTGGTATGTTCTGTATTTGTTGTTGTGTTTTGCATTTCAGAGCAAACACATGGCAGTGAGTCATAAATGATAGATTTAAGGCAAAGTGCTGAGAAATATAAATACTTAAAAACAAACAAACAAACAAAAACTCTTAAAAATCATGCTTTCTGAGGATCTGAGGTCTTATCCAGGAGATCCGAGCCCCCCTGTGGTCCGCTCCCTGTTTTGGACCATTTGTGGGTCTGTGGGGTCAGCTCTTTGCAGCTTTGGTTTACTCCAGCACAAATAATGAACAACACATTAAAGAGAAAAAGTGCAACAGCTTCACATCCGCCTCCAATTTTCTGCTCTGGTAAAATTGTTTGTCTTTCCAGTTGCTGCATTGTTGTCAAGAGAGCTGCTGCTGCTGGTGATGGGGAGGAGGTGGGGGGGACAAAAGAAGGAGCTCCGTCACATGGCCCCCGCCATATAAATCAACCAGCTGCCATTGGTAGCAAAGGGCCCTGGAGTGGGAGGGAGGGAAAAGAGGAAGTAGGGATTTCTAGTCCAAGCTTCGGCGGCGAGTCTCCCTGCAGTAAGACGGATCCTGATCTAATCACAGATAGACAGCTATACTGGGCCCCCGGCTGGCCCTCCGTCAGACCTCTCCCACGGCCACACAGACCACTGCTGATAAGAGACGAGTGTGAGGCAGCGCTGCACAAAGCCTGGAGATCAGCATAGGCCCTGGTCACAGTCCAGTGAGATCTGCCCAGTAATACGCTATCTCGGCTTGCTGCAGCTCTCCCTGTGGCTTTGTTAGTTCCTCCTTTGTCAATAGACAACGCACAAATAAGGACGGGCAGAGCGGGGGCATGTACATACCTTGATACAAACAATGATTTCACTCCCCACAGACGCCTCTTGGAGGTATAAAGAGGAAATGGAGTGCACCACCTTAAGACCACTGGTATTACTTGTAAAGATTTATGTTTACTCTTATTTTGATGGACCAAAACATACAATGTGAGATCTATTCTCAAGTCATACACTGAATTCAACATTAAGGCAAGCAATTGCAGTGTATTACTTGGAACAAAAGCTTGTTTAATGCTCAAAATGCACAGTCATGCATATAGTTTATATTTTTTTCAAGCTCCCAAACATAAAAATCATGTTCAATGATGGGAAAAAATGCTTTGCTTTTATGTCTAAATGAATACTCCACTTTTTTTTTTCTTTTTGAGTCCATGACAAGCAGATAGACACCATTCTTTCTACTGTATGTGCAAGGAAGAGACAGGCAGAGCTTAGCTTAGCTCAAACACTGGGAGTCAATGGGTAGTGTTATCCTGCCTCTGCCTACAGTCATCAGATAAACTCTTCAGCAACTCTAAATGGTCCTGTGTGCTTGTTGTAACTTTTTTACTGTGTTATGTTATGTTTCCTTTGAGTATCATTGCATTATCTTCTTCTATTTGTAAACAGAGGATTTGCTTTGTTGACCTACTTACAAGCATGACGCAGTGGTTTGCGTCAGAGATGTGACGTTCATGAACGAGTCGGGTCTTTTGAACAGCTCTTTTAAGTGAACAGTGCTTATTGATTTACCTCACTGGCTGGAACTAGGCTGTCAAGGACCCTGCAAATGACTCTCAGGTGACCAATATACTGAGTCAACTTCTGAGTCAAGCCTTTGGGAGAAAACGGAAAGCATCTTCAAGAATCTAGATCTGTCTGGTTTGTCCAAGAGTTTGTTTTAATCCCAGCAGACATGAGACAAAGGGTGGAGTGCCCCATGCACTGGTCGACAGCCAATCAAAAAGGCTGACTTACAAGGAGAAGAGTCAAGATGCAATACTGGTCTTGAATTTATCTTGGTATTTGACCCTTTTTTGGCTTTCTGATTGGTCAGCTGACAAACCAATCAGAGTCAGAGAGCCCCTTCTCGAGGCAGTTGTTGCTGCGTTACTCTAGTCAGAAGACATGTGTTGGCAAAGTCTGTTATGATGCTTTGCGTTGAACTTGTTATCTTGATTTGTTACTTTAACATTTAATTACAAAGAACACATCTATACTTTAAGGTAAGTATGGATACTTACGGCTACAAATACAGAATTATTTGGTGTTCTAGGAATGTTTAGCAGAAATTAAAATTAAATTAACTGAATATATATATAACGCTTTGTCAAAAAGTGAGTTATTTTTGTTTGTTTCAACTGGGAGGGAGGCCAGCAACAACTGATTTTTTTCCAACATAGCCGGTCAGAAAACCATGAGAGAGGATTAGGGCCATGTTACGAAAACAATCTCATAAAGTTACGAGAATAAAGTCAAAAAGTTACGAGAAAAATCTCAGAAAGTTACGAGAATAAAGTACAAAAGTTACAAGAATAAGGTCAAATTTACGAGAATAATTTCATAAAGTCACCAGAATTAAGTCAAAGAGTTACGAGATAATGTCATAAAGTTATGAGAATAAAGTCGAAAAGTTACGAAAATAATCTCATAAAATTACGAGAATAAAGTCAAAAAGTTACGAGAAAAATCTCAGGAAAGTTACGAGAATAAAGTCATTAAGAAGGCTATTTGTCAAAACCTTAGATCAACATAAGCATACCTTAATCAAGAAGACGCTCTTATTTCATCCTCTTTGTGTAAGCAGGTGACTGCTCTTCTGGTACAACCTTTCAGAATAAAGTTTGTTTTCTAGCTTAGTTTAAATAGATTTATTATATTTACTCTAGTAACTTTATGACTTTATTCTCGTAACTTTATGAGATTGTTCTCGTAACTTTTCGACTTTATTCTCGTAACTTTATGACATTATCTCGTAACTTTTCCACTTTATTCTCGTAACTTAATAAAATTATTCTCAAAACTTTACAACTTTGTTCTTCTAACTTTACTTTCTTTTAACATACTTTTTTTTTAACATGGCCCTAATCCTCCATCATAGAAAACACAATTTTATGATAAAAACTTAAAAGTCTTGATCCACCTCAATTGTTCATAGATCATGTTCAGATATCCAGTACTCACGCTCCGTATGCTGGGATAGGAGGCGGCGGTGGGGCTGTGCGGAACGTGTTGTACACAGCCCGTCCCCGACCTCGCAAGTGGGCACCCCTGTAGGCCACCGTAGCTCCTGTGGCAGGGTAGGGAAACCCTGTTACTGCGGAAACACACGGGAGAAAGAGAGGAAGAGAAAATGACTTTCACAGAACATCCTCCACTTGGCATTGCTTACCTTATGACAGAATACATTAGAGAGAGACGTGTGGCACTGCTTTCCCTATGACAGAATGCATTATGGGGACGACAAGGAAACAATAGATTTAATCTTTTCTAGGTGCGCCTCATCGAGCACTCTCCCCTTTCCCAGCTCGCTGCTTTGTGCCGTACTCAGCAAGGATCCACATTTACTGTACGCATCCTTCGCCGGTGCCTGGCGAGGGGCAGCCTTGAAGCAGAGGCAGGTAATGGATGCAATACCACTAGTTTCGCACCACGGCTTTTGCATAGTTGAGACACAATGGGCTGGCGGTGAGGGGAACGGCAGGAGGGTGGACTTGGTGGGGCGGAGAGGTAGAGGGCGTTTCTAGGTGTTGAATTAAACGGGAGGTGAACGTTGCTGAAAAACCAGACAAGACATACAGATCTCTGCCTGAGGGGGGATGTAACAGATGGGCCGGACAGTCAAGGCCCGAACCTCGGCGTGACCCCTATCTGGAAACCCATCTGGGACCGTCTTTAGACAGTCACACCGGTACATGTGTCCTCTGTTGATGGGTACGAGCAAACCATGGAGGGTGAAAAACACGGGGGTGAGTGTGAGGGTTGGTGTGATGGTGCGACAAAGTGTCCTCGGTTACAGGTTAGGAGATGGACGATGTGATCTGCAGCTTTCTACTTAACCTTCAATCAGTCCAGTCACTGTCTAATTACAAACTGGAGGTGCTTGCACATGCAAAAACACCGAACCAAGACACGAAAGTAAAATTTGTTAATGTTATTCAGCTGGAATTATCATTGACACCGCAAAAAAGTAAATTTGCAAATCTACAACTGTTGTATTTTATTCCTATATCAACATTACTCAATTCTGACCATATTCGAACCATTAAAAGTAAAATGAATGGCAGCAGCACATCAAAGCATGTATAGCAGTAAATCGCTTGTTCCAACAGAGGGCGCTCTTAGCATAAATTGACTGTCCACGCAATATGATATTTCCCTATTTATATTAAACGTTTCAATTAGTTTTACCTTGTTGTCAAGAAGCTTGTCAGGAATCTAATATTCTTATGTATTCTTACTGGCCACTTTATTAGGCACACCTTGCCACTGACTTGGTTGGACCCATTTTGCCTTCAGAGCTGCCTCGTGGATTCAAAAAGGATGTTGGAACACTCCTCAGAGATCTTGGTCCATGTTGACATGATAGCATCACACAGGGTGATGCAATTCATCAATCAATCAATCAATCAATCAAACTTTATTTGTATATCACTTTTCACACAACATGTAAGTGCTTTACATAAGCAGAGAAAAAAGAAGAGAGACAAAACAAATTAAGCTAATAATAATAAATAAATAAATAAATAATGAATATAAACAAATACAATAAATTAAAAAAATAATAATCAAAGACCTTGATTTAACAGAACTGTGTCTGTGTGTGAATGAGTGAGGAACTGCCAAAACTGGAGATAAAAGTGAAAAAAAAAACAACAGAATTTAAGTAATAATAGGATTAAAATAAATTAATAAATTGAGATAAATAATAAAAGATTGTGAGCAAATCATGATGCAAATCTCCCATTCCACTACATCCCAAAGGTGCGGTTGGATCTGATGACTATGGAGGCCACTGGGGAACCGTGAGTTCATTGTCATGTTTAAGAAACCAGCTTAAGATGTTTGAGCTTTGTGACATGAGGCATTGGAAGGAGCCATCAGAAGACTGGTACACTGAGGTCATCATGGGATGGACATGGTCAACAACAATGTGAAGGAGCCCAAAGTGTGCCATGAAAATATCACCAACACCACCCTTAACAGCTGATACAAGGCAGGATGGATCCGCGCTTTCAGGTTGTTTACACCAAGTTCTGACCCAACGCCTGAATCTTGCAGCAGAAATCAGATCAACAGTTGTTGACGAAAACTATGACGAAAATAGTCAACAAAATTAACACTGTTTTAGAAAAATGTAGATAAACTTTAAAAACTGAGTGTGTTGCCCAGCCCTATCAAGTCCCCTGGTTTCCTCCCCCTCTCCCAATACCTGGTCCATCAAAACACCCTCATCCACATTATTCTTCATCCCAGCATCCCCATTTTATCACCCTGTCCTCGCCATATTCTTCTTAGCTCATTCCCATGTCATGTCTTGGGTGAACACATCCTGGACCGCTCCAGCTTGTCCAATCAGAAGTCACTCGGTGGAGCAGTGAAGCTCCTGCATGGTCTTGCTTGGACGAGGGAGTGGAGGGGGTCGAGTACCTCCGGTTAATAACATGTATCCAATGTGTTTTATATGAACAACCCTCCACCGAGGAGGCAGCGGGCAGTCCCTCACAATCGCAGATAAAACCTGCCCGCAATAAAGAACCATGGTGGCTCGTAAATAATCAGCCGTGTGTGTAGGTTTTCCTTGGCGTTACCTCGCCATGCGCCGCGGTTCACCCTGCAGGTAGACGTGGCCAGCGAGCACCCTAATGAAGGATGCACACCCCGGCCCCCGCTGCTTCAATAAAGCTGACAGGGAGACAGATTAGTGGTGCTTTTAAAAACACGGAGAGCCGAGTTTAATGTCTTCTGCCATTAACATCGCGCTCCATTAGTGGGTCCACGCACATATTCAAACTCTGCGTCTCATTTGGCCAGGTAACGCCTACACGCCCCTATGTATGGGTGCTTTGTTTGCTGCCAACATACCAATAGACTCCCATGGACTCACCGTGTGCCCCCTTTCCCCCAAGTGATTTATAATGCTGACCTTGACATTTAAATTAGTCTCTTTTTTTGGAGCACTGGACATCTGAGCGTGCTTGCTAAAGGGCAAAAACAATCCTCTTTGATAGTTTCCCTTGTGTGTGTTTTTCTCCATCTTTTTTAACAAATCACCACCATCCCGGGCCCAGGAGAGTCCAATCCCCTATTTCTTTATTTTTGGGGGGAATTTGTATGCAAAATGCATGCAGTGATGTATGTGAATGTAAACTTATAATGAGTTGGCGATAGGCTACACTGCTTCAATAATAACCCATAAATCAAAGGCGCTGTCACACCTTGGTGAGCCCGTGAAAAGCAACAACAGCCGCCGCCGCGTACCAGAGCACAAACCCCGCTCCAGCCGCCAAAGTCAAACACCCTTTTTTTTTTTTTTTTCCAGGGGAGGTGGGTGCCGAGGAAAAAATATGAGTTATACGCTGGAGGGCGACGGGGTCACGCTGCACCTCATATGTCATATGTGTCAACTTGAGAGGAGCTCAATACCTGCAGAGCCAGTCGGACCCGGGGTAATCCAGCTCCATGCCAATGATGGGGTCATAACCGGCTCCCATAAAGAAAGATCTGATTTTCCACAAGGTTGATCTCTCTAATACTTCCTGCTCAAATACATCGGGCAATGAGCACTTAATCCACACGCTAGGGACCAAAAACAGCTTAATCTAATCAAGAGTCTGGAGCTTAATTATCCCCCTAACGTACACTCGCGACAATGAAAGGATCCGTCTACATATATTAAGATGGCAATTAGCCTTTCTTTTCTGTCATTTACACAGCTTTTTAGATTTGCACGTCCTCAAGTCATCGACAAAACGGCACCTAGAGCTGTAGAGGAGAGCCTTGGTCTGTTTGCAAGAGAGGAGGAGGTTTCTAAAGGGCAGCTGGCCATGGTGCTGAAATCCCAACCAGAGAAGAAGTTGAACGATTATTGCAAAAACAAGGAAATCAATGTGGAATTAGTTGCATATTTGCCATTTTTTCCTTTCATTCTGTGTCTTTTTTTCCCTAATTGCAGATCGTCATTATGTAAGTCAGCAGGTCATGACCTTTATTGTCCTCACAGTCCCCTTTGGTAGCTATGTGGTACACCAGATGGACCATTCAATATATTTCACTAATCCATCTGAGAAACAGCCCATAGGAAGTGTTTTGGGAGAGCAGAACCTTTCAGACCTTATTTTTGTCATACAACCATTTTTCCCCTGATGAAAACTAGACTATTACTAACAAAAACAAGAGCACACTGACAAAAACTAAAACTAAATTAACTGACATTTTCATCAACAAATAAAAACTAGACTAAAACGTTTGACAGAGACTTAATCCAATCAGACCTAATTTGGTCATGTAGAAAGTAGAGACAAGTTAGGAATCACACTTGGTTGTGTGGAAAGGTTGGATGAGTTAAGAGGGACATCCAATCATAACTGCCTTAGCTTCATGGTTGCGGGATCCAAGTGTAAAACATGACTTCAGAAATTCAAAAAAACATTAAAAAAAAATGCCTTACACTTTACATTCCATCTTTTAGTCGACTAAATTTACAGTTGATTTCATCGACTAAAATGTTGTGAAATTTCAAAACAATTTAGATGACTAAATTATTACTAAAACTACTAAAACAGATAATTGGGTGCTACAGAGCGTGAGCCACAGTCAAACAAACTCTCTTCAAAACATGTCAGGAGTGGAGCAAGAATATCCTTAGTATAGAGAAGTTTGTAGTGTTGATATTTGTTTGTCATTTAATTAAGAAACATGGTCAAGATCTGATAAAACTGCTACTGAAGCTGTTAGCATTATGCTAATCCCTATACCTGCTGTCGTTTTGCTCATAGCTTGTTCCTCTTCCTGATCTAGTGGACTCTGATTGGACCGTACCACTTCGGGCTGCTCACAATCGTTGTAGATTGGGGCTTGGCTAGTTTTATCTGTCTGATTACAGACATTAAATCAGGTTGTTCCAGCTGCTGTGCAAGGTTACCTTAGTGGGACCAACAAGAAAAAATGTGTTAAACTGCTTTGCAAAATAAACAACAACAAAGCAAACATAATTCAACTGTTTGCTTTCATAAAATTAACATAAAAGAAAGTATGTCAGTGTGTCAATCATTGTTGTAGGTAATAAACTGTGTATAAACTATATTTTGACTCAGCACTGGCAGAGCCTTTGTTCCCCGTGGGACCCTCTGCTGTCTCCCATCAGGTGAAAGGGTGGTATATCTCAAATAGACTTTTTTTTTGGCACATTATCTGAAATGTGAAGCAAGAAGGAAACTCTTGGGATGTCTCCAACATTTTTCTTTTTTTACATAAAACAATAAATGAGACTCTCAAAGGTGTAGTAGTGTCCTCATTCTCCACAAGTATAAGAGCAAGTTTGCACTGATTTCGACAAAAGGTAGCACTAAGTGTGCAAACATTTGTAGAATCCAAAGTATACCACTAATTTTTTACTTACAGTATGCAATGGACCAGTCTATATTGCGCACTATTCCTCTGAATGAAAGGACTTAAGGGTCAGGGGTCAGAGAGACTGATCGCCACAGCATATCCATTGCAGCAGATGTAACATTATTAGCACTGATACTGGGACATTCACACAAAACTAAAGAGAATCAAATCCGTAAATGAGCATTTTTTTAAATATTAGATAGGGGTTATGTTTTTCATGTGTGGTGAAAATCATAAAAATCTAGAAAAATCACTTGTTCAACTTTTCCAGTTGTTTTTTTAGAAACTAATGTATCAATATAGCGCCACTTGCTGTTAACTGAGTAACTTCTGTTTTCATTACAAGAAGCATAAATCAGAAAAATTCTTGGACAACGGTGGCAAAGCACACATCCTTGTTTAATTATTGAAAGTAACTCTTTACTTTTTTTGTTGTATTAAAATGCCTGGAGTTTTACGAAGATGTTCTGCCCCTTTGTAGCCTTACAAACTTCATATGCTTCACACGGCATATCTTATACCACTCCGATGAATATACCAAATGAAGCACTCCATGGGTGTTGATATATTTGGTGGGACTTGCATAAAAGAGGCACAGAGAACATCTTCATGAGTTTGGTTCCAAAAGTTTTCACTTAAACCAGATCAGCCTGCAGGAAAAGAGGACAAAGGTGAGCCCTGACACTGTCTGGCTATTCTCCAGCTCACACCCGCCATGATTTGTGCCATTGCCATGTTTTATTGCCAATCCTTCCATTTGACTGGGAACCCAATCACCTTCCTCCTCTTTCCTCCACCACAGCCCCCTCCCCACTTGGACAAGGCTCTCGGGGAGGTTTGGGTGGCAGCAGAGGACACGGCGCCACCTGCCTGTACCCTACCATCTCCCTCCCTGCCAACCCTGAGCCCCCCACTCCTTCTCCATTGGTAGGAGGGGCCAATCTACCCCTGGAAGAGGTTAAGAGCGGGGAGCCGGCGTGAGGCTCTCATCCGTCATTCTCCTGAATGGGTTTTGAGGACAATAAACCTGTAGCGCCAGGACGAATGGAGACGAAGTGTGCTGTCACCACGGCAGGATTTATGGCTCCCAATTTCACTGATCTCCCGCACAGAAATGAGGACTGATAAACAGTGATTAATCGCCTTTATATCCCATTTTACTCTCACCTAAAGTGTATTAACTGTAGCTATGATGATTTTAGAATACATCTTCAATCCAACAGACCTCATTTTTGTGTTTTCTCGTCTTTGAGATGGAAGTCAAAGGCAATTCCCCTCGTTTTTGTCTCATTCCTTTTCCTGTTCATCACAGCGGCTTTTGTTTCAAAAATGTATCTCTTATTTATGTTTCCCATCTCCCCAGCTGGCAAGCATATGTTGTCGTTTAGGCTTGGCAAACTCCAGTGCCATGTCAAGACGACTTGAAAAATTAGCAGCCAATAAATCACCCAACCCCTCCTGCTTCCCCTGCCTGGAGTGGTGGACCACACTCCCTCTGATTTATGAGATGATTTGGGAAGTGTGTGTGTGTGTGTGTGTGCGTGAACATATGTGTGTGTGCGTGAGTGTAAAATGGAGAAAGTGCAGATGAAAAAAGGGGGCTTGTATTGGTGTCTGTGTTCTACATAGGTTATCTATTTCTGTGCGTGGGAATGCTTTGGTCCACCTGTAAAAACAGGGCAAAGGACTGTGCTGTGTGCACATGTGGGTCAATAAAATATCTTTGAAAGCGGAATTTTGTTTATTTTCTGCTTTAGCCAGTAAATTCTGATATCAGTTTATCACTCTGATGCCACGCCGTATGTCAATTTATGTAAAAGAAATATATAATACATCACCAGAAAGCCACAACTTCCATATTTGTCTGGCCACAAACCAAAAACAATCATGAAAACAACACCACTTGATATTTAAAGCTCTACTTTCATCCCTAGGTCATGACAGTCCAACTAAAGCAGTCTTCCTACACTGACAAGGATCACCATGATCCAAACTGTGTTAATATCAGTCAAAAATAAACATGGCATTTATGTCTGGCAAAAAAACTGTTGTAGTCGATGTTTATGACTTTTTTGTTTTTTTTTTAATAAAATGGTTGTCATTAATGTTTTACAGAGGAGTATAAGGGCCTGGCACAATTTTTTTTCCGTTATGCATGTCGAGAAAAAAGTCAAAACTATGAGAAAAACTCGATATTTGCCCTTTTTAATGGAAATATCACCCAGAAAACAAACAAGGGAAACTGTTGACTTGGAAGCAGAAGTCAGATCACTTTCTCTTCCGCCTTTGTTGTTGATCTCCTTTTGAGTGAGCAAAAACTTACTTTGATGCAAGCAGCACAGTGCCAAAAGTTAAACCATTTCCAAGTGAGAGCATTCTGAGTGCAGTGACAAAATAAATGCATCCTCTTACAATGAAGGTGTTTTTCTCTCACGGTGCTAAGCACTGAAAACCACTAATCTGTTTTGAAAATAAGGTCCCATTCACACCTGACATGTTTGGTCCAGAAACAATTAACTCTGGTTAACATTTTTGAAAGTCTGATTGATTTGCGATGGAGTTTAAGCTCAAATGTAAACACGGGCACGGACCAAAGAACTGACACTGACAATATTGAGCATAGTGTCGCTAATTTGTAGCACCGCCTGTCTCTGGTCCTGTGAACAGATTAATGTCTACAAGTCTTTACAGAATATGTTTAAAAATCGCTCCAATCAATACAAGTGCCGCCCAATGTTGGCTAAAAGTAATAGTATAGTCGTAGTATAGTCTTCCAAGCTGCTTCAGGCTAAACATAGTTAGTTGCCAAAGCCCAGTTGTGTACTCGCGGTGCAACAGAAGGCCTCAGGACAGGGACAAAGACTTCAGCTACAGCCACAACTAGTAGTGGGTGGCTAGCCTACACAACATTGACAGGCTTTGGTCCCCTTGACTGAGTACAGTGTGAAAGAAACTAAGTGAAAAACTGAACTTGGTCTGTCAGTCTGTCCAACATTGTGCTCTGTTCAATGAAACCACTGCATTTGTCCGTAAAGACTTCTGAGGGGGGCTGTAAAATGTCTCCTTCTGTTGAAAAAGTGAAATAAGTGAAACTGCGCCAAAGTTTGATTCCCCTTTATGACCCAGATTTTTAATTTAGTGAGAACTCCATCTGACCATGCCAGCACATATATAAATATAAGCATAAGGGGTGTGTGTGTGTGTTTGTCCGTGTGTATAATTATCAGAGGAAGATGTCGAAACCAATGGAGTGTTTGGGGGAGGTGGAGGCGAGGGAGGAGGGATGGAGTGGGTGAGGGGTTGGGGATGAAATAAAAATGATAGATGACTGCTTTCTGTCATGGACAGTTATTTAGAGGTTCGCCGTAAAGCTGTCCAGGGAATGAACAGATTTTAGTCTAATGAGCAGAAAGGAAAGCCGTTAAAGTGGCGCGATGTGCTCAGCACTTCTTCCAAATGAAATAGTACCATTTCCCCCTCATTAAAATGCAAAGGGTTCATATAACATACAGCAATAAAGCTGGCATGTCGAGGCAGAGGGAGCGAGAGTGAGAGAGAGGGAGAGAGAGAGAGAGAGAGAGAGAGAGAGAGATAGGGAAAACCCCACTGAGCTCATCTCATTCCTCCATTACTGAGAGCAGGAGGAATAGCGGCGGCCTTCGACGGGGTAGGTGCCAACAATATCGCTCACTCAATCTCCCTTATTCGGTTAGCTCTGTAAAAGTCAATCTGGCGCACTTGGCAAATCCATCCACAGCAGCAGCCTCCACAATCTGATAAGAGTTGCAGGGGCGCCCGCTCTTCAAATCATTTTTTTTTTTTTCTTCCAGCTTTACAGTTGCACACGGAGCAAACAATGGCTCAGGCTCCCTCAGCCACTCAGAGAAGCTTGGATCATCCACTGCTTATCGGAGGCCCGCTCTCAGATTCACTTTGATTCGGGGGGAATTTCATGTTCAGTGGGTGCAGGATGAGCCCGATTGTAGAATTTCAGGGGTCAGATTGGGATTGGCTATGGCTGATAGTGGCCCCAGGTACGGAGCAGTACATGCGGTGAGAGGCAGAGAGTGAAAATAACACTGCGAGGGTAGAGGCTGCGGAGGCTCTTACCGGCGTAGAGTTCAGGACCGTAGACAGCTCCTACCACTGGATTCAGCTTCCAGCCTGAAACAGAAAAACAGAGCACGCAATTAGAGCCAGACTTTCCTACTTAAAGACAATCCTTCAGTGGGCTACTCAGATATAGTTATAACCACTGGAGTAATTTGCCATCCATCTTTTGTTCAGTTTTTCAAGTCCTCTTACATTCACTCTGAAAAACACCCACCTCATAAATGCACCAACACATCGGCTAACCTGGCACACCAGTTCAATATACTGTATTTCATCAATTCATCCAGGAAAGGGCCCATAGAAAGTGTTTAAGGAGGGCTAACCTCTCCAGAAGCATATCCGGAAGGTGATTGGACAATCAATTCTGTCAATCAACAATAATTAGTGGCTGATCAGATAATGTCATAGGCAGAGTGTGAGCTACTTTGTAAACAAACTCTCGTCAAAACATCAGAAGTGGAGTGAAAATGTTTTTAATCTAGTGCAGGGGTGTCCAAACTATGTCCTGGGGGCTAAATGCAGCCCGCTGCCCATTTTAAATTGGCCCCTGACACAGTTGAATGAATAAAGACATTTCAATTACAGCAGAAAATCATGCACATTTTCTGCCATATTTACCTTGTCACAAGGTCTCATTTACAAAGTCTATTGCAATATTCATCTTAAAATTCATGGAATCCTCGTTGTATTGACCTGATTGAAGCGGGACGAACGCCCTGGAAGCGCTGTAGAAGCGTAACTGTTGGTATATGTACGAGGTGCGTCCAGGGAAGAGACAGTCATTTCTTCCTGTATCATGTCGATCAAACCAGCCTTGCCAATCGTGCACAGTCACGCACAATCACCATGACAAACGGGAATGTGTGACTGGGGCATTAAGTGCGCTAAAAGTGAGGTGCAGCAAGTGGCTCAGTCACCCATGTATTCAGCTTTATGTGGCCCTCGATGTAAAAAGTTTGGACACCCCTGATTGGCTGTATAAATGATGCCTGATAGGATGGGGGAGGAGGGGTTACAGGCCACGTAGCAGACCTTCAAAACAGTCATGGTATCTGCCTGTGGTGAATAGAGAACACACATGTAGGTGGAGGCTATATAGCTATGACATCATAAACCCAAGGAGTAGCAAACAGAGCGTTTTAAGGTATCACACATTTCTCTGGGACTGAGAGTTTAGTCGAAGTGTCATGTTCTTCTGCTCCCCACACCCCTTAAACAACATCAAAAACGAAGAGAATTTAATTTTACAGGACTTTATTTAACCGAATGCTACATCTTTTAGGCAGGCTTGGCATGGTTGTTTGTAACAAAACATTGCTTTGTTTATATATATGTAAACAAACCGTGCCGAACACAGGACACTTGTATCAGAACAACTCTCCCAACCTTAAAGTCAGTCTTTGTTCTGTGAATCACTCACCGTTCGTGTACGGGTTGGCCACCTTTTTGTTTGTCATCACCCGTGCTGTTGCATTGTTGACCTGTTTGAAGCAATAAAACACATTTCTTAAGTGCCATTCAGCCTTCACTTGAACTATCAAGGCAGTCAGAATAGGTGCAAAGCAGGCAGCAAACCAAGACAAATCAGGACAGATTTACAAAACAATAGAGAAATTAACAAATGATCATGTCAAATGTTTGTGGCAGGCAGCAGCTTGGTCCACCTTTTCATGAATTAATTCATCATTCACAATCTTCTTGCAGAAATTACTGGAAAGAGGAGGGAGACGCATGCACCAATTACCCAGAGGTACGGGTAAAAAAAAACCCTCCAAATTCAGTAATTGCTCAGATAAACAAATGGATTCCAAAAGAAAAACACAGACAGTGCTTTGATTTTCTCCTATTGACCCGATGAGAATGACTGAGTGGAGGGGGTCCGCTCCTCGTAAACAAGAGCAGAATAAGAGCAGGCAACACTAAACGATGGTGACGGGGGGATGCAGGTCTTCTCGAGTCAGACGGAGAACCCAGAGGATGATGGCATGCATTCATTCTGCGTTGTCAACATGATGATGGACAACCAGTGCGTCCAGGTTGACGTGTCTGGAGCCCACGTTCGGCCGAGAACAAGTTATAAGCAACATTATGCATGCATGGGTCCAGGGATGCAAATATCCACATACATACATGTACACACATATAGGGCTGGGCAATATGAGCTGAAATAGTACCTTAGTGTTTTTAGCAGAACAGCAACACACTATGTCTCAGACTTATTTTAGGTGATAAATGAAGAAATGTTGGTCACATGCTAGAATCATAAACTTTGATATGATCTGAATAGCTGGTATTAAGGCCTTATAATTACAAGGATGACACAAATAGAACTCCTAAACACTATATTTATCAAAAATATCACTGAAGCTCATGCACACCATCTACATTGCTGGCAACATTTGGTTAAATAGATTGATCTAGCAAGTTCAACCTCCATCCATCTGTTATCTACACTACTTTTCCCTTTTGGGGTCACCGGTGGGGGGGTCAAGCTCACACTCGTACCGAATAAGTAATTTCGAGTTATCAATCAACCTAAAGAGTATTAGTGTGTCCCAAATCGCATACTTCCATACTCAGTTCTTAAAGTTTTGAGTATACTGTGTCAAAATGAAAAAAAGTATGGAAAGTATGGGAAAAAAAGAGTATGCAAAAGTACCCTGATGACGTACTCAAATCGGTCGAGATTTTGAGTATGTAACTCTGGACACTCATTTCTTCAGCAACAATGGCGGCGGAGAGCTGTGGCACTGTTGTCTCAACAGTGGATGTCACTGCGCTGTACAAATGTAAGTTATAAATGTTGTTTTACACGTGATGTTTCCACCAAGCACCACCAGCTGTTGTTGTTTTGAGTATATTTGTGGTGTAACTTGTTTTGTTGGTTTGTTTATTACCAAGAACAATATTGCGAATGCTAATGCTAGCTGGCTAACAGCTGCAGGGGGCCAAATTGTGGTGGTTATTAGCGGTAATGCGCTGCAAGCCGGTCACAATCCGGCGTAGAGGAAGAAGAGGTTGACATTGTGTCGTCATTTCCGGTGAGTACACCGCAGTATGTGATTTTGGACAGCACTACACTGCCGAAATTCACGTACTGAGCCAATGAGTACATAGTATGCTTAGTATACTCAATTTGAAAATTTTAAGTATTGAGTATGGAAGTATGCGATTTGGGACACACTATATGTTTTTGGTCTGTGGAAGGAAGCCGGAGTGCACAGAGAGAACTCACGCATGCACAAAAGAACATGCAAACTCAATACAGAAAGGCCCTGCCCCACCTGGGGATTGAACTGGCGACCTTCTTGCTGTGAGGCACATGCACTACCTACTGCGCCCCCACATTGCCCCAAGTTCAACCTACTTAACCAAATGTTTTCCACCTATTTGCACAATTTAGACCAGGGACCCCTGAAGTAGCTTTTCCACACACTTGGCACCCCCACAGTGATTTAAATCATTTTTATGCATTTGACACATCCTCACTCATATCCATGCACAAAGTTTATCCATTCACTTATTTAAAAATTCCATATATTGCCCAACCCTACACACACATAGCTAACATGCTAACATGCTAACAAATGAATTTAAAGGTTGCTCAAGGAGGCTGCAGGCAGGAAGTAGCGAAGGATGCAGGAGGAAAAAGAGGAAATATGAAAGCACCTCTATTTTGCGTCCCTCTACGATTGTACCGTTTAGTTTCTCCCGTGCACGATCAGCATCTGTGCTTGTTTCAAAAGTTACAAACCCAAAGCCCTGAGAGTGCCACGTTAGCCATCGGAGGAGGGAAAAAAGAGGGAAGAAACACACACAAAGAGAAAGAAAAGGAGAAGAAGGGAAAGAGAAGTGAGAAGACAGGACGAGGTGAGCAGCAGCAGAGGCATCAGTGGCGGCGGCAGAGTCGAGTTGTAAGCAGCCAGATTAATTAGAGGCAGTTAGTGAGGCGTCAGGAAACAGCAAACAGAGAGATCCAAAGAGGAGAAAGGATAACGGTGACATGACCTCGCACAACAACACCAACAAACCTGCCCGCTTTACCCAATTAAACGGCACGGCGCCCGGTGCCATGGGTGAATGTCAGGGAAGCAGTGGATGCAAAACACTGTTAGCTGCCATAATAGTCGTATAATTATCTACACAACTTCAGCAGCTTGGACGCTCAAACAAAACCACCACCACCCTACCCTCACCTCCCCCGTCTCCCTTTGAAAACACGGACAACAGAGGAGGGAGAGTCGAGGCAGGAGCCTGGTCTTTGACTGGGTCTAATCAGGGGAAGTGTGGGGGTTTTAGAGGCTCCAGGAAAGACCAAAACAAGGCCCCTCCCCATTTAGCTAAGAGGGACACTGCAAAAACTCAGATGTCAGCACAAAGTGTGTTTGTCTGTTTTCAAGTCAGAAATATCAAAAACACCTTTTCTAATACACATTCACTGAGCAAGTTACGGCTTAGAATAAGTCTAGTGAAGTATTTTTGACTTGAAATTGGACAGATACTCTCACCTGGATCTGAGTTTTTACTGAGTTTTACTCTTAGGCTTTTGGGGGGCTTTACAAACTAATATACTGATTTTCAGTCATATTTTCACAAAAAAAAAGAGTGAAAAGTCTCTCATTTCCATCTCAAAGTAATGGTCAGGCATCTTCTGTGTTTGCATCTCTGATAAACAAAATTTATACAAAAAAAAGTCTCTTTGAACACTGTTTTAGAGGTTATTCATTTTGTTCATGTATTTTTGTGTACTCCCGATAGGGTCCTGTCCCAAACCACCCAAAATTTCACAGAGCTGGTTTGGGACAGGGCCCTGTTGGGACTTTTCCACTCGACACGACTCGACTTTACTCTGTAGTTTTTCCTTTAGGTAGCAGTATTCGGCACAGTTTTTCGAATCCCCTTGAGCCAACACTGCTGACCTCTAAATCAAGGCCGGCTTTCCCATTAGGCAATAGAGGCAAATGCTCCAGGGGGCGCCACAAAATCAGGAAACAAATCATCTTTAATATAATTACTTTAAAACCAGTTATTACTATTAAGTCTTAAAATGGAAAAGCTCACATTAATTCAAATTGTAAAGCAATACCCAATTAACATTACAACAAATGATAATACTGCATAAGTTATTTTCATTTATTCACTTATTTACTGGATTTTTATTGTGTTGTAAGTGTATTTATATTGTATTTCAGGTTTTTTGTATTTATTTGTATTTTGTTAAGCATGTACATCGGGTGACATGTTATCTTAGAAATTAAAGACAATGGTAAAAACAAATGCTATTTGATTTCTTTTATAAGCATATGTGAATCACCTATGGAGTTGGGCACCACATGGGGCCAGCTCTGCTCTGAATGGTCAGAGTATTGCCATGAGTTGGGTGTACTGACGTTGTTGTCGGCTGCTGGATGCTGTATGACTTCCCAATCTCTCCTCTGCTTAAATAGCATGTTGTTTTATGCTTGCTGCTGTTTTTAGAGCAAAAATCATCTCCTTACTGTTAGAAAATGCCACAAAGGGGCTGGACAATCTATTGGCTTTGTTACCTCTGTGTGAGGATGCCACCATAGTTTTGCACAGCTAGTCTGGCCTAGCTTAAATAGGTCTGTGTACACTGTAATGGAAGACGAAGCGGGTTGTATCCAAACCATGCCGAGTCGAGCTAAGCTGAGCAGAAACCACGAGTGGAAAATGTGATAGCTCTTCATGGAGCCCCAAATTTTTGGCAGTGCCCCTGTGTATTCCTTGTAATACAGCACGAGGCCCCCCAGCCACTGCCCACCTTTGCCCACGCTCCCCGCCTCCATTTCTAATCCTGCTCTAATAAGTAGGACACTTTTATGGAGGCAAAATTACAGCGGCCCATTGATGCGAAAAAGTGAATGGTGTCACTGCAAATACCATCCTTTGTGATCAAGCAGAGCGAAGACACTGCCTTTAAACCCTGACCAAAATATACCCAACCTCCCCCTTTCAACCCCCATTCCCCCCACTCCCAACTCTCTGGCTCCCCTGGGGGGGTTTGTCACTTCCTTGAGTTATGTGGACTGGGATCCTGGACCTGAGCTCTACAGCGGGTGCATTATGATACGCTGGCCAAACAAGTCCCCATTCCTTTGGTTTCTATATATACTTAAGGAGGCAGAGAGGGGAGAGGGAGCATGGCCGGCGCTGCCTGATAATTGCTCGAGGATGTAATACATGTGAGAGATGGTGGGCGGCGTGATCTCGTATGCATACCCTGGATCTCCGGGGCTGCTATTCCTAGCATAAATAACATGGGACCTGTCCTTGGGGAAAGAGAGATAAAGAAATAAATTTAAAAAAAGGAATTGAGGGCAAAATTAATCCTTTGGACATTCACCCGACTGTGGTTACCCCGCTATCTTTTTTTTTCTTTTATCATGCGCAAATAATTAGCTTACAAGAGGGGAGAGAGAGGCCACCATTTTTCAAAGGAGACAAACATATTGAATGCAAATTGCCAAAGCTTCATAGGAAATAGATTGTTTATTAATGGCCTGGTCGGTTCATTATATAGCACACAGGGTGCGGGAGAGAGTGAGAGGGGCATCATGGGTAATGGCTTTGTAGGGCGCAAACAATAAATGCTTGTTACGGCAGTGGAGGCAGGTTTATCCGGTGCTCAATCTTGTCTGGCAGAGGGAATGGGGAGGAGGGGGGGGTGAGTGCGGCAGACACGCCGGGTTCCAGGGCTCCCTGCGTGCCGTTATACCGACCCAAACTACTCACAGGTATGAATGGGAATCAATAGTATTCATGCTTCGACGCCCCAGCCGGGGATCCTGTCTGCTTTATGAATGGAGGGCCGTGGAGCTTAGTCGACTCTATTAAATGAACAGCTGGGTGAGTAGCACTCGGCTGTTCCCACCACCGCGGGCCTCACCTGTCCATGGTCGCTGGTTAGGAGACGGATACTGCAGAGGAGACGCAGAGGCGGGGGTGTTTTTCTAGGTTTCTTGGTACACTGTACCAGTGTTTATTTTGACAGCACTTTTTAATTTAGTTTAAGTTTTAGTGTTTTGCCTAAAATATCTTTTAGTTTAAGTCATAATTTAGTCATCTGAATTGTTTTAATTTTAGTTTAAGTTTAGTTGACGAAATTTCACATTTTAGAGATCTACTGCCTTGAATTTCTGAAGTCATGTTTACACTCGGATAAAATGAAACATCTAATAACCCTTTATTGAATGCTAATAAAGTTTGAATGTACAAATGAACAGAAAATAAATCAAACTTTCATGTGAAGTGCAGTCACCTTTATTTAGGCTACCTGGCAGAGCATCTCAGTTACAATACCAGAGTTGACAACAGAGAACCTGCTCTACATGAATATATCAGTTCTTAAAGAGAGCTCTGATTGGATCACACCACCAAGCTAAGGCAGTTGTGATTGGATGTCCCTCTTAACTCATCCAACCTTTCCACACAATGAAAGTAGCTGTGATTGGATATTTTCTTAACTTGTCTCTACTTTCCACATGATGAAAATTAGGTCTGATTGGATTTAGTCTCTTTCCAACATCTTTGTCTAGTTTTTATTTGTTGACGAAAATGTCAGTTAATTTAGTTTTTGTCCATGTGCACTTGTTTTTATTGGTTAATGTTTAGTTTGCGTCAGGGGAAAAAAGGTTGTTGACGAAAACTATGACAAAAATAGTTAGTTAACAAAATGAACACTGGGCAGCACTACTGTCTGTGTTATGTGACTACTGAAACTAGGGATGCACGACAGTAACAGAACAATATTACATTTTTTGCAGATATTTACAGCCAATATTTTTGCACTACAAATTGGCTGTAATATTGGTAGAATTTCCGAACATACCTTAATTATTTACCTCATTATCTGCATTTGCTGTTTCTCTGTTTACAGTCTGTAGTATCTCCTCTTCAACACCTCATAAGGGCAGGGATGCTATTTCTCAGAGCTTTGCAAACTTCTCCTCTGTCTCATAGTTCTCGAGGCTCAAACCTCGGTTTGTTTACATCCACGATCACAAGCAGAGCTCTCTGTACTCTCATTGGTCAGTGTCTTTGATGTAGAGGAACAGATCGTAGGAGGCAGCAAAATCAAACCTGCTAGTTGTGTGGCGTCCTAGACTGATCTGTTGTTGTCGGTCATTATGACACACTGCAAACAGAACAAACTAAACTGAAAGAGCGCTGCGTTACAGTGAGGACTCAGTTTATGGAACAACCTGAACAAAGAAACTAAATCAAATTCTGTATTTAAAAAAGTATCAAAGACAGTATGTTGAGTAAATACAGGGAAATGTGTTAATCTAAGTCTTGCTATGTTTGTTTTGTGGCAAAATGTGAACTAACGTGATCTTTTTGTTTGTTATTTGTTGGTTGTTTCTGAAAATAATAAATGCAGCCCTTGCTAATTTGTGTTATCTGTTAAATTACTTAATATCTTGTGAGAGACGGGCAGATTCTATAAGATTTTTCGTCTCTCTGCTCCTTTTCATTCACATGTTCGAGATAGCTTTGTTTGTATTGAATGTTTTATTTAATGAAAGAATGAAATAAAGTCCTAAACTACAAAAGGGAAATTAGCTAAGGACATCCAATTTTAGAGGCTGAAATCCTACAACTGTCAGGTCGTGCCATAGTTGTGCACAAATCATGTAGTCTGACCCTGACATTAGGTGGTGCAACACCTCAAATGTAAGTAGAAAGTAAACTTTGTTGTCAGTACACTGTAAAAGGGAAAACTTTAAAGTGCTGGCGTTGAATACATTTTTCAGAAAACAAATCAACATTTTTTTGTTGTGTTATAAACTTTAACAAAGTGTTTATCTCAACAATTTGTTCAGTTTTTTATGTAGAGTTGGTCTCATTTCTTGACTTAAGTTTGCAGAAATTAAAACAATTGGTTTGTCAGGCCAAGTTCTGTGAGGAACAGGTATTTTCCAAATGTGCCCTAGCTGGTTGGGTTCAAATCTTGCCTGTCTCTGTTATCTAATTTTAAGTAGTTTTTTCAATAACTTAGAATCAAGAATTTGGCCCAAAACTCAAAAATCTAGTGCAGACAGTTACCTTGAAATGTTGAGTAGAATCAAGCTAAGCAAAATTACAAGCTTCAAACTTATAAACTTCCAGCTTGTGGTGTGTAAGAAGAGTCAAAACAACAAAAAAAATCACCTTTTTCTGTTAAAAATGTGGTCACGTAAAGATTATGTTGGTCTTTCTATATCATTTTTGACTATAACAGTCAGGTTTTATTTAAAATAGTGAATAAAATCAACATGAATGAATACCCAAAGCAAACAGCTCACTTCCTCTTTGTCGAAGGTTAACGTCGGATAAAAACTCCTTTGGACTAAATCACATTTGTTTGGAAAACATCCCTCAGCATTGTTCTCACCCTGAATTCTGTTAGACATGAAAAAACAAAAAGAAAAACCCTGAATAATGCTGGCATCAAAGGGAAGCGTGGTCCCTAAACGAGCAGTTTAAATTCCATAAGCTTGAGGACCTGCAGCCTGCCGCTGGATTAAGTGAATTGTGAAACAGCTCAATAATGAATTGATTGACAGGGCTAATGATTCACAACCCGGGTTAGAGCTGCAACAACAAAAACAATGGGGAGGGAGGGAGACTGAGAAAATGGAGAGGCAACGATGGATACGGCTCTCCAGGACCAGGCTTAGGGACCACTCCTCTCAGCCAATGTACACACTACACTAATGCCATCATTAGGAAACAGAAGAAGTACATGGTAATGAAGCAGCTGGCGTTCTAGTTCACTTACCTTGGATCCTCGCTCATTAAAGATAATCTCCACATCTAAAATCTTTCCAAATTGCTGCAGAGAGAAAAGAGAAAGAGAAGAAGTGGGAAGAGATGGAGTTAGAGGGGCCTTGCTGGTTGTGAATTCATGAGAAGGACGGCTGGAGAAAGAAAAAAACATTAAGGCAATATGGAAATGTTACTTTTGTGAGGAAATGGTGGTCAATTTGCATTTGTTAGCTGGGAAAACAGTTCTTGAAGCTGCCTGGCGAGCCTTAAAAAGGGAGCTGCTGCTGCTTTAATGTATTTCTGTTCTTCTATTGATGCTATATGAAATGAGATCATAGCATCTGTACAAACACTGGATCTTTGATTACATATCAGCATCTATGATGTTTGTTTGCGTGCTTGTTTTACATGAGACATTTTATAAAGGAGATTTTATTTGATATGAACACACATTTACATGCCACTGATGCAACGGTTAACAGTGGATTTAAAAGTAGGAGAAATTGAACAGGAAAATGAGATCGGAACCCAATTGCCTGCATATAGCACTATGTAAGTCGGGCAGCACGTCATGGTCATCTTGCTACAGGAAACTAATCAACCAAGAGGAGAGGTAGCTTGTCATCTCTGTACTGTGTTCCACAACAGCTGAAGTAAGGAAAAGAAATGAAGAGGGACCGAGCAAGAAGCTGGACCAGAGTAAATACTGATCAGGCTTTTACATAACGGAGAGAGCTTCACAGGTTTTGTTTTGAGTTACCCTCAGATATGTGGAACGCTGCCCTATCTTGCATTGTTGACAAATAAATAAATGAAATTGCTGGATCCCCATCCAGATTCTGAATCAAATCACTTCTTCCTTTTATCGTCACCAACATTTTCTCAAAATTTCATCAAAACCCATGAAGAACCTATTGAGTCATTGTCAAAAATGAGGAAAACTGCCCTGTCTCACACTGTTAGTAATCCTCCAAAAAAATTGCTGGATCCACATCTGAATTCAGATAATCACCAAAATTGAATCACTTTTTCCTTCTGCCATAACCAACATTTTTTTGTAAATGTCATCAAAATCTATTGAGAACTTATTCAGTTATAGTGCTCTATTTTGCAATTTTTACAAGTCATTAAAGAAATTACTCTATTCACATCAAATCACTTCTTTCTTGTGCCATGGCCAACATTTCCTGACAATTTCTTTAACACACACGGAGAACTTGTTGAGCTATTCTCAAAAATATGAAAAACTGCCCTGTCTTGCACTGTTAAGCGTTCTTAAAAAAATCCTGGATCCACATCTGTTTTTGGATCACCACCAAAATCAAATCACTCTGTCCTTGTGCCATGATAAATATTTCCTGAAAATGTGATCAAAATCTGTTAAAAACTTGTTTAGTTATTGTCAAAAATGAGGAAAACTGACCTATCTCGCACTGTTAACTAACCTTAACAAAAATCCTGGATCCACATTTGGATTTGGACCATAGCTTGTTATTGGTGTGTGGTGTGTTTAAAATACGCACCATATGCTGTCTTTGAGCATGCTTTTGGTACATTATTTTTAAAATTAAAGAATGGTCAAAACATAGTAATACACTTGTAAAAAAAAAAATAAAACTATCACAAAATAATACTAATAAAAAATGGAAAAAGAAAAAAAAAAAATCAACAAGTCATGTGACAGTGTCATCCTCTAAGGCAGTTTTCATAATTGTAGAGGGCTTAACTGTAATTTTAATTAAAGTTCAACTAATTTCCCAAGTGTAGCTACACATGTAAGCAATACATCTGCAAAGTCAAATGCTGAAAATTCTAAAGCATGGGTAAAAGTCTGAAGTACTCGCCTAACTTAGCCTTACAAGATCAGATGTTTCCCTCAATGTCAAGAAAACTTGGCCAAAATGTCAGTGTGTGAATGTGGCTTGAATTGCAATAGTTAGTGATATTCAATGAACTAATTATCATTTAGGCGAAAAAGAAAGAAACGAATCAGCAGTCAATCAAAATTGAAGGTTGCATTTGATAAAAAAAATTGGCATCTTGAGTTCCTACAAGTTCAACTAAACACATCTTAACATATAAATTACTTTTTTTTTTTTTGGGATGATATGATTTGTGAGGAAATGGTGATCAATTTGCATTTATTAGCGAGGAAAACAGCTCTTGAAGCTGCCTGGCAAGCTTTAAAAAAAGAGATCTGTTGCTGCTTTAATGCATTTCTGTTCTTCTATCGTTATTAAATGAAATGAGATCACAGCATCTGTACAAACACTGGATCTTTGATTACATATCAGCGCCTCTGATGTTTGTTTGTGTGCTTGTTTTCACAGTAGAAGAAAAAAATAGAGATTATATTTTGATGTTGTCTTCAGATATCGAACTCCCTCCACCTTCATGCTCACCTGGGGACTTCTGCAAGTCTCCAGAGCAGAAAGCTGAGCTCTGACTTGTGGAAAGTTTGGTAGATCTGCTCTGAATGCTCCCTTTCTTTGTTTATTTTTTTTACTCTTTATTCGTCTCTCAGTCTCATCTTTATTCTCTCTTCAGCCCTTTGTTTGTGTGCTCTCACAGTCAACAGGACCTAAGGGCCGGTCCCAGGGGGGTTGACATGCTCGAGCCCTTTCGATTTAACAGGACTGCCTTTCGGATCATTAGAAAACGGAGGAATGAAAGTAAACTGTAAGTTCCTCTAATGAGTGGAGTGAGAGCGACTTTTAATTGGTGTCTACAATGGCCGTATTATTTCATTAAAAGTAATTACCCTGTCAAGCGGTCCGCGTCGCCTTCATTTCAGCACAACAGGGAAGAAATGGGCCTTCCATGTGGTCGACGCTCAATGGGAACGGATGGATCGTTTGACTGAGCCTCTAATAGGGGCGAGGAGGAGCTGGCTATTATCTGGCTGGAGTGAGTGGCTCAAGGAGGTGAGGGTCCCCGGGTTAGAGAGAAACACATGCTCCCTGCTCTTGACAGGGTTAGCAGCAACCTCACCACGTCAAGTAGAAGTGTAAAGCCGATATATGTGTAATCAAGCATCAGTCCAACTTAAGACAAAAAAAAGCAATCATTAGGTATTAATCCATCTATTTTGTCATTGTCCCACCTATCAATCCAAAAGACCATCTCTCCATCCATCTATTCATACATAAATTTGAACTAATAACATCAATAAATCCATTCCAACCATCCATTTATCCATCCTTCAATTCATCCATCAACCCATTCATGCATGCATTAATTTATCCACTTAACCTTCAATGAATCTATTCTTCTAATTCCCATTTCATCCATCTATCATCGATCCAATAATTCAACTAACATCAATCCATCCATTTATCCATTCAACCATCAACCTATCCATCCTTCAATCCATTACTCAACCATCAATCCATCCATTCACCATCCATCAATCAATAAATTCAACCAATTGCCCTCCATTCATCCACCAATGCATGGATTCCTACTATCAATCCATTTTTTTTTAATTTAATTTTAGTCTTTTGCCTAAAATATCTTTAAAGTTTAAGTCATAATTTAGTCATTTAAAATTGTTTTAATTTTAGGGTAGTTTTAGTTGATTGAATTTCACAACAATTTTAGTCGACTAAAATATGAAGTGTAAAGAGTAAGGCAATTTTTTTGTGTTTCCTTGAATTTCTGGAGTCATGTTTTACACTTGGATCCCACCACCACAAAGCTAAGGCAGTTGTGATTGGATGTCCCTCTTAACTCATCCAACCTTTCCACACAACCAAAGTAGCTGGTTGTGAGCAGGCTTCTTCCTTGGACGAAATCACACCTCTGGTAAAATTTTCATGTAAATCCATCCGGTAGTTTTGCGTAATCTTGTTAACAGACACACAATCAAACACACAAACAGACCCTGGCGAAAACATAACTTCCTTGGTGGAGGTAATTAATTGACCATCCATCTATCTATCCATTCATTCATAAACCTCAGTTCATCCGTCCATCAACCCAACAAATTCCCAACCCAACATCCATCCCTTTATCCATCTTTCTGTCCATCCATCTATCCATTCATCAGTCCAGTCATTATCCAGTCCAGTGTTGGATCCTATACCAGCTCCCATTGGGTAATGGGAAGACCACACCCTGGACTGGTAGCCAGCCAATTGCAGGGCCAGTATACAGAGACAGACAACCATTCACACAAACACAAGGCAGATTAGAGTTAACCCAACATTTTTAAAAAACCATCCCCCAAAAGATGGTGACCAATAACACTAGCTTTTGGGGAAATAAAAAAAAAAAAAAAATGAAAAAGTGTAGACAGCAGGTTTCAGCCCAAAAGCAAAGAAGTGTTGTTTTGTGCTGCATGACACCTTTCCAGGACATAGTCTGCACCCTGACATGCAATAGGCTGGATCCTGGCTGCCTATGAGTTGGATTGGTTGTGTTAAATAGGCTGATGTTGTGGAAATAAACTTGTTCCCCGCTTAAAGGAAGAACCCTCGTGTCTTCCAGCAGGGGGGCATCTTCCCCCGTATGCATCAGTTCTGGAGGAGTGGTTCCATAGATCCCATATCCACACATCTGCTTCATATGGCGCTGAGCTTCATTGATTCGAATGGGAAGTGCTGGCTCGATCACACACACAGGCATCTATATCCCAGCGTGATGCCCCTTTCTCGCCTGAGATGACAATGCTTTCCCCGCGCAATGTGCAGATGCTAATTGTTTTAACCGAGCGTAATGGGCTTGTGGCGTCGATTAATTAGTTTCAGAGGAAGTCGTCTTTGTGGATTTCCACATGGCGCTGGGGACTGCTCGCTGCTCACCAGTGATCTCATGCGCCGCTATCCCCTCCCACCCTCCCACTCACACTTCCACACATCCACGTACGGAGAAACAGCTGTCTCAGCAGCAGCGAAAAACAATAGCTTCAATGGGAGGGGTCTCCAGAGGGAGGACAAGGGAGGTTGACGTCATCCAAGAGGCTGCAGCTCCATCAAACACACATTTACATACAAAAAAAATGAACTGCAAGGCAAAAATGAGATGGAAAAAACAAGGCACCTCATTTTTCTAAGATGTTTGTGTACAAGTGCTGACCTTAATTATAAATTATCCTCCAGTTTTATCACTTGTTTAATGTTTTTGAGTGACTGGAGGCATTAGTTCAGTTTAATTTTACTGTTTTTATTTACTTTTCACCACTTTTTCCACTGCAGAAAATCAAACATGTGGAAAAAAGTAACTGAAAATAAAAGTATGTATCTTTAGTGGTTGAAGTTTTTGTTTTTACTTTGTTAGTAAAGTCACCATTCTGAGATAGAAGCTTGTCTTCTGAGATTAAAGTAATAAAAAGAAGAAGTCAAATTCAGAACACTGATGTTAAAGTCCGAATTTAAAGAAATGTTCAGAATTTAGAAAATCAGGCAAAATAGAGAAACAGGTCAGATTTCTGAATGTTGTTTTTTCAGAATGCCTAAAATTCGAATTAGATTTTTTGCTCAGAATTCTGGAATTAAAGTCACAAGTATGACTTAAATCTAAAAATATTCAACTTTTCTCCCAAAATTCCATCATTTTTCTGACAGCCTGAGATTGAAATCAGTATTTTGATTTTTGTTCTGAGTTCTTTTTTCTCTGAATGCTGACTGTTATCTAAAAATTACAACTTTTCTCCCAAAATTTTGTCATTTTTCTAAAAGTCAGTATTTCAATTTTTCTTCTGAGAATTCTGATTTTTTTTTCTTATCTGAATGCTGACTTTATTTTTAGAATTTTACCCTTTTTTATCTGTTATTCCTCAGAATTATGAGATTAATGTTAGGATTTTAATTTTCCTTTTTAAAAAAAAAAAAAAAAAATGGACTTAATCTTAGAATGATGTGATGATTTTTCTTGAATTCAGGTTTTTTTTTTTTTGCCAGAATTCAAAGATAAATATGATTTTTTTTTTTAATTTTCCTCTCAGAGATCTCTCATTTTCTCTGATTCCTGAATTTCATCTCAGAATTTGACTCTTTCCCAAAAAACTTTCTGCCTTTTTCCCTAGGATATGACTTTTTTTTCCACAATAAAGAAGTTTTCCCCACAGTTCAATGATTAACATCAATATTTAGACTTCTCTTATCAGAATTATGACATTTTTTTCCTATGAATTCTGACTTTACTTTCAAAATTCTGAGTTTTTTTTTTTTCTTTTCAAAAGTTCTGTGACTAACATCAGTATTTGGACTTTTATTCTCAAACTTTTACTTTTTTTTTCTCAGAGTATGGGTTTTTCTTGTTTCATTCCTGGAACACAAACACTGCATCTGCCCGGGTCTGAGTTTCCACAGAGTGATGTGCAGATTTAGTCAACACAGACTCTCAGATTGTGTAGTATCTGAAAATATGAAAATTCTTGCACCACATTAGCTAAATTTGCAGCTCCTTCTTCCTACTGATTGTTTGGAGAGTCCACTGAACTCCGTCTGATTGAGGTTTAAGTTGTAAGTAACAAATAACACAATAGATTTTTGTCTATATTAGTTGAATCTTGTTTTTGTGGAGTGAACATAGGGTTTTTGTTGAAAGTAACATCAAATGTGTGGTATCACTTTCTGGCTATCTAGGGTTAAAATGTCAAAAGCTGGCTTTATCTCTGGAGTGCCCCATGTTTTTAAAGTGGTTAACAGTCAAATATAATCTAATGTGCAAACAGAAATACTGATTAGTCCTTTTAAACATGGTTGACTTGCTGTTTTCCCTGATAAAATCAAATCATACTGCGTTCCTGAAGCCTTAAGCCTCTCCACGTGAAGGCAACAAACAAGATCAAGGCCGCTGTGCCTCCACCTTTGATTAGCTTGAATGTCTTTAAGCTCTTCACAAACCTATAATTACGCTGCAGCAGCCCTGTGTATTCACACAGCAGAGCCCGAGTGTGCAGCATGTTAAGTCACAGCAGCGAGTGTGACAGCAGGATGGTGGGAGGGGGCGGGGGGGAGGGCAGAGGTCCTGATTGCTCTGGGGGGGGAGCGCTGTGAGAGCCCTTACATGCTCGGAGAGAAGCATCGCTGAAGAACCCGGTCGCACAAACGAGGGCGCCCTCAAGCAGCGCGGCGCGGGCGGCGCACAGAGCTCCCGAGCACTTGGAGTGTTTTCATTTCCTCAGCACTCGCGCAGCTCTCAGAGATCACAGTTTCTAATTACTGATTAAGGTCCACTGTGGTCGCCCTAATGAGCCCTTCATTCAGCGCCTCGTTAAAGGCTCACAGGTTGCTCCACACCCTTAATCCGGTGGCATGCCGGGTGCATCCGGGGCCCTCCCTTCTGTTTGAGGGTGCTGGCTCTGAAGCCTGCTGGGTAGGACTGGGCATTATACATAGCTTTCAATCTTATTAGTAGGTTTCGATAATATAAAACCTATTTTAAATCAGGGCAACATACAGATGCAGCCCCTTAAAACTTCCCCACTTTCCCTGATGGGGTCTTAGTTGGTCCCTGACAGGTCTGTGACAGGTCCTGCCCACCTTGACAGCAGTGTTAATTTTGTCAGCACTTTTCAATTTAGTTTAAGTTATTGTCTTTTACCAAAAATATCTTTTAGTTTTAGTCATAATTTAGTCATCTAAACTGTTTTAATTTTAGTCTAGTTTTAGTTGATGAAATTTCACAACATTTTAGTTGACGATAACTAATGTAAAATTAGTCAACTAAAATATGAAGTGTAAAGTGTAAGGCATTTTTTATGTTTCCTTGAATTTCTGAAGTCATGTTTTACACTTGGATAAAATGAATCATCTAATAACCCTTTATTGAATGCTAGTAAAGTTTGAATGTATAAATGAACAGAAACAAATTGAACTTTTGTGTGAAATGCAGTCACCTTTATTTAGGCTACCTGGCTGAGCATCTCAGTTACAATACCAGAATTGACAACAAACAGTGAACCTGCTCTACATGAATATATCAATTCATAAAGAGAGGAGCTCTGATTGGATCACTCCACAACTTATCCCACCACCACCAAGCTAAGGCAGCTATGATTGGATGTCCCGCTTAACTCATCCAACCTCTCCACATCACCAAAGTAGCTGTGATTGGATATATTCCTAACTTGTCCCTACTTTCTACAAGACCAAATTAGGTCTGATTGGATTAATTCTCTGTCAAACATTTTAATCTAGTTTCTATTTGTTGACAAAAATGTCAGTTAATTTAGTTCTAGTTTTGTCAATACATACTTGATTTTTTTTAGATATAGTCTATTTTTCGTCAGGAGAAAAAAGCTTGTTGACGAAAACTATGACAAAAATAATAAGTCAACAAAATGAACACTGTTTGACAGCCATAGACTGTAAACTCTAGGCCGTATTTGGGTGAATTTGTGGGGTCAAGTTTCCTCTCAGTTGATTTGGCAGCTGATTTAATAACCAATGAAACGACTGGGCTACAAAGACTACAATTACCACAGGTTCTCCAATGGGTTAGAAATAGCATGAATATCAAAAAGGATGGATCCATCCTGCCTTGTATCAATAGCTAGTGGTGGCAGACTGGTGTGAGGGATTATTTTGGCTCTTTAGGACCAGTTGAGCATGGTTCAAATGTCATAGTATTGTTTCTGATCATGTCCATCCCCTTTATGACCAGTATACTATCTTCTGAATGCTACTTTCAGCAGGATAAAACTCAACCAATCATCTCAAACTGGTTTCTTGAACTAGACAATGAGCTAACTATCCCAGTAGCCTCCACAGTCACCAGATCTTAATCCAGTAGAGCACCTTTGGGATGTGGTGCAATGGGATTTGCATCATGGATGTTCAGCTGACATGTTTGTAGTAACTGTGTGATTTCATCTTGTCAATATGGACCAAAAACTTTGTTGAATCTATGCTAGGACTCTCCTCAGAGCAGATGGGCGCCATCTTCACCCAAACCTCCTCTGTTTCACTTCCTCTTCGGTTTCACTCACGCACAACTGGAGCTTTTGTAGCTCCAGAAGCTATTAGAACTAGAAGGATGAAGCTTCGCACACTCTGATCACACAAAGGCTCATTGTGGAGGCATGTCAGAGGGTGGGGAACACCAGCTATCTCCTTGCCAAGCTCCACTCGGGACAATCAATCTTGCAGCCCTCTATCTGCTATGCCAACCGGCGAGAAGGGCAGGGCATGTAGGAAGCAGTAAGGGGGCACCACGTGGGTTGCGTGGGGTGATTGAGAGGGAATGGGTGGGCCGTGATCAATTTTGTATCGTATATCTGCACGGCACACAAAGCCTCCGAGCTAATTACAGAGGCGATTTGGATTCAACACGACCTGCACCGGAGCTGGGAACAATAAAGCCAACAATCAGAGAGCAGCCATGTTGTCTGCAATTTATAAAAGCCCCAGCCAGACCCCTCTCCCTTTCTCTCCCTCTCTCTCTCTCCCGAGTAATTAATATCATCAGCTGGATGTTGTCTTCATAACGATGAGAATTAACGCCTCTGGCTTATAATGGGCTAATTAGCGCATAACATTTAAAGTATGTTTTTGGCAAGGGTCTCCATTCAGATCCATTTATGTTATTGAATTGGGGATGTTTGGTTCAATTCTTATTGAGGGTTTTGTGAGACACGAGGGTGAGCTGTTGAACTATTCATTGGCTCATTAATTGGGCGAGAGATGGAGGGAGGTAGAGGGTTTCAGAGGATCTGTGGTATGCTGATGTGTAATGGTACTGCAGCGGACCACTCCGTATGTGCTACTGAAGGGAATCAAGAAGTTATTCTGCAGCTTAGCCAACAAGTACTTGATAGTCTTTCCGGGAGCAAATAAACTGGTGGCAAACAATGTTATATACAAGTGATGGTGCAGGGATGAGTCCTAAATGTGGAAATGAAATAATAATACATACATAATAAATATGTATGTAATATGTATTCAGAGATGCGTCCAGGCAGAGACAAATGGACTAAAAATAAGAATTTATGATAGAGACGAACCCATGGACGCCCAGATCATAAATCTGTCCTCATCACATTTGTCTCTGCTGAATATAAATTCAATCAATCAATCTTTACGAGTATTGCACCATATTTGTTGACTATAAATTTATTAAAGGTAAGCCTCTTGAGATGTGGCATCCCCTTTTCAAGAGGGGCCTCTTGTCTATATGGTTGTAAAGATAGTAACTATGGATGTTTAATCAATACAACATGAATAGAGAAATCATCTTATATTAAGATTAATAACTATAATGAATATAATCTGGAGAGGACGGATGCTGACTGATATAGCAGCATCTTAAAATGGGTTTAACTGGTCTAATTGTATGAATTTATGCTCAAGATGTCATTTCTGTTGATGGTTGATGCAGGATAGAGCACATGGAGTCAACATTGGTATTCTTCGCTACACAGATGACACCCAGCTCTACCTTTCCACCAAACCAAACTCAGCCCTCCTTCATAGATAGTCTTCAGTAAATTATATCCTGTTGTTCCTGTCATTTCCTGAAAATAAACAGTGGTAAGAGGTTCTTCTCGAGAGCCTGGGTTTCATCCTCAATAGCGCTCTATCTTTCCAAGCTCATGTCAATAACGGTCTACATACTTCCATCTACGCAACAATACCCGCCTTCGTCCTTCCCTCACAGCCAATACCACAGCTATCCATGTTCACACCCATTTGCTGTCACATTCACTCACTTATGGTTCAGAATTTCTATCTAAACTATCCATCAGGATCAACTAACACATTCACATACTTTCATACCCATTTACACCCCAGTGACGCAGCAGTGGGAGCAACTTGGGGTCAACTGTTTTTATCATGTGACGGTCAGAGCTGGGCTCGAACTTGCAACCTTCCCAGTTACAGACAAAATGCACAATACAGTGGCATTTTTATTTTTTGTTGTCTGTCTTGTTGTCTTGTTTTAATTTCTTGGTTGTCAGTTTCTGGTAAATGTCAAAGAATATCATGCAAAAACGCAATTACACAACCTCAAAACTTGGGGAAAAAAAACAATTTTGACACGTTTTCTAAACTGTTGTGCTGTCACAAAGTGGCAAAATATGAATGACCAATGTATAGTACGAAAGTAACATGGTCATACTCTCATATCCTGATGTCCTGATGTTTTATGACATCTTTTTTACTTTTGTGAGACATGAGACTGAAGCTGGGTTTCCTTTTTTTGACTTACACAGTACAGATAAGTGTGCCAGGTCAAAACTAAATACCAAACAAATCAAACGTAAAACTTAAATCTGTCAAACAGGGACTTCTTTGATTCAAAATGGGGTCCACCTTCTAATATTTTTTAGGGTAAATTCTTTTTTTTTCCTATTTCCCTGTATATTTTCATGCAATAGTTTGGCAAAGAGGGATCCTTAATATAAATAGAATTGTTTCATGCACTATCAGACTGTGCCATCAATGCCCCGTGTATATTGTGGCCAATATATTGGTGGTAAATTAGATTAGATTAGATTAGATTAGATTAGTTTAGATTAGTTTAGATATTCCTTTATTAGTCCCACAGGAGGAAATTTTCAAATTTACAGCAGCTGCAGGATACAAGAGAAATATAAGAAAGAAGCATACAAATGAAAGATAAAGTAATAACAAATAAAATTAAATGAAATAAAAATAAAAAGGTATATAAGGTAAGGTATATAAATATGGTATATAGTAAATAGCAAATATAGTATATAGTATATATCAGATACAACATCAAAATCAGTTGTTACCAATATTCAGTTTGGATGTAGGTGGGCTTGTCTTCACTGACAGCTGCACAATTTTCACAAAATATTTACATGGCGCTCTCAGATGATTATTTAGTCTAATTATGACACAAAGAAAAGTCTAAAAATGGGCTAGAGCAAAAACTGGCTGGGCTCTCCATCCGAAATACTACAAATTTTCAGTAAGTCAAGGAAAGAGATCTTGATTTCTTTATTTTAATCTTCTGAAAAAAAAAAAAAAAAAGAAAACTAATAGATTAAATTGCTAAATTTCCCAGCTCTAATCACACTTAGAAATAAAGGTAGTGTTGCACTGTGACCCAAAAATACAGTTTTATTGGGAAAATGGTGCGTACTAATTCTTCTTGGAAGTCTGAATATCTAAGTAGCAAATCAGACATTGGTACCTTCCCTTTGAGTTGAAATTCCTACCCGAGGAGTCAGAGAGGTAATGCAAAAGCATCTCTTTAAGGGGAAATGATGCAATTCAAATGTCTTATTAGGGATGTATCAGAGCCTGCTTGTGGCTTTATCCAGTTTTATCAGGACCATGTCAGCCATCCTCCGTTCAATCTGCAGCAAACTGCTCGATCTACTTTAGTTTCCATTAGTCATTCAGACCCTGAATATGGCACATTAAGGGCCAAGAATCACAAGTACCCATCCTTAAAGGATGTTGCCCCCCTGCTTGTTATCCTTGAAGCCTAATAAGCCACTTCATTATAGTGTAATAACTTTGATGTTAGCGCAGGTCCGCTTTGTTGCAAGCGAGGTGGGGCTCATATAAAACACTGCAGGAGATCTTATTACAGGCTTTTAGATTTGATTTTAACAGCTGGATGGGTTTACTGGCTTCTACTTTGTAATATTTAGGATTTTGTGGTAGCACTGTACTCAAATCACAGTGTTAACCCTTTCCTAGCCTCTGTTCCATGGTTATGAAAAATGAAGTGTATGCATGGCAGTATCCCTTCAAGGTACTCACCCCAAACATTTGCCTTAGGTCGGGGTCCCGGAAGCGGAAGGGAATGTTGGAGACATGTAACCTTTTGGGCTGCTGCTTCTCTGAAGAGTCTGAGTGCTGGAGCTGGAGCTGCTGAGAGCCCTCTGTTTGCGTCACGTCATCTGTCTGCCGGAGGGAAACAAACAGAAAAGAGACACAAGCTGCTCATTAGCTGCTACAGTATACTGTACCTCCCGGCCCTGAAAACCGGCGAAGGGGGTTGTAAGGGTTGAAAAAAACGAAAAAGGAGGGGTAGGTGGGTGCAGGGTGGGGTGGGGTGGGAGTCCTGCCTAACTAACTTACTCAGCGTCTGCCATTTTTCAATCCGGCGAGAAAGCCGTAGCGATAAACAGGCGATGACTTATGGTGTCAAAGCCGAGGTTGTGCATTACAAATCCACTTATTAATCTCTTGCACTTAGCTCTTGAGCAACAAGGAAGATTGAAGGTGCTGACAAAAAGGCGTGGATATAGATCCCACAGAGCCCTGACATGTCTAGACTAAAGACACATTATTGGTGACGTTTGCACACAGCCATCAGCGTGCGCGGCCCGGAGCCCTCAGCGTTGTTGTTTCCATCATTATGCGAATGCGATGCTGACATTTCTATACAAATGACACGCCTGATGTCAATGACAAATCTCACTTGTTTCTCCCTGATTGATTTCACTGAGGGAGCTGGAGGCTTGTCTCTTTAGATGGACCTTGTTTTTGTGGTAGTTCCTTTTTTATGTTTACCATGGAAAAACCTTCAGGGTCAATACATTTTTAATCCTTGTTTTAGCTACTATGGTAAAGTAAAAAATATAAAGGCGCTTTGTTTGGGAATAAAGCTCCTTCCACCATAAAATCACGATTTTGTTTTACACAACTGACCTGCCATTTTTGTTATTGATAGCAGAGCTGGAAGTTTTAAAGAACAAAAATGAAGTGTATAAAATATGTCTTCCAGACTTCATGATTCAGATTTTTAACAGAACGACTACTAAAAAAATAACTTTATTTGTTGAGCAGCTTTTACAAGGTGCCTCCCAAGCAAAGGATTAAAACAATCATGTGCAAAAACCAATGAGATGCATACAAATAAACAATAAATAAAACAGATAAAAGCTATTAAAGTAGCTCAGAGAATGCCTTCACTGCAAAAACTCAGATCTGGGCAAGTGTGTTTGTCTATTTTCAAGTCAGAAATATCTAGAACACTCATTCTAATCCACATTCACTGAACAACTTGAGACCAAAATCTTACTTTAAGGGATAAAAAGCAAAAATAAGGCATTGAACTGCTTGTAATGATAAGAAAATATCTGCCAGTTAAACAAGAAAAGTTTGACTTGGTGAGGGTTCTCAATTCAGGTTTAATATCTGCTCTGAAGAGAAAATTTTATTTTAAGACAACCTAAATTTGTCTCATCTGATTGGCAGACTATTTTACTTATTACAAGCAACTCTGGCTTTATTATTAGTTTTTATATCTTCAAATATGATCTTGATCCAGACATGTTGGGAAATTGTGGCTTAGAATCAGTCCAGTGAGATTTTTCTTTGCTTGAAATTGGACAAATACTCCCACCTAGATCTGAGTTTTTGCCATTTTTAAAAGAATTTTTTCAGCGATGATTTAAAAGTGAATGAAGAGATGGCCTGCCGAAATTATCCAGTGAATTTCAAAGCTTTGGAGCCTGAACAGCAAAGGCCGGATCACCTTTAGTCCCAAGTCTAGACACTGGAACAAACAAAAAGTACCAGCCAGAGAGAGACTCAGATCTGGTGCATAAAAAGTTAAAAGATTTGAAATGCAAGATGGAGCCCGGCCACAGAAGGCTTTAAAAACAAATGAGAGACGTTAAATATCACATCGCAGCATGAAGTTAAACAGCGTAATCTGTAAATTCTATATAACAAACCAATACGGAGAGGAGCTGGACCGAAATCACAACCACTAAGGATGTTACAGGAAGCTAACCACTAGCCACATTCAGCCCCGTGATGTTGTCCGCCATGTTTGTTTACTTTGAAGTCACACAAGATTTTACTTTACATCACCAAAACTGTTACAATCTTTAACTATGCCAGTGTATAGCAGTCACTCATTTTTATATTTTGGTAAGTGTGTGAGAATTTGCAAGGCATCTTCTGTTAGGGTAAATGCTCTCTCTTGCTGGGGATAATTCAACAGTGCACAAAACAAGAAACAAAGACAGCTAAACTGGATCATGATTCTAAAAATAATAACTATAACATATATATTTTAAAAAGCAATGGCTTCCAAAAGAGTCATGAAGCCTTAGGGGACAGCTCTGTTTTATTGAGGTGGGGTTTGCCCGAGGCTTGTGGCATTAGTAAATATAACTATCAATAAAGCACATATGGTGAGATAGCCTGGTGCAGATGCTAAACAATACATACAGATGCCGCCACTAAAAACTTTCAAACTTTCTCTGTTCAGGTCCTGGCTGGTCTTTAGCTGATTCTGGCAGTTCCATGATAGGACCCTGACAGTTGTATATCCTAGCATCAAGTTTGCTTTCTGTTGATTTGGCAACTATGCTAATAAACAAGCTAATCAAAAAGGTTAGGGCTCTAATGTTTTGAGCGAAGCACCACCTCAAGGGTAGATTCTGTGGCTGGTAGTCGGCTGGTAACTGATTGGAAGTTTGCAGGCAGCTGGCTGGGAGGGGGAAATTGAAGCAACTGGATTTGTAGCAGTTGATGATACCACCAAAGCATTGCTGTGACCCAATTTTTAGAGAGACACTTGAAAGGTTCTTAGAGGATACAATGCTTATTTGTATGAAATTCTGAATACCACAATTTCTCAATTACAACACGCACTTGATTATAACACGCACCCCATATTTTCACGATTTGTGGCCTGAAAAACACTCTACTCGAATATAACACGCACCCAAATTTTGCCCAAACCTTACTCTCTCCGACAACTCAAAAATCACCTTTATTCAAAGTTTTAATCATTGAAATTTCAGTAACAAATACATGATTTTCTCTCTTCAACGGATGCGGAAACACCTTTTGCTTCACGCAATTACTCGATTTCTGCCCAAGCATACTCAGTTGTAGTGTACCGACCAATCAGAGAGCAGCTATCAACATGCCGATGTGTTCGACCAATCACAGCGCAGCTTTTTTGGTCCCCTTGCTCACAAGATGGCAGCGCCCTGTGTTTGCCAGTGTTTTCGCAGAGAAAGAAAATATTTCGGCTTTTTGTATCAGATGTGTTGCAATCGCGATGTTGGTGAGACAAAATATTTTAAGTATTTTGCTTGTACTCATGTATGATCCGCACCCGAAAAATTAGAGCTTATTTAAAAGCAAAAAAGTGCCTGTTATAATCAAGAAATTACGGTATTCCATGCAAACAAAATCAACACATAGGACAGAGCTTTTTCCTCTATGATTTATATGCTATATTCTTTTGCCTTTTTTACCAGTTTAACACCTAAAAAACCCTGCACAAAACCTCTGTGGTATTTCCCAGGGTATTTTAACAGAGGTATTCCAGTACCAGCAACTTTGACAGCCTTAACTTTCAGTCTGTGATTAAAAAGAAAAAGCCAGTGTTGTGTTTTTCCTGGAATGAAGCGTCTCCATTCTGCGTTGGGAAAAAAAAATATGATTAAAATGTACAGAAATGAACCCTGATGTAGGGATTCAGACTAAATAAAGGAAAAGAGAGAGGAGGGGGAAGACTGAGAGACGACTCAGTGGAAGTGGCAGATATTGAGCACAAAAGCTGTTTGAATGTGATATGTAAACTGCAAGGTCTCCAGGGAAGTGCTCTCGGAGCGTGGCAAACACACTATACAGCGGCTGGGAAGTCACATACACAGACGCAATCTTATATCCAGATACAGACGTGGAGCGGGAGCAGACTGTTGCCTGAGTACAAACGGTTCAGATGACACACATACACACACGGGCACATCCAGCGATAACCCTCGCCCTGCTCCGAGGCTGTCAGATGGCTGCAGGCCACTCTTAGTGATACATTTCCCACCATTTAGGAAATGGGGTAGGGATTTATTCATTATAATTCATCATCACAGTATTATCATTATCATCATGATCGTAATGATGATCGCCTTTATTATTCTCATTATCATAATCACAATCTCCACTGTAATGGCCGTCATTTATTTGGTTTTTATGGCCCATTCCGAGATGGTGACATACATTGTTGGCAGTGACAGTTGTTTGATTCAAGGTCCCACTTTGTCTCTCCCCCCCTGCAGCCACCAGGTGAGGATGGTCTGTGGCAGTGGTGGACCAAGGCGAGTGCAGGCATGGGTTGACAGCTATTGTGCCTCACCTTCATCGGTCCTTTTATTTTATCCATAAAAGCCCCGTTGTAACTTTTTCCTTTCACACAGCAGGATGCACAGTATCTGCATCCATATGGAAGGTCTGACTTTGATTGCATAAGTCACCTTGGTGTTCCACTAGGAACCCTGATCAGTTGAGGATGGACCTCTGCCTTCTGTGTTGTTTTACTAAACAGAAAAGTAAGTAAGAGGCCTATTCTGTCCTAGAGATAGTGACATAGACTCTTAAAGTGACTACAATTTCTTCTTATGTTTACTTAAAGGTTTTGATTTTCATGTTTTTACTTCAAGGAGCCAGCAACAGGTTGTTGATACTGTCTTCATCAACAGTATCAACATTGCCAATAAAGGAAGCAGCTTTCGAGGGTTGAGACCCTCCAGTCGGTTGGCCAATTAGGTTGGCCCATCCAACAATCACTTTCATCACAAAGCAACATATTCTCTCTTTTTCGCTGTCGTACACTTATACTTCACTTTTAACATCACAGTGTACCCTTTTGTGGGTTTCAACCATAAAACATAATCAAGCTAAAATTTGTACTCACAACCACTTAAAGCAAGAAAAAGCTGAAATGCGCTCTATCTCTCGAAAAGCCTTTTTTGCCCTGTGCCATGATGCACAAGCTTTCACAAATAACCAAGCTAGAGGTGCTCAGAGTGCACAAACCCTCACCAAGGCATTTCTGACACTGTTAGGTGAGATATCTTATTGAAAAGGTGAACCGAATGTGAATCGAACAACCGCCTAAATCTAACTACTTATTTCTTGTGCCATGACCAAGAACTTTTGATTATCTTGCTCATGAATGCATGGACAGACAGACAAATGGACAAATCAAGAAACAGACAAACAAATGCTGTCAAAAACATAATATCCTTATTGGCAGTTACTATACAAAGGGCTCACTTTCACAACTGGCACACAGCAGCTTCATTACAACCAAAGAAGAAGGTCATTTCTGGAAGCACAACACATCAAATCTTAAAGCAGATAGGCTATAGCAGCTGAAGACCATACTGGGTGACACTCCTGTGTGCTAAGAAGAGGAAACTGAGGAGATAGTTCACACAGTCTCAGTGAAATTAGCTAACAAAGGATTGAAAAATGTAACCTGGTCTGATGAGTCTGGATTTTTGCTGAGGCATTCAGATGATTTATTTGGACACTGATCCATCCTGACTTATATAGTTAGGGCTGGTGTTGGTGCTATAATGATGTACAGGATATTTTTTGGCACACTTTGGGCCCCTTGATGACATCTTAGCATTATGGAAACACAACAGCCTATGTGAGTAATATTCCAGCAGCAAAATGTAAAATTCTTCAGCCCTAGGTATCTTCAGTGGGGGGTTTAATTGGACCAAAAGGCTGTCTTGTATGATGTAGTGGGAGGACCACCTAAGCAGCCTTGATTGATGACATTAGCATTGGTTGGAGTATCAAAATTTAGGCATTCTTTGCAATTTTAACACATAATGAAGTTCATTATGACATAATTTCTTAATGAAGAAATACTATTTTAGTTAATTGAGTGTCCATGGAGCCCTTGGTAGTCTAGGGACAAGGCAACTGCCAACCTTTCCCTAGTTAAGTCCACTTCTGGTTGCTGGTGCCGCACTGAGTCCCAATCAGGGCTAGAAAGCTTCCTGACCGCGGGTTAACTAGTGGCGAAGGACACAGCATGCCTGATAACGTTGCAAAATGTCCGCCCCAGCCCAGCCCGGCTGTTGCGGGAGTGGATTTGTGGCGGAGAGAGTTGGGCGGAGGGGTCTTAACTCTGCCGTGTCCTCGCGTGCTGGAGGTTAATAGCCTGAGTAGCCATGTTGGGCCCTGGGGGTGACACATTGCAGACAGATGCTGGGACCGGGGAGGGTGACAAGGTACCAGAGCCCCGCGGGTCAATCTGTTTCATCGGTCACACATGACACTATCGACCTTTAGCGTATGTTGCCAGACTACAGAGCGCCGCTGTCCTCCAGCTCTGTCTGTCTGCCTTTTTATCACAGCAGGCACGGCTGTTTGCAAACATCCAGATTAACTTTCACCGGGTGCTCAGACGGGACGGCAGCGGGCTGACATTGGGGGCAAAAACACATGCGAGGAACACAGATACTGAAGTGCTGACTCCCAAGCATTCCCACACTGCAGCCTACTAACTCAATAACTTGGAGTGTCACCGAGATGTGGAACGCCTGCCTGTGCACGCCGCTGCTGAGGAACCGGGCCGTCTGCCTGCCTGGTAGTGAAATGGTGCCGTTGCAGTGGGAAATAATTACCTCTGTATTACCATAGGAGGCCACCTTTAGCGGCACTTTACTGTCCCGACAGCTGCTGTCACAAAGAAGAGGAGGGGGGGTGGCGGAGGTGGGATGCGAAACATGCCGTCACCGCTGAAACCAGCAAACCAGAGAGTGAGAGAGCTGTCAACTCCAGCAACTCTCCGGCTTCCTGTTCAGTCATTTCTCTAAAAGACTCCCTCGCTGTTATTTGCAAATCGCCTGCAAAGTGCTCTGCTCAGCACTTTCCCCCTCCTCACAGAGTGGCATTACAAGAGCATAATTGAAACTATCTGATTGGAATGCTGCCAAGCAGGTAGATTACATCCGATTAAATAGTGGGGGGATACTGAGTCTTCACTCTCAAGAATTATAATGCCTGAGCTTTAATTCATTTTTTTTTTCCTGGGCTGTTTGTTTTCGTTTTCTAAAGAAGCTGCAAATACATCCGCTCCATCACCTGGAAGAGCAGCCGGTGTGAGGAGAAGGGGCGCTCCCTCCCCCTCCCCTCAATGATTCACATAAAGCGGCAGAAGGTAGGGGAGTTATTTTAGGCGACAGTTGTAATCCCATGAATATCCTCCATAGACAATGCCGCCGATGTGAGAAAATGTTGCTGTCAGAGTAATGGGAGAGCTTGGTGGATGGTCAAATCATCTAGGGCAGTTTCACGCCTCAGGTGTTTGGTAAAAGTGAACTCTAGCCACTCTCCAAGTTAGTGCATTTGTTTGTGCTAATCAATCAATCAATCGTTATTTGTGTAGCACCAGTTCATAACAAGTGTTATCTCAAGACAATTTACAACAGAACAGGCTGAAGACAAATTCTTCATTTTATGGATACACATATATACATATAAAAACTAGGGCTGGGTATTGTTAAGAACCTCACCATTCGATTCAATTTCGATTCTTTGGGTGGCGGATCGAATCAGTATCGATTCAGTAAGAAGCAGAAATACACAAATAATCAGAGTACCTGTTGACAATTTTTGAATTTTGATTTTCATGCCAATGTGAAATATATGTGGTACGTCACCTCACATTTTTGAGCAACCAAACATCTGAAAATAAAAAATTGCACAATAATAACTTATTTGTGCATTTGGAGTACAAAAGTAAAAAACATGACAGTTAAAACTACAATTATAAATGTCCACCTGGTCTTTTTTTGTCTTATTTTGTCAATAAATGTGTCAGGAATTGTCCTTTAAGTACATTTTAAATCACACGCGTTCAGCTCTTAATCCTACTACCCTGCAAGCATGTCTTCTTCTACAACAAGCTGCATAAACACTGAAGAGGTGCACAGCACCCCCCACTGGCCAGGAGGTGAATCGATTCAGAGGATTTGCTGAATTGATATTGAATTGGGAGGAGAAATATTGCAATGCATTGATGAATCGATATTTTTGCCCACCCCTAATAAAAATATACATATACATATAAATACAAACACATACATCCAACACTCAACATGAATCCATTTAGCCAATCATGAATCCCTCCAAAATGGCGGCAAGAAAAAGTTTTTGAATTCGACCAATCATGAGCTTAATGTATCTTATATAACAAAGTTAAAACATCCATACTCCATCAACAACATTAAAAGTATTCCAGCACTGACTGTCTGTCTCTTGCCCTTGCAGATCTGGACCACATTTTGTCACTGCAATGAAAAACATACAACACTACAAACTTCTCTATAGTAAGGATATTTTTGCTCCACTTCCAACATGTTTGACAAGAATGTGTTTTATGAAGTGGCTTGAATTCCGTAGCGCAGTAGCAGCTTCCTACTATATTATCTGATTGGCCCTTGATTGACGGAACAATTGTCCAATCACCTGCCAAATATGCCTTGAAAGGGTCTGTCCATCCCCAAACACTTTCCATGGGTTCCTTCCCAGATGGACTAGTAAAATTTATTGAACTATCCATCTGGTGTGTCAGATTACAGATCCTAGTCAGGCGAGAGAATGTTCTATATCAGGCTTAGGATGTGTCTGTTTGGTGCATGGTTGTATTGATTTATATCCATAATAACTATCTTTACAACCATATAGACATGAGGTCCCTCTTGAAAATCAGATGCCACATCTCATGGGGCTTATCTTCGAATAAATTTATATTCAAGAAATATGGTGCAATACAAATAATGGGTGATTGATTGAATCTATATTGAATGAACTGAATGGATACATCTCTGGATGTATGTATGAGTATTTACAAATATATTTATTTATATGCATTTGTATATCTGCATATCTGCATATTGAAGAATATGGTTTCAGCCTGCTCTATTATAAAGTGTCTTGAGATAACACTTGTTATGAATTGGCGCTATACAAATAAAGATTGATTGATTGATTGATTAAATGCATCTGTAGATTCTAGCAAACAGTGGAGCCTCTGACAGCCTTAATCTACTATTTGCTCTTTTCCGTTTTTTCCTCACTGAGTTTGGGTTCAACAAGTTAAAACCCAAACTTGTCTCTTGATCAGTAAGTCCCCTTAATTGGGTGTAATCTTCTTTTCATTTAGAAAATAGAAAATAAAACCCTTTTGAAACACGCAGGTGGCAACCAAGGCCGCCAACTTCTCCAAGTTTCTTGCCTGCAGTGAGTGTGTCAGGTTAGTTAAACCAATACGCAGCTTGCTATCTTGTTCGCAAGGTCTACCAAAAGTTGGCCCAACCGTATGAAGCAGAACTGGGGCTTTTCGCCACCTGGTGTAGTGAAATCAACATGTACTTTTGTCAATTAATTAATTTCCTTGAGTGATTTTGTACAGAGGCGAGGACACAGATTGAATAAAAACATCCTTGGCTTTAACATGATGGTACAATTGATGTGTGCAAAGGCCCCCATTAGCCTAACTATGCCTTGTCCATGTATATTCAGTAGGAGAAGAAGAGAGACGTGGCTTTAAGGTATGCAGTAACATAGGGAAATAAAGGAAATATGATTCTGGAATATCATTGTTACGCTATAGCTGCAGCTTGACCTAACTGTGCACATAAATATCCAGTGATACTGTTTTATATGGCGGCCAACATTCTGCCACCAGCACTGCCTCTGAAAGCTACACCCTGTTCTAGCCTTTGCTCATGGGAGACGACAGCAAGAGTGTGCGTGTGTTTAATGTTTATATGTGCCCCCTCATGTCTCCCTCATGCCCTGGTGTGTACATGTTATCACAGTCTCCCAGAATACCCTTTGGAAAGCCTTCATGCCGCTGACATGGGCTGTGAAGAATCTGGAATTGAGTGCTGCCCTAACGCCACAGCCTTAATTTGTTATCTGAAAAGAGAATGATTACTCATGAAATTCAACCAAACCTCAGACTATTTGAACTGAGCCAGATAACGAGCTCAGTTTTTTTTTTTTTTTCCCTCCCGTCTCTTCTCCAGCGGAGCTCACTGGCAGCCCTCTGCTCCCCTCATCTCGGAGGATTTGCAGAAAAAGTTGGGGTCTGTCTCTCTTCCTCAAGCCGCCTGCTTTCAAGTCAGCTTGTTTGAACGCGGGGTCCCAGAGGTCTGAGCTGTGGACAGCCCCCCCACCCACCACCACCACCACCACCACCACAGTACAGATGGAGCAGACTGGTCGACACCGGCAGAAACAGAGAGGACCGGAGAGTCCCGGCTCCTCATTAAAACATACACACTCTCCGCGATCTGCAGGGAATACACACAGAATCCATACGTTTCACTGGATCCTCACTCTCGTTTTAAGTCTTTAAGTCGAGGGGACGTGCCTAGCAAAGCGTCATTGTGGCGGGGAAGAGGAGCTGAGTGCAGCAGAGTCAAGCAGAGGGGAGGGGAGAGGGGCGGAAGAGTTGCTGATCCACTCCCTCAATCTGTGTTTCTGCGGGGCGCCCTAATCAAAGGCACCCGGGCCCGTCTGCAGCACCCAGAGCAAACAGGCTGGGTCTGTCATTAAAGCTGGGGAACACAGCGGTGGGCGACACTACACCAGCGGCCCCTGAGGATTAGGCTCTGTGTTTACACCCCACTAATCTCATCCCTCTGTCCTCACTGAGGAGGGAACTGATGCAGGAGAGAGGGAGGGCATGGATGCAGAGGAGGAGGAGAGAAAGGGATGTGTGTGAGAAGGGAGAGCGCGGGGGTAAAACTTTGTGGAACACTGCGAAGTCCTGGTGAAGCATTGGTAAATGTGTAACCAGCCAATCACATGGAGACAACTCAATGCATGTGCATATGGGGTAGACCACCTGCTAATGGAGAAGAAAGGTGATCTAAGTGACTTTGAACACAGCATGGTTGTTGGTGCCAGATGGGCTGGTCTAGCTCTACTGGGATTTCCATGAACCATCTCAAGGGCTTTCTGATGATGGTCAGAAAATAGAGAAAATAGCAAGTTAAAAATGCCTTGTTGATGCCAGAGGCAAAAAAAAAGATGCAGATGCAATAAAACACTGAAAATTTAGGTGATTTTCACAAGTTTTCCAATTCTGTTCAAAAACAACAAGTCAAACCTGAATTTTTCCTATGGATCGTTCCAAGTCCACATGGAAATATCTAAACATGAGCCAGATCCATGCAAGAAGGTTAAGCTGGCCTGGCTGACATCATTACATCACAGGCAGCGAAACGTGACTACGTCTTGTACTTCGGATTTTGCCAAGGTTAATAGCAGGATAAGCTAACAACAAACAAGTTGTTTTGAGTTGGATGTGCACGTAGAAGAGAGGGTTTAACGCTAGTGTCTACAGCGGTCCATAAGGGACACCAGATAGCATGGGGACTTATCACCAGTGTTAATTTTGACTGCACTTGTTAATTTAGTTTAAGTTATAGTCTTTTGCCTAAAATATCTTTTAGTTTTAGTCATAATTTAGCCATCTAAATTGTTTGAAATTTTAGTCTAATTTTAGTGGCTGAATTTTCACAACATTTTTGTCGATGAAATCTACTGTAAATTTAGTCGACTAAAATATGAAGTGTAAAGGGTTTCCTTGAATTTCTGAAGTCATGTTTTACACTTAGATAAAATTAAACATCTAATAACCCATTACTGTATGCTAGTACAGTTTGAATGTATAAATGAACAGAAACAAATTTAATTTTTGTGTGAAATGCAGTCACCTTTATTTAGGCTACCTGGCAGAGCATCTCAGGTACAATACTGCTCTACATGAATATATCAATTCATGAAGAGAGCAGCTCTGATTGGATCACTCCCCAACTTATCCCACCACCATGAAGCTAAGGCAGTTGTGATTGGATGTCCCTCTTAACTCATCCAACCTTTCCATACAACCAAAGCAGCGGTGATTGGATATTTTCCTAACTCGTCCCGACTTTCTACATGACGAAATTAAGTCTGACTGGATTAAGTCTCTGTCAAACATTTTAATCTAGTTTTTATTTGTTGACAAAAATGTCAGTTAATTTAGTTTTTGTCTATGTGCACCTGTCTTTTTTAGTTACTGTCTAGTTTTGAAAACTATGACGAAAATAATAAGTTAACAAAATTAACACTGAACCACACTTTCGCTCAACCTACTCACATACAGAGAGGCTGTGTTGAGGCGGGACTTAAGACCAGTGGTGACTTCGATTTTTAATAAATCCTCAATAAAATAAACACATCCATAATATAGAAAAATATCACACCCAATGCAGTGAGAGTACATTGATGTATTGATTATTTAGACTGACAGCTTTTTGAACAAGGCTGTAAAGATGTTTATTTCAGCCGTAAAAACATTTTTTCCCTATATTCAATCATGTGGGTGTCAGGTTTCTACAGACAGCCTCAAGTGGACACTCAGGGTACTACAGCTTTTTCATAAACCTCCATTTTCATCCTCAAATTGTTGCCTGGTTCATATACATTCAAATGTGCCAAACACTCGTATTTGAAACAATGTAGGTGTGAAACCTACATGACGTGTCCAAATAAATAAATTATGCTCCAGTTTTCATTCTGCCAGATGATTTTGACAAAAAAAAGACGTCTTACAGAAATTAAATGACCAAATTAGACAAGCTTAACCCTTTGACTTCCACACTATCAAATACATTTGCGAAAAGTTGTTTGGTGAAATTGTGTTCCTGCCTCTTCATTTAGCAACATTTTAGTATTTTTTTTTTTTCAGATTACCCAATCAGGAAGGAAACATGCAGGTCAACCTGGTGGCTGACTTGCCCATTTAAGGTCATTCTTGGCATTAATGGATTTCTTTCATTTCTGTTGCAGAATTTTCAGTTTTTCATAAAACAACACAGGGAGCAGAATTTATTAAAATAACCTTTTGTTTATTTAACAAATATATTTCTCTATTTTATTCGTCTCGCTAGCTACGAGTAATTGCATGTGTTTGTGTTTTTTAGTGTTTGTGTGTGTGAGAGAGAGAAATGACTGTCAGAGGGTCTAGAAATGAATGAAAAGTTTTTCTTCTTACTTGGATGTTTGCTTTATTCTGAGATTCCTGAGAAGCTATGCAGCACCAAGTCCATTCTGGGTTTTTTCCAGAGTTTTCAGACAATTATATTTACGTACAGCAGTGCCACTGAATGAATATAGTTAGTGTTACATACACTATTCAATGAGGATAAACAGCCAAAGGTAGGTTTTCAGAGTTTTAAATACATCAATATGGCGACAGAACAGTCAACCAAGTGGTTACAATGCTAGTCAAAGTGTTAATGGATACTAAGTTGAGTATTTGCCAATTATTTACCAATGCTCTGAGGTAATTATGATAAAGTGTTAGCAGAGCATGGGTGTAAAGACAGAGCACAGGGACGTGCGTGGAGGGAGCAAGCATGAAGGAAGCCAAGTCGAGCTCTCATCTCTCCATGGCCACCGTCTCTGGGCTTTCTTCACAGCGGGCGAGCACATGAAATGAAATCAAATGTGGAGAGAGAGAGGGGAGACGGTGGGAGACAGCGAGCGGAGGAGTGGGCTGAACCTCCTGCCAAGTCTCTGCTCACTTTAAACTCTCCTGCGTGTTCGCCATTACTGTAAGTGCGCCTGCATAACCGACGAGCAGTCGGAGAGCGTCACACAAATCTTCAAATCAAACATCGCGACATTATAGGCGGATGATAATGCGCCACGCTCCCCGCTCAGCATGTGCTTCATAAGCACTTTTCTGCCGCCAAATGTTCGTCATCGTCATTGTGCTGTAATTGTGTTGCGCCAAGAATGGAGTTATTAACAACGCTCTTTATGAGTGACCCAGATCCGTCTCTGGAGTGCTGTGGCCTCGCCGTGACCTCTCCCAGCAGGTGTTTCCATGCTAAAGGAGAAAGGGAGGGTCTGAAGGTCTTTTTTTTCTTTATCTCCGCTTGCTTTATCTGTCTTCCTGAATGCGCCTCCAAAGTTTGCAGCTAAGTCGTCCTCCATTTTATCTACATCTGCCTCTTGTGAAGGTAAATCCCAGGTCAAGGCTTTCCATATAAAAGTATCAGCACACTAGGATGAAATGTTTAATATATTATTTAGAATTTTACTCACTCCTTCGCCCTCTATCTCCACACACAGCATTGCCAAGGGTTTGTTTTCCACTCAGAGTGCCAACATTTTAAATATATGTGCCCTTATGGGGAAGTGTGCAGAAATAAAACCATAATCAGGGCCAAGAACGGTCACACATGAAGTCATACGAGCACCAGAAATAAGAATTAATCTGTCAGGGAATAATAGGATAGATGTAGAAATATAAATAGGCTTAAATAATCAAGAAAAGACAAGTATTAACTGAAAATGACCAGAGGTGGAAGGAGAACACAAATAGCACTCAAGTAAAAGTTTCATTCGCCCATTCATCCATCATCTATACCACTTATCCCTTCAGGGTCCTGGAGGGCTAAGGCCTATCCCAGCTGACATTAGGTGAGAGGCGGGATTGGTCGCCAGCCAATTGCAGGGCCACATAGAGAGACACAGAGTCACCCATTAACGTAATGAGCATGTTTGTGGTCTGTGGGAGGAAGTGGGAGCACCCAGAAAGAACCCACATATGCAAGGGAGGGCACGCAAAAAGGCCCTGACTGACCAGGGTCTTTCTGTGTGGAGTTTGCATGTTCTCTCCCGGCACTCCAGCTGTCTCCCACGGACCAAAACCTTGCTAATTATATTGACTGGTGACTGCAAGTTGACTTTTATTGTGCATGTAAGCGTGAATGGTTATCCATCTCTCTATGTGGCCCTGTGATTGACAAGAGACCCCAAAAGACCTACATATTAAAACTGACCTTAATTATGAAATGGAATATAAAAATACATCAGTGAATTGATATGTTTGTCACTTGGGGCCATAGATTTGCATAGCTATGCTGTATTTTATTGAATATAGTGCACCAAATATTAATTTACACAGGCCACTTAATTAGGAATACCTTTTCAACTGCTACATAACACAAATAGCTAATCAGCCAATCACATGGCCGCAGCTTAATGCACTTAGGCATGTAGAAATGGGCAAGACGACCAAATGAAGTTCACAATAACAAGAGGGAATCTGATTTAAGTGACTTTAAATGTGGCATAGTTGTTGGTGTCACACAAGCTGGTCGATCAGAAACTGCTGGTCTATTTGGATTTCCATGCAAAACTATCTCTAGTGTTTAGGCGAGAGTGGATCAAGATGATAGATAAGGTAACAAGGACACAAATAATAACTTGTAAACATGTCAAATATTGAAGCAAATGGCTTCAACAGCGGTAGACCACATTGGTTGCCACTCCTGTTGGCTAAAAACAGGAAACTGAGGCTACAATTCAAAAAGCTCACCAAAATTTGACAAGAGAGGGTTGAACTTTGTTGCCTGGTCTGATAAGTCTCAGTTTCTGCAGCCACTTCATCAAACTTCATCAGTTTCGCTTATCACAATATTTAGTCCTCTATTCTCCTTGTAATGTACTGTTGAAGTTGTACTTGTTGCAGATTTATGGTCCATTTATTCCTGATTTCTGAATAGAACAAACAAACACGCTGTGCTGTTGCACCAAAAAGGAAAAGGGCAGACTTCCCCGAGCACAAGAGCTATTAATTTAAAAGTTGTGGCAGACGTTGGTAAGAGAAGGCAAGCATAAAAGAAACACAACCAGGAGGAACAACTCTACTTTTGATAAATAGCTACTTTAAAAAATGGGGTTTCAACTTCCTAATTAACTCTAGCAGGAATGTAATGGAGTGAAGGGTGTAATAATGATAATAATGTCCTTTACTTGCTGACAGCGTGTTGGGAACAGTGTTTGCAGGTGATGGAGGACACTGACCGGTGCGGTCGTGGTGGCGGTGATGGCGGGCGTGCTGTTGTCAGTGCCGGCCGGCTCGCTGTGCGTCTGTGTGGGCGTGTAGAGGGTCATGGCGTGCTCCGGGACCCGGCTCTGCCCGGTGTAGTCCTGTGTCGGGAGCGGGTGCGGTGCCGCGAACTCTGCGGGGATGCCATTCTGTGGGGGAGGGGGGTACTGGGCTGGGGTGTACGGCTGGGCCATCGCTTCTGGGGGGTTGGTGGCCTCTTGGTTACCCTGAAGAGAAAAAAACACAAGAGGGGGTGAGTGATGAAACACAAAAGTTTGAGCACAATGTGATTGTAAGAGCAGCATGAAAGACGTGCGGGTTCACCAGAGCGAGCCGTCCTGCAAACTAAATAAGTCAGGGGGAAACAGCCATCATATCAGAGCTCGGCTCACATTAGAGGGTTCCTTGATCATTGCTAATGAACACAGTTTATGTTGTAGAGCATGGCACGCCGTTGGAGGGGCAAGAGTCAGGGGGAATCTCAATTGCACTTGTGGCAAAGCACAAGAGGAAAGATCAATTAATTGATAAAATTTTGATTAGGCCCTTTGATTCCAATGACAGGTCTGTTAAAGCAGCAGCTGCTCCGTCTCCAAGCTCTACTATCTTACTTTTACCACCAACATGAGTCGCTCTTTATGAGCTTTTCTACCGCTCCCTATCCCTGCTGATGTGTCAGGCGAAGTTTTGGGAATTTTTTTATACTGGCACTAAAATTACAGCCCAGTTTTACAGAGTTTTAATGAGTTTTATACCAGTTTGAATCCCAAGCAGCACAGGTTTGATTTTTAATCAACATCTACAGGGACCTTTGAGGATGAAATCCTGCCATGCACGAGGAAAAAGACTATTTCCAGTTTCCAAGGATTTCAATCACCAGGTTAAGAATTACAATAAATTGCTTGCATTTTGGTAGTTAGTTGTCCATCCATCCATTATCAATTCTGCTTATCCCTTTTGGGGTCACGAGGGCTGGAGCCTATCCTAAATGACATTGGTCGAGAGGCAGGGTACACCCTGAACCGGTCACCAGCCAATCACAAGGCCACATCGTGAAAAACAGACAGCCATTCACTCTCACACTCATACCCAAGAGCAACCAATCAACCTTATAAGCATGTTTTTTTTGGTCTGTGGGAGAAGCTGGAGTGCCCAGAGGGAACCCACGCATGCACAGGGAGAACATGCAAACTCCACACAGAAGGGCCCCGCCCAACCCGGGGATCAAACCTTCATGCTGTGAGGCACATGCACTACCCGCAGCACCCCCATGTCGCCCTTATAGTTAGTTATCATTTATCAAATTTTAATTGCAGGTTTGAAATTCAATAATCTTGTGTTTCGCAAAAATATTTAACCCTTTCATGCATAAATGATTAAATCACAAAGGAATAGCAGAACAGAACTCTATATATTTTTACTAGTCTGATTCTTTGAGAAAAGGAGGATTTAACACTTATTCCTGAAGGGTGTGGTATATTTCCCCCTTCATTTTGAATTTATGATGTTATATCTCAGTATGACAAAAATACTAAAAAAAAAAAAAAAAAAAAAATCATATTTTTACAAAACTTGACACAATGATTTTGGAGTTCACCACCTGGTAGTTGGGACATGGCGCTGCAACCTAAATGGTATTAAATGTAATCTAAATATCTGCCCACTATTTTGACACTATGAAGCAATTTCTGCCACTGTCTCAATTTGTGAATCAAACAAATGTAAAGACTTGAGTATTAGCATCATACAATCTGGACTAGTCGCCAGCCAATCACAGGATAGATTTACAACAATTAACACAAACTCCAGAGTCACTGATAATTTAAAAAGCATGTTCCTGGAATGTGGGAGTACCTGGCGAAAACCCACAAATACACGGGAATAAAATGTAAAGCAGACAGAATTGCCCTGATCAACTCAGGGAGTCAAACCAGCAGCCTTCTTGCTGATGTCAGCACTATCCACTGCACCACCGTGTTACTCATTAGCTTGATAATGTTAGCAAAAAGACCAGATAGTGCCTTAATTACAGTACTAATAAAGTTTATGCTCTTCAGTGCTCACAGCCCTAATTCAAGTTATATAAAGAAGTAAAAGGAAGCTAAGAAACAAAACCGTAAGTCATTTAGGAAAAAAGATGTCAGGAAGTAAGGCAAAGATGTAAGGATACAAACAAGGCCAGTAATTAGACTGCTCCCCCTCTTGGTAGTATTAAGAAATACTTGAAGGTATCTCCAGTCAGAACTCGCAAAAGTTCGAGCCTTATTCTGTTTCATATAACTTTCATTCTCCCTGAAGCCTCAACAGAATTCCCAATATTTGATATCCACTCCACATATGTGTGTTTTTTTCACTCCTCACTCCTGACTTAAGTGATAAATGGCCCTCTGCAATGAAGCAGTCCCACGGACCCTTTGTCTCGTGTGGATGCTCGAGATGATGAGCTACAGAAATAATGGACTTTTCTGGCTGGTGCACATTGTTAAACCGGGTAATGGCCGGACTTACAGAAAGAGCATGTCTTATTGTTGAATCCCAACTAATGAGGGGAGCGGCGAGATCGGTGCTGCTGGAGCGGATATCCACCCCAACATTAAAAACACAGAGGGAAGGAAGGTGAGCCAATAACAGCGAAATCCAATAACATCCCCCTGCAAATACCCTCAATCAAATTTAAAGATACACATCATGCGAGTGCGATGCATAACTCTTTCGGTAACAGTGAGGGGAAGGGAAAAGCACACAATGGCAGCCGGGAGTAAGGGTTTATGATTGGAGAAAAACAATAACAGTAAACAGATAGAGAAGTTTCTGTCTCTTTCTTTACAAGCTGGCAGGGGATGGCAAGATCGCAGATAAATGTGTTTTATTCCTTTGATTTTTTTTGTCCCTTTTTGTGCTGTTGTGGTGTTTGGCCTCTTTCTGCAAGCTCCGAACGGGCAGCGGGAAGGCTGTGGTTTTAATGAGCGAGCCGAGAAACACTGTGCTGTAAATGAAGTGGAAATAATTCTGCTCTGATGTGTTGGCAAACAAAACTCAGCGTCTAATTATTTTAAATTGTAAAAATGTGGTTCTTAAATAAACTACACGTTATCCATAGCTTGGGGTATGGCCATAGTTGCCAGGTCTGCTTATTATAAGCGACTTTGGAAAGTTGCTTGTAAATATTGGCAGTTGCAGGTTGCATTTTTTTCAGGCGTGTTCCAAAAGTGCAGTTGCTTTTTTGGGCTTGTTGTGCTCCCAAACCCAGTGGGGATCTGATGCACAATCTACTGCCAATATAAACTCAATTTGGAAGTTACACAAACTATTTTGTCCCATTTCAAACACAAATGTCAATTTTACTGTAAAAAGAGGGGCAAAAATGATGTTTCCACCAAAAAGAAATCCTTATAGCCAGAATTAAATGTATTTCTAACATAGCTATTACTGTTTTCACCTTAATAAAGCTGTAGAGGATCAACATAAAACTTACATAAAAGCCTGACTATGTATGTTTGGTTACAAAAATCAAAGTTAGACAGGCTGTTTAGTGATAACAGAGTTATAAAGTTATAAAGAAAAAGATGTTCCACCTCTGAACAAAAGGATGTGGAAGAAGTAAGTTAAAAGCCAAATAAAAAAATGTCCCTTTGAAATTGAAATGAAATGTAGATAAAAATAATCAAAACACACCTAATGTAGATTAGGTACAGGCTAATGTGATAGAGTAATATATCTCATTAGAAAAAAATAGCTGGAGGTCGCTTGTTTTGGGCTTGTTTTTATCGAGCTGGTTGCTTATTTCAGTAGTAAAATCCAACAACACCCTCAAAATAAGATTACCAACAACTCAAGACTCCAAAATATCCAATCCATCAAAAATCTCACCAAACAAACGTTTATTCAACTGGCCACTTTATTAAGCTACATCAGGTTTGACTCTCTTTTGCCTTCAGATCTGCCTTTATGTATTAAAGTTGACATCCAGCAAGCCTAAGCTTTACTCTAAAACACTTCTTTGTCTGTGTTAGTATACTGTCCAATTTATTAGGTACACCTTGCTTGAACTAGGTTGGACTTGCTATCTTCACTGCATAGATTCAACAAGGTGCCTGAAACTTTCCTCAGAAATCCTGGTCTATATTGACATGATCGCATCACACACTTGCAGCAGATTTCTCACCTGTGCATCCATGACCCCAATTTCCCATTTCGCCACATCTCAAAGGTGACATATTGGATTGGGATCTGGTGACCGTGAAGGCCAGGGAGTACACTGTCACATTCAAAAAACAGGTTTGAGATGATTTGAGCTTTGTGATATGGTGCTTCATCTTGCTGGAAGTTGCCATTAGAGCAGTGATCAGCAACTGGTGGGCAAGGGGGGCACATCAGGCCCCTCACACCCTCCTCCAGAACATTATAAAATATTAGAAATATCAGGTAGAACTCTATGTATTGGCTTTTCATTGTTGCATCCCCACAACTCAGTTTATCGTGAGTAATATAAACTATATAACCAAGAATACAACCCTCGAAGCAACTGCGATTGAAACAGCTTCATGGGGAATGCATTCATGTTAAATGTGAAACCTGACAGCCATTGTTAGCCAATATTTAACCAGAGGAGTGAGGGAATTGAGATTCAAAGTCAGTGATGAAAAATATGACAGCCTAAGAAAGCAGAAGCAAAGTATCGTAATGCCACATGTGGCAGGAAGTAGTGCAGGTGGACATAGACTGATTTTTAAGGCTCAAAAATACATAAAATTGGAAAATACGAAAAATATCAGAATAGTAATGACATGTTTATGGTGGAATTCAGGCGTCATGGCTGGAAGTTGGTTCATAATTGGCTGGTATCTGTCTTGAACTTGGTAGTTAAGCTGTGTTTCCTCCCAGCAGTCCAGTTCAGTTCCTGTTGCTACAGTATGCAATTACAGGTGTTTCTACTGTCAAATGAGGAGAAAAGGTACCCTAAAAATAACCCATGCCATCCTACCTTTTGGCATCCCTCTGAAGGAGTGACGAGTTTACCACTGACCCTAAAGGGTGAAGCAAAAAGTGCTGCAGTCTGTTGATCCGTCACAAAAATTCCCATGCAACATCCCCCATTCCACATTGTTGTGGAATCTCAAAAAAGATTATAGTGAAACACGCCAAGCCGCACCAAACTGGCATCTGTCAGGCAAAAACAGGCCCTTGTACAAATGAAGTCGATAACGCCTGGATTAGAGGATAGAGGGGTGAACATAGTTAGCATCAATACTCAGGTAGGCTCTAGTGTTTACATGCTCTGCTGGTACTAAGGGGCCCAAAGCATGATAAGAAAATACCCCCCACTATTGCACCACCACCACCACCTTTACCAGTTGGCTGGAGATGGCGAGATGGCAAATGAATGTGTTTTATTCCTTTGATTTCTCTATCTTTTTTTGTGCTGTTGTGTTTGGCCTCTTTCTGCAAGCTCCGAACGGGCAGCGGGAAGGCTGTGGTTTTAATGAGAGAGCCGAGCGACACTGTGCTGTAAATGTAGTGGAAATAATTCTGCTCTGACGTGTTGGCAAACAAACCTCGGCCTTAACTGTGCTCTGCCAATTAAGGAAATGCTCCATTATCTAAATGAAAAAAGCCTTGAGAGAGGAGAAGGATTGACCAGCTTCCTGGAGCCTGCAGGGCCTCAAGGCTGCTCCTGCGGTACAAGCGGACCCTCGCTCCTGCCTGACCTAATCCCCCCCTTCTCCGTTTCATTATACTGTATTTCTATCTCCTCTGTCTCCTTCCCAATCCCTCCGCCTCCCTCTTTTTCCCTTTCATGCTCATCCCTCCCTCCCCTCCTTGCTCTTTTTTTATGCAGAAACTTTTTTAATCTCTACCCCTGTGCTCCACTTTCCCTCTCCCTCCAGTCATAGCATTATATAACACACTAGCATTGCAGGGCATCCTAATTCAAGGAAGCTCTTGATGTTGGCAATTTTCGACTTCTAAGCGCCCATTTCGAAAAGGAGAATGGGGCTGGTTACCTAAAATAAGACGCACCTCCTGGTATGACAGCTGAAAGTACAACCACAGCCCTCCTTTTTTTTTTTTTCTTAACTAGCCGGCGAGGAGCGTCGATGAGGCGGTTCAAGCAGAGACGGGGAGCTCAGCAGCCGGGGAACACGAAGAAGGTGCTAGGCTCGACTGTTTGGACATCAAACACGGTTCATGTCATTAGAGTGATCAAAGCTGCAGTTATGCCTTTTAGTTAGCCACTGTCAGGATCGCTGCCCTGGGTTCTGATCGCTGTTTTTAAGGATTTGCTGAGGAGTTAGTGAGAGTGTTTACATGCCTGCGAACAGAAAAACATCATCATAGTGCTGATGTAAGAACTGTGAGGCCTTTATTTAAGTTCTGGAGCAGCAGTTTCCAAATGTTTTTTTCTCTTCCAGCTCCCTATACCTGCTAGCACTGGTCAATTAACTGAGTCTTCATAACAATTTTTGCGGTACACAATCATAACATCAAGAAGGTCAAGATTTAAGGATTACTGTGGCACATACCTACACTGTCTTTTCAATTAAAAGACCAAATGTAATTTTATTTTGAATGGATGACCAGATCCTTGCATATCCTTCTGTTCAGCTTTACTATACAGACTCTGCAAACAACCTCTCCGTCCCTGTCCCAGTCCTGTGATCAACAAAAAAGTAAGGCCTGAGATAAACTCAATGTTAAACCTTGTGCTTGCACACAAAACATGCTACTGGAGGACAGCTATGGTACACCAGAGTGCCTGACTTCCTGATATGGATGGTGACATTTTTGAGGTTAGAACTAATATGATACCATAAATAATTCATAGAAACATAGCATAAGCTTGGACTGATGACCAAAAGATAAAATGCCATTTTTACAGTACTTAATGCTTGTACGATGTTGTGGTTTAATGAAAATGTCTCTCTGGTTTAGAAACAAGTCGAAGGCTGCTTCTTATTTGAGTTTTATCGGCCCTTTAGTGTGTCACTTGTCTCTACCACATGATGGAGTACTGCTAAATGCATGACAACAGAGCCCACAACACCAGGCCTTCTACCTCTCTTCCTGTGAACAGCAATGCTATCTATCATCATGGGCCCCCAAAAGGTATATCCTGCTTTTCAGATTAAATGTTGTCAATTGCAGGCCACCATTAGAGCAACAGTGATTACCTTAGGGGGAGACTTGGACACTACCATGGCCCTTTGCCAAAGCCAGTATTCTGGGTCGCTGGTTTAATTGTTTCAAATTTACAATTGTGCAACTTAAAGGTCCCATGTCCTGGTGTGTTTGACCATTTACATCATGTCTTAGGTGTTTATCAAGCAATGATTTGATTAAAGTTTCATTAAAAAAGTATAATTTTTTTGAGGCTCTGAACCTCAAATTCCACAAAAATCTGCATACTCACATGACTTTTGATTTTAAAATAATTTACACCAGTACAAGGGGCTTCGGTAAGAGTTAGTAACTGACTGCATTCGTTGAGTTGTTTTGTCTGTATGAGAGTGTAGTTTTTTCATGACGTTGTATGATCTCTGTTTTATTTTATTTCTGACCTGGGCCTCTTCAGATCTAGATGGAAAACCTGTTTATTTAGGATGGCTTTCAATACCTAGTAGCGTGGTGACACTTTCATTTTTACTTTATTGTAGTTTATTGTATCGTATTTTATTCAATTTCATTGCTTTTTTATTGTGGTTATTTATTCCGTTTTATTTACTATCTATTGTAAAGAACTTTGGTTCAACAAAAGGGTTGCCGTAAAGTGCTGTATAAATAAAGAACATTTACATTTAATCTGTTTTATAATTTATTTTCTTCGATGATCAGATGCAGTTTTTTTCCCTCCCCTTTGGAAATGAAAATATCCAAGGGGGCGGGAGGCTACAATAGGCCATGATAATGAGCTCTGTGCTGATTGGCTGCCCAAATGATGTCTGATGGGAAGGGGCCAGGAGGGGTTACAGGCTGCAGAGTGATTTTTCAAAACAGTCATGGTGTCTGTGTGTTATGAGCAGAAACACACATGTAGGTGGAGGCTGTATAGCTATGACATCATAAACCCCAAGGAGTCAAAACTGAGTGTTTTAAGGGCAATTTCTGAGAGCATTTCTCCACGAAAAAGAGTTTATTGAAGAGGTCTGACAGCACTAAAAGCAATGAAAATCCCATTTTGCAAGATGTAGGACCTTTAAGATAAGAACAGAGGTGTAATTGAGATTCTGGATTCTGAAATTGGGGTCAAAGTTTATTGTTGCTGTTGTCTTCCTCTGCTAAGTGTTCATGTCAGAGAAATTTCCAATGTACGAGTGTTCCCTAACACTTGAGGGAGTTTGTTGAGATATCTTGGAACATGCTGAGCAAATTCATGGTGGCAACAAAACTGGAAAATGCTGAAAACATGTACACACAAACATGTTTGGTGCCTCTGAGCAGGAACTTCTGGTTCTAGCTTCTTATTTGTGTATCCCCCTGCCTTCTGTTTGACAGCGCCTTAGTTAAGGAAATGTTCATTTAAGTTTACTTTCCTCACTTATACTTGAGCCACAGCTCTGCTGCTTTTCCACGCCTCAGCTCTGCGTTTGTCATGACTCGTCCCATTAAACTTGTAAAGTCATCGTCTGCCTCCGAGTGTCCCTTCCCCCGCTCGGGTCGGAATCAGAGTCGCAACCACAACAGCGCTCACAGTCCAGTGTATCTGTATCAGGTCTGCTGCTGCTCGAGCCTTACACAAGCGCGAAGGACTGAGTCGGAACCAAGTGACACACAAACAAGCATATAACAGCCCCCGAGCTTGGTTTTGGAGAAAGAGAAGTGTTGTGCAGCGCCATGTCGTTGCTGTTTCAAAGGGCAGCAAGGCAAAAAAAAGCAAGGAGGCGGAGAGTGCAGGCCTCATTAGCGAACACAAAGTAACGCTGGCTCTCGTATGATCTTCGCCTTCCTCTGATGTATGTGACAAACGAGTTATTCGACTGGAAGAGGACTGGGAGAAGAAAAAAGGGCCCATGCAAATCAGGGGGAGCTGTGTTCGTCCCAGTGCGGCCACGTGCCCTTTTCACTGGGGCCGACTCGCCATCATCAGGATAATCCATTGTGCCGAATGAAAAGCTCTCCACGGCAAACAAGGCAGGTACACAACACATCTCACTCCAGTGGAGGAGATTGGACTTCATTATGACTGAGGACCTGCAGTACCAGTCGTTGTTATATCGGGACACTCGTGTTTCTCCACCTGTAGGCCGATTTATTGGAGAGAAGCAGGTCCCTGTGAGACACTTTCATTTTACCATTAGGCTTAGGTAGGCAATTGATGCAGGTTTTGTCCTCGAAGGAGCACTGAGATGCAGTCTATAGAGGTGAGCATCAAGTGTGAGCTACTCGTCTAATTATTAAATTTATAAGGACGTGCAACCCCAAAAGAATAGTGCCAACAACTTGGGAACCCTGCATTACATTTAATTTTCCATAAATCCCACCTAATGGCCCCTTTTTGCCAAACATGGATTCAAGACGCTGCTGGAAACATCCCTCTGAGATTTTAGTATTTATTGACATGATAGCATCACATAACTGCTGCAAATCCATGGGGCCATTGTCCTGTCCCAAAGGTGCTCTAATAGATTGAGATCTGGTGACTGTGGAGGCCACTAGAGTACAGTGATATCATTGTCAAGCTCAAGCAATAAGGGGCCAAAATTGTCACAAGGGAAGATCCATGCTGATATGCTGTTTACGCCAAATTTAGATGCTACATTTAGATGGTAGCATCGAAATGTTGCAGCACAAACCAAGACTCATCAATCTTTTGTTGCCCAATTTTGGTGAGCATGTGCCCCTGGTAGCCTTGGTTTCCTGTTCTCAGCTGACAGGAGTGGACCCGGCATGGTTCAGAAGTGGTTGTCTACAGAATTTGGTTGTAACAATTGAGAATTTGCATTTCTGTCCTGTCTATCATCTCCTATGACTTGCAATATTCCTTTTCTTACCTTCTGTATCAATAAGGCATTTTGGCGGAGAGAACTGCCTCTCACTTGATATCACCTCTTTTTCAGACCATTCTCTGCAAACCCTGAAGACAGTTGTGCATTAAAATCCCAGTAGATCAGCATTAGTTTCTGAAATTACAAGGACCAGCTCTACTGGCACCAACAACAATGGCAGACTGAAAGTTTTTATGAATTCTGATGCTTGACTTCAAATCATTTTAACTACGACAACATGCCTAAATGCATTGGGTTCCTGTCATTTGATTGGCTTTTTAGCCATTTACAGTAACAAGCAGTTGAGCAGGTGTGCCTAGAAAGGTGGCCCAGTCATTATAACCAGAGACTTTAATGTCATATACCCATCACAACACACTGGACAGGCACACTTTAACTATTGAGCTGTTTGGTATACCTAATGAAGTGGCCAGTGAGTGTATATGTTCAAGTGTCCCCAGTCACGATTTTTGGTCTATGCGGCCCAGCCCTACCAAGACCGAGAGCCACCAGTCTTTGTTAAATGAGGACACTTGTAAGTGTTTCTACCTGCAGGCTGCTTTATTGCACAGGAGCAGCTCCCCATGCAGCACTTTAATGCCCTCCATACGTGGCCCTCGGCCACGAGCCGCCCAAAACCTCATCTCAACGGACGCGGCTACGGCGACAACCAGAGAGAGCAGGCTTTATCGATCGTCCATCCGTTCCATTCCTCTTTCCCTCTCTCACCCTTTCTCCTCCCATTACTGGAGAGCACAATAAAAACACCATCTCTAATCTTAAGCACTCTCCGCGTGTAAAATTGGATTGGAAACCCGTACTTAAGGAGATCACTTTTGGAGCAGAGTTTTTGTTTTTACAGTCGGTGTCAGGAGGGAAAAAGGTCGAGGAGGGTTGGGCAACATGGAGAAGAAATACATCTTAATATCTTTTAGCAAAACACAATTTTTATCAGCATTTTTTTTTTACAGAATTGATGGTTTGTCCCAAGGCCAGAATTTTAAATCTAACAGTACTGATGCCACTCTGACGCAATATTCATAATATAGATGTGATAGGCACACAACTTTGGCCAGTGTTTTGTTTTAATCACCAAAAATAGTAACCAAACTCCAACATACTGACCAAGTCCGAAAATACTGGCAACGTTTTAGTTTACTGAGACTGCCAAGTTTCAGTACTCTTAAAAAACATGTCTTTTAAAGTGACTATATCACAGTCTGATGATCAGTGTTATCAAAAGTTATTAAACTTTTTTATTAATATATTTTTTTTATTTAATTACCAAAATTTAGCTGACCAGCTCCTACACTGTGTAAGCTGAACGACACAATATTATTCCCTTTATTAAAAGGTGCAATTTATCATGAAAAGATCACTCTTATTTGATGTTGTTTCATGATCTTTGGTCATATTTTAAATCGAGATAGGAGCACTATCTTGACTTGGACAAATCAATGGCAACCTTTAAAAAAAATATGTGGAATTGTCAGGAAGCAAGGTCACAAAAAATTAATAAACTAGAAGTGCTTCAAGAGTACAAAGCTCTGCCATGGAGTTTTTGATATTAACAGCTGAGTTATTTTAAAAAATGTGGAAACTGCCCCTCACACAAAGTTAACAAGTCATTTAAAGTTTCTAGATCCACAAATGGATTCACCAAAATTTAATCACTTCTTCCCTGTTTCATGACCAACATACCCATTCCCAAATTCATTAAATCCATGAGAACTTTTGAGTCATCTTCCTCACAGATGTTTGGACAGACAGACAGAATGGCAGCAAAAACAAGTTATAAATACGTTACTATTTTTCATCATGAAAAAATAAAAATAAACTTATAAACGCCATCTAAGCTGTACAAAAACACTAAAAACAACAATGGCTTTCACACTGTTATCTACACTTTTAAATACAATTATGAATATTTTGGTGGTTGATAATTTAAAATAGTACAGAAAACTATTAATCTGAAGTCATATTTCCAGTCCAGAGAGGATGAAAGAGCTCGGAATTGAGATTTTCAAGGTCATCAAGAAGAAGACTGACTGATCACCGCCCCTTCCATCCATCTTTCAATTAAAGTACCTGTCTCTTTCTGGATCAATGGGTTTGGTGCCTATCCCAGCTGAAATTGGCAAGACGCAGGACACATCCTGCACTTGTCTCAAGCCAATCACAGGGCTGACCTACAGGGGCGACCAACCATTCACCCACACACACACCTTGGGTTAAAGTCAACATTTAACCAAAACCCTATGCATGCACAGGAGAATATGCAAACTGCACATGGGAAGGCCTCAGCCAAATATTTTGAGATTATTAAAATATTAGTGTTCGTGGTCCACAGTGTAAACAGGCTTTTAACTGAGCATTAGGGCTTTGGCATATCTCTCAATTAAAAAAGAATAACTTTTATTTAATATATCTTAAGCTATTTAAATACAGTGATATTTGTTTGAAACTGGACGTATTTTTCAGCTCTACCTTGCGGCAGTGCCCACTGCTGAGGCTGCCAGTCTGAGAAACTCCAAGCATTTAAGAGAGAGAGCAAGAGAGAGAGGCAGCGGCTGGCGTGGACGGTCGAGGCTATATTCCATCTCAGCAGGTACAACCACTTGGCCGCTCGCCAGTGGTTTCGTGATCCTCTTTAGCGGCGCAGGGAGGTGGATGGAGGGGGAGGCGGTGTTGAGAGGCCAAGAGGAGACGGGGCTGTGCAAATACCGGAGCTGTTAGGAGGAACTCATATCGGCAGAGTGCTGCACTGACTCATACGTGCGATGGAGGGTCAAAGAGCAGCGCCAAGGCAAAATACAGCAGGCGACTAATTGCGTTGCATTGAATCCGGAGGGAAATCACTCAAATGGGAGCGGGGCTGATCAATCTCGAGCAATCTCAGCCGTGATGGAGTGGGCAGCTTTATGGCTTCGGCTCACTCACGTGCAGCATGGATCATTTCTCAGCAGAGGCCTTCCTGCTTTGCATGGTCCCAACTGTACGCCACTAATAGTCTCAAGCACGATTCTATACGCGAAGCAATTTAAACAGATTTATGGAGCTCTGCAGTGTTTCCACACAGCATGAGGAGTTTAGTGTTGACTTAACATCTGTGTTGGTTCATACTGATTTAAAAAATACCTTCTTATATTACAGCATCACTTCCATTAAAGGGATACGCCAACATTTTTTTTGGTTTTCATGTGTTGCCTCACTTCCGAGTCCATGACAAGCAGATAAACACCTGTGTGTGCAGTAACAAGAAGAGATGGGCAGAGCCATCCGCGGACGTGCTTGTACGTAGGTCAACAGAACAAAGCACGTCCGCAGCAGTTTGTGCATGTGCCCTGCGGTTTAGTTTTGTATGTATTTCTTTTGGAAATGACATAGAGTGCTAATCTTAGTCTAAAAATCGATAACGTAACATAACACGGTGAAAAAATACTCACAACAAGCGCACAAGACTGTTAAGAGCTGATGAAGAGTTTATCTGATGACTGTATGCAGAGGCAGGCTAACGCTATCCATTGACTCCCAGTGTTTGAGCTAAGCTAATTTGTGGTGTGCGAGCTCTGCCCGTCTCTTCCTTGTTACTGCGCGCACAGTCGAAAGAATGGCGTCTATCTGCTTGTTATGGACTCAGACGTGAGGTAAGACACAAAAACAAAAAAAATGTCGGCATATCCCTTTAAGCCGTTTTCCAATTTGAATATTTCTTTTGTTGGATGTTGGCTTGTAATTGGCTGGAATTTGGCAGGCATTTGACGGGAAGGAGAAAATTGAAGCAGCTGCATCTGTAAATGTAGACTCCACTGTTATTCTGCAGCATAATTTGAGGAGAAATGATCAATAACAAGTATAAACTGTAAAAAATGATTTATCTAGAATAATCAGACCACCAATCACTGACAAAACTTGCAGAACTGTATTTTTTTCAGTGTTAATTTTGAGGAGTTTTCAGGCTTTCGTAGTCAAACAGTCAGACATTGACTCTCAGTAGATGCTGCATCAAGAGCAGATTGATGATAGGAGGAAAAAAACCCAATTTTTTTGACATTTAACGTGTCTAAAATCTTTCCCCTGTCACCTCTGTAGTCAATAAACTACCTTGCCTTGGGCCCTGAAATTGCTAAGACAGCCTCTGTCATTAAGGGCTCCAGAACTTCAACATAATGCATTTTTTGAATCACATTAAACCCAACACTGCTTAACTTAAAGCGTTTCTGTCACCCTCTTCATGCGATATGTACACAAGCATCTTTGCTTTGTCAGACAACACATGACATAACAATTTCTAATTTTAATCCAGAGCTCTCTCCGAGCCCGAGAACTGTTTGTGTCTCCTCCAAAAGCATCGCGCCGTCCTCCCCAGAACAACGCTCATTTGCTTTTAATGACCGCCTGACAGCGACTGTGGCAAACTTGTGACAAATCCCGCTGGGCCGTCACAGCGCAAGCCCGAGCAGAGTTTATAGTGAAGAGTGTGATGCAGCTCAGCAGAGGCCAACGCGCGGCAATCAGTTGATGCAACACAAACGAAACACTGAGTGGTTTTCAGGCAGCTGCATGAAAAGCCGCTTGTTGTCCCCGGCTCTGCTGCCGCTGATGCTCGGTTAATTGTAGCCCCGCGCACAGACAGGCGGAGGGGAAAAAAGAGAGAGGGCCTGAGATGATTTCCACAGGCAACTGGCATTCATTTTGTCTTGAAGGCACATAAATAAAGGGCTGTCTAGCCAGGTCCATTTTAATTAGTCGAGCCACATGATCTTACTCCAAGTCTCTGTGTTAACACTCACCAGAGGCTGCAGCATGAGTTAATTACAACCACATGCCACACAGTGAATCCAAGGTGAGCCAGAAAAAGAGCAACTCAAAGGGGTAAACAACAACAAGAATAAAACAAAACTCCTTCCTCTGAGTTTCTCATGATGAGGCACATATTTGGAGATTTCCTCTCCTCTGTCAGTGAACCAATTAGAGCAGTGAGTAAAAGGGGAGAAGTGGAAAAAAGGGGTGGGTGGGTTGCAAATGAACTGACTGTGCGCCGGCTTTTTTCGATGGAAACAATAGGAGTCAGCTTCTGTTAAAGTGCGGTTCTGTGTTTTCCTATTTTGTTGACGCTAAGTACACAACAGACACACTGTCATTGCTCCTGCCATGCCCCTGGACATGCAGCTTATGGTAATACACAAGCATGGGCAAGTGGAAGCCCTGGAGCCACATGCAACCCCACTCCTCGATCCTAAGGCACCGAAGTCAATTCTGGATATCAGAAAATTGCATAGATAAAGAAAAACATGATAAAATGTGCTTTTAAAGGCTTCAAGCAGGGTGCCAGTAAATGCATTAACAGTGGTGGTGCAGTAATGACGTATTTTTGTAAGCCATCGTGGAAGTTAGCACTGTACTAAAAGCCTATGGATTCTTCAGTGGGTTCTTGGATATTTGCTAAGAATATGCTTTCTAGCTAACAGAAATTCATGAAACTTACAGGTTTTTTACTTCATAAGGCTTTAACGTAACTGGCAAGAAAAGCTTTATTCAAGTTACGAAGGAATTACAAAATGGCGGTTTGACTAAGAAGCAACTAACACACTTCCACTAATTTCCTCTTGTAACCTCTTGTTCAATAATTTTTTTTTTAAAGCAAACAATCTGATCATGTTCGTGCTCAGTGACTATAGTATATGGACGAATGTTTGTTGCATTGTTCCCCGGCCATTTTTGTGGTCCTAACTAGCAGTTTGTTAGCAACTATCCCTTTAAAAATACAATTACGCTTTAAGATTTAAAAGCAGGGTAGTATCAGGTGCATTTTATGTCGCAAAATTGAATATTAAACTGCAATATGCTTGTGACTAAGAAATCCTTACTAAATCCTCAACAAAAGAAAAACCGGCGTGATATATATTAGACTGAAGTCGCTTTTGAACCAGGCTGTAAAGATTTATATTGAGGCGTTAGAAACTGTATTTTCCGCACATACAATCATTGAGGTGCCAGCCCCAAGTGGACACTCAGGGTACTACAGCTTTTGGCACTTTCACATAGACCTCCATTTACATTCCCAGAGGTCGCTGCCAGGGTGAGATTGACTTAATGGAGCATTTTTATGTTCGCATGTGCTGCCATCAGTATTACCTACACCCTTTCAGATTCATTAACAAGCCACTAATGCAGAAGTAGGGGCAATTTGTAGCCGTTAAGAGTTGCCCAGGACACATTGCCATGTGAAAGCTGGAGCTGGGCTCGAACCCACAAGCTTCTGATGGCTAACAGAGCGCACTTTCAGACTGAACCACCATTGTGACAGTTGTGTGTATTAAAGGTTCACAGATCTAGGGTAAGTAAGTCCTGGCAGTTGTGAATTTGTCGTTGGGAAATTCGCAGTTCGCGGTTCTAAGGCGTGCGGGTATGGGTGGGTGCAGGTTGGAGGGCTCTAACATGCTGTATAAAGGCACTTCAACTAGAAAAGTGTTCTACAAGCTCAAGCAAATTGATAATTCATGGTAAAATAAAGCCAAAAAGGTGCCAAATGAAGAGCCATTTTGTAGCTCAAAGAGTCGACTCGTATTACCAAGCTGAGCCGAAAGATTCAGATCACTAAAACAAGCAGAAATTCCCATCACTAATATAGAAACAGTCCAATTTAATGTAGATTCAAACCCTGCTCCCCCACTCAACAAACCCTACCTTCCTCCCATTACAGTAGGTTTATGATTTCAAATAGGCTGGGGGAGAGGCTTATTGTGTTGTCTCACATTTCCTCCCCTTGCAAACTCCCGTCTCTCCATTTTTCCACCTCATTTGTGAAGAAATCAATTCATGAAAATAAACACTCGGTGTCTTCACTCTATGTCCAGTTCAATTTGGATTTGGCGCATGTTTCTGCCGCTCTTTTTCCAAGCGGCTTAATCGCTTTCACGTGTCACATATGTTTCATCCCCTCTAACGTGATTTTTCCTCGTTATTGGGAGCACTTACTTGCTCCCCGGGCCTTGGATGGAGGTATTAGAAAGGGAGTTCATTTTCCTCAATCCCTTGCTGATTTCTTCATTATGTTGCAGCGGAGGCGCCATGCACGGAACCGAGATGGGACCGCTCTTAGCGATGCGACTTGCGAGCGTTACTATACCTCAGAGACGCCGGAGCGCCACTTAATAAACAGAGTAGACAGAGGATCACTTTGAACTCCTGTGACATGTAATGAACCTGTCTGTCTCTGCCGCCGCCACCGCAGCAGCAGCCCTGTCTGGGCTTGGGCGCTGCATGGTAAAAATGCAGATAAATAAATAAACAAAAGACACATCAGAATAAGCCTAGAGGCCCTGTGAAAAAGCCATCAGTTACACATGGTTAGACTCGTAGCATTTTGCCAACGCCATAAGAGGAGATAATTGTCTGTTTCAGTGCTGTTGCCTCTTTTGTTGCATAACAGATATTTACATCTGGGACTAATTACTCCAGACTGGGTGTCAAAAATTTGGATTAAATCGTGGGTTGCATCCAGTTTGGTGTTTAGACTCATTTATTAGTGGGAACAGACGCTGTGTAGCTTTGACCCCATCAAAAACACACCAAAGAACTTTTTCATCTACTTTTTGTTCTGTTTTTTTTTTTTTGCCGTTCCTCTGAAGTTGTCAGAACAAAGTGATATTGACATCATTTCTATTAAAAGTCCTCACAAACTGAACGGCTCCTCTGAGATTGTTATTGATCACCGTGATAAAGACCTGAATGACATGAAAACTGATAACGGAGCAGCGGGGTGCTCTGTCATTCCGGTTATATAACCCTGTGAGTGAATGGCTGTTGCATCAGTGCACATGGAGCACAACCCTAAACACAACGGTCATGGACCACTTTTGAATCATAAAAACCAGTGCAGGGAAGAAACATTGCCACAAGAGTGACAGCAAAATACACACACTGGGCCACGGCTGCTTCACTTTTCCCTTTCCAGCCGGCTGCCTGCCAGCTTCCAGCCCATTTCCAGCCACTGGAAGTCACCCACTCTCCTCTTGGGTTGTGCTTGAATTCCACTAACAACACTCCCATTTATGCATTTGTAGCGTGTCTTTGTGTGGTGACGCTTCCCTCATAAGATTACAAAGCCTCACTTTATTCTTTGGTTATTAGAGTTGTTGCCAAATCAGCAGAGAGCACGTCTGAAACCACAACCTGCCACTGATCAACCAAGACTATCAGGGAAAGTTTTAAGTGTCTGTCTGTAGCATCACACAGTTGCTGCGGATTTGTAAGCTGAACATTTATGATGAGGGCCTCATCATTCCAACGGTGCTCTATTGGATTGAGATCTGGGGGCCGTGGAGGCTACATTGGACTCATTCGCATTTTCAAAAACAAGTCTGAAATGGTTTGAGCTTTGTGACACAATGCGTTATTTGCAGGAAGTAGCCTCCTAGGTGGCTACACTGTGGTTGTAAAAGGATGGTTAGCAACTCAGGTAGACTTTGGCATTTAAACAATGCCATCGAATGAAAAACCAACATTACAAACTCCTCTATACTAAGGATATTTTTACTTCTCTTCTTACATTTTTGGACAACTTCATTCTCACGTTCTGTAGCGCAGTAGCGCCTGCCTACTACCAGTGTTAATTTTGTCAACTAGTTATTTTCGTCATAGTTTTCTTCAATAACCTTTTTTTCCCTGACGAAAACTAGAATATAACTAAAACAAAACATGGACTAAAACTAAACTAAATTAACTGACATTTTTGTCAACAGATAAAAACTAGACTAAAATGTTTGACAGAGACTTAATCCAATCAGACCTAATTCAGTCATGTAGAAAGTAGGGATAAGTTAGGAATATATCCAATCACAGCTACTTTGGTTGTGTGGAAAGGTTGGATGAGTTAAGAGGGACATCCAATCACAACTGCCTTAGCTTCACGGTGGTGGGATCCAAGTGTAAAACATGACTTCAGAAATTCAAGGAAACATATAAAATGCCTTACACTTTACACTTCATATTTTAGTCGACTAAATTAACAGTAGATTTCATCAACTAAAACTATACTAAAATGAAAACAATTTAGATGAGTAAATTATGACTAAAACTAAAATATATTTTAGGCAAAAGACTAAAACTAAATTAAAAAGTCTACCTAATGCCTACTACATTATCAGATTGGCCCTAATAAATGTTGATTAATGGAACAATCGTCCAATCACTTGCTGGATACGCTTCTGAAAGGTTCTGCCCTGCCCAAACACTTTCTATGGGCTCCTTCCCAGATTGACCATTGAAATATATTGACAGAGCCATCTGGAGTGCCAGGGTACTTGACTATATTTGCATGCCTTTATACACTGAGCTGCTGCCATGTGATTGGGACATTTGCAGTTGAAAGTAGAGTGGCTGGTGAGTGTTCTGTCATATCATCTATGAAAGGCCCAGTTGTCACAGTGTAAACATGTCCATCTCAACATATTGGACACAATGTCTCTTGTCCATAAACATGACTTGATATTCTAATTCAACGCTCCCCCCCCGCCACCTCCTGCTACTCCTCAGCCTACAGATGAGCCTTTTGAAATTCTAGTGGGGATAAAAATGCCAACATTTGTTTTAGAATCAGCTGATTGTCATGTAAATTCAGCCACTCTCTCTTTTTTATATAAATTCCGTGCATGCTGGGATTATGATACCGGGGCCAGAGTTCCTCATGGGGACAAAATGCCATTACTTAAGCATGCAGGAATCTCGACATGACATTCGTTGACCGCTGTGACAATGGCAAACATATGCAAATGAAGGAGAGTGCCACTGTCATTATGACCCTGTCACAGAGACTGACACCTCCCACCGGACCCCGAGCGTGTTCGGGGGAAAAAAGGGAGATGAGCGGGAGGAGACGGCTGAATTCTGCGAGAACAGGTGTAACATGTTGTTTTTGTTATCGTCATCTTCGCCGCTCTGTTTTTGTAATTTATTCCATTGGCCTATTTGCCTCGATGAAGCTTTTTTATTTTTTGCCTTTGCTCTGCAGTGGAGGGAGGGACAGGTTTGCATGGGCGGGATTCTTTGAAGTGAAAATGCCGACTGCTCCCCGCTGTAGCCAAAGCTCATCTAATCAGGGGCTAATTCCAGTTATTAAGATTTGAGAGATAACTTTGATTCATCACAGTCCATCTACCCCTATCGGTTAATCACTGTCGCGCTAAGCTCTTTTTTAGTCATCCTTTTGTTTCCACTCCCTCTGGCACGCTGAGAGGGAGAGAATAAGAGAGATAGAAGGGAAAAGGGAGAAGATATTAACAATATTAATGACCCGTGATCCTCGTCTCCTTAATGAGAAGGGTTATTAACTGTGATTATCCATGATGAAATGGTGGTAATTCTTGAAAGCTTGAGAAAACTTGTACGATCGCTTGTCTGCTGATTTGCTCCTGTGATGTTTAAAAAAGACGAAGGTAAGTGCGATGAAATGAGAGACGAAGGAGGATAAGGAGGCGCGGGCAGCTGGGGGGAAGCGGAGAATGCTCGCAGCAGGAAGCCAGGAGGGATTTTTTTTGTTTTTTGGGGGGTGGGGGTGGGGGGGGGGGGGAGGGAGGCTAACGCAGCCGCCTCCGGTCCCTGAGCTGCTTCTGCATTTCAGACGGTTAGAATCTGCCTTCTTCACAGAGATGAATCCAAACTCTGCCTCCGACAAAACCCTTGGCGCTCAATCATCTCAAACTTCCTCTCTTGACACTTCTCTACCAGTGGCTAACAAGTAGGGTTGGGTATTATTAGGGTACTGGTGCTAAAACAGTACTTCAAAACAGTGCCAGAGCCAAAAAAAAAGGCCTGGGTCCATATTAAAAGTTAGAAACAAAGACAGAAGTCGACCATTTAGAAAGAAAAGACAACTCTGAATGTCAAACTGAGCAATATTTAGCACAGGGATGGGCATCTTTGGTCACCAAGAGGGCCAAGTTAAGCTTATCTTCAGATCCAGGGGGTTAAATTGCAATTACTTAAAAGATATATTGAAATTTGTATGTATTACAATTAATTCAAAACAAGGGAAAATTTTAACACTGTAGCAGATTGTCGTAGTAGTTTTTTAGCAGTTTTAACCTATACGTGGGTTAATTTCGAGGCTTTCATTGGCACCATACAATGCTATGTACGTCTTCTTGCTGCCCCAAGATATCCCCACCCAGGCACAAGGCTTGAAAGCTTCTTTTTCTGGGTTTTTGGGGTTGCTGTTGGCCAATGGCACTAGTAAATTTAAGTGCCATTGGCCAACAGCAACCCCAAAAACCCAGAACTAACCCTTTAAAATAAGGGAAAATGTTAGCAAAGGGCAAGACTGGAAATCCGTTTACAGACATATGATTTTATTTTGACATTGGTGGTGAGGGGTGGGGGATGTACCAGTTGCCCAACTCTAATCTACTATCAACTGTAAGAATCATGGGTCTGCTAAGACCCTTCCCAGCTGACAAAGAGAGATGAACGATCATTCCCACACAATAACACAAGGGTATATAAAGAGGAAGGGCCTAGGCTAGAAGATGGCTAAGGCACATCATTTTAGACCCTAGATTTACAATGATAGATTTTGAGGGATTTTATCATCAATCTTTGCTCTAATGTTTACTTTGAATCTACCTGAATAAGTTTATCTAAGGGTTCAAAAGTCAGATTTGGGACTCATGCTAATCCTATGCTAACTGAAGAATACATTAAGTGATAGCAAAGGTTTCTACACTGAATCAAGCATTTACTAGGTAGACTTAAGAAGTCAAAGGTCAAGGTTAGCATGCTCCATGTTCATCTTTGAAAATAGTTCAGAAATGCCTAAATTGATCTTGACATACTTTGCACAAAAGTCAGTGAATCAAGGATAAAGTGGTTACATTTTGGAGCTTGATATTCCAGGCCACTAAAACCCCAAATCTTGCAACAAAACTAGCACTAATGCTATTAAAGAAATAGCATTTCTATCAATCATTCTCTTGATCCAGCACTCTACTTTTAACTAAGACCAAAAGCCCTAAAATAAACTTATGGGAAAACAAAGTACAATGACTGACGAATCCAAACTCTCGAAGCTTCGTCCCCTAAAACTTTCCATCCTGACTTGTCGCCTCTGTCGGCTAACAAGAAGGCCCACGTAGGCACCCACAGAGCGGCCTGTCTGCACGTTGACACTGCTGAATGGCTGTTTGAGCACCTATACCGCTCTCACCAGATTCCCTGATACAGCATTTCCTCCGCTCGCCCCCTTTTTTCATTCCAATTATAGGAAGTTGCATGCTTGTGGAGTCCCTGTCGGCTCCATATGATTCCCTCAACAGAAAGGAGACGCGGGGCGAGGGTGTATGTGTGTGGGGGCTTTCTGTCTGGTGAATCATTGATGTGCAGTCAGACTGTTTCATTGCAGATCTGTGTGTGTGTCTATGTGGGAGGAAGGGGGTTTAGCAGCAGACAGATAACAATCCTGAATTATGCATGTCCGTCCCTTGCGAGGAGGCGAGGGAACTGGAAGAAGGGGGCGGTGGCGACAGAAATGAGCCACACTCTCTCATCCCGGGGGACAAATTTGGATAGAAAAGAGCTACAGTAGGTGTTGAAAAGCCGGTACCACCATGAGCACTACCTGACCACTTCAGACGGCCCCCCTCTTTAGCTCCTCGAACTCGTCAAAGTGTGACACGCAAAACTCCCCTCTGTGAAATCAGCTCGGTAAACAGCCTCGTTATGAAGCCTGATCCGGGGTAATAACGCTAATGGGCCGGAGTGGCAGATTTGCCAACTTATTTGTTGGATGTTCCTTTTAAAAGTGTCTCTGGGAATTTAAAGCCTGGACCGCATGAAACGCTATCGCCCTCCTGAAATTACACTGTATCACGGAAACACCTGCTGGGCCCATTTTAGATAATAATCCCATTTCTACATGCCAGTGTGGCTCTCAGACGGGAGAAATTGGATTGTTTGCATTACTGACCTGTGGAGCAAGGCAGTCTGGGAGAAAGCAACAGCCTTGAGGCTTTATTAGATTCAATCGGTCTTTCATAAACAAAACCTTACTTCTCAAAAAGCTTGAAAAAAAAAAAACTAAATGTGGGTAAGGCAGCACTTTGTGGACACACTCCATTTATTCTCTCCAATTAAATCTCTTTAATTGGATTGAGGGCTGGCACCTGGTTTACACTCTGTCAACCATGCAATCCACAATAATTGATGCCCGAGCCATATATGTGTGTGTATGTGTGCGTGGGATGTGTAGCGATGGGGGAGGGATTTAGAGCATGTCTCACTACTCCACAATTTCACCGTGATCAATTTATCAATGGCCCGCCTCGCTGTCCACCAGCGTCCACTGCACTCAGACGGGAAATGACTTAACACTTTGGTGCGCGGGGTAACAAAGCGAAGCACAGTCACACAGAAACACACAACGGTGGCACCTGAGGAAACCTTCAGGTCCTTTGTAGACGTAAAAATCTCAATAAGGACATAAAAATTCGATCTTTTAAAGAGTTATTGTGTAGTGTGTCAAGTCTGGCGTCTATGTAGAGTAAAAAAAGTGGACCTTTCTCACTAAGAAGTGTGTGGGCAATATTTATTAAGTTTGATGTGAAGCTATAGGGATGGAAATTGATATTGTTTGATTGATACCGAAACAAACAAAAAAATAATGTGTAAAAGTTTGAATAAAGAGGAGCAGAAAAAGTAATAATTTGATATAGTCTACCCCTCTTTTACAAATATATGCTCAATAAATATGTAACGGGCATGATTACAGTTCACAAATTTATTGCAAAGAGCAGAAGATGAAGTGGTAATTTAAGGTTTTATGGCGACATCTAATTTTTTTAAAAGCAGATTTAGTATTTTCTTCATATTTTCATTTTGTATCTTTTTCAATGCCACACTGAGTGAGGAGGAGGGCCGCATGTGTACCCCGGGCTTCTATTTGCCCACCTTTGTTCTGATGGATTTATAACATTTGGATGTTCACACTCCCTCTGTCTTTTTCCATATGGCTATTTTTCCCTGCATGTCAGTATGCAAGTTAGTCTAAAAAATCTCTTAACAGAATCTGAATTTAAAAAAAAAAACAGTAAAGAAACTTTGATGAATTTCATAGGGGTGTAATCAAACACTGATATGTCGATGTATTGCAACATTTGTGGCGCAAACCTATCAATATTTTTGGGACGATATTGTGATGTTACTTACTTGGACATTTTTTTCACATTTCAGTGAAGCCTCCGGCCACTAGTTGGCAGAAGATATTCAGCCATTTACTCCTCCACTCTCTGTTAAATTCAAAGAGAGGTGCAGGGATGGCTTATTTTTGTAGGCTAACGTGAAAGTTAGCATCGTGCTAGTCCCCTCGACTAAAAGCCTGTAGAGTTTTTCACTGTATTTTGTATTGTTGCTGATAATAAGCTCTGTGGCAAACAAAAATTATTGAATTTACATGTTTCTATTCTCTGTGATAATCTTCACAAAGAACCTACTTTTTTATATTTTGAGCTTAAACGTTATTGCGAGTGAGAGTGAGGAAAGTGAAAAGCTATCAGTATGGTGGTTCAACTGAAAAGCAACTTTAATATTTCCATTTTATAATGTCTTACTTTAACCTCTTGTTTGAGAGTTTCCTCATACTTGAATGACCTGATCAAGTCCTCATGGCTGTGCCAATAGTGTATGAATAAAGGATTATCGACCATTTTTGTAGTCCTTGTTAGCATTTAGTTGGCAACTTTTGTTTGAAACACACATCAATGTGTTTGGATCCAAAAGGAGGTAACATAAGATGCTTTTAAATATTTCCCAATTATTATTAACATCTCGTGTGGACCTTATTTTAGGTACTTGTCCTTAACCAGTATCTAAATCCCATTTACTTCGGGATTTGGGAACCAGGATGTGCTAAATGCTAATTCACTACAGTGTTTTTGGATTCATTCCTGCACCACTGAGATAGACAATAAGGTTTATGAATGTTGCAGGGACCATGCTCAATGTTAATAACTCTGACTAGAAGCTGTTTTCTTTTTGCAGGGAAAATTGTGGGTGTCTGTATGCTTTAAAAAAAGTATTGAAAATTAGTTTTAAGTGTAAGAAATCGTAACAAATCGCCAAGTATGTTGTTTTGAGATATATCATGATTTATCACATCATCATCCATGTATTGTGATACACATTAAATCACCTGATTCTTGCTAATACATCCCTTTAACACATGTTCAAGTCAGAATTGTGTTGATTTGGTGGTATTTTATAAATACTATAGAACTACTCATGCCCTTTGAAATCCCTCTTAGGCCTGATACTTGTGTTAATGCACTCAGTGACTTTCCATCACGGCTCCTCCATGAAGAATAACACCCCCTCCTCTCATATACGCACGTTAAAAAATTCAAACACATGCTAATGCCGCTCATTTACATACATAGTTACATGCTCTCACACAAAGGTGAATATGCACACCTACAGGACCCCGGATCCCCTCCTGAATACAAACACCCGCCCAGAATACAAATGGTGTGCGCCCACACGTGGAAACACACCGAGATACAAATCCAGGAGATGCATCACGGCCGCGCTGACAGCCCCTTTAAGACACTTTGAGAAACACCCAGCTCCTGAACACGGAGCTCCAACGCCGCCGCCGCCGCCACCGCAGTACAAATGGAGAGAGGCAGAGACAGAGCGAGCGGGAGGCCAAGGGAGACCCGACACAGTAAATAAAAATACAATTTCCTCCAGTGACATGCCCATTCTGTTGGAAGCCTGACTCTAATTATTCTAAGCACTTTGAGGGATGGCTTTCCACCGCATTAATCTACACATCCCACTCGCCCATCCACAGTCGATGCACTTTTAACTACCTAAGGACGCCCCGAAACTCTCCTGAAAACCTCGGGAGGGGGATGAGATTGACTTTGTACAGTGATGGGGTAAAGTGCTCTGCCTGGCTGAATCTTTCTCTAAATCTCACAGCACAACGCCATGCCACAATTTTCATTTTCTATTTCAAATAACACATCTCTTACCTTCCAAACCTGAAAAAAAAAACCTCAAAAGGAGGATTGAACGTTGGTGAGTAGCTGAAAATAAAGTCAGAGAATTCTCATTACGGGGGGGCTTGTGTGAGCTTGTTTTCCTCTGGGCAGGAAAGCACTCGTAGCTCATTTGGAAACCCGAGATGAATCGATAAATCACCAGGGACCATCAATCAATCAATGAGCCTATCAATACTCGCAGGGGTGAGGCTCCTCCCACCGCCGCAAGAGGGGCCATCTTTGCTAAGGATATGTCGGGCAAATGGGCTTTTAACATAATAGCTCTGTCCACTTCTGCTGAGTGCAAGATTGATGCCGTGCAATGTTTACATGTTGACACAAGCTGTAATAGTGATACACAGCAGGTCCCGTGTTTACAAGTAAAATAATCAACACGCACACACTCACAGCGCCGCTCACATTTACTGTAATGTGAAAGGAGTGCTCTCGTTCTGGACGTGTTTATCCAAATCCAAACAAGATCAAACCATCTTTGATCGAGGCTTGTATGCTTGGCAGCATCGTCTCAGTATAAACATCTGCCCCCTCAGAGGAGAAGACGATGAAGCCAGAGATCTACCCTTCCAAAATAATCCTCACTCCAGTGATCCCAGGTTAATGTGGCGTCATTTGCTCTCTGATGTTTGACTTTAGTTCGTTTCTCTTTGGCTTTTACTTCATGAATTAACTTTTGTAATGCCAGGGTACTTTACTTTAGTGCAAAAAATGTGACAAGGGAACACGACAACAGATTAAAAATGACAACACAAAAGGGCAAATGCAACAGCAAATGAGAAACAACCAATGTTAGATAAAACAACAAAAAAAGCAAACATGACAAATCAATAAGAGCATACGAAAGAAAAAGAAAAATCCAAAACACATGTATGATAAGAAAACACAACAACCCCTACTCCCCAAAAAGACAAAAAGACATCACTAGAAAAGAAGACGTTAAAAATCAAAATACAAATACAAAATGTAACAAGAAAACACAACAAAAAACTGAGTTCAAAAATTAAAATGATAACAAAGACTGAAAACAGACCACCAAGTGGAAACTGGCAACAAAATATGAGGATGGGAAGGAGCAGTAGCCATATTTTTATTTTTATTTATTTTACTTTTTATTTATCTATTTATATTTTCTGTTTATATCTATCATTTTTTTTATATTTCTATCTACTTTCAACTGCCATTGGAATTTTCTAATTCCCGTGAGGCAGTTTCCCTAAGGGATTAAAGTTTTATCTAATCTACTCTAATCTGAAATACACAACAAAAACAAAATACAGTAAAAAAAAAAAAAAAAAAAAATCACAAAAAACGAAACAAATTAAACAATGAATCCAAAAAGAAAGGCCAAATCAACAGCACAACAAACAAAAAGAAGCAAATGAAAAGTAAATTCGAATTAAACAACAACACAACTCAAAAAGAAATCATAACAGCAGATTTACAAAAAACAAACCCAAAAAGGCTGCAACAAATGAAAAAAAGGACATTTCAAAGCCTGGTTATGAAAGAGAAAATACATCAACAGTTTGAAACAGACAACAACACAATAAAATTCACAACAAACAAAAACAATAAAAAACACAACAACATTGATAAAGAAGCAACAACAAACATGAAGCCATTTTAAGTAAGATCTTTGTCATATCGGCTGGTTTCCCTCCTGAAGAATCACACACCAGAGGCCAAACTGCACGAGGAGAGTGACATTTTGATGTGAACTGCAGGGCAGCATCTCCGTGTTTAATATGATGGAGACAAAACGCAGAACAAGGATGATGCTACGATAGACGATGGCATTTTTGACTTTTAAAAGATAAGGCAGGTGATATTCTCCTAATGTCAGCAAATCCCACGGAAAGGCTGGCAGCTACGATGAATTGATCCTGATAAGAAGCTTTGACTCTCAACACAGGGTGACACAAAAACACTCGGTAGATCTGTGGTTATCAACTGGTGGTCTTGGGGCCACATCAGGCCTCCCAAGGCTTCCCTTTTTGCCTCATTTGTATGATCAAATTGTTGAATTAAAGACATTTTGTAATAAGCAGACCTGGCAACTCTGGCTCTGGGGTAGCATTGCATGCGCCGGGTGCCACGATAACTAGGAAACGGGGGTGTGGAAAGGACAAACCACCTGCTGTTTTGCTTTATTGTGGGAAGCTGGGAGATATTCAGAGGGATTCACACAGACTGAAAAGCAAGCCCAAATAAGCAACTACACGTTAAAAAACAAGCCCACAAAAAAACGCAACTCATGAGATTCGCAAGCGGCTTTAGAGAAAAACAAGCCCAGTATACTTTGGGATAGGCTTTCGATGCCCACCAATCCCAAAATGGATACGCAGTATAGATGATGGATGGATGGATATGTTCTGGTCCTGATCCTTGGAGCTTTGATTTGCTGTAAATCCTAATCTGTATCTGCATATACTCGAGGAATCGATCCAGGTAGAGCTAGTTACAATAACCACTTAAGTTTTGGGGTCACGTCTAAACTTTAACATAATATTTCAGATTTATTGTTCATGTTTTGTCCATCCAACTAACAACCCTCAAACTGGACCAACAAGCAGGCCAAGCAGATCCAATGATGGCTCCCTTATTAATCTAATTGAACACAAGTCTTGCCCCACATGTAATAACCCTGCATCATATGAGACAGGCCTGTCCAGTATCATCCAGTGTTCTCCTCTGGTTAGAATGTTCTGGATGTTGGTACACACACACATGCATGCTCCTGTGTGTGTATCTGTGTGTATCAGTATGTGGCAGCTGACACAATGGAAACAGATTGCCATGGTGGCTGTGCAGCTCTCCATCACATCGCAGCAGATAGAGGGAGCGCGGGGCCTAAGGGTCAGCGCCGCGGCTGCCTGCAGACACAAGGCACCGGGCCCCGGCCATTACTGTTAGCTAATTGGAGTTTTCCTCGGGGTCAGGCTAGCCATCTGTGGTGCCTTTACCACCAGAGACCCCCGCCCGAACCACCCCCCCGGATCATTTTTAACACTGTGTCACCGCTTGACGTGACTCTTTCTCTCTTACTCCACCCTGTTAAAGGACAGGACAGGGGAGTGGGGGGGGGGGAGAAAAGGATTAAGGAAAGAGTGTGATCTCCCTCCACCGAAGCTGGTTAATAGGAAAAGTCTCCATCTCCTCCGTGCGCCATTCATCATGTCAAATGGTAATATCTTTAAAGGTCAGGCCGAGTCATAAAGAAAAAGGAGCCTTGGCTAAACTTTCCCTGGGATTTCCAGAGGTCTAATCACCAATCACCAAATCTGAAGTGTCTCTTTTGATTGGCTTTTGATGGCCTGGATTCAGAGTGAATCATTAGGCTTAAAAAAGGAGGCATTTAGCAGAGCGGTGAGAGCTAATCCTGACACAGCAACATAAAGGGAGTCCAGTGATCCCAGGTTAATGTGACGCCATTTCCTATTCTCTGGAGTTCCACTTTAGTTGGTTTCTCTTTTGCTTTTACAAAACACAACCACAGATTAAAAACAACAACAACAAAGGAAAAAGAAAACATGACAAATCGATAAGACCGCACGAAAGGAAAAGAGAAATTAAATTATGAGAAACACAACAGCAAAAAAAAAGACAGCTAGAATAAGGAAATATGCTTAAAATCAGAATACAAATACAAAATGTGAGAGGAAAACACAACAACAAATGTCTTTACAAATACAAATGATGAAAAGATTAAAAACAAACGGAAAATGGGAACAAAATACACAACAAAAACAAAACAGTAAAAACACAGACATCACATTCGCACAAAAAGACAACAAAACCAAAAACACAATGACAAATTAACAGCACAACAACAAACAAAAAGAAATATATGAATAATAAACACAAACTAAACAATAAAACAACTAAGATATTAAAGGGAAAAATAAAAAACACCAAAAGAAATCACAACTGCAAATTAAAAAAAAAAACAAAACAACAACAACAGCACATTGAAACAATAAAAACACAACAGCATTGAGACAGAAGCAAAAACAAATCAAACACAGAAACAAGCAACACAACAAAAGAAACAACAACATATTAGACAAATAACAAAACAGCGTATATGAAAAACTTCTTAAAACAAAAAAATTCCAAAACAAAACAGCACATACAATGGAAAAAAAATGAAAAAGCACACACAAATACATGTTGTTTTTTGTATGGATTGATTTGTTGTTGTTGTGCTTTTTTTCCTTTGTTTTCTGGCTTTTTGCTATCATTGTTTGTGATATGTAGTTTTGCTTTTATTTGTTTTGTTATTTTATTTTCAGGATTTTTCTTTACGTCGTGTTTTTCATTTCCAATTTTGATGTTGATATGTTTTCTTACAAGCTCTTTGATTTTACGATTTGTCAGTTTGAATTTTAATGTTCATATATATTTATTTTCATTTCATTTTTTTTGTCCTATGTTGTTTTCGTAGTTGTTAAAAGAAGTTGCGTTATCGTAATTGCTACCTTGTTTCCTTTTTTTATTAAATCACGTCCGTCACTATGTGTGTCCTATTTGTTGTTTCCTATTCTTCATCATTTTATGTTGTTTTTTGTCTTTTTTTTCCCCTTATTTGTCTTTCAGGGCCACTGTATTGTGGAGATAAAGGAGAGCACAAAAAGCAAATGGTAAATTATAAAATAAATAAAAGTCAAGAGTTTGATATCGTAGATTGCAGATAACTGCTGACTGGGGCGGACATTTCTGTGTGATTTCCAGACGTCCAATCACGACCACTAAATCTGAAGTGTCTGTTGTGATTGGCTTTCGATGGCCTTGTTTCAAAGTGAATCATTACTCAAAAAAAGGAGGCATTTAGCAGACTGGTGGCGAGCTAATCCTTACACAGCAACATGAAGGGAATTCTGTGGATGGAATTTACCAGCTTGGGAGAAAGAGGAAGGAGGAGGGGGTAGAAAAGGAGAGAGGGGTGAGAAATATAAAGAAAAACTGCAGGCGCATGATTTATCCAGCTGAAAAGCAGCAGGGTGCACGAAAAATGAGCGAGATAAAATAGAAGAAGAAAAGGTGGTAGGAAATAAAAGCGAGGCAGAGGAGCTAAAGACTGCTACTGTCTGACAAGTGTCACACTTGCGCTTCGATCCAGCCTTCCTCCTGCGCTAATGACTGTCAACACGACAAGCAGGGCCGTCTGAAGGGGGAGAAAATTACTCGCTGAAAAGCAATTGACTGACCCCCATCATTTCTCAGGGAACCAGTGACCTGTGAATATTTCATTATGGGGAAAGTCGTGAGGCCCATATAAATGGGGGGCGGAGGGTGTTGATCTGTCGAGCTGTGCCGTCCCGAGCCTAAGAAAGGAAACTGTGGGCAGACCTGCCTGCCGAGTAGCCTTTTCACAATTTTACTCCTACGCCAAGAGGGAGAGGGAGGAAGTTAAGGGGCATTATTGACATTTGGAGAAATATTTTGCAACAGATTGCAGAGAGAGCTGATATAGACAGAAGGGAAGAATCAGGATGGAGGTGTTTCCCCCGTTCCTACGGGGGGTGCCCTTATGAAGGGGATGGTCCTAACAGGTTATCATCTACAAGGAATGTGTTAAACATCACTCCAGTCAATAAACAAGTGGCACTCATGCTGCCTAAATGCAGCATTATCTTCATTTTCTGGCAAATGCTTCAGAACTTCTTTGAGCCAAACATGTGTTATTACTTAATGCCGGATGTGTATTCCCGGCCCATAATGCAACGATGAGCCGAATGGTAGGAATGGACTCTGCAACTACAGCTCCAACTAGTGGCGGGAGGCTAGATTGATACCACTTTTTAATTCAGTTTCAGCTATAGTCTTTTGCCTGAAATATTGTTTAGTTTTAGTCATAATTTAGTCATCTAAATTGTTTTAATTTAGTCTAGTTTCAGTTGATGAAATGTCACTTTTTAGTCGACGAAATCTACTGTAAATTTAGTCGACTAAAGCATGAAGTGTAATGTGTAAGGCATTTTTTATGTTTCCTTGAATTTCTGAAGTCATGTTTTACACTTGGATAAAATGAAACATCTAATAACCCTTTATTGAATGCTAGTAAAGTTTGAATGTATAAATTAACAGAAACAAATTAAACTTTTGTGTGAAATGCAGTCATCTTTATTTAGGGTACCTGGCAGAGCATCTCAGTTACAATACCAGAATTGACAACAAACAGTGAACCTGCTCTACATGAATATATATTAATTCATAAAGAGAGTAGCACCATGAAGCTAAGGCAGTTGCGATTGGATGTCCCTCTTAACTCCTCCAACCTTTCCACACAACCAAAGTAGCTGTGATTGGATATATTCCTAACTTGTTCCTACTTTCTACATGATGAAATTAGGTCTGCTTGGATTAAGTGTCTGTCAAACATTTTGGGCAAGTTTTTAATTGTTGACAAAAATGTCAGTTAATTTAGTTTTAGTTCTTGTTCATGTGCACTTGTTTTTATTGGTTACTGTCTAGTTTTCGCCAGGGAAAAAAAGGTTGTTGATGAAAACTATGCTGACTACGTGTAGTGTGAAACCAAACCAAACCAAGAAAAACTAGAAAATCTAAATCAAAATCGAATCATTTTTAAGATGGGCCATTCCCAACATCTGCTGAAAATTTCAGCAAAATCCATCCAGTAGTTTTTGTGTAATCTTCCTAACAAACAGACAAACAAACAAACGGCGCAAAAAACATAACCTCCTTGGTGGAGGTAAAAGGAAACAATGGTACAATAGAACTTCATCCCCAAACCAAACCGAACTGAGTCTGATGAATTTAAGATGTTAAGACCTTAGACTTTGCCAGCAGAGAAAATGTTTGACTGTATAACCTGACACAGGTTGTTTTTAAGCTTGGATCAGGGATTCTCTGTTTCTGACTGGTTTGTCAGTTAACCAATCAGAAAGCCAACAAAGGGTCAGTAATTAATGACTGAAATTTATATCCTGAATTAACTGGTTGATCCTACTATTGCTAAATTGAGTTGAAGACGGGAAAAAGTTTTCTGTGTTCAATTTTGGATAAACATTTCGCAGCAGATTGCAGTCAGAGCTGTTGTAGATAACTGGAGGGGGGAGCAGAATCAGGATGCGAAAGGTGCTTCCTCTATCAAAGTGTGAAGTGAAGGGAAAAGATTTGAAGGGAACGAGAAAAGCAGAAAAAAAAAGTGAAATGTTTTGTAGGTGCGGGTCAGAGAAAGCCATTCTTTTACCCTCTGCGCGACATTCGTCTTACATTGAGAAACATCAGAGGCCTCGGAATCGAGAGGGGCAGGAAGAGAAAAGAGAAGACGAGGAAGATGAAAGAAAATCAATCCCTCGGCAAGCCTGATTGATCGGTGGAGTTTTGGACAATTTCATCAGGAGACTCCACTAACCAGAGATGACACGACCCATATTGGAGGGAGAACGCATTGTGGAGATTAATACCCGCATTAGAGGCATCAGGTCGGATAAACGCAGGCTCTGGCAGTAAATACACTGGGCCCGCGTGCCCCCTCAATGACGACTTAATGCCAGAAAAATCCTCGCAACCCACACTTTACTTTTCAAACTTTGACTGGACGGGATAATTGAGTCAATTAGGAGCACCTTAATCCGTGGAGGGGATCTTCAAAAGAAAAATATACAGTCAAGGTTTGGGTTTGGACTTAAGGATATAAATAAAGAGAGCTTTGAGATTGTCTCTGTTTATCCAACGATGGAGGGAAAGAGCAGGAGGATTATATCTGATCTCATTCAGGAAGCTCATGTTACATATTAACGTCTTTTCTTGACTGTTCTGCTGAAACTTAATTCATCTTTTTTGGTGGGAATGGCTCTGTTTTATAATTACTTTGTGACAGTTAAGTATCCGTCAACATTGAAGGGAATTGCTGAGTTCTGTCTGCGCTGTGAGAGCTCTGATAATATCAGGCATGGATTTAATTAGATAAGAGCAGGAGAATGGGCTGTATTATCATTTTCTGGTCATTCTGACATTTATCTTTACTCCCAATTATTCTAAGATCACCGCTGAAATACCAAAAATTCCTGCAGGTCTAATTCTACAGCCAGTTTCATACAAGAACAAGGCTAATAGACTCTCCTCTCTTACAAGTGTGAGTATCAGACAAGGTTTTGTTTGGGTTTAAAGAAAATAAAAATAAAAGCTGAAACAAAAGCTCATTATTTCTGAAGGACAGTAAAGTGACCCACTAACAAGAAGGTTCAAGTTTGAGATAATGAAAGTCCTCATACAGTACCGTTTGGATAATCAGACAAGCACAACAAAGGCTTCTGTGTGGAACTTTGTTTGCTACTCAACATGTAATTGTGTAAAGTGGACTGGAAAATGTCGCCTTACAGTTGTAAACTGACATTTGTATTAATTTTGGCAGCCATTTTCAGTAATTCTTCTTCTTTGGACAAAGATGCTGCTTAAATTTGAGGCACTTACATCTAACATGTTGAGTCTGGATTCAAAAAAACAGATTTTTTGGAACATGAATTTATATTGAGGTGGTGGGAATGCTTTCTCAGGTCACTATTAGCCACTATTAGCCTCCCGCCACTAGTTGGGGCTGCAAGTGCACTATGAGCAGAACATACACAACTGGCATCGAGTGATAACATTGCTTGGCTTGAAGCAATTCTTGTCTGACTGGAGGGATGTGTAAGAATATTTTACAAGGATTTGAAGATGATAACCTATAAAGAGGACCAAAGGCTGGTAGTGCTAGCAATGCTAACATTAGCCACACTCTGTATTAACTTTTCTCTTGTGACAGTTGGCCAAATCCAAGCCACAATTCTCTCCTTTTTGGCTTACCTGCCTTTTTTCATCTTTGTTTGGTTGGGATTGTTTTCATACCGACCTTGAACCAAACTCTGGTCCACTTCGAAGCTAGCTTTTTAGCGGACCAGATTTCCATTCTTTAGTCTGCACCAGAGTTCGTGTAAGCCTTCACACCAGCTTAATCAACCCAAACTTTCCAAAAAAGCAAACCAGAGCTTGTTCATTTGGTCCGAACCAACGTATTAGATGTGAAAGTACCCTCACATGTTGGTGTGGACAAAGGCATTAAACACAGGGCTGCTTCCATGTGAACCAGAATTTGATTCCCCAAAGTGGGGAAAGAGTATGAAACAAGCTATACCAAACAAGAAGTGAACCAAAAAACAGTGTATAATGGCTTGACTTTGGCCAAATATCTCAACAGTTAGCAAGCTAAAGTCATGTTGACAGACCATATTAAGAAGAGTGTGGCTAACATAAGGCACTGCTAGCACCACTCTTATATTCCTCAGAACACATCCAAACTGCTTTAAGCGAATTTACGTTATTCCATACTGCCTGGTTGTGTATCTCCAGGTTGGAGTGCAACTATGGACCAGACGGCAGGAACAAAGACCACAGCTACAGCCCCAGCTAGCAGCAGGGGGCTACACCACTCAACATTTGACAAAGTGCTGTGGAAAAGCTAACCAAACCAAATTAATATCCACTAAACTTCAGATTTTAGATATCTTGTATCAACATGAATAGATTTGGGTGGTCTTACTGTGGCTGACACTTGGAGTGAGGATGAATGACCCACAACAGCAGCAGCTAGTATACTAGTAATGACGTGTCTAAATGCAACTTGCAACAGAAGCCATATTTGAGCAACATTTTCGATAAAAAGATTGCTGCAGATGCAAATTATGGGTCAATTTAATGCAAATACTAACCAGCAACTCTCTCACTACTGTGCTTCACAAGCAAATGAAACCAAAAACATATTTATCCATGCATATTTTTTGCAACAAGATTATAGGAACATTTGAGGAACATTGACTTTGAGTGTCTGACTTCCAACTACGAACATTAAAGTCTCATCGTGAGTTATCAACAAAAACTTGAAATTAGTTTTGTCAAAGTTTGTATATTTTAAGCTCATCTATGCATGTTTTTTTGTCATGAAAAAAGGCATTTTATCATATTTTCCTTATCAAAATCAACGTTGCAGAAAGCCTTTCCTCACTGGATCAATACTTCCAAAAGTCTGTTTCCCCACAAGCTCCAAGGTTGGCATTAGATAGATAGTCAATAAGTAAATCATGATCTGCACTTCCACCGATCCAATACGGTTGTATAAAGCTGGTATTTTGCTCCGCGCCGTGTATGTCAAACCACTGGAGGGAGGAAATAGACGGGGTGAACTAGGGGGAAGTGCAGAGGGACAGAGGGAATAGTGCTGATCGAGCAGATCAGGCAAGAAAGCATGAAATACTACATTACGGGGGGAAAAGGACAAAAGCAGCCACCAGGGCCTGATCATGTCGGCCTGACAGGGTGGCAGGGGGTGGAAGTAATCGAGGGTCACACGGGCCAGATGACTGATCGCGCGACGGCGGGCAAAGTGACAATTTTTGCGGATGGTAAATATTTCAACAGTGCCGGGGCGCTCCGTGGAGGTCAGGCGAGCTCCATTTTAAAACACAATAGACAGACACCTTTAATAAAACATCCCACATAAACACACACTCAAGGATTCTTTACACACACACACACGGAAAAGTCTCAGTTTTCTTTCTCTTACTCTTAATGGCCAATTTCCCCGCTTCCAGATGATGAAAAAATGGGATGAAATTTGGTCTTTGCTCATAAGGAGGTGCTGGAACGTGACCATGACTGCGGCTGACATTTCGCAATGATCCACATTTCACACATTTTAATGCAACAAAAAGGCCTCCTCAGTCCCTGTCTCATATCTGGTTTAAAAGCTAAGCCTTAAAGAGCACATCTTTTTTTTCTTGCCCTTAAGTGCACTGCAGAGGAAGGGTAGGTGGGGGGAGAAGGAGGCGAAATTTACAACATAAAATAAACCTCGCTTCTAGCTCATCAGACTGGCGTGGGTCCAGATGAGAGCTGGAGTGTCTCACTGATATACAACACTGCGCCGGTGTGACAGCGCACATGGATCTCGTCCATGTACCGCTGGCTGAACATCACTTGCAGCGGCTCCCGAGGACTCATCCAACTCGATGCTTTGTGGACTACCCAGACCTCTTTGTCCATCGGCGCAGGTAGCTCGTCAAAGCTGAGAGTGACGACAAAACCTGAGTCTGATCCAAAGGCTGTCCGCCACTCCCTCCTCTCAGCGCCGGCAAAACTTGGCAGGAGCTGCTGAGTGGGGTTGAAAAAGTGATGTTCCCCTTCTCTTGCTCCCCGTCCTCACTTAGGCTGGCTGCACACTAGATGATTTTTAGCCAGGTTTTTGGCCTGAGTTGCCATCTTAATGATCAGGGGTGTGTGACCCAAATCCAGGATTGTCACAACTGATCATTTGTCCAAAAAGTCCACCAGTGTGCTATTTTCAGGACTAGCATACTGCCTCTGATTGAATGGGAGCTTTACTGATCCTACATCATCAATGTCAAATATTTTGGATATTTTCATCTCCATGTTTCTCTGCCTGTTTGAGCTAAGGAGAGCAAGCAGGCAGAGAAACACCAGACCAATGTAACATACTTTTACAGCCCATGAACATGGCAGCAAGCAGTAACACAATTTAATCTTCTTTACCCTAAAAAATCAAACCAAAGGATACCTGTTGGAACACGTTTGATTCTGCAAAAAGTATAGAAAGAGGCTTAAGCTTTAAATTTGTGGTGTTAATCCAAGAATAATGGCTTAATTAATCCAAGAAAGTCATCATTTGAGGCCAAGTAATTAAAATGATGTGGCGAAAATCCTTATATCAGTTTCTACCTCCATTTTAGAAGACTGCAGACCTATAATTGCACAATAATGGAGCAATTTAAAGACTTGCAAGTTGGGTTTGAACAGCTTTAGACACGTTTTGACTTTTTCTTTAAACAGCAATTTTTTAAGAATGGCAGCAAGCACTTACACAATTTTAGCTTCTTTACCGTTAAAATGAACACTAAAGAATACCTGTTGGAATATATTTGGTTATGCAGAAAGCATAGAAAGAGGCAAAATCCTTAAATTTGTGGTTGTAGTCCAAGAATAATGGATTGAATGTGCTCCCAGAGAGCTCCTCTTATTACACTCGCAGGTTCTTTATAGGTCAAGAATGCGTTTTCTAGGTAGTTTGCAGAACAAAACAGTATATTTTTCATCGTTTTGCCCTGTTTTCACCCAAAATGGGAATGTATTTGTTCCTCTTATGAATCGGTCATAACAATGGACAACAGTATAAAAAGGCATATTCACTATACAGTGCACAGTGCATTGAGAAGGTTGTGATTTTGGATTAAAATCAGTCTTTATAACCATTTTTGCCTGTTTTTAAATTCAGTAAAAATTTGGAGAAGGTCTCCTGTGTTACCAGCCTCATCACTGATAAAGCAGCGTGGGTCGGGGGTTGTTATCGTGTCAGAGATGGGATTGGCCCCTCATCCACTGTTTTACATTACTGCACGTCTGCAGGAAAGTTGATTAAAGCCTCGGCGCAGATGTGAACTCCTCACCTGCTCAGCCTTTCATCACCGCCGGGGTGGGGCCTCTTGCCCCGCTTTGCTATGCTGTGTATGCACCCAGATTATGACCACGAAAGGCTGCGCTACTTCGCTCTCAAAGGGTAATCAGAAGCACAGGGGTGGGTTGGGATAAGGTGGCCCGGGTGTGGGTGGTTGCAAAGGCTTGGATGGTGGGTGCTCATTTATCAAACACCTCCAGGATAACCTCCCCTCTCTTTCTATCTCCTCCATCAAGAACCTTGCATTAAAAATCCACTCAAGCGGCTTCACTTTGAGCCTGAACCTGGGCTTTCTGGAGCTCTGTCCTTGTGGCAAATTAGCACTCATAATGAGCTAGAATCCAGTCCTCCATGCTGCCATTAATAGGGGCCCTTGGGTTCTGAGTAGACTCCCTGACAAGACCGTTGGAGTATTAAAGCAGTGAAATGCATACCCTAGACCTTAAGCGTGTCCCGCCTGAACTCTTGACCCCTCTCCTCGTCCCACCTACATCTCACATCGGTCACCTCTGACACGGTTCCTCAAAGCTGTGTTTCCTGATCCCAGAACCCATTCACCCATTTACCCATTTTAAAACAATGAAATGGCCACAATGACTCCTCAGACCGGATTCAATAGGTACTTCAAGAAAGGGGAAACCTGCTGGGATTGGCTTAAATGATGAAAACTATTGTGCGCAGAAAGAATCAATCGGAGCTTTTCAGCGTAATTCGATTCTATTCACAAAGGGGCTCAAGAGGCAATCTTAAAATGGAAATGCCACTTTGGTTGAAGTGGGTGGGGGAGATGGAGGAAGAAGGGGTGGTTTGAATGGTTGAACAGCATCTCTGAGGGTTAGAACACCTCGCAGTCATGTTGGACTCATGTCTTACAAACCACAGTGCTGCAACAGAAGCAAAGTAAGTCATTGTTTGAGGCAAAATAATTACAATGATGTGGCGAGAATCCTTATATTGGTTTCTACCTCCATTTTAGAAGAGTGCAGACCTATAATGGGATAATGGAGCAATTTAAAGACTTGCAAGTTGGGTTGGAACAATTTCGGACAAGTGTTGTGACTTTTTCTTTGAACAGCATTTTTTTAAGAATGCTTCCAGCAGTCAAAGTTTGCACTGAAAATGACATAACTTGCACTTTACCTACCTTTTTTAATGCCACAGACAAGACAATTACAAGCAAAAGATTGGTCACTGATCATAAAAAAATGACAAATGTATGTTAAGTTGTTGTCAGCAATATGAGAAAAGACATGTACTCTACAGCCACTTCATTATTCGTTCAGTATCATGGCAGCAAATTGTGCATTTGAGCATGTAGACATGGTCAAGAAGACCTGCTAAAGCTAAAATCAATACCTAAATGGAGAAGGAAGGTGATTTAAGCAGCTAAGAAGGCGTCAGTGCCGGGTTGGCTGGTCTGAGTATCTCAAAACTTACTGACCTACTGGGATTTGTATGCAGAACCATGTCAAGGGCTTACGGAGAATGGTCTGAAAAAGAGTGAACAGCAGTTCTTTAAAATGTCTTGCAAAAAAACCCACCAAAGATCAGAGGTGAATGGCTGATGGATTGAGGTCTTAAAAACTTTAAATAACCACTTGTTACAACCAAGAAATGCAGATGGCCGTTACTGAATTTGAATCTTTAAGCAGATGGGCCACAGCAAGACCACGCCAAGTGCTGCTCCTGTTTGCTAAGAACTGGAATTTAAGGCTACAATTCACACAGATTCACCAAAATTTGATGAAAGAAGATTGCGAAGATGTTGCCTGGTCTAATGAGTCTTTCCTGCTGTAAAATTCAGATGGTAGGGTCAGAAATTGATGTTAACAACATAAAGCATGAATCAATCCTGCCTTGTACCAACAATCCAGGGTGGTGGTGGTGCTGAAATGGTATGGGAAAATATTTTCTTTGCACACTTTGAGACTCTTCATACCAGCTGAGCATCATTTAAATACCACAGCCTACCTGGGGACTGGTTTAAGACCACAGTATACCCATCTTCTGATGGCTAATTCCAGCAGGATAATGCACCATGTCATCAAGCTCATATCATCTCAAACTGGTTTCTAGAAAAGAACTGAAAATGTCCATGCTTCAGTCCAAGCTTGTCATTCCAATTAACTCACTACTGTCCTTAAACTTGTCGCACTTCCCTTGTGACACTGTAGAATTCTTTTCCATATTCATTGTTTATTTACTGCCTTAAACTTTTCTTGATACTGTATTTATTGACCACTTGGCAAGGTCACCCTTATATATGAGATCCCAATCTCAATGGGAATTATTTGGTTAAATGAAGGCAAAAAAATAAAAAATAAATCAAAATAAAATGCCAATGAGTTCACTGTACTCAGGTGGCCTCCACGGTCACAGATCTCAGTCCAACAAAGAATCATGGATGTGCAGCAGGCAGATCTGCAGCAACTGTGTGATGCTTTCAGGTCAATATGGACCAAAATCCCTGAGGAATGGCTCTACCATTGTTTTTAATTTGTCATGAGGCATTAAGGTGTACCCAATAAAGTGGCCGTTGAGTATGTATCATTGCTTTTCGTTTCTATTTTGTGAGTTAGCTATTTAAGTCTGTTTTATGAGCGAGAAAGATGTAACAAAAAGCAACTCCCAAAATGTGATTACCTTTATTTTGACTGAAACTCGACTAAAATGCTTTTCTTGACTACAATTTGACAGAAAGTGTAAAGGGTAAAAATGACTTAAATGTGACAATAATTTATGAGTGTTTTTGTCCATAAACAAGATCTAAACATGAAGAAAAACTGCCAAATGCAGCGCTGCTCCCAGTCTGTCATCTGAGGACTAAAACTGGTGCAACTTCAGGTAGTGACAGCAGCCAGCGTGCCTCACAGGTATTTACCGTCGGGGGCTGTTACATATGGTTGCATAAGATATAAAAGTATGACATCCTCCGAATAACAGCATGTTGTTATCTAATCATGGCAGAGCAACAAATTGGTTCATTCAGCTGCTTTGATAAAAAGAAAGCCAGAAGGCAGTTGTGGCACAAAAATAAAAGCGACATTTTTGTGCCTTGATGAATAAATGTTCTTTATCTTTTTTTCCTGGGTGTAAATTGTTGTTTATGCCATCAGTAAAGGTGGTGTTAAAGTTAGTTCTTCAGTCTTTATCGCAGTCTTTTAGATAAAGTTTGAAAAGCTGCAACTCACTTGCGTTATTGGTTCATCTGCAAATAATAGCCGAGCTTCATCCACCGTCTTAAGCCTATGAAAAAAAACTGCTAACAATAACAGACATGATGCAACATAAATGTGTTGAACACAAGTCAGAAGTTTTGGCACAACTTCACCAAATTTCAAGGTGCTTGGAGAATAAAGGAGTCATGAAAAACTGAAAAGAACTCCAGCTCACTTTAAGTTCAGAACCTAAAGGCCAAAAGCCACAAAACATGTCAGTCTGGAGAGCTGTTTCCTGAATAAAGGTTTCTGAAGCTTATTTCTTCATGATGCAACACAAAAAGAAAGACTAATGCTCTTATTTGCACTCATTAAACTAGGAAGTGATGACTACAGAATAAAGTGATTGACACAGGTTTGCATCATGAGACAATATCATCAATTTGACAAATTTCAAACCACAGATGGACCACAATTTAACTCTACCTCTGTTAGCTTGATGCTAACACATAACTAAAGTCACGTCATTGGTTGACAGATGTGGTGATTTTGTCAAACTGTAACTACAAAGTCTCATATTGTACTGCTCCAAGATCAACAAACAACATATTTCAAATTCTACTGCCTAAAATTCCACTCTTGTACTGGAGTTCAGCATGCCTATAAACCTCTATGTTTCAGCCCTGCTCAGAACAGGCTGTTTAATGTGAATCTAAAATGAACTATGTGTGACCAAATCCCACTTAAGAAATGGGTGTTGGATCACGTTTCCTGAAGGAAGGTGCAAAAACAAAGGGAGAAGCTTTTTATCAAGTTAAGCGTGAGATTAGACATCCCAAGAATACATCCTTGAAATCCGTGCCTGACAATTAACTCAGATGTTGAAGTTTGACATGAACATAAACCCATCTGTTTCACCCCTGCTCAGAGTAGGCAAACAAAAACCTGGTTTAGAGAGTTTCTCCTATCTGGAAGGGTGGCATATACCCTAATGATATCATTAGGGTAAAAATTAAAACAGACTGCTTGAGCACAACATTATTGCTTAAGAATTAACATAGATTTTCAAGTTCTTTATAACTATAAACCTCTTTGTTGCAGCCCTGCTCAAAACTATCTGTTTCAGTTAAGATTCTCAAAACCAGTGACCAGCATGCCCCTCTCTGTAAATGACTCTGGCATTGCAGGCTTGGGCTTTAATGTTTACTTTGAGCCAAACACCTGGTCTAAGGAGTGTCTCCCATTTGGAGGAGGCAGCTTATCCTCTAATGACATCATACACTGTTTGAGGATAAAAAATGTTGCCTGATAATCTACTCAGATATTAGAGTAAGGGTTAAGTATTACAGCCCTGGGCTCTGATGTTTACTGTGACAGCAAAGGCATGTCTAGACCCGGCTTAGGAGGTTCCTGCCATTCCCAAACGAGGTCATTAGGGGAGAATATTTCACAGACTGTTTGAGCACATATTTTCTGAGAGTTGCAGCAGGAGGGGAAAATGTCATTTTTTATTAAGTTAAGATGGACACTTTTTAAGTGGGATTGGGACCTTTAATTTAATTTATGAATCAAGTTATTGGCTGACAGGATCACAAGGCCGTATGTTGTGGTGGTTTTTAAGGCATGAGGTCATCCTCAGCTTCATCTTTACACATGTTCTTAGATTTCGATGAAAGTTGTTTTGGCTTGCGTTATCAATATGGCAGCTACTGTGGCTAGGCTGGAAAAGGCCACTTCAGTATATTGATGATCTCACACCAATTTAGTCCAAATATTTTCAACATTTAGTACAGTCCTATCCCTTGTTAAGTCCTAAACATGTGCAAGGAGCTGAATAAAACAGCAGAAAGAAAGACCAGCTCCTCTGAGCAGGATGTCCCTTATCTCTCTGTAAGTTAACGTGCGGTTGAGGCTCCGGTCAGCATCCTTAACCGCTATCTGTCACTCTTCCCTTCCTCCCCCTCACCTGCCCCCTCCTCTCTGCTGCTCTGGGATCGGCTCAGTTTCAACCTGGCCGTAGTCGGAGATGGGCAGGATGAGGCAGACCGGGAGTTGGACTCGGTCTGCAGGCAGGCGGGCGGGGAGCTTGGTCATGCAGCAGCAAGAGCGAGGAGGGTGGGTTGGAGGGGGGGACATTGTTAGAGGCTAACCCATGGGGCTGTTCTGTTCAGGGGCCCCCTTCTCCTCGCTCCCTCTGTCTGACTTGCCAAGAGAAGAGGCAGCGTCTCCTGCATCTTTAATGGAGGCGGCTGACGCCCCGTACAGCAATGCCCGGCAGCCAAAGCCTCTCCTGCTGCCTACCTCCAGCCTGGAAGTTAAAAGAGAGCTGATGTAGTGTATATCCACACTATGGTAATGACAAAGGTAAAGCCGGGCCTCACTCTACTTTGGCAGTGTATGCTGTATAATCAGGCATGACGAATGGAACAACTTGGGAGATGGAGGGGCCTGCTAACTTTGGGCTGGCACACGATGGGCTCCATTGTGAAGTTTATGAGTAATAAAGAAGGAATACTCAAAGAGAATCCATCAAAACTTCTGAACATGAAAGCTGCTGTCTGTGTCTATAATCCCAACTAAGCAGCGGCGAAGAACAATGAACTAATTAAAGGATACTTTTTTCACATTCAAGTTTGATTGAATCCTGGATAACATGCGTCTCAAAGCGAGATGGAGGCTCTGTCAGTGTGTGTTTACTGTAAAATGCATGATGGAGACAGACAGAGCGGGAGAAAAAACTACCTCTTCTCTCCTTTCATCTACAGCGAAGACAACCATGTCACTATTGTTGCCTCCTCAGATTTCCTGATCAAAGTGCCTTAGTTCAGTTCCAAGCCTTCAAATCGCATCCATACTTCATCCAGGGAGTTGAACTTTCCGTCAGTGCAATCGATACTTCTTTTTGATTTCTGCTGAAAATTGCCACTCCTCAGAAGTCTCGGCGAGCAGATGACAGAAACGTATAAACAGTATTTAGAGGCCCAACCTGTTATTCGGAGATAAACACCGGGTAGCCCCAATAAAACATCCCAAACCCAGGGACAGGAAGCGATCCATTCTGAGGACCGATATGAAACATCTCGCTGCCAAAAAGTGGGGCTGCAAGGTCTCAGCGAACATAACAGTTTGTCAACATTAACTTGATTAATTTTTGTTTCAAACAGAGGGGGAAGTCAAACGCTGCTTAAAGTCATATCTAAGACAACTTCTCAAAACAGAAGTGGAGGGAAGAGGCCATTTTTTATGGCCTGTAATGTGAAGACAAAACTTGAACAACTAATTTAGTGGGTTTTTTTTAACTAAAATTCGCATTTATTTGAAGACATCATTTATCTTAGGCAGTATTTTTGTTTTACTTTGGAAGATAACATATTAGGGATTCTCTGATCAGGCTTTTCTTGGCAGCCACGTCACGTCTTTGTGAGATTGGATGATACGGATCATGTTTCGGGTTTTGTTTAACAACTGGTTAAGTGTGGGCTCAACAAAGCAGGACAAATAGATCTCAAGGAGCAACATAATATAGTATTCTACAAGTAAGGACTTCTAAAATACATTATAAAAAGACTAATTTATTACTTGTTTTTTTATGTAAATTAGCAAATCATAGAGACACACCAAAACTATTAACTCAATCAAACTGGCAAATCAGTGCAAATAGTTCAATAAAAAAAGGCAGTAACCGACTTTAACAATCAGCCAATCAACCAGATCATGTGTCTTTCTTTTCTGAAACGATAACCTTCCAATTCCGATCTTTGCTGGACCCATCAGAGCTTTTTTATTATGCATCAGAGCGGTTGTTAGGATCTGACAAGGTTTGTTTTGTTGTGCTGTGTTTTATTTGACTCTTTCACAACTTACATTGCAAGTCACGTCATGACATGAGCTGGGGACCAAATGAAGCGAAACTGGAGGCAAATATTGATCACCACCCAAGACTAGCAGGCAGTAAAGGAGTCTAAGGGATGTCTATTTGTTTTGTTCTTAGGTGCCTGGATCATAGTGGCTCATGGCTAAAATTAGGCTTGCATTCAGCAGATTTACCTTTTAACAGTAAATTATCCTTGTCATACTTCTGCCATTGCCAAAAACAAGCCAAAATAACATAACCTAGAATTGTCTGACGTGTTCAGGATTGTGAAAAAGTCACTGTTTACAAACACAAAACTGTCCATAACAGCTAGTAAAGCAGATGACTTGCCTTATTAGCCTTGTAATGTACTAAGACCTCCCCTTGAAGACACTGAATCCCAAAAAAAAGTCGCATGAAGCCATCCCTACTTATTTAATACCATACTTTTACTGATTTCAACAGGGCAGTACAAAAACCTCCAAAGAAGTAATGCAATAAGTACTCTACAGGAAGGATCACTGAACTAAACAATGAGATGATTTATTATTTATATGTGATCATGTATATGGATAATTTACAGAGCAATGCCCCATAACACTGCCCCAAGGAAGTATGTATAAGATGAAAAAAAATTGGTCCAAGTACAGAACCTTGTGGAACTCCATAGCTTACTTTGGTTTTCATTTTATACTTGTCTTTATAATGTAAAAACTGAATAATGGTTGGTTCCTTATCAACTTCTCATCATTATCAAATCAATTCATTTAGTTATCTATTTTTAAATTTATGTACTATATTTTTAACTGGACAAACTTTCGAAATATCCATTGGATTATCTCAAATCCACAACCATTAGGAAAGTTTGGAGATACTTATTATTTTTTAACATCCAGGGCAGCAATGAGCTGTACACCCTGCTTTTTTTTTTACTTCAACCTGCAAAATACAAAAATACAGACCAGGTACAGTGACAGTGTCAAACAGGAAGCAGAAAATGTCTCCATATTTCCATTTTTTGTCCTTTCTTTGTCTTTCACACCTGGTTGAACATGTATAGTTGCCTAGTTTCCTCTATATTTAGAATGCCACGGACAAATATAGCTACTTAGCCATTAAAACTACATATTGATGTTGGTAAGCTGCCTAAATACCTCAGAGAAATACAAGATGACCTCTTGGTTGTCATGAATTCTCAGATAATTGCACATAAAGAGGTGTTTTTTGCAGCAGCAGCACAGCTCCATGCCATGGTGAGATTTGTTTACTTCTGCGACAGATGGACTGGACATTACGGTATACTTTATGCAATGTGTAGATTCAGAGAATGCCGTTAAATATTTTATTCCTCACCACCTGTTTTTGAGCAAAGCGCTTGGGCAATCAACCTGAGAGTGCCGCTCCACATCTCACAGACGTTTTGTTTGCTCTGTCAGCAGGCTTGAACTGCAGACTGTAAATAACGAGTGGACGTAGTCACCGTGGTTGGAAGTGGTTGTTTTAAGACTTGCTTTGTGAACCTCATTTTTGTAAAGTGTCCTTGCTCAATCTTGTTCTCTTGAAGCTCAAAGATGCCATTTTCAAAAGAATTGGTGAATGCTATATGTCAAGCAATTTACAGTTTGATTTACTTATTTGTGGTCAGTTGTCATTAGGTTGCAACCCTGCAAGGCTAAGTAGCAAACTACCTTCTCTCATCTACTTTTGCTCACTTATTATGCCCTTATTTAAAGGATAGGACAAATGATGGGGTCAGAATCTGGGGGGAAAGTGGGGAATTACATCTTGGAAAGAAGTCTCAGACTAGGGGCTGTGCACATGAAGAATTCAGGTTTAGCCAGACAAGTCTTTAATCGTAAGGGTTTTCCATCCACACAGATACAGAATTTTGTAAAACAAATACAAAAGTTTTCAGAACAATGACATCATAGCCCCATCTCTCCCTCAAACTGCATGTGCAAACCCTGACAACAACAGAAACAATGGCGATATACAGTATTGTGTTCGTGCTGCAGAAGCTACTGAGCTTTGAAAGCAAAAACAGTTCTGTCTTTGTGGACAGGGCCTAGACTTGAACCTGGGGTCCCGCTTCTAGAATAATTAACCAAACAACATTTAATACAAGATGTCAACTTGACAGTAAGAGAAAAAAGTACTGAGGTTAAAGGTAAGGCTGTTAGGTCATAGACTCTCATATACTGTAATAAATATTGTTGTCAACCCCTGCTAGCCATTTAAAGATTGAAGGTATGGGTGGCCACACACCAGAAAATGTTCAAATATTTACTTGTATTGCTATGAAATCATACACAAGGTTATTCTGATGGATTGCATGAGCACACACCTGCTGTTTGCAGACACTAGCTGTCATATATGCATCTTCAAATAAAACGAAATTGAGGGAAATAAATGGATTATAGTTGGATTACTTCAACCATTTTACCATGGCAGTGGTTACATTGAAGAAAATGTGACCTGGATCTGGTAACCATGAGGCATGTTTGATATTTACAATTCAAGAATGCAGAGGTGTTGGTCCATTTGGGAGCTGTGAAAGAAAAATATATTGACTCCACCCACTTTAAGAGCGTTTGGACAATTAACTGGCTGTGGCAAACTTTAAATCAGGTCGAACCCATGATCATTTATGGGGCAAACAAGGCCCAAAACCTGGTCTAAATGATTTAGTAGGTAGCTGTTGGTGGCTCAGCTTGGAGAGTTGTGATATGACCTTCTGTATAAAGGTTCTTTCAATAATCTAGAATGTCTAGACCAGCGCTACAAAAGCTTTACCTTTTCTACTTAACCATTCAGGCCTGAGGCACTTCCACACATGGTTTGCTATTAAGACCTTGCTACTATGTCCATATGTTGCGTTCAGTCAGTAATTTAAAGTGAGGATTTAGTGCAAGTATGAATAATAGAAAAAAGTTGAAGGTCTGTGCAGCACTAAGGGTGCCTTCACACAGGGGACCAAACATACAGGTCCTGCCTGAACAGGGAGCCGTACCAGCCAGCTTCCTGCGCCATCATGCAGCCCAGAGTTGTTGGTGGCATCTGAAACATAACAAATACATCCATAGAAGCTGTAAAGCACATCCACATAGATTATCAAGGAGTGTTTGCCATGGCTGCTTCTACTTCTCTCTTCATTTTGGTGCATAAGCAGATCAGCTTCTGTGTACTGTACTGGAATGTGGACTTACTACTAATGTGGTAGCAGGCCAGAAGAGAAGGGGGAGCAATAGTGGAGTCTAGTGTGAAACATCCTAAAACAGAGGCATAAGGATTAAAGAGTGAAGGAATTATGATCTTTATATTTGTGCAAAATGTGGAGCAAATTCAAATGTTGCATGTTTTTACAAGTAAACAGGGAGATTTGAAAAGGGACATTTTTGCAACAGTTGACAAAGTGCTTGTCACTTCTATTCAAAATGCGCGATAGGAGAGAGGACTCAATGCTAATCGACACATGAATGAAGCCAGGGAGGCGAGCTTATTCAGGAGGTGTACCACTGCAGCCCTGCACTCCCAGAATAGCCTCCAGCTTTACTGTATCTCCGGCTCTTTGTTAGTGCCTCGCCTCAAGCCTCGGCCTGCCGCATTTGTGCAAAAAAAAGCGACAACAAAACACTTGTTTTTAGACGGAAAGAGCCTGAATCTGATTCAACTTCAGAGGATTAGAGTAACAATGGGGAGCTCGTGCACTCACGCTCGTGCTCACACTCTGCGCCTCACACACATACAGATGCAGGAGCGGTCCCTGCCCGAGCGGGAATGAACTGCTCCAGAAAAGGCCAGGGCCTTGGCAAGGTAATTAACTGAGGGTGCTTGTTTCACATGGCAGAGTCCATTAAGTGCCATGTCACACTGATGTCAGGGTAAAGGTAGTGCACGCGCACACACACACAAACACATTGCTTTTGGAGGGGGCAAGAGCATCTGAGGTGGAGATACAGAAGTGGGAACGACAGAGGAAAGAAGTGGCTGTGGCTTCTCTGGGGCCCTCAAACTGATCCCCCCACTAATCAGTAACCCCACTCCCTCTCCAGGTCCAGACATCGATCAGGAGCACTACCATCAGGACCAGTGCTGTGATGAGCAGGAGGGGGAGGCTGGATGTGCTGCCCCTCCATATACTCCTCTAATTGCTCTGCATGGGTTAGCACCACCGGGCAAAATGGCCCCCTGATCAAAAGCTAGAGCAACAATTGACCCTCGCCTCTTTGACTGGTCCACTGACTCACAAACGGATCAAGCCGCTTCAATTTTCCCCTCCCTTCCAGTTATCAGCCAACTTCCAGCCAGTTAGTTAGCAAAATTGCTAACATTTAATGGTAGTGATTCTGGTGTAATGTAGCGCTGACTTTACTATTGTCACCATAAGCTAACAAGGTCAAAGAAAACATTTTCAGAACTGAAACTATGTGATGCTTGAGCAATGTTTTGTGGTCGTAATGTTGCTAAATACCAAGTTAACTACATTTTTATTGCTAGTAATGTTAGCATAATTTAACATTGACATTACTATCATGTAATGATGGCTAACATGCTCAAGAGTCAGAGAAAACATGCCTACTAACAGTAAGTGATGCTGTGGTAATGTTGAGTAGCTCTTAGATTTTTTTAACATGAATACTTGCTAACATTTGATGGCTAGTCATATTAGTAGTATTGATGTTGCTATTGTGTAACGTTGGTAATGTTGAGTAACTATAATATTGCTTAATAGCAAACTTACTAATCTTGAATTGCTTGTCATGTTAGTACAATGTTGAAGTTGTTTTTGGGTAACACGCTCAGGGTGGGAGAAAACATTTCCGACACTTACAAGGATGTCCTGGTAATGTTGTGTCGCTAAAATGTTACTTGATAGCAAAGTAACTACTTTTTGCAAATTGTAAATGTAGCCCTGGTGTTACATTAGCTTACTTGTGTTTACATCAACTAAGAACTAATCATGATCTCTAGATGATGAGCTAGCATTAGCTGACATCATTAGCTTAAGGTTTTAGTAATATTTACAATGATGTCAACAAGTTTTTAAATATTTTGAAAATTGTTGTTTCTATGTTTCTATACAATGTACTGAAGCCACATTTTTCAAATAAATCCAAAAACCAATTGAACATCAACTACAGGGTATTTTCAGTAGTTTTAAATGTAAGGTATCCCAGCAACAAACAGACTTCCTACTGGATGGTTTTGGGGGATGAGGGGCTTCAAAAAGGGTTGATACTGCTAGCAAAGCTTGAAAACAGGCTCAGATATAAGCCCATCGGATACAGATGACCACAACAGACCACACAAAAGCAAGGGGCAGTGGAATATACGGGAAGAGCTGCATAAGCTGAGGGAGGAAGTGGGCACGCTCGTCCCCACAACCACAACAATGAACAAACCGCGAGGGCACCACACACCTGAGAGTGTACGCCTGCTCGTACACACACAAACACACACTCAGACACAAGAGGGTATACCTTTTCTGTGCTTCTCAGGCCTCATCTCAGGTAACATTGTCCCCACTGAAGAGACTTCCACACAAGCTAAGTGAGGTTTATCTCCCACTTAAGAGATGAGCCAAAGGAAACAGGAGAGGCACTCAGGGACTAAAGCAGGAGAGGAATGAGGAAAGAGGTAGGGACAGAGTGGAGTTAGGGAGCAGAGAAGTGCGTGATTAGCCACCTAAACAGTCTAAGTTGGATCTATTGATAGTCCCCAGCAAAATTGCCTCTCAATTTAACTAACACGTACTGTTTTGTATTAGCTCAGGTCTGCAGTAGACCTTATTCCCAAGGAAGCAATGTTTCCATAAGGGGTGTGAAACTCAATTGTTTGTGCTTTATTCATTGAGCCTTTGTTTATCCAAGTGATCTAAAAGTAAGATTTATACATCTTGGGAGACCTAGCCAAGACAAGTGGTGTATCCTGCAGTGCTGAAACTCCAGGTCAATTGCTGTGTAACCATAAAGATCACAGCACTCATCATGTGATAATTAAAAAGCTATTATTGGGACCCTGAATCCTGCAAATCAAATGAGACATTTTACAAAATTTGATGTATTTTTGACCCATTAGCTACCATCAGATTGCAGCTAATGTTAGAACAGAGCCACTTAATTATCAGTAATGTTTGATAATGATGGACATGAAACAAAAGAAATACTACTGCATATTACCTTTCCACTTGATGTTAGCTGCAATCAGATGGTTCCTTATGTGTCTTAACTCAAAATGTAGTAAGGTTTTGCTCAGGATTTCACCATATATCATCTCTGTAATTGAGTTATAATCTGCTTTGGGAACCTCAAACACTCTAACAGCATGTCCTTAAACAACTCTACATGGGAACCTGCTACAAGTAGCCCCAGTAATGGTGCATCTCATTACATAGTAACTGGAAAGAGGGGATTGGGAATCATCCCAGCTAGACATGTTCCAGTTACTAGCTGGTAAACCCTGGGTAGCTTAAGGACGACCAACTTAGAAGTGGAAAATTCCGACCAAAGGGGCATCCCAAGTGATGTTTTCTAATTTGCAACTCAGTCTATCCTGGTTACTAGATCAACTGGAATACACCACAACTTTTGGTTATGGACACTGCATTTCTACCATAATGCTCTGCAACCAGGATATAAACAAAGTAGTGCTGAATAACTAGCTTTGACAGCATATTAAAAGACGGACATTTTTAGGCAGTATTTTAAGCTAGAAAATAGTATTATATGTCGACAGTAGTTAAATCTTTTGTTTCACCAGATTTGAAACTAAAAATGGTGATTTTAGGAGCTGAGCAAGTGAGGATAATTTTATAAATGTATACATTTCAATACGTGTAACCACAAAATCCATCCATCATCTAAACTGCTTATCCCTTTCAAGGGCATGAAAGGGCTGAAATATTTGCCAGCTGATAACAGCCAAAAGGTGGGGTACACCTTTGACTGACTGTGAGCCAATCACAAGGCGAACACATGGGAATTGGAAACCATTCACGCTCCCACTTGAGGGCAATACAGAGTCACCAATTAAGCCAAGGAGCATATTTTGGGGAACCAAACATGCATGAGAACATGCAACCTTTACACAAAAAAAGCCCTTGTCCAACTGCCCTATGGGGTTGAACCAGCAACCTTCTTGCTGCAAGGCTTGAGCCCTATCTGCTGCACCTTTGTGCTTCCCACTAAACGCAGAAATCAAGTTTGTTTGAGAAGTACAAATATTATCTGGCCTATATACTACCAATAACTATTTTCTATTCTAACCTTAACCTAAGTTATAAAGACTAAAACAACAGGGCGGCCAAATTTCGATCTTTTAAACTTGTTTCTTTGAAGACGCAAAGAGAAGATTTATCTCCATAGTAATCTAAAGTTCCAACAAAAAAGATTTGTGTTGATTAAAATTCTAGGAAACTTTTCATGGCCCACGTTGCTTTATAACATGAATTCCTCCACTGACAAGAAGCCAATCACAGATTCAAATTTTGGGTTGGCCTCTTGGAAGACAAGTCCAATTCCAAGGAAGACAAGGTTACCTGTATGTCATGCCCGAAAGTGCCCAACATAATTGTTGCCACACCATCTCCTAAGGACCTGAGAACCACTTGCCCAAGACAAGCCATTGCTGAGACAAAGAGACACAAAGCAACAAAGAGGCAAAACCTTTAAGAACCAATAAAGACATGATGCTGTGACACAAGGGTATGTATGTCTGCTTTGTGACGTGAAGAGGACGCAATAAACAAGACAATCCTTGGGGGCAGATACTCCGAGTGCCCTCAAAAATGATGATCACCCTGAGCATTGCCCCAAACTCCAATGCAACGAATGTGTGTATGTGAAAGCAGTAGACTGTGGCGGAGCATGGTGACGGATGGATGCATGCTCACAGCCCTGTGGCCGGCCGTTACGCTGCCCAGAGCAGCACCGCAATTAAAGGAGTGGAGGCGCTGGATTCTGAGACCGGAGGAGCGAGGGGCCAGCGAGCTTTGGACTGTGAGTGCTGAACTGAACACTGTGCTGATTTGTGCAACTGACTGTCCCCGAGAATAGGGCCATGTATTTTTAATCAATGTCAAAGTGATGAAGTGTGTGTTTGCCTCAAAAAATCCCCTGACAAACATAAATAGAGAAAGACAAACTCCCCAAGGGGCCCCTTTGTGCATGCACACACACTGATATGAAGCCACCGTGCAAAAACCGGACAGAGCGTTCCAGGACTGACCCAGCAGCTTCCTCTGTCTTACTTAATGTGAAAAAATATGCACATAAAAACCTCATTAGTAATGCATAAACATACATTCAAAAAATAGCCTCATTTGGAATGCAATTAACATTTTTAATAACAGTAAATACCATTGGAATAAGTGGTTGGCTGGCCGATAATTAGAAATTGGCGGATCCATGGCCATCCCTCAAGACAGACACATGCTGACTTTTCTGCAGGTTATCTGGTATTGGGAATCATTCCTGAAGCATAAACAAGCCAGGGAGATAGGCTGGCTACCCTCCAACAGCCTGTCTCCTCAATTTTACAGGCTTCTTTTCCCCTTTCAGCCAATTCAGCCCCAAATATCGATCAGTGGAGGGGGAGAGAGAGAGAGAGAGAGAGAGAGAGAGAGAGAGAGAAAGAGAGAGATTGAGAGAAGGAGATGGGTAAAAAAAAAAAAAAAAAGAAACAGAGAAAGGGGGAAATGGAGAGATGGGATGGGCTGAGGGAGGGGAGTCGGAAATGGAGGCCAAAGAGGTGAGGTATGTGGGTAAGTTGCAAAAAGGCAGAAAGTTTCTGAGTGAATTCTGCGCACACACTCACTACCAAGACACAAGTAAGAGAGGTCAGAAAGCGGGAAAGAAGGGAGTATTCAACAACACAGAGATGTAAATAGGCGACCAGTGTATTGTTCGAAGGCTACATTTACACACAAAAAGGATCTGCTGAAAGGGGAAATGCTTTTAGTTTGGATTTTGAAGCAGTTCTGTGATCTAAGAACAGTTTTTGAAACCAACTTCTGTGAAAACAGATCCGCAAAAATGACTGAAAGCATTGTGGAATATTTGCAAGGAAAGTGGTTGGAGATGTGGGGGAGTAAGGAAACAACAGACATGCATACGGACTCTTGCCTCTACCCAGTAGTAAGCCGTGAACATACAATCAGGCTAATTCTGGGTTTGGACTACAAGTGACTCTAAACAACATAGAGAGGCCCAGCCATATAATAAAAATGTCATAGTATGGTATAATTTTCTTAATTTTGAAACTAGAGGGGATAATGCATTTAACTGGATTTTTAAAAGCTATGCTATCCCCTGAAAGAAGCCTTTACTTGAAAAGACAACTTGAGTTCTTATACATACATTTAAACAAAGATGCTAGAAGTGCTCTAAGAGCACAAACTTCTACCAAGACACTTCCAAAACTGGCAATTTATTGTCAAAAATGTAGGAGACCGCCCCATCTTGCACTGTCAAAGTTCCCATGCCCCGCAAAATCAGTTGTCTTTGCTTGTAATGTTGTTCAGAGGTGCCTCACAAAGAAATGTTCTATGCCACTTTAAAGAAAAGCACCCTTAAAATGCTCTGTTTTTTACTTCCTGGGGTTTATGATGTCATAACTACACAGCCTCCACCTACACGTTTGTTTTCAACTAATCATATGCAGATGGCAGATCCTTCTTGAAAGTTGGCTTCATGGCCTGGAACCCCTCCTTCTGCCTCCCATTAGATATTGTTTGGACTGCCAACCAGCAACAAACTTATTATCATAGCCTCCCCGCCCCGGCAGATCCAAGCGTTTCCAAAGGGAGTGAAAAAGAGCTACATCTGATCCTCTACAGAGATTAATTTTTCATTCTTTTGTTCAACTTAAATCAAATCCTTGCTTAGTTGACAGCTAAGACATTATTCTAACAGCCAAACACACTGAGACAAAGGACCTTTAACAAATCCTTGAAAAAGTTCCTCGATCCTTATCGGTACTCAAATGGCCACAAAAGTCTAATCAGTTTTCCCTTGTGCCATGACCAACATTCCCTGAAAATGCCACCAATTCGTCTAGGATTCATCAGAAGCTCATTCAGATTCAAAATGTATCCTTCTTTTGTCATTGGTGGATAGTCTATTAGAAAGATTGATTCTGGCGAATTTGGGTCACAATCATTGGAAAGAATGGGTTGAACGATGTGACAATAACTCCCCAAAAGAATGCCTTTCTTTGTATCCTTGTTTCAACACTACATTCTTCTCTTCTTGAGTGAAAATCTGGTGATTTACCACATGATGGAAAGGCTGCCAAATGCTTAACTGTTCCAGCCACCACAGAAATCAAATGCCACCTTGTGCCTGCGTATGGGACACCATCAGTGTGCATTGATATTGGCTACTGAAGAAACGAGAGCATTGAAGAGGGATGAGGGATCATATTGTGTTCAGTCTCTGGCAAACAGGCTTCTAATACTGAGAGTAGTGTCACTGTAATAAGATCATTAACCCAAAGACCACTGACCTAAGGAGAAAGCTCAGTGATCCCTAACTGAAATGCAGGGCATTAAGGAAGCTTCTGGATGATTGCTTGAGAATTATGGGACCACAGAACATGAGCGGGCGGGCTTGTGGGCGTAAATGAAGCCATAACCACGATTCTGTGATACATTATTCTCATAAGTTCTCTCGGCTTTTATTGGACTCTTTATGGTCCTGCCCTCCATTTGGACTCCAGTGTACTGTACGTAATCTATGGAGGGAATTCAAGGCCTTGATGCAGCTATATGAAAATAAATAACATATTTAGTTCCAACGAAGTGGGCTTTATCAAAAGATCCAATTTAAAAGCTTCTTAAAACAGTGCCAGCTCTTGCGTGGTGGAAAAACTAAGGATGATCTTTGACCCCGCAGCTGAGCCAATCGGCAGCAACGCAGCCAAAGGCCTTCAGTAAGAAGAGGGGGGCGGATAAGCAAAAAAGAGGGGCCAGCCTGAACGTAGTTTTACACACTATAAAATATGCATTTGCTAAGTGGTACAGCATTTTGCCCTTTGAGAGGTTCATGCATTGTTTAGGCAGCGGGGCAGAAGGGGGGGAGGAGGCCGGATGGTGGCGGAGGAAGTGCTCGGTAATGGGGCCAAACAGGAGTGCTGATTTATGTGCACAGTCACCGAGGTAAAAGAGCAACACAGAAACTGAAAAAAGGGAGAAAAGTGTTCACAAATCTTCTAAAGCAGTTCAGCTCCTCTGTTCTGAATTGTGTTTGGCCCAGCTATCAGCTGCTGGTTATGCCTGAAGCTCAACAATAATAAACTTTTTAAAAACAGTATCTGTTGTATATTTTATTGCATACGTTTAACTGTCACTGGAGTTGAACTGCAAGTTAAATCCAAGAATTAGCTTTCTGTTGAAGTAAAATAAGTTGGGCTGGATCACCTTCATCCCGACTGTAAGTTCATTTACATGTAGTCAGCAAACATCTAATAACACTACTTAAAACATTTTTTATATTTTTGAAATATTCCCAAGTCAAGTTTGCACTATTTCCTACCCATTTCCTACCCATTTTATCCTCCTGACCCTTATTTTAATTGTTATTCATTGTTTTTGCATCATTTTACCAAGTCAAATTCCTTGTATGTGCAAATGTACTTTCGCAAAAATTGATTTGCTGATTCTGATTTGTTTGACAAAACCTAGACTGTTAAAGTGCATTTAAACGTGTTCCCACCAAAACTACACCACATCAAACTATTTCAAGTAAGATTCACATAATCCTCATTTTACTCTTGCATGTAAACACCTAAGCTTTACCCCAACAGCCTCTGCACCAGACTTTAACCTTAACTAAAAAATATTCAAAGTTGAAAAGGTGTTTTTTTTCTGTCAGTTAAATGACTGAGCTTGCTAATTGTGTGAGCAACGCAACTTTGTTCAGTAAAAATGTGAAAAAGGTGCATATTGTTACTATTTTTTACTTTATTTAACAAGGAAAACTGATTGAAATCAGGGCCTGTTTACATGACAACGCTGTCACCAGAAACGTAAAGGTTTTGCCTTTGCGTTTCAAAAGGGCCCCACATTCACCCAGAGACGGTTTGATAACAATGTGCATTCACACGGATACGCGAGAATGACTGAAAATACCGTAGTGTGCATGCCAGGCCAGTAGTTGGTGATGTAAGTTTGTAGAGTCCTTGGTGAATATAACAAATGTGTCTCCGCTGGCCAGAGTGTTGACGCAGCAAATCCACATTTTGTTGGAGGAGCGATAACAAACCTAGCACAGTTAGCAACACACGTTGCTCGGTAGTCAGCCATAACTGCTGTTGTTGTTGTTCCTAGGTGCACGCTACCTTTATCTGAAAGAGTACTGGGCATGTGCTGCACGTCCCTGTTTTGCCTGACAAAAACGATTACTGTTTACACACGGAGACGACAACGAAAACGTTTTCAAAACTTTTCACTCAGGACCCGGTTTCAAAAATTTGCGGATTCGGGCACTCTGGGCAACGTTCTCCTGTAAACAGAATTCACAAACGTAACGAAAACTCTCTGTTTAAAGCAAAATCTCCTCTTTAAAATCTCCTCATCTATGGTGTCCTGGCCAAGACAGGAAGCAGCACAGATATGAAAGGTTCGAACAGATAATTGGCAGTTTTTTGTATATGAAAAAAGAAAATCTGAGTTCCAGATGTACTTTGAAAACATAAATCATACAAATCAGTATGCACGCTTACACCTCACTCTAACAGACTACAACAGAACTAGGGTTTCTAGGTACATCTCACAGCCTTTGCCCTGGGCTTTGACCAAGGACTCCAGGTCCAACAGGTCCAACAGTAACTGACTGAGAATTTAGGGTGAAACCTCAATTTTTATTCTGTCCTTGACCTTGAAATTTTTGGCATAGATTGAAAATTTGCTTTCCACGCATGTCCTGTCAAACTGAATTTTAGATATCAAAGATCCTGATGAACAACAAGCAGCCGTAAATTGCAATACCATAGCAGTTGCAGGAATACTTTAAAACATCAAATAATCAAATCCATTCACTTAAATCATGTATAAACCAGGCGGAACAACCAGATGTGTGTAAAAGTCATTTGACATGAAAACGTCTAATGAGATCAGTTCATTAAGTTTCAGCCCATTTAGTAATTTGTTCCAAACAAAGGAAGTAAGTAATTTAACAGCCATTTTCCTTGTTCAGTTCTGACAGCAGGAAATGTTCCAGAGACTGTGAGTTCCTGAACTATTCTGACTGATGTAGGTCAAAACAGAAGAAGGAAGTAGACCTAGAAAAGCCCCGCAGATAAGAATTCATCCATGAAATACTGTACTTCTGTCAATAAGCACTCACACTGAGACTGCAGTTCAGAGAGATAAACTTATCAAGCTATGCAACCAAATTATGCATGAAACATACTGACTGTCTGACCCGTGGCATGAATGACATGATGCCAACCCCTGATGTTGTCATTAATTTAAAGTAGCATGAAGTAAAGGAGGCCCAACCACTGTTGATGCACTTCTGGTTAATTCACACTGATGTTATGGCAGCAATAAGTAACATAAGAAAGAAAAAAAAAAGCTAGAAAGAGACCATTAAAGGCTCCAACTGTCTCAAATCTCCCAGCACAGAGAGAATTTCATCTGGGTTACCTCTCACTGCCTGTGCACCACGCACCTCAGGCCTGTTATGCAGCAGTCCCTCCCTGCATCCCACACCCACAACAATAGCATACGCTAATGCATGGGCCAAAAGTGGTCGCCACATTCCTGGCAAACACAGCCCAATCTTTAACCTCTTTACAGTGCGCATGATATACTTTGCAAGCCGGGGCCAAGGGTTTATCCATTATGAATGAACCCATATTACTCCAGGCATTAGCAATGTATGAGTTGGGCTTTAGAAACACAAGGTCTGGGGTTTTTCTGCTTGCCTCCCTGCCACTCCTTCGTTCCTCTTCTCCTTCCATGCTGTTTTCCTCCCTTCCTAGCCACGTGCGGCGGCTCTCACATAGCCTCCGATGGATTCCCTGACTCCTGCCTGACAACTCGTCTCGGCCCCGGCCCCGCCTGTCTGATCAGCGGCTTGGCGAACGAAGGGAGCTTGAGGAGGCAGGGCCACGCCCGGGGGGCTGAAGCCCTCCACCGATCTTAGCTTTGCTCGCATCTTCAGCTCAACACTCCTCACCCAGCCGGCCCTTGATGCAGCTCCTAGCTCGCGCTGCCGTGTCTGCTTCAGTCTGATTCCAATGCATCGACTGCCTCTGTGATGCTATCTGATTTCTCAAAGCCAGCCAACTGAAACTTTAATGAAATGCAAGCATGAAAAAGAACAACATCAAGGCAGAATGTAGTATTGTTCTGTTCTTACCATACACATAGCTTTAAGCTTTCAATGCATTTTTCATAAATCTATCAATCCACATGGCCTTAATATGGATGGTTTTGTGCGTTAATGTGCAAATGTGTGCCAGCTGCTGCTGGGCAGAGTTTGTTATAAAGACGTCATGTTAGGAAATTTGGTAAAAACCAAAACGGCAGTGCAGAGGAATTAGCACTGAGCTCAATATCTAACAAGCAAACCAGCACATGCAGAGCTTGACATCCAAATACTTCAATTAACCAGTACATCATTATTCCTATCAAGCACATCAACAGTGCAAGTAACCTTTTCTCTCAAATGTCACGTGTTTAAAATTGCAAAGTCGCCACTATTTTGAAAGTTGTTGGTGGCAGAAAGTTCTGGAACTTAATGATCTTGAGTCACATTTTGCCCACAAAAGATTGAACACATTCTACATTGCACAGGAAATAATAGCAACCTTTGGAAATGTGGCTGAACTTTAAAAAACTAGTGAGGCCAATGGTGCCCTTCGCCAGTTCCTCCCAGTCTTCTAGATGCTGCCGACATATTTGGTAAATTTAGAGAGTTTGTAGGAATTTTTCTGATATTTAAGATGACGTAAGAAATAAAGTACTCGATATTGGATGTTTCAACGTTTAAAAAGTAGCAACAATTGGGAAAAGTTGGTCAAACGAACAAGCAGCAATGGTTTTGTGTGACCAGCTATTCTCAATTTCTCAGAATTTACCAAATTTTTAAGCATTTTGGGTGGCTTCACAAGGATGGCTGAATCATTTGAAACCTAAAAATCAATAAATCTCCCATAAAGACATCTGTTTTTGGTGCCATAATATCAAAAAGCCATCATACACATTACTGAAGTAGAATAACCTGACATGCCAGATGGACCATGCAAGACGTTTCACTACTCATCTCAGTATTGGATTTTGGCTTACCTATAAACCCTCGGTTTGATCCCTGCTTAGAACCGGCTGTTTTAGGCCGTGTCCACACATTTGCAGGAGTTTATGGAAACAAAGCTTTTTATGTGACCTCCTGTGTTTTGAGTCAATGAAAATGAATATTTTGTAGAACCTGACACATCAGATGGACCATTAAAGACATTTCACTAGTCAATCTGAGAAAAGTCATAGAAAGTGTTGGGGATTGGGTATAACCGGTAGGTAGTTGAACGATGGTTGGTAGGTGGGCACTACAGCAATGGTGTACAGTGCACAACTACTTCATGAAGCTAACTCATGGCAAAAAAAGTTGGAAGTGAAACTGAAGTATCTTTCCTATGGAAAGATTTGTAGCGTTCTTATTTGGCTTCCATTTAATAAAGAGATGTGGTCAAGATCTGATAAAACTGCCAATAAAGCTGTTAGCATCTATGTTAATCTCTGAGGAGTCACTTCCTGCTGTCGTCTCGCTCGTAGCTGCCACTTTCTTCCTGCTTTAAAGGAATCTGATTGGGTCATCCCACTTTGAGCCAGTCACAATTGATGTAGATTGGAGCTTAAATAGATGATCTGCCTGATTGTAGACATTGAATCAGGCAGATCCAGCTGCACAGCTAGGTTGGACGTAAAGTGGGGCACAGACAAAAAAAATTATTGGGCTGTCTTTGTCCCGACTTTCTCCCTTTCACCAAGGATGCCAAACGCCAGATTATTTTATGTCTTATAAGATTATCCTATAAGATTATCCTGTGGTCTGAGGTGTGTTAAGAGATAATTTGTCCTGATAATCAGCTCTGAAACGGGTCGGGGCTGACAATCGTAAATAATAAACTTGTTCAATAGTTATGACCAACAGTCTTTGTGTGTGGGGAAAGCCGACGACTCCCAAGTCATGACTCTGTAAATTGTGATGTGGAACAGAATGTAGCAAATCAAAAAGTGAGCTGACTGAGGAACAAGGAAGTGGGTGACAATAAAAACAAACATGGCTGACCTGGAACATAAAGTTGGGTGGACCTCAGAAATGGAGGACCAGCTTACGTGTTCATGCTGTCTCCAGGATTTTTTCCACAGTCTTTTCTTTTTTAAGTTTAGGATTTTTCTGTCAAAAATAGTCCCAAGACCACCATCATTCCCTCTTCTCATATGTCCTCTTCCATGTTGCGTGTTGTGTTTTCCGGTTGTTGCTATGTTTTCTTCTTCTTCGTTTTTGTTAGATCACGTTTGATCACGCAAGATTTCTGTCTTGGAGGACTAGATTCTAGATCGGTGGTGGGACAGAATGGTAACGTGTGTGCTGTGTTGAGATTATCGGAGCACACCACACACAGTACTATCAAAACTGTTCAATGCCTGATATTTTATCTTCATGTGTGGGGTCTCTAACAGATAAAAAAAACCTTAATGTGTGTACCCGCTCTAAGATAGAGTGAGTAGTATATTTCTATAATCATCATTACTGAGACTAAATGCGGTCAGTATTGTGGTACTGGTAGTGGTTCTTACTGTAGCTGAGCATTAGGCATAGCATCTATCATTTCACCAACCAAAACTATATTGATATAAATTATATGGCTGTACCCTAAATCAATTAATATATCTCATCAATATCTTAAAACTTGATATATTGCCCTTCTCTTTAAGTGCATCACAAATGTGTTGAAGCTACATCAGCATCTTTCAGAGAGCATGGACTACCTCTTCATCTCTCCACACATTACATCATAATCCAACCAACAAATCAATTCATGCAGAGCCTGCAAATGAGCCTCAGTGATGACCAGCACGTCCTCCTCACCATTTAGCATTTTGAAGATGGAGAAGTGCTCTCAGCGGAGCCTCAGCCTCCCCTGGGCTGCAGCCCCCTCATCCACACCTCCTCTCTCCTTCCCCCGACTGTGGGACAACGAGATTACAACGGTCCCCTGGGGAGAGCCCCCTCTCCCAGCAGGAGCCGCAGCCCCCCCGCTGGTCGTCGACATGAGAGAGCGAGAAAATAGAGCACACTTCAAATCCCGCTCTGGCCTTAACACGGGTCAGCCTGATAGAGATTACGTCTCACTTTTAGATGAACAAAACGTTGCACTCAAGCCATTAACCTCGAGTATATTCCTACTCACATTACTGGAGCGCAAATGCAATATGATTACAGGCTAGCGCAGTTTGAACAATGTGGATTAACGCGGTTTCAGAGCACATTAATGATTTGAAATGTACAGAATGTTATTAGCTCTGAGGTAAAATACGAGCCCTTGTCCCATGTTGTCCCCGTGTAAAAGGGAAATGAACATAGTTTCAGCTGTGTTTCAGCCACAACAAATACAAGGACAGGAAGAAGTGTGGTGAGCAGCCGAGCGGCAAGAGGCCTGGACGAGGCCTATTATGACAGGAAGCTCGACTCATCAGCCATTCAGGGCGCTGTAAGAGGAGACATAAATCAATGGTGTGCCAATTATGACACCACACTGAGCCGTGTGAGTGCAGGGAATTAGCCGCACAAATCTCAGTATCAGGTTCAGTTAGATGGGGCCGCGTTGGAGTGGGAAGGGAATGCCAAAGAAGCACCGTGGGGAGGAGGATGAAGGAGGCTGAGGAGAAGGAGGCGAAGTAAACGCTGAAATGTGAGGCAACTCATTATAGCTGATAAGGAAATGCACTCCTGTTTATCTCTTTTGTTCTTTTCCAGCCCATAAAATCATAGCCGTCTGTGGGAGGGAGGAAGTTGGAAGGGCTCCGCAAGACCCATTATCGAGTCTTCAGTGGAGCAGCGAGGAAGCGAAAGCATCTGAGGTGAAAACTGTTAGACTGCAGTCGCCACACATCAAGCGCGGTTCTCATATTTCATTCTCTCACACTGAGATTTCTCTCTTAAGAACATTAAACTCCACCTGACACCTCCCCCCATCCGCGCACACACACATGCTGGCAGAGTGCAATCAAGCCGGCGTCTCGGGCAGTCTCGGGGAAAGCTGGGTTTTGAAGCAGGCAGCAGGGGCGTTCAGCTGGGCCCTGAACACGATGCTGAACACACAGCTGCATCCCAGAACTAAGATTCTGATTAAATGGAAACAGAACAGCCCATTAAAGTCATTAACATACATCTAGAGTATGCATGGGGGGATGTGCACCGAAGGGTGTGCATGCACAGTAATGTAGCGCATATATTAAGAGAAGATCCGCTGATAGAACTTGAAAGAGCATATCTTGCAAAAGCTTATATATATTATTTATCAGTCAGACATCAAAAAGGAGACTTTGTAATGACCTTTTTTTAATTCATATGCAAAGGTAATGCAGATTCTCAAACAGGAAATTCACCAAAAAAAGCACACGAGGCGGAGGCATGACTGCGGCGGCCTGTATGTTTAATTTAATGTCATTCTGGAGGTGGTGCGGCTGGATCGGGTGGATTAACATGAGAGATACGCTGCCTTTAATTTCTGAGATTAAGATGTGGTTCTGGTGTGGCTTGTATGAAAAGAAAGGGGAGAAGTGGAGAGGAAACGCATGACTAAAAGGGGAAATTAAATTTTAACAACCTGCAATACTAATGGAATTACGTGCAAGCGTATTTTTTAGTTATTTTATTCAGATATTTGGGAGCATTGCAAGAGACATTTCTTATTTTAGATATCAAAGCTAAAATGAGGAACATTTGTCGAGTGTCAATTTAGTTTGTGGCAACCCCTGCGTACAAAGCAATTCGACTTTTTGCTCCGTAGGATCTGCGGGTCTTGATCATTTTTCTCTTTGCAGATGATTTCGTTCTTCTTTATGAAATACAGAATGTCTTCCTCTGTCTTATTATCAGCACACAATTTGTCAACCAATGCGCACCTTAGGTAGCAGGGAGATACTACTCACCATACCGTCTTTCAGCTTTACCAGCGTTGAAATAAAGGACACCACCACTCCTTTGAAAGTCTCATTCAAGCTTAAAAAGCTGACAAACAGTTCAGTTAACATTTCAAAAGTAATCTGCACCTTGTGATATCAAATTTGCCAGCAAAATTCTCTTATATATGTATTATATATGTATAGATAGATATAATGATGAAAGAGTCATTACATTGTGAAATCTCTACTATGAGATAATTAGCACAATGCCCCACGTTATCATCTATTTATGCTGCTTTGTAGAGCAAACACTCCACCAGTTGTTTAACCCTTTGACTTCCAAATTAAGAAATACATTTGCAACCAAATTATTTGGTAAAATTGTGTTCCTTTCTCAACATTTCAACATTTTCATCATTTCAGGTTTTATTTTACAGATTACCCAACTGGGAAGCAGATATGCAGGTCAGCCTGCTGGTTGACTTGCATGTTAAGGGTTATCCTGGGCATGAATGGATTATTTCATTTATGCAGCATTTTTTTTTTTATTCTTCGTATGAACACATGACAGAGAGGAAATTTAGCCATTTAGCTTTTGACCCATTTTTCTGAGGAATCATAGATACATTTTTTATCATCAAATTTATTTCCTTCAACTAAATTACGATTGTAAGAGGATCTGGAAATATGTGAAGAGATTTTTTCTTACTCAGATGTTTGCTCTTACTGTTAGATTTCTGAGGAGCAACGATTCATTTCAGATTTTTTCTAGTTTTCAAACAATTATATTTATGTACAGCAGCGCCACTCATTGGGTACATATTGGTTTTACAAATGCTATTAAGACAGGTAAATAAGAAAAAAAAAGGAAAAAGATGGGCTTTCAAAATTTTAAATACAATGGTAGCAAAAAGTCAACCGCACGGTTACAATGCCAGTCAAAGGGATGACCTGGGATCAGTATCTGGCGCGATAAGCATGATCGGTGCATACATGATTTAGTGATCATACAGCATGAGTCAAGGATTGTATTGAAACATGCTTCATGTTCCCGTGGCGTTAGCTTGTTTTATTCAAGTTAAAAATTAACTGATCTAAACTAATCTGCAGGCTGCATTCACAAAGGAGAGAGGCTGCATGTGGCCCTAAAGTTGCCCATCGTTGTTCTAAGTCATAGTTTAGATCACAGCAGTGTTGCAGCACTCGCAAAGCAAGCAATAGCAAGTCTTAAAGTCAGGATCATAAAATACACTTCTTTGCACTCATTTGATTCCCAAATTCAGAAACTGCTCCAGACCGCTTCCCATCATCAACATGCAAAATAATGAATCTGTAATCATGTAACTATCAATCCTGCAGTTGATTATTATTCACAGTTACTGTATGTTGCCCTTAGTATGAGCCCACGTCCTCCCAGAGCTTCCATACAACACAAAAGTTAGGGTGCTTGATAAAGTGTCTGTCAGAGATGTGAGAAACAGAAACCTGTGAGTCTGAGAGTCCACACTCAGGAGCAGCACGAGTGTCACTCTGGGCTAAGAGTTATTTGATATCCCCACTGAGCTGCTCAGGTCGCACTCCTCTGCACCGTGAGTGTGAGTGCGCCTGTGTGTAGGTCTGTGTGTGCGTCTGTGTCGAAAACATCAAGGCTTGTTGCCTGCGATCCCTGCTGATTTTGGTTTCTGCTCATCGGCTGATAAATCAGGAATGTTTTAATCGTACCCTGACCTTGATGAAATGAACGAACATCATTTATCAATTAGGAGTGCAATGGGGTGATGGAGGTGAGAAAGTGTCTGCTGACAGAAATATTATTCATCTGCTCTTTGGGCTAGGAGAGCTGCCCCTTTTTAGTAGGGATGGGCAATAAATCAAGTTTAAAGATGTGATATGATTAATGTGTGGTAAGATACTACCAACAGTAACGTGCTTATTGATCACAAGATATTCCATTGTATTGTTTTTTCTCTAAATCAGGGAGTTGTGCTTTTCTGATCTTGTTTTTTCATAACTATTTTTAGCATTTTTAAAATTAAATGATACATGTTTGATATTACAACAACGAAGATTGAAGTCCTCAACAACCATATTTGGTTATAGATTACAGACAAACTTCAGAGCAGTGGTAAAATTGCCCAAATATATTGGCAACATCTGGAAAACTGATGGAAACCCTTTTGAAGTAGGTGAAAGTAGCGAGAAGTGAAGCCTCTGCTGCCCTCAACTAGCGCCACTTTGCAAAATTTGCCAATAAATTTCAGCAATTTGGACCATGTTCTCTATCTCTTAAATGAAAATTTGATTATAGGTTCAATTTTTGTAAGTTTTCATATGACAAGTCATTGAAAATCTGGATTTTAGGAAAGTATAGGCAGTTATTTGGACTGCTTTTTCTCATAACTAAACAAAAGCCCAATATTGAAGGTCTAGGACTTAAATTATTAAAGAAAACTTTACTACATACAGCAGCTTTAAGAGCAAATGCTTCTGTATGTAGTTAAGTTATCTTCTGAAGGAAAACTAAATCCTTGACACCTTCACCCTCCTTTCAAAAAAGTGAGCTTACTTGTGAAATTTAAACAGCAGAAATTTTAGAGTTAAGGAAATGTTGACACTTAATGAACTGAAATTTTGCTGATAATTTTGCACGATAGAGACAATATAAAGATTCTAGTTCAAAAATTTGGGTGTTGGGTGATGTTGGGTTTTCTGGACATCTGCAATCCATGTTTCAGAAGGTTTACAACATGATTATGTGATTTAGGCAGCACTCTAGTTCTTTGAATATACGACAGTTCAGTCATTTAGTGTCTTGTGTATTTTGGAATACATGATTTTTAAATTATATGTATTTTATTGTTTTAAAACAAATGATTATTAAAGTTAAATGGATTTTTTGTTTTGAAATAGTATCGAGCCCACAGAGGTGTAGTTATTTAATTCAAGAAAATGTTTTATTGAATGCAAAACTGGAGCACAACCAACCGGCCAAGTTTACCTTAAAATATGTCTACATTTATTTACCAGAGCATGACACTTCTAATTGAACCATAGAAAATACTGCCAAAATAACATTTTGAACGTTTTCAAACCTTGTTAAATTTCTCGAAAAATTAGCAACACCTTCATAAACTGCCGTTCAGCAAGTAATAAAATCAAGACATCTTTGGTCCATGTCACCCAGCCCTACTCTGTACTCTTCACCTTTAAAGGCGCTGAAACAATTTTTCTCCTCCTTTTTTTATTATCGTCATTACACTCTCCTCTGCTCATAAAATCCCTCCCCTCTGTACAATCCTCAGCTGTTTTCCCAGAATAATTCAGAAGGCGAAATAAAGACAAAATTGTTCAAAAATGAAAGAGAGGGCTGGTGTGACCGGCCTAATCTGTGCGTGGGCTGCTTCAGTGTTCTTGCACGGTATGGCTTTTCATGACACGAAACATCAAATCCCCGGAGAATACAGCTGCCACGATGAGATGTGTTTTTATGGGGATTTAGGCTCCGGAAGAGAGATTTGAGTATTACCTATTGTCAAAAATGTGCAATGTTGGGAGAGCTGCAGCGGCGGAGGATGAGGATATTAAACAGGCCTGTTAATGTTTTACACAGTGTTGTGGATGCTCCTGCAGACCCGTAAAGACCTGACTGTAACTCTCAGAGCTGAGTGGTAAAGGGGACTCACTGAAAGGTGGAGAGTGGGAGGTGGATAATGTAGGGCTGGGAAATATGGATCAAAAATTATAAAGGTTTTTATATGTTCATTTTGGTTTTAGAAAAGAAATGAAAAGAAACAGCTGTCTTGATACCATGACAGGTGTAAGAAAATATTGTTCACTATATTTTGCATTGCAATCATGCATCAGTGCTCTATTCTGAATATTAATATTCAAAAAGATAAATTTAGGATATTTAGTTTGCACTGTGGCCTAGCTTTTTGTTGCATGTTGACAGCAGAGGTTCAGCCACTTGACCCTCATCTCTCCTTTACATCTATTATCATTTTGTTTTCTCAGAAAGACAATTAAGTTTATCCATGTTGCAAAGACCATGCCTTATAGCAGTAACACTGAATTAAAATGCTGTGTTTTTAATTCTTTTTTGTTTTCAATAAACAGACTATTTAGTCAAAAATATTGTGATACACTGCCCTGCTTAAAAGATGTCTTGGTATACTGTTTCGTCACATCTATCATTTTTATCATTGGTACCCAATAACCCATCCATCCATCATCTATATCATTCTAACCCTTCAGGGTCCCAAAGGCTAAAGCCTGACTCAGCTGACATTTAGCTAGCGGCACCCTTGACTGGTCATAAGCCAATCACATGGCTGACAAAGCGAGATAGACAGCCATTCACACACAATCACAACTAAAGGCAACTGAGAGTCACTAGTTGGCCTATTGAGCATGTTTTTAGTCTGTGGAGGAAACCAAAATCCCACACCTGCACGAAAAGAGCATGCAAACTTCACACAGAAAGACACCAAGTGACCAGGGAGCTGAACCAGCAACCCTTTTCTGTGAGGCATCAGCATTACCTTCTGCACTATAGTGCAACCAGCACAAAAATCAGATGTATACCATAAAAGGAAGGCAACTTAATTTTCTGAAGTCTAACTCCACAAGTACATTCCCAGCTTTTGAAAACATGTTTGGAAGCGGCGTGGAGCAAAAGAAACCCTTACTCCTCTTCAATAGAGTGATACAGCTGTTCTAGTCGAAAATGAAGTGACTTAGCATTTTAGCACATCAAGTTCCAAAGGCAGAGAGTTGATATAATTTTACAAGAAGCTTTTGTATAAATATCTGGATAAATAAAATGCATCTAATGTTGCCCGGTCTTGAATTTTGAAGTGTTATTGTTTTTTTCAAAGATGGTTGCTAGCAAACTGCCAATGAGGACTACAAAAATGGCTGAACACCTTAATGTAATCATTTCTGCTCAGGTTAACTGAACAATAATACATGCACCATAACCACAGTCATGGGCACCAACTTGATCAGGACATTTGATTAGGAGGAAACTCTCAAACAAGACGTTACAACATGGTGTTCTACGTTGGAAGTGTGGTAGCTGCTTTTATATCAAACCGCCATGTTGTAGTTCTAGTTTAGCTTGATGATTTTTTTTAACTCGCACTGATATCACTTGATATCATGATGAAGATATTGTGTAAGTTTCATGAACTTTTGTTCACCACAGAGCTTATTATGACCAATTATCTAATAACACGTTGAAAAATCCCATCAGCTTTTAGTAAAGGGAACCAGCACAGTGCTAGGTTCAATGCTGACCTACACAAATTTCTCATTTTTGCGCCACTATATGTCTTCGTTAAAAACAAAAAAACCCTAATAGTGGGTGTTAGGGTTTTTGTTGACAAAATATTAAAAAGACTCAATGTCCTGCTCAGCTTCAGCAATATGAGGTAGATTAATTGCTCTTCTTGAGGGTTTTGGAAGAGCCACAACCCCCCACCCTCATCAGCCGTTTCCTCCTCGGAGCAGTGTAGCATACAGAGGGGACATCGTTTTTCATCCTTCACAAAAGAGTCAGCGAGCCCTGTCTTTAACCAGCTAACAACAGACCGGCCTACCCTTTAGTTTCTCAGACATCTAAATGCTGGCGGCGTTCATTCTAGCTGGGCATCGCAGAATCAGCTCGAGCCAGTTTTTCTAACCTGGAGTGCAGTCCGGCATCATACCCAGAAAGACGTGTGACCACGAGCCAGAGAAGCCCGACGCCGACCTTTTGAATGGTGGGCTGCCATTCTCAAACACCGGGCCCTCAGATTGACTTCGCCCTCAGCCAGATGAGAGAGCCTGCTCATGTGTGAACAGCCCTGACTGCCTGCATGGGCTCGCCAGATCCAAATGCCCTGCAGGTCTGAGGGAGCATTTTACAGCCTGTTTAACAGTAACTTCAAAAATCCCCTCGTCCCATTTTTTTCTCCACAAAGAGATTTCTAAGACATCAGGCCTTGGTTGCTGATTGCCTCTGAACGTGGTGGTGTTGATTAAAAAGTCAGCATTGTTCGGGCTTTCTTGTTTTCTCTTTCTTGTGGATCCTGGGAGTACAAACAGCTCGATAGGCTGCGTGTGAAAGTCTTCAGGCCTTGTGTCTGACGAGGGACCCGCGGTGAGAGAGAAAGGGGCCGGCTTGCCCAGCTTTTGGAATCCAATAAAGTGCTTTATTCCAGGGCTGGGGCCGACGTGAGGCTAATCTTTGATCTGAACTGGAAGCTGAGGGCTCGGGAGTGGGCCACGCCGCCCGATTATTTATGGGAACTTCAAAGGTTCCGCTGATCACACTTGTGTCTCTTATCTAGCAAGTGAGAAAGAGCCACAACAACAAAAAAAGTGACTTTGTGAGGAGGAGTGGAATTCTGATCACGGAGGGAAAGGTAGGGATAAAGGCGTGAGCATTTGAAATAGAAGGGGGAAGGGTTCGGCAGGCTCTGTGGGGAGATCTCCAGATTAGAAGTGATCAGGCCGATGTATATGGGCCATCTGCCTGGGAATATGCCTCTGGCTCCGTCCGAGAGGGAGACAATCGGACCTGAGGAGGAGGATAAATGCCCCCTTTTCCTCCTCTGTTCCCAAGAAGAAGCTCAACGATGTCAGGACACACGGCCCCACTTTAAAGCTGCGAAGTATGTCAGGTTGTTGAAACATATTGATAAATATTTACATGACATCACGGAAAAGAAAATATTTATTTTTTTGAATAAAGAAACAGATTACGGTAATTTTTCATTTAAGAATTATAAGTAGAGTGACGCAGGTATGACTTATTTTTGTAGGCCAACCAAGTCGTTAGCATGGCGCTAGCTACATCCAGAGAAAGCCTATAAGATTTTTTCAGTGCTGATAATAAACTCTGTGGCAAAAAACAGTTCATGAAACTTCACTGTTTCAAAATTAAAACATTCATGATTTTTGAATCCTGGGTATAATCGGTTAGAATAAAAGCAAATATCAATAATAAATGGCTCTACAACATTGGGGTTTGATTTAGCTTTGCATTTGGTTTGTACCAAACAAACTCTGGTTTGTTTTCATGAAAGTTTGATGATTTGGAGTGGTATGAAAGCTCACATTAACCTTTGGTGTGGACCAAAAAACTAAACCTTGGTCCACTTGAAAACAGGAGTCTTGGTTAGCTTCCAAGCAAATCAGAGTTTGGTTCATGCTGGGTGTGGAAGCCGTCAAAACCAAGTAAGGACCAAACAAGGGATGTGGACCAAATAGCAGAGCTTTGTGGTTTGAATTTGGCTAATATCACAGCAGTAAGCTAGCTAATGCAGTATTCATTTACCATATCAAGCAGGGTGTGGCTACTGTTTGCACTGCTAGCACCACCAGTGTACTTTCAAACTACTTCAAGTGGAACAATTTGATAACTTAAATCCTAGTTGTGTATTTTTAGTTCATAGTGCAACAATAGGCAAGAAGGCAAGAGCAAAGGCCCCAGCTACAGCCCCAAGTCGTGGTGGATGGCTAGATTTGGACATTTGACAGACTTTGGTCTGCTTGGCAAAGTGGAGTGTGAACAAAAACCAAACCAAACCAAGTGAAAATTGCAACAATGTCTCAACTACATCGCTGAACCAAACCAAGTGTGACAAACTTAACGTGAAAGCAACCTAAGAGGCCAAACCACTCTTGAAACTGTAATCTCACGGTGTTACCTGTCTCATAAGGGCATTTATTCTTTATGTTGGTGCAAATGGCTGTGGCTATAGTTGATAAACAGTCATATTTCTAAAGTTCTAAATAGCAGATCGGTACAAATGTCTTTTACAAATACAAAAAATTCAATAAAATTACAAATAGGGCTATTCTTGATGCCTTTTCAGTTGTAGAAGAAAATGTTTAAATCATGTAAGTGTGTGTTTTCTAAGAGTCTTATTTCAGGATTATATACTTTGATATAATTCCACAAAACATCTTATAATATAGATATATGTTTAATTGCACAACAACAAAATAGAAGATCTTGACAAATAAAATGAGTGCTGTTTTCCTTGAAAAATATTTAAAACAGCAAAATAGCATCCAACGCATAGTCAAAATTACACAAGTACACATTTATGGTGGGTGGAACTGGTAAATTAAACACAAGCATGGCCAGATCCAACCACTTTTAGGGGAGTTGCAAAAGTATTTAACCTTTTTAGACAGTGCTTTCGCTTTTTGGGCTAAAATATGACTGAAGTTCATCAATTTAATGTATTATTTGATACTTTGAACCAATATTATATGGACATGTTGGTCCTGTTTTACAGTTCAATTGTTGGACAGGATTTAATCATGATAACAATTAAAAAATCCCCAACACTGGGTTTCTAAGGCTTCTGTTTCTGTTGTTGGGGTACCTAACAGGTATCAGTACTGCTTGATTCTCACTAGAGTCAAATCAAAAGTTTACACTTCCAGTATTGTGACGACTATTTGTTGTCTTCAAAGAAAAAAGTTCAGATATATTTTCGCCATTCAGCTGGTCCATATCCCCCAGCCCTTCTCTCTCTTCTCCTCCTCAATCCCTCTTTCACCCTCCTCTGTCTCCCTCCCTCCATCCCTCCCTCCACTATCACCACCACCACCGCCACCTCCACATCACATCAGAAATGTGACTGGCCTCAAACTGCTGACTTGCTCACAGTCCATTGAGTTTCCTCTCCTTATCAAATTACAGCCACCTCAATAACCCACTCGCTGCAGCACGCCGGAAGAAATGAGGTTTTCTCCACCGCCCGCCCCTGGCACTGCACTCTTTCCCTCGCTTTTTTCTCCTCTTACATTTTTCTTTCAAAAAACAGCAGACACGGGGAAGAAGAGGGTGGGGGTTGTGTAGGAGTACGGGGGTGGCTGATGCGAGTGTTGGCGTATAGTTTCGAGAGGGGATTGTAATGTTTCGTACGCGAGTGTGCGGCAAGGGGGCGAAGAGACGGCCCTCGTTGGATGCACATTGCTGATTTGCAGACATGGGCCGATGTCCAGATGGCAGGGCGGCCTTCCGGGACCGTTTTTTACTTCCACCCCAACAACTGCTCAGTCACAGCAGCCCACAAAGACTGCAGCTACATCCACAAGCGGGTATAGTCACTCAGAAACCCAAGGCAAGGACGAACATGAGGTCTTCCCCATTTCACCTCAAGCAATCATAGGAGGTAACCAAGTTTTTCAACCATATTTTTACGTAGTGTTTCATGGCATCACAGCTTAAACCCACAATGTCTCTAAACTCAGTGTAATTTATAAAAAATAAACAAAATGTGTGTTCAATATTGACATTATACATTTTTTAAAAATTTATTTACATCATTTTAACACAGAATATTCCACTACTATGTCATTTTATTGGACAAAAGGATTCTAACATTCTTTAATTTGTTATCAAAGTTGGAAAGGGTAAAAAAAAAAAAACAATACCATCCTGCTTTGTCAGCTCTCTTCCATTGGGGTACCAAGTGCACCTATCCAACCTTTAAATATGGATCTAGATTGATTGTAATCCAACTAGTAAAGGTGCAGTCAGCTCTGGAAATGGGGCAGTTTGAGGGATTAGCCTAATGCTAATCCTAACCAAACCTCACTGCTCTTTAGGAAAGCACCATGTCTTACCCTAAAGCTATACTGGAGCCCCCAGGACAGATCAGACCCCCTTCAGCTCCCCATTCAGCCTTAGATTATTATCTAGTTTTACAGAAGTCCACATTAGCCATAATCAACAAATACTGAACCAGGACTATGAATACTTGAGAGCCAAAATATTTTAGTTGCCCTCATGTGGCTGGCAAACAATTACATTTACATCCGGCCCCAACAAAGTCCTTCAAGAAAAAAATTGCCCCTTGTATAAATGCACTTCTTATTAAGCAACTCAACTAGCAACTCTTATTGAGCAACCAATACAAGTAAGGTTCGTGGAATGTAATCAAGATCAGGGGTTACTGAGCCAAACTGGACCACCTTCTGGAAAAGATACTTGTGAAGCTTCCTGGGTCCAGGGCTTTGGACTTTGTTGTTGAGTCAAAGGATCTTCCTCTGAGACTTTGTCCATTAGTTGAATCTATTTCAATGCTACTTTAATCACGCCAAGTCCCTAATATACTCTTATCAGGATCAGACCAATGAAGATCCTGAGGTCTCTTGGAGGACAAGACCCCAGGAAACTACCCACCTTTGCTAAAAGGTGAGACCATCTTTTGACATTTTAGCATCAGCTGACCTGGGTCGTCTTTCTTTCATGCCTCTATAGATTGATAGATCTGGGTCATTTTTTAACTGTAGGCTGTAGATCAACAGGGACAAGAGCCTGAAATGGTAGCTGCATGGTGTTTGACTCATTTAGTCTTCACTGGCTTTGGATATTTTCAGAACACAGCATGTTGGACGCAACATGCAAGCAGAATGCCATCCGACCGAAACTGATGGACAAACTGACAGACAGAATCAGAGTTACTAAACTTCTTGAACCATCATTGTGCCACTTTCTTAACCTAGACCAACAACAACCAAATTATGTACAGGCCAAAGATGATGGTTGACATTGCAACACCAAGGGCTAGCAAGCTCGCCCATCGTTGCTGTAACTGGATGAATGAAGCAATTCAAAAGAAAATACACAATAACCCCATTGCAGGAATAGTTCTGCATCGATTTAGGAAGGCTTAGGTAACACATTCACATCAAAAGTTTCACAAAGGTAGAGGCTATGACGGTCGTTTTTCAGCATCAGCATAATGGACAGTGCAACTCTTTGGTCAGTCATGAAGGGCAAGGTTAGGCCATGCCAGGTTTGGCAATAAAAGTTGGGACACCATTTATAAAACTGCCCAAAAACATGCACTCACTATTTGTGGAATATATGTATTTTTTTGCTTGACATCATACATTGTTTTATGTATTTACATCATTATAACACAGAATAATCCACTACTATACCATTCGAATTGGTCATAAAGGATTCTAACATGGTTTAATTTGCTATCAAAGTTGGAAAAGGCCAAAAAAAACAACCATAATTACACAAAACCCCATTGCAGGAATAGCTTTGCATTGATTTAGGAAGGTAACACATTCACATTACGTGTCACATGGGGGATGCTTTATATGACAGTCTTTTTGCATAATGGCCAGTGCAACTCTTTAGTCAGTCATGTAGGGCAAGGTCAGGCCATGCCAGGTTGGAACGCCAATAAAAAAAACGTGAGGTTGGCGCATTTAGGCCTCAAAATAACTTACTGATAGGGGAGAGAAGCTACATGTTAAGCAAAAGATTGATGCTTACATCTGATATGGGCTCCAACCATTTCTGTGGGCCTCTCACCAGCCCCTGATGTCGTCCTGTTTCACTCCCTCAGACTCGAGAACTCCCAGAATGTCTGACTGGAGAAAATGACACAGGCTCATTACCTGCTATGAGAGAGCTTCAGGGAGCCTACCAAACGGACCAAGCAAGGTCATCCGTCTCATTTTGTGAGCGAAGCTGCAGTTATTACAAAGTCAAAATGAAAAGCCTCATCCCCAGGTCAGCTGTCGGACAGGTGATGGATGTCATTTAACCTTCACAGCTGCTGGTTACTGGTTTAGACACCAAAGTAAATAAGGCAGAGGGGGGAAAGTTAAAAACACCTCTGCGGGCCCAAATCCATTTTCTCCTGATATGGAATAGTCGCCTTGTAGAGGAGTAATTGATTTATTTTCAACGTCAGCGCTGTTGATGTTTTTGGAGGTGGTAATTGCCCCTGCATTAATGCATGCAAATGAGAGTTCAGGATGAATTTACAGAAACGTGTACACCCCCCTACACAATACTCCACCAATGTGAATTAACATCAATATTTATCTTAGTTCTATTATCCAATTCTTACCTCATTCACATGCTAATTGCTACAATTACCATTAAATAAGGGCCCCGGTTCAGAGGAAATAACCTGCTGCTGAGCACTTGAATTACTGACTCGTCACCTGTGCATTCGCTCAAATGCACACACACACCTACACGAAGAAAGAGACGGTATGTTAACATCTGCCTTGTGGTGTTTTGTAAAGCCCAAAACACCTGACAAAACTACAACAAAACATATTTTTGGAAACCTATCCTGTCAAGGGGGATCACGCTCGCTTCTCTGACATGAGAAGACAGCACAAACAACTGATTGGAAGAGGGAGCATCCCAAATTGAGAATGAATGCTCATATACAATGATTGGACTGGAGCCCATTGAGGGTTAAACATGAAAGCCCAGCAAGAGTGCCAGCCCCAGTTACCTGCAGAGCGGCAGCCGACGTGCTCTGCCTTCACCCGTTTTATTGGAGACGACGCCGGCGTGTCAGTGACAGCGAATGTCCAAGTTGAGCGGGAGTAGATTAGATTAACTCCCCTGTGAAAGAGCCTTGTCTGCTTCCATTGTGCATCCTGTCTAGTTAAAACGATGCAGGTATGCCGCGGCAATAAGCAGGTGCGCTGACATCAGAGTCGTGTTGGGAATACTGGCTCTGATTGGTAAACCTATGGAGTATTCCTCAAACACAAACACAGAGGCTGACGTGTAGCTTCTAACCCCCAGAGCGACCGTCCTATTTGAAGATCAAGTCTGTGATTCTTCAGGGTTACAGAATGTGCAACAATGCCCTTACTGAGCTTAAAGTATGGTCTGTCCATGCTATAAGAACAGGCCACCCTGGCAGCATATGTCTATTGTTTTTGCATAATTTGTCCACATTGAAAGTACAAAAACTGCACTTCCTTAGAAAAAAAGAGAGCAAGAAAGGCCTCCATCCTCCCCCAGAATTTCCCAGTCTTTGGTTTAAGCATTCACAATCATATGAGCATTCCCTCAAGTATTAAAAAAGTCTTCATACAGTATGAAAAATAAATGCTTACCCATATAACATGTTTAGTATTAAAATTTACCAGAGGCCTGGGTATGGAGTCCATGCCCTCACACCAACATTCAGATTAAAATCAAGCTTCTCTCTGAGTTTCAAATCAGTGGCAAATTATGCTTTTTAGAATTTTGTTGAATTGTGGAGATGCATGTTGCAAACAGCTTAAGCTAAAGCTAATATGGATTCTATATGCTATATACAGTGCTCATTATAAATGAGTACACCCCATCAGATTTGTCAGAAAACCTTTAGTTTCCTTTCAAAATCAACATTGTCTATGGCATACCATACCACAAAACACTTCCCCACATGTGGGCTATTGATTGCAAACATAATTTTTTGAAGTTGCACACAAAAAAGTATTTTTCTCAATTTAAGATCAGGATGCAAAAATGAGTACACCCCAATCAAATGAGAGGGAGCAGGGCTAAATGTTAGTTATCATATTACCCTTATTTTCACCTTATGGTAGAAAAAAATGTAATGTTAAATTCAGCTTTGTCAAACTTTCAAAATTGTTCTTTTGTTCATTTAGATATCGATTAATTCATTACTTTTAATAGGGGGTGTACTCAGTTATGCTGGGCACTGTATATATGTGGCTGTGGCTGTCCCCTATTTCAAGCCCTAAGGCATATTTAAATTTTTTTCCTAAAAGCAAAGGGACATCCTGGTATTGTTGCCATACTGCTAATTTCACAAACGTTTTCATACTGCATTTTGCATTTTGGCAAAATGAGTTCTGCTAGTATGGCCACATTTTGCATCCAGTCAATCACAAATTAAAACTTAATGTGAAGAATACTGATCATATATTCCATGACTTTATCAATGAAATGTCAAAGAAGGCCTCAGCTATCAGCACATACTAAACTAGAAAAGCACTCGGAGAGCGCAGACCTCTGCCAAGATACAATTCTGGATCATCACAAGAAGAAATGAATGGGATTTGCCATTATAAACTTCAATGTTTTTTTGTGACGTCAATCTGGATTGGATCCAGATGAAATTGACTGTGATGATAGAGTTATATTATGTATATTATCCTGTAAATTTTGAAGCGAATCCATCAAGTGATGTCAGAGATATGATTTTTTAAAATTATGACCCAATGTTAACTGACAGGATTTTTCGCAAATTTTGGGATTTTTTTTTGCATCCAGACAAATATGCGGATCACTAACAAAATGTAATGGCTTCTTCCTTGGACCAAACCACACCTCTGGTAAAATTTTCAGGTAAATCCATCCAGTAGTTTTTGCGTTATCTCGCTAACAAACAAACAACCAAACAAACAAAAAAACAAACACACAGACAGACCCTGAAGAAAAAAAAACAAACAAAAAAAAAAACGTTTCTATTTCACTTAAAAAGGCAAACATCTTAAAAACTACAAAAATGTCTGAAAATTCAAATCAATCGAGGCCTGTAGGAAAAAAAAAAAGTCTCAAATTAGAGGTTTTGCTTTATTATCACACTAACAGTGAAAAAATTAGGAGTGTAATTGCTGTATTTTATTTATTTAGGAAATCATTTAAAGACTTGATTTCAGCTTTCCTGACTCACTTCAATAAAGCCTTTTCCCACTTTGTTGTTAAAATTCTTTGCTGAAATTGTTGAGGAAATTACGCCACCCAAGCAAACACACCATCTAAAAGCTGCAATTTGTAGGTTTTAATGGCTGTTTTTGTCCCTGCCAAGACGTCCATTTTGTGAATTGACATGGTGGAAGTGCGATGTTGTAACAGCAAAGAAAAAAAAAAAAGGTCCATTCTGGGAGTCGAGGCTCTCCTGCTAGCAAAAGAGAGGCCAGACAGCTAACTGGATAGAGACACAGAGACCGGTACTAACTGAGTTGTAAACTTCTATTGCCCGAGGGCTGCAGTCATACTCGGCTCATCGAATCAGCCTGAAACGCAGGAGAGAGGATTCAGACCTCGTCTAGGAAACCAAACAATAAAAACAGAAAGAGAATGTGTATGAAGGGAGAAAACACGGACAATGCAAACTAAATAAAAATGAGTAAAGAAAATCCAATTCCCCTCTAAGGAGCAATATAGAGGCCTTTGAAACTTTCTGAAAAAAATCTTTACTGCAGTAATGCACGGAAAAAACTGACCTCAGCAGCTGATCCCAAGATGCTTTCCTCATGTTTTTTTTTTTTTGCATCCTAGTTTAGTACGCTCACAGCACTCAAACAGAAATATGCATGAAGAATGATTACCAATGTCAGAGCTGTCTTTCCTCTCGGCCTGGCCTCGTGCACATACGCCACAATCAAGGGAGCCGATGACCTTTGCTGATGGCAGAATACCTCATCACGAAGGCCTCTCAGTTGTAAAAAAAAAAAAAAGAGACACATCACCAAAGATCTATTAGTTTGCTCTTTTATCTGTAATAATCCTGACAGAACAAATAATATCCTGAGAAAAAAAAAAAGACTGGGAAAAAATTATCATAATCATTCAAAGTGAAGCTTTGGGAGTGAAAGTGAGAATAAATTCTGTTTGGATAAATTGACTGCACTCGCCGGGTTGGAGTGAGTGAATGAAGGGCCGTGGAGTGGATGGATACCATGGAAGCAGTGTCTGTCTTACGCACACAAACCTCCCCTCGTAAATTATCTTGAGCGATGTAGAATTTATGAGGCAGAGATATCTCACTGCCGGCCTATCATTTCCATGGCTCTGTCACCGTAATTCTCTCCAAAACTGCCCAAACCCATAGATAAAAACGGCCATGGCAGCGGCTACAGATGGAAAAGCAGAGGTGGCAAAAAATAGAGGAATAAGTGGATATGGGGAGGTGTTTTTTTTTTTTTGTTCTGGCTCAAGCATACACAACATCAGGAGTAAATATGCAGAAGTAGAGTAAAGCAAAGGACAAGAGTGACGGACAGAAATGCTGTTTATGTTGCGTGAAATTGGAACAAACCAAAAATTCAACGCTGACATAGACTACAGTCCGAAACAGTCAGGGTACCAAAGTATAATTCACAATTGAACAAGAAAGAAAATCAAAAGTAGTGGTTACAAAAAATGTAAAAAAAAAAAAAAATAAAAATAGGGACAAAGCTGAATTGGAATTACCCAATCTGGTTCAAATCAATTTTAATAAAGTCTTTGTTTGTTTGTTTTCTAATATTGGTTTATTGTATCAAATAAGAGAGCTGAACAGACGGTCACATCACAAGGAAGTAGTAGTAAGCCTAGTAGCTGTCAGTTATGGGCCTAATAAAAAAAGTACTCAAAGTACTAGCATTGGTTGTACTAACAGGAATACCAATAATCATCATAGCCCTTGCAGTAGGAGACAAAGTAGTTATAGTATAGTAGTAGTAGAAGTTATAGTGGCAGTTGTGGTGTTCTTCCTTGGTCTTCTAGTTGAAGTCTTCATAGTAGTAGTATTGGTAGTAGTAGAAGTAGTGGTAGTCATCATAGGTCTTGTGGTAGCAGTAGCTGATAGAACTGGTAGCAGAAGTAGGAGCTTGTATTGGTAGTACTTGGAGTAGTGATAGGAGAAGTGGCAGTTGTTATATGCCTTGCAGTAGCTGTAGTATTGGTAGATACAAGAGTAGTAATTAGGAGTAGGCCTGACTGTACTAGAAGTGGTAGAATGTCTTGTAGTAGTAGTGCTAATTGTAGTGGAGAAATTATCATAGTAGCTATAGGCCTTGTTGTTGTAGTTTTGGTAGTTTTTCATATTCTTAACAGTTGAAGAAGTAGCTAAAATAACAGTATTAGTTGGCCTTGTAAGAGTTTAAGTTGAAGAAGTAGTAGTGATAGTTATATAGCAGTACTGGTAGAGGAATTAGTAGGAGAGATGTACAAGAAGTAATTGTTGTACTAATAGTAGCAGCAGTAATAGTAGATGTAATAAATGTAAAGTATTAGTGTAAGACCTAGTCCTAATATTGGTATAATAGTATTGGTAATGGCATTAAAAGGCCTAGTATAAGTATTAATAATTAGTCAGCCTAGTGGTTAATCAGCAGTAGCCTAAGCAGTATTTTGCCTTGTGGTATTATTTAAAGTGGTAGCGGTTGTAGAAGTAGAATTTGAAGTACCAGTGGCTATAGTCCTCAGCCTAGCTGTACTTATGGTGTTATTGGGCCAAGTGTGGGTAGTGGTTGTAGACATAGTATTGTTAGCAGCAGTAAAAGCCTTTGTTGCAGTGATATTTAGGTAGTTTTAGTAACACCAGAAGCAATATAAGTATCTTGCCTAAAACTGAGATTTTTAGCCAGCCAAGTTTTAGTAGCAGTAGCGGGAGTAGGCAAAGTAATTACAGAACTAAGTTGTCTAGTAATAGTATCTGGCCTTGTGGTAAAAGTAGTAGAAATACCATGAGTAGTATTTGTAAGAGAATGTAGTACTGGTAGTAGTAGGTGAAGCAGTAGCTGTAGAAATGGTATTAGTAAAAGGGCTCAGTCTGGTAGTGTCCCTTTAACAACAATTGGAGGGTTGCAGGTTGAGCCTAGCTCTAAATGTCACATGTCAATGTGTCCTTGGGCATGACAATAAACCCAAAGTTGATCACACTGCTGCTTGGGGTGTAAATGTGTTAGCTAATACTGATGGACAACTACACAAGCTCAAGACCATTAACCATTAAGATCATTAACCAAATGTACTGGTTAATGTACTACTTCTGTTACTGCTAATACTCAAAATGCTATTAGGCCACCACTTTTCCGTCTTCTACCTCTACCAGTGCTACAAGTACTTCTATTTCTACATCCAAAAGCACTCCTTTAACTTTCAACACTCATAATCATGCCATTTAATATCATCATCTGTGTTATCAGCATTTTTCTAATATCAAACCTGTTCCCACTGTAAATTATACTTTAATACCCTGACCACCAAGGCTGCAGCTACAGTTAGTAGCTACAAAAGCAGAGAAATAAGTGAATAAGGAGTTTTTTTTCTGTCTGGAGCACACATTACATCCAGGGTAAATATACAGAAATAGAGTAAAGGAGAGGACAAGTGTGACAATTAGAATTTGCTCTGTTTACGTTGCGTGAAATCAAGTGTCAGGGGAATTTGTCGAATTGGAAGATGACTCAAATTGCCGCTGCTTACATCTTTACCTCGAGCTGGAGTGCCTCCCTGACTCGACAGTGGCTTTTCTTTTAAAGTACGTGTTTGTGCCTCCCTGCGTCAGTGGGAGTGTGTGTGAAGAGTTTGGGGGTGGGGTGGGGGGGCTCTTAGAGTGCTATCATAGAGTAGGTGGAGGACGGTGGAGTGTATCAGAGAGGGCAGTCCACACATGCTGCCCTGCGAGATTGGATTCTCACCCGTGAAATGTAAGCACACAGAGAAAACGCTCTCGCCACAACAACCTCCTATTTACACAGCAATTTTCCACTCGCTCGCGACAGAGTTAAATCGCATTTGTCTCCCTCGCCGTTGATACCACGCTGCCCCTGGAATTCCATTCATATCCAGTTAATTAGCACTTCCCTCTCCCGACGCCAGAAAGAGCAATCATTGGACGGAAAATGTGCAGAGTAATTTATTATTACAGTTCATTGAGGAAGCCGGAGAGTGTGGGATATTAGAATGATTACTCGTGTTTGTGCTCGTAGCACTTTGCATGAAAAAAGAAGTTATTTACCAAAACAGCTGGACAGATAAATTAGGCCCTTTTTTCTCTACATGACAGTATCTCCCACCACCGTGCTGTTTCAACATTTCTGGGTGAAAAGCGCCGTCTCTCAAGCCCTTCTTTGAAACATTAATTGCCATTCATTACAAGCTATTGCTGAATGATAACAATGTTGGGGGTTACAATTCTGAGTCATTAAATTAGAAGGAAGGGGATGAATGGGAGGAGTGGTCAATGGGAAAGCCTCCTCTCTGCTGAGTGATGACTGTGTGTTTGCAGTTAAAGGGTCAATTCGCTCAATTTAAGGGGGAGAATAAGCAGATTTTGCCACTTATGAGGGTAATTTGGTTTGATTTTCAGGGATTACTGCACCAATCTGTTTGTCAGTGAGGAGAATATATTTTTTCAGGTTGAAAACACACTTCATTTCTTTGTTTACTTACTTGAATTAAGATTATTCTTATATTTTAACGGACTAACAGGCTTTTCCTTTACATGGTATCTTCCAGACTAGACTTAACTTTACTAGCTGCATTGGTTTTCCATCAGGGATCATACCTAGTGCCTAGCGCAGTTTTTTTTTTTATCACTGCCAGCAGGGTTCAAAGCAAGCTGAGTCGAGGAAAAGTGAAACGCTGAAAGAAATCTTACTGTAGCATCAGTAAAAGTGGGTTAATTGACTGTTTAGTTGTTCGAAACCGTTCACTCATTCACTCACTCAATATTCCCTATATAGTGTTGATGAAATAGTGAACTCCATTAGGACTGACCGAACGAGATTTCGGACACTACACTGAAATTTTCTAAACATCATTGCGTAAGTGGATGTGCCAAGCATCACATAAACAACCCGGGCACTCAGGAGGATAACATGGTTGTATTGATGTATTGAAATTCTTGAAATGTCAGTGATGTGGAAGTTTGATTTTGTCATCTACTGTTTTGTGTCTCGATTGTGAGCTGTAGCAGCCCACGATAGTTTACAAGCTAACTACAGCTACTTAAAGCAAGCTAGCGAAGTAACAGTTCGTTGTATTTAGCTTACAAGCTACGAGTGAACACCCCTATGGTTCCTGTTGTTGTTTGGATGTTGCTAGCACAATTGCTGCTTCTCAGGCCCAGGCGGAGACATTACTTACATTTATAAACAAAAGCAGTGCCAATTTGAGCCATAGCAGACATCTTTCTCTTCTTCTTCTTCTTTTCTTTGCATTGCATTGTGGTATACGGGACTACAATATAGGGTACATCATATGTACACTCACATTTGCTGCGCATTGTGGGTATTTTATAGTGCACTATATAGTGAATGAAATTAACCTCAGAGAGTTCGAACAATGCGACAAAATGGCGAACACACTATATAGTGCTCTATCTCCGTGATAGGGAACGGTTTCAACACAGCTTTTGTCAAGCTCCGCCCTCTCCAGGAAGCCATCTTCTGTTAAGCCCTGCCCTCCTTAGATACTGTTACTAGGTTGGACAAAATCTTGTCACTGGCCTCTCTTCTGTCTGAAATAACTGAGAATTACTCTCTTTTCAGAGAGCTGTTATTCAGATTTAATTGATTTGATTATTTTTCAAATGTTGCCTCAAGTGAAAGAATGAAGACAAAACTGCTGTAGGGTGTAAAAAGAAAATCAAACTCTTTATGAATCTGTTAAATAATTACAAATAAAACCGCATTCATTTAGACTCTGCCTACACAGAAAGTGTTTGACTGTGCAACTTGACACCAGCTGCTTTGATCAGGGATTCTCTTATTGGTTGATCTTTTAACCAATCAGAAAACCAACAATGGGTCAATTACAAGGCTTTCGATAGCAACATGTTCTGCTATATAGGCTTTTGTTCATCCCCCAATATCTTCCAAAAGTTGCTTTGGTGGCATGATTTACAAGTATCACAGGCTTTGAGCAACACCACACCACACACAAAACACCCCCGAACTATCCCTTTAAGTTCACCGTATTCCCTAAAAACACAAAAGCCATTTCTTCATCAACTGGCCACACCAGCACCTGTAACACACACTCACTGCGATACCCAGTCGGCGGTGGATGCACGAGCCTGCGGAGGCTGTAATCTGTAATTTGTAAGTTCCATTTGTTTTTAACACACCAAAGCAGCGGTCCTGTGGGACCTAATAAAACCTCATAAGCACACAGAGAGGAAGCCCGAGGCGCTGCTCTTTCCCACAGATCTCACCTTGATAGATGATTTTAGAAAAACACAGAGGCGTGCTCCACTAACAAAGTGCTGCGAGAAAAAAGTAGTGATATTTAGACTCACCATCTGAGGGGAGGAAAAATGAGGAGAAAGAAGAGGGGGTGGGATGGTGGAGGGGGGGGGGTCTGAACTGGGCTAAATTACATGAGCTTCTCTCCTTTCTCACAGATTACCCAAAGCAGAGTAATCAGCTGGATACCTGGTTGGATGACCGTGGGGGAAAAGGGAAAAACAGTCTGAGCTTTTGTTTTCCCCCCTCCTGCTGTTCCTGAGACACAAAGCTGAGATTAACCAAAACAAAGGCCCATTTTAACTCTGAAGTCTGTCCTGTAATCATTTGTTCCACTGAGTTTCACGCACAGTATGTGAATTCTGCCACCAGGGGGCTCTCAATCGAATCAATAACAGAAGATTATGGTTCTTGTCACCATCAGAAAGGGTTCTTTTAACCCTTTGACTGGCATTGTAACCGTGCGGTTGACTTCTAAAACCTGAAATGTTGCTAAATGAAGAAGGAATACAATTATACCAACAACTGGTATATAATAATTTGTTGCAAATGCACTGTATTTCTTAGTTTGGAAGTCAAAGGATTAACATCTTTTCTCCTTGATATAAGACTTATTTATTAACATAGCTGTTGGTTCAGCATTATTTAAGCATGATTTATGTAAAACAGTTTTGTTGAAAAAAGTCATCGGCTAAAGAAAAGAAAAGAAAAAATATGCAGTGGAGATTTCCACAGGCAAACAGGAATCTTAAAACCCATCCATAGGCTTTTGTCGACAAAGTCAGGGACATGTGAGTTCAATGTATGCTATACAAATTTTTTTAATTTTAATTTTAAACTTTCGAAACATATCCAGTAGGTGATTATACAATCATTCTGCCAATCAAATGTTGTTGTAGGCAGTGCTACTGCTGTGGTGTAAAGTACAAAACGTGAGCCAAATTGTGCAGCAAGACCAAAAATATGTCAGAAATGGAGCAGAAATATCTTTTTCCATCCAGAAATGCTTTCAGGGTCATTACACATGGTCCCCTTGGACTGTTACAGTACGTAACACTTGAGAATTACATGATCATTACACAAAGGTAAGCTAATTAAGACCCAAAATATTGGATTAGAACAGTTTTATAAGAATTACAAAAGTTTGGCAGTAATGTTTCGCAGATAGAAAGAATATTTTGGCTTTTTGCATCATATGTGTTTTAATCGCGATGTTGGTGAGACGAAATGTTTTACATATTTTGCTTGTGCTTGTGCATAACATCCACCCTACAATTACACCTTATTTAAGAGCAAAAAAGTGCGTGTTATATAGGAGAAATTACAGTAGGTGTGAATCCAGTGATAGCCTGGGGTTACAAGGGCCCCTTGACAGGTGATAACCCACCCCTAAACCCTAAAACTTTAACTTAAATACACTAAAAGTGAGGCACAGCAAGTGTCTCAGTCGTCCATGTATTCCTCGATGTAAATAGTTTGGACACCCCTGCTGTTCATGCAATCATCAGGGGAATTTTTAAAATGGACAGTTATCTGAATGATTGATCGAACACCCTGCGAGAGGAGGGTTTCCCCTCGTGTTTAGTGATGAAAAGACAAACCATGACAACCTACTTTTGTAGAAAAGTATTAAAAAATGTACCCAGCAGGATATTGTCTGTGAGAAGCCACTAGGATAAGCTGGTTTTCACCTGAATCACTTTATATCACTGGAGGTCTCTTAAAACAAACGTGCCATAACTGGCAATTTCAACCCCCCAGCTCTGCAATCTAGAAATCATAATAATAATAATAAAAGGGCTCATTTAATCTGGAGAAACAAAAACAATTATGAAGGAGCCCAGGTGGAGGTCATCTCCTCTCTGCCGCACCTCTCCTCTTTGGATTCATCTCCGAATACCTGCGGACATTTTTTTATTTTCAAGGAGAACTTGAAATCAATTTCAAGCACCATTTAATTTTATACACCCGTACATGCTGACCCACAACAGCATAGTTCAAATATTGATCTTCTCCAGCGGGTGACCCAGTGTGCCTCTTAGTAGTCAAACACACGGTGCGGCTGCATCCTTAAAAAAAAAATGAGATCAGAAACCTGAAGGGAGGAAAGAACTTCTGAAGCCCCGTTTTGATATGAAGAATAATTCCCCCACACTTGGTTCCCATGCAACGCGCCGCCCGCTCCGATGAAGACGGATAATGACCTTTTGAAAAACAAAATTTCAGCGTTTGCCTGGAGATCTATTTGTCAGCAGAGTGTCTTCCGGCAGGCGGGGGGAAAAACACGCTTGCGGGAGCACAAGGAGAAGCGGTGGGTAGGTAGGTTGGAAGGTAATAATGCTTTGCTGTTCACCACTGCCATTAAGCCGCTGGTGATAAAAAGGTGCAGTGCTTTTAATGGCTTGTGATAGCTTCTTTTTTGCTTTCGCTGGTACGGCCACTCTGTTAACTCAGCACACGGAGCTAATACGTCTCATTTGAGAGGATCCCACTGAGAGGAGAATGCTTGAAGGACAGTATGAGAGTGACACTACATTATAAACATACTAATCACAGCTGGCTCAGATACCGCAGTAAAGAAATAATTGGACTCAAGCTGCTCTGGCTGCTTGAGCGTTTTAGCGTGCCATTTGCAGGATCCTCAGGACAGATTATCGTCCCGGGGTGAAGAAAAGGGGAAAAAAGGCTTCCACGCACGGGCGAGGTTATCCTCCTCTAAGTGTGGAGGAGTGTGTTATGTCGCTGGAGCTCCCGCGGTGTGTAAACCGGAGAGGTGTTGTGTCGTGTGTCCTGTCTCTTCGCCCCCCCACCACCTCCTCCAGCGCTCCGCTCGCTCACTCACGGTCTGCGTTTGGCCTAAAGGAGCGCTCAAGCGAACCGAGAGGCAGAGATTTCTAAACCAAGCGGACGTTCCTGAGCTGTATTAAAAGGCTTGCCGTGGAAATAAGGCCACTGCAATGCAGATTTGACAGAAGAGGGTGTCAACATCCCTCTGTGGCCAGCGGCCTTTGGCTGAACCTTTTCATCTCTGTGAATTAACATATCATACAACAGGCAAGTTAAAGGGATATTCCATCTGTGCAGCCTTCTAGTGCTGTTAGAAACATGCTCATAGTAAGACAACTGTAAGCTATGGAAGGCCAAAGGGGCAAATAAGCCAAAAAACAAATCTAAGTTGCCAGTTTTAATCTAAGAATAGAGTTAGAAAATATATTTAACTATATATATGTGTGTGTGTGTTTGTGTGTGCATATCTCTGAAAATTGCTCACCCTAATACTGTATTTTTATCTTTTTTTTGTAAATGCTAAGTATGAAGTGAAATCTAAGTTTTGGAAACCCCAAAAGATTATGTTTTTTTTGGCCAGCATTCGTCACTTTTTTTTGTTTGTCAGTCTGAACATTTGTCCATCTGTGAGCAAGATAACTCTTTTTTACATTTTTTAAAGCATTTGTTTACATTGCTAGATAGGCCAGTTTTCCACATTTCCGCTAATAACTCAAAAAGGTCCCAACAGATTTGGATGAAATATTCAAAGAGCGTTGGTCATGACACAGGTAGAACACAATACAATTCTGGTTGTGAGCTGAAAACAGATGCAGATCTGGGAATTTTTTAAATCATTTGTAAACACCACACTATTTTCTATAATTTTGCTAATAACTGAAAAAGTTCCCGACAGATTCTGATTACATTTCCAGAGAGTGCTGGTCTTGACACAAGTAAGAAATTATTCAGTTTTGGTTGTGATCCAAATACAGATGTGGATGTGGGAATTTTTTAAAGCATTTGTTAACATTTCGAGACAGGCCAGGTTTCCACATTTCGCTAATAACTCAAAACAGTCTCTACAGATTTTGATGAAATTTTCTAAGAGCGTTGGTCTTGACACAGGTAAGACATAATTCGATTGTGGTTGTGATCTGAATACAGATGCGGATCTGGGAATCTTTTAAATCATTTGTAAACATCACAAGATAGGCAAATTTTCTTTACTTTTGCTAATACCTCCAGAAGCTCCCAACAGATTTTGATTATATTGCCAGAGAGTGCTGGTCTTGACACAAGTAAGAAATTATTCGGTTTTGGTCGTGATCCGAATACAGATGTGGATCTGGAAATTTTTTTAAAGCATTTGTTAACATTGCGAGATAGGCCTGTTTTCCACATTTCTGCTAATAACTCAAAAAGGTCCCAACAGATTTTGATGACATTTTCTAAGAGCACTGGTCGTGACACAAGTAAGACATGATTCAATTTTCATCATGATCTGTACATGGATGCGAAACTTGTATTTTTTTAAAGCATTTGTTAACAATGTGAGATAGGCCAATTTCTCACATTTCACTAATATCACTCTGCTTGTTGATTGATATACATCATGATACATTATATCGTCACACCTCTATTGGAACATATACCCTATCATCACAATACTGCCTGTACACACCCCAATGAATAAGCTAACCAAATATAGAGTGTTTTGGGGCATTTCAGGGCTCAATCCTGTTCATATTGTTTCCTTTTAACTCACAGATTTCTGATTTTGTATTTTTGAGGTTTTATTGATGCTAATATATGAACAAAAGGGATTGCTTTATGTGATGAAAATAAAGGATCCACTTTATTATCATTTAAAAAATGGCTGAATATTATTTCTCTAAAGTACACCATCAGCTTACTTTTTCCAAAGAAGAGTATATTAGCATCTGCCGCCGTGTGAATGCTAATCCCTCACACTATAGGTCCAGAATATAGACCGCAGCACTTCGGGCTAACGCTCCACATTAATGACTGGAGGATATTTAGCATTATTGGCAAAATGTAAATACACATATATTGATGCACGGCACAGCAGCGTGCATGCAAAGGCCTGCGAGCCTCCACCTAAAGATGACAAGAATTCACATCCATATGGAGGCTGAAAAACACACATACTGTACGCTCGCATTACAAATACAGAGAGAGCCCCGGTGGAAAACCTCTGTTGCTGTGAAAATCTCCTGCACGCCGCCATTCTCCTATACAGGGAACAAATTTAATTTTGTTCCATTTACAAAGGTCTAGTGGAGTAAGACGGTGGGTAGCCTTAAGACAGAAAACACACACCAACACACACACACACAGAAGTCAGGCTGAGTGTGAAGTCTCTGCGAAGAACAAGGCAGCCCTCGCTCACACACCAAATGAAATTTCAAAATAAGCGACTGAGCTGTGATTTACAATTCTCCTCCGGGCCAGGAGAAAAGTGAGAAAACATTTCAATCAGCCCCTCCGCCTTTGTTATGCTGCTATGAATCAGCTGTTTAAGGGACAGAAACAGCTGAACGGCGCACACACAAACATATCGAGAGGTGCTTTCCAGAGCCCGTGAAATAGGGTTTTAAGTTTGTTTTCTTTTATTGTACCTGATTGAATCTGAGTGAAATGTGCTCGGAGAAATTGACTGAAAAACAACAAAGCTGGCTTTGCTTTATGATATAATGGAAATATTTGCAGTACAGCGTTTACCTATTACAACACAGCAGAGAGGAATCAGATAGGATGTGATGTGACAAATGACTAAAACATACAGTAAGATCTGATCTGACATCAGGGTGAGTGATGGAGAAAGGCTGGAGCATTTCTGTTTTTCTAATTTGATAAGAAGTCTGCGATCAAACATGGCTGCAAACTGCAAGAAAGTACATCAAAGTACACCAAAAGAGAAAAAGTAAATGCCCTGTAAAGTTATAATACTTAAATGTTTACATACAGTAAAACATCTCATACAAGGCCATCACATTTTAAGGCCTGGCACTGACTTTGTCACGTAATTCCACAAATAATTTGACACTAAACTACAGATAATTTTGGAAGAAAAGAGCAAGAAGCACAATAATTCACAGTAGAGAAAGACTGAATGGCTTTACCCTTAAGAGAAATAATATTTCAACTTTCAGATACCATAAAACCTCTAATACAAGCCCATTGCATTTAAAGGCTGAATATGTTTTAAAAGCCTGACTTTGTCCCACAATTCCACAACTAATTGTACACTAAACAGCAGATAAGTTTGAGGTAAAAAAGCAGGAAAGCACAATAAATGATGCATAAAAAGAGAAAAGGTAAATGGTCTTAACCTTTAAAGTTATAACACTTAAAAGTTTACATACTGTAAAACCTCTAATACAAGCCCATCACATTATAGGGCCTGATACCTTGTTAAAGCCTGGCTTTGTCCCACAATTCCAGAAAATAACTGGAAACTGAGCTATAGATAATTTTGAAAGAAAAAAGTATAACAAAAATACTTCAACTTTTACATACTGTAAAACCTCTAATACAAGCCCATCACATTTCAAGGCTGAGTATGTTTTTAAAAGCCTGACTTTGTCCCGCAGTTCAACAAATTAATTGGGCAATAGAGCGCAGATAATTTTGAAAGACAACAACAAGAAAGCAAAGTTAAAGCACAGTCAAAAAGAGAAAAAGAACATGGTCTTGACCTTAAAATTCATAATGCTTCAACTTTCCAATACAAGCAAATTACATTTCAAGGCCTGATACCTTTTAAAAGCCTGAATTTGCACCACAATTCCACAAATTGGACAATAAATTGCATATAATTTTGAAAGAAAAAACAGGAAACATAACAAGGCACAGCAGAAAGAGCCTTGCCCTGAAAAGTTATATTTCAGCTTTCACATATCGTAAAACCTCCAATACAAGCCCATCACATTTGAAGGCCCAGTACCTTTTAAAAGTCTGACTTTGTCTCACAATTCCTTGAATAACTGGACAATAAACCGCTCATAATTTTGGAAGAAAAGAGCAAGAAAGCACAATAAACCACAGCTGAGAAGAGAAAAAGTAAACTGCCTTGCCTTTTAAAATGTAATACTTAAAAGTTTACCTTCTGTAAAACATCTAAAACAAGCACATCAAGCTTTTAAAAGCATGAATTTGTAGCACAATTTTACAAATAACTGGACACTAAGCTGCAGATCATTTTGGAAGAAAACGCAAGAGAGCACAATAAGGCACAGCAGAAAGAGAGAGAACAGGCTTGCCTTAAAACTTATAATATTTCAACTTTCATATACCATAAAACCTCTAATACAAGCCCATCACAGTTTAAGGCCTAGTACATTTTAAAAGCCTGTTTTTTTCTCACAATTTAACAAAAATTAAACTCTAAATTTCAGATCATTTTGGAGGAAGAAAGCACAATTCGGCACAGCAGAGAGAGATAAACAGCATTACTTTACACTTTGGGTGTATTCTTCAACATACCATAAAGCTTGTAATAAGAGCCCAACTCATTTAAAGACCCTTTCGTCTTCACTGATTGAGTGTTGTGGCGAATTTTGATGAAAGAAGATAAATCTCCTTTAAAGGCCCTAATGCATTTGTGTAATTTGTTGTCCACTGGTAAAAAATAACTGACATTCACCTAACTCCTAAATGAATGTAGCAGTGATGTTATTAAACCTCCATTTTGACACTTAGCGACAACTTCCTGTGAGTCTTATGAACCAATCGGATGCACCCTTTTACTTCTTCTCTTGTTGTCCTGGCAGTGACATCCAATCAGGAGCTGCCAAAGGTCAACGGGGAAAAATATAGTGACCTGTTGGTTCCCAAAATAACTGAAATGGCATGTGTGAGTAATGCTATGTGGCCATTTGAAACATTTAAGACAGAAATTGTGCCTAATAGGGGCACGAATACTTCTATTTCTGGAGGAATTAATCTCTTAGCTGACTCTTTCCCATAATCCCCGAGGCCTGAGTGAACTGTATGCAGATGTGAAAAGGCTTGCAAGATTTAAATTCTGTTTTGTAGTTTGTTTAATTTCTTTAATCATATAACTTTCAACTTTAACTTTAAGCTGACACTAACACAGCATAAATAAACCATAGTTGATGTTGTCCAGGGTGTATTTAGCTTAACTGTGCTTGACAGGGTTGCGGTTTGATGTGTATTACATCTGGTAAGGCACCACTTCTCAATTAGCTTTGAAACATCAGTTTAGCATCAGTGATGGGTAAGGGTGTGTAATATTGCACATGTTCAATGGTCAGGGAAAGTATACGCTACCAAGTGTTCAAAAAATATAATCTTTTGTCTTATTTGAGGGTCGGGGTAGAGTTTCATCTCCAGTTTAATCAAACGAAGGCCTACTGGATCTAATATACGTCCTAACTTTCCCAGCTCTACATGATCGCCAACGCCCCCTAGCTGTTACACTCAAAGTGTTCGCTACCATCTCTGGAACTGTACAGAGGATCTTTAAGGGAAAAACTGTGTTTGGAAGCTCACTGTGTTGTCAATCTGTTTGGTATTTTGGGTCAAATACATGCCTTAAAAAAAATGGAAATGCTCCATTTTTCACTTCCTGGAGTTAATGATGTCATAGCTATACAGCTTCCACCTACATGTGTTTACTGTTCTTCACAGGCAGACACCACGCAGTTTTGAAAGTCCCCTCAATGACCTGTAACCCTTCCTCCCCATTCCCATCAGGCATTATTTGGGCAGCCAGTCAGCACATTATTATAGCCTCCTGTAGCGCCGCCCCTCAGATCCAAGCGTTTCCAAAGAAGAGGGAAAAAGAGCTGCATCTGATCCTCTACAGTAGCATTTATTAATTTCTATTAATTTAACAAACAGATGATGTAAACGATCAAACGCACCAGGACGTGGGACCTTAGAGCGCAGTGTTTTCTTTTTAGGACATTTTCATTTGTGAATCCAAAGTCATAAATCTGAAATTTATGTTTTTTCACCACATTTTCTTGATCGAAAAGATAGTAGTGATTATGTCAGACCTAAATTTTGACCCTTGGAGAAATGACCAATTAGGTTAGCCTGATTTCTTCTTCTGATTTCCTTGCTAATTTTTGTGATGAAGGCGCCCAATCAGGAGCAACCAAAGGGCAAAAAGAGACAAATAAGTCACCTGTCAGTTCACAAAAGATTAAAACAAGGAAATGTGAGTAACGTGACCCTAACATGTTTAAGAGAAACTGCTTCCAAAATTGGCCAAAATAATTCTATAGAGCAGAATACTGTGTAGAAGAATAACAGTAAATATGTAAATGAATTTCACTGTATTTTAATTTGCATATTTGATTTTTTTATCCTAATAGCTAAGTGTCGGAACCTTATTGAGACGAGAAAAGCTGGTGTGATTTAAGATTCAAATTTGGTTTCTGCTTTTGCATTTTTGGTCAAAAAACTTTTAATACATGAGTCTGCTATCAATACAGCATAAATATTCTGACAGGTCAGGATGTCCAGGAAAAAATACGTCTTCAACTTAAATATGATTAAAAAAGATCTGAGTATTATATGCATTGTGACAAATAAAAATCCAAGCAGACAAGAAAAAGCAGAAATTGGTTTGTTCCAAGGGTTTTTGGAATACCAAAAATCATATACAGTAGCCTATGAATCCTGCATTAATCAGGAACTATTTTCAGCGGCGGATTGATCCACATGTTTGCTCTTGTGTGCATTAAGAGTAGAAGGACAGTGATGTAGGATTGAGATTAAATAAACTACAGTGTGTGCTCAAGTTAATGAAGGAATATGTCACTGTGTGCAACAGTGCAGCTCATTAAACTGTGAAAGAAAGATTTATAGTCGCTCCTTCAATGAGCTTTGACGACAAAAAGAAAAATAAAGAACATAACCAGACTCGATCCTTTAAAGATGAAGGGAGCGTTTGAGCAGTGAGGCTCTAATAGCAGATCGAACTGAACTATTGTGTGCTAACCCTTCTCCCCAGGGGTCATAAATGTAGGGGGAAGGGTTGCCGAGTCCTATTTGAAGCCCGACGAGGCCTCAACTCATTTCTCAAACTCATCTCCGGCCTAACGAGAGCCCATGTAGGGACAAAAACCTATTAGGCCCTCCCCAGTTACAGACAGCATCTCCATTTACAGCTGTCAATAGTACAGCTTGGCCTACAATAATTATCCCCCAGGAACTAGCGGTCTCTGCGCGGCTCGCATTAGCCCGTCCCCTGGGGCGAGACCGGGCCCCCAACCTGAATCCTTTCGATATCTAAAGTCCCCGTGAATAGCAGCGCTTTGGGAGGCAGGATCAAGGCCTCAACCGAGGGGGAAGTGTGTCACGAATATTCCCAGTCCTCTCCTCGCTGCATCCCTCGCCTTTCACCAGATGTGTGTACGCGGGGGAGAGGCAGGGTTCCAGCACAGTCGCAGAAAAAGGATCAGAGCCAGTGGGAGGAGGAGGAGGAGGCCCTGAAACCAGAGAGAGAGGGAGAGAGAGAGAGAGAGAGAGAGAGAGGGAGCCAGGGCGATTCCTCCGGCGTAAAACCGATCGTCTTCTTTGGCGATGGTGACCCGAGCGATACCCAAGACGCGTGCAGTGGAAGAGAGAGGGGGAATTCAAAACAACCCCAACGGAGGAAGCCACAAAAAGAAATCAATACACGCAGCAATAACAATAGACATCAGCGCAGCCGAATGCCATGATAGAAAATCCAATTACAAATCAAAGAGGAGGCAATTTTAGCAAACGGCAGATCTTAAGATAAGTCCGAGGCAAAGACGGCGAGGAAGATGTGACACGACGACAATAACAACCGCTGCTTTTTCCTCTTTAGACGTAACTAACGCCCCGCTTCCCACCCAACAGCGCCGTCTTAGATAATAGAGTTACATTTACGAGCGTTGCCATATGCCCACCCAGTGCCTGGTAAATAGAAAATCCATGAGATGCCATGTTTTTATGGCTCGGAAAGACAGCTACTAACTACCATGAGCCAACCTGGGCTCCCCCCTCTTCCGTCAGCTTGGGTTTGTGCCGTAAATATATTTATACTTTAATACGGGCCTACAGCGGCGAGCACCACGTCCCGTAAAAGCCTCAGCACGCTGTAATTCATAACTCCCTCAATATCCAGCGCAGTAACTCACAAAATGAGCCCCCACAACACAAACTGACGGAAGGAGGAAAGTGACATCATCCTGCAGAGGGATGAAGCCGGTACACGGTGTGTTTGTGAGGCAGAGGGATGGGACACCTAGGGCTGGGCAGCATGGTCCAAAACTCATCCCTTGATTCATTGTAAGCTGAGTCTTAAACACAACATGCTTTATCTCTTTCTTTCTCTCTCTTTATTTTTCATCTGTAAGAATAAAATCAGTGGTTGTCAGAATACTGGAATTAGACTCTGAAATGATTCTGGTGACGATCGAAAGATACTGATACAAGCAGTTCTTGACACAAAATATTGGACAATACTTTGTCCTCAGTTATCAAAAATCATGCTTAAAGTCCTCCATACCGTCTAAATTGTACAAAAACACTGGAGGCGTTTCTGTATGTTGAGGTTTGAATATCTAGAGTCTTGTCTTTAGATAACCCTAATTTGTTGAATTACAGAAATAAACCATACTTTAGTTTTAAGGAAGACCATTACTCTAATGATCATTCATACTTAAAAAGACATTTATATTGGACAACCATGATTTGTTACACGATCTTAATTGGTAAAATTACAGGGATAAACTAAATTCAGGTTTACCGTAGACTGTTGTGATTGTCAGATTACAGAGATTTAACCATAATTCAGGTTTACAGTAGACTATCGGAATTTGATGAATTGCTTAAATACACCATGATTCAGGTTTAAGGCACCTTCAGCTTACAAAAATGACACAAAGGCCTTTTTGTGCTTAAACTGTTGAACACGTTTCAAAATAATACCATTTTCATGTTGGATGATTAAGCCGAAAAAAGTATATTAATTAACAATCATCAGTCATTTATGAAGCAAAAAAGAGAAAATACCGCCTATTTCGCCAACTTATAAGTTGTTAAAACTTGTGAGGCTGAGTAGCTTCATCCACTTTTCCAAATACGGTAACACAATGTGGAACCAAGTGCTGGAGTTTTCCCGTTTTTTTGAGAGTCAAAAACATTTTTGCAGTCTGAAATGTGAAAAAACATTGCAAACACATAAATAAAAGAGTAATCTTGAGTCACGTTTGTTACCAAAAGAGAGTGCTAGGACTTCTTCTTTGCTGCCTCCAATTATAGTACTTGACCCCTGATATTTCATGGGAACTTGTTAAGCAAAAGGACTAATGATATCAACTACTTTAGCTATTTGCTACCAATTCTCAACTGGAATTATTTTTTGATTCCCATGCCTAGTGCTGCTCCTGAGAGGTAAATTTCGTAACCTGAGCCAGTGAAAAAATGAAACAAACCTGTCCTGAAAGGAGCGAAACTTTTCTGAGATGTTTTCAGAGTTGTATTTTGTAAAGAAATGTCAAGTTCTGACAAAACTGCTGCTATAGCAGGCAGCAAAATGCTGATACCTATACAAGCAGCCATTTTTAATAATAGCTCAGAGTTGCTTCTCATTGTCTCACTACCAGGTATCGCCCTGTAGTCAATAAGCATCTAATTGTTTGCGACTTTTACCATACAAAACATTAATTCTGGCTAATTTTTTTGTAATTGAGTCATTTCATTCACTAAAAGCCTGACATACAACAAAGTTATAGGCACATACTTCGACACCATATCTTTTCGTAACGTGAGCCAGTGCGTAAAAGAAACTTGCTAAAACCTTTCAGGAAAGAAACAAGACTATCCTAAACTTTGAGAGATATTTTCATTGTTGTTTTTTTTTTGTAAAGAAATGTCCAGCTCTGACAAAACTACTTCTACAGCAGGCTGCACCCATGCCTGCACTTATACAGGCAGCAATTTTTAATAACAGCTCACAGTTGCTTCACACCGTCTCACCATTATTCAACAAATTTATACGCACATCCTTCGACACCATATCGTCTTTTCTTGCACAGCAGTGTTAATTTTGACAGCGCTTTTTAATTTAGTTTCAGTTACAGTCTTTTGCCTAAAATATCTTTTAGTTCTAGTCATAATTTAGTCATCTAAATTGTTTTAATTTTAGTCTAGTTTAAGTCGATGAAATTTCACAACATTTTAGTCGATGAAATCTACTGTAAGTTTAGTCAACTAAAATATGAAGAGTAAAGGGTAAGGCATTTTTTATGTTTCCTTGAAGTTCTAAAGTCATGTTTTGGATAAAATGAAACATCTAATAACCTTTTACTGAATGCTAGTAAAGTTTGAATGTATAAATTAACAGAAACAAATTTAACTTTTGTGTGAAATGCAGTCACCTTTATTTAGGCTACCTGGCAGAGCATCTCAGTTACAATACCAGAACTGACAACAAACAGTGAACCTGCTCTACATGAATATATCAATTCATAAAGAGAGTAGCTCTGATTGGATCGCTCCACAGCTTATTCCACTACCACAAAGCTAAGGCAGCTATGATTGGATGTCCCTCTTAACTCATCCAACCTTTCCACACAACTAAAGTAGCTGTGATTGGATATATTCCTAACTTGTCTCTACTTTCTACATGACCAAATTAGGTCTGATTGGATTAAGTCTCTGTCAAACATTTTTGTCTAGTTTTTATTTGTTGATGAAAATGTCAGTTAATTTCGTTTTGGTTTTATTAGTGACAGTCTAGTTTTCGTCAGGGGAAAAAAGGCTAAAACTATGACGAAAATAATTTGTCAACAATATTAACAGTGCGTTGCACAGGTATGTCCAGAAACTCCACATATTGCCCATCCTCAGTGACACCTCCACTTTTTAGTGTAATCAGAAGTCCACAGTTCTCCCTCCACGCAGCGGGGAGTCTCTTCTTGTGTTAATGAAAACAAACATTTAGCCTGGCTATAACGCGCTGCAGCCGACAACAAAGAAAATCAAAGCAATGCACATGCACCCGAACAGGGCTGCACACAAATAGAGCAAAGGTATGCTTCGCTAATCTTTTATGTAATGAACTCCAGTCTTCCTGTGATATCATGCGGTGCCATGTTCGCACATAATAAGCAAAGCTGTTCGAATACCCCCACCCCACCCCCCCCCCAAAATTAATACAGTGTCTTATTTGAAATGCAAACAAACTGCGAGGCCAGAGGCTATCACCTCAATCTATTCCCCTTCTGTTCTCTGGCTGTCATCTCGCACGAGCCCACGCCGCAGCCTGTGGTGGGGCGGGGGGGCAGGAATCCTACGAAGGATGTGGGAGGGGGTTTGAAGGGGGGGGGGGGGGGGTGCAGGCCACTGTGTGATTCAGAGGGTTGTTTCCCCCTCGCAGGATTTACCGAGGAAAAAAGAGAGAGGAGCAAAAGCTGCTGATACATTAAAGGGATTTGAGACAAAAACTGAGGAGGGGTTATGAAAACAGCACACAGGAAGTGTCGGTTTCAGCTGCGACTCGGACTTTTACAGCAACATACTGTGTTTGAACACACGCACGAGCAGGTGCACAGTGAAGAGGCTTACTGGACGTTTGGAGGATTTGGATGTGAGAAGGATGAAGCGGCAGGTAAACCCACTGAAAGTCTGTTAGCTCGCATTTTAGCTCGAGTTCAGGAGGCCTTTCCACAGCTCCACACAAACACTATCAATAGAAGTAAAACAACATCAGTATAAACACATTAAAGCTATAAAAAGTTATCACTGGTGCCTATAAATATGAAAACAAAGCGACCAATTTGAATGTTTGTTTTTGCTGATTGGATAACAGCACAGCTCCACCTGTAACACCAAACATGACTCATCAAAATGCAACCTGTAAGTGTGAATTATTAAATTACAGAAATAACTGTAATTCCAGTTTACAGTCTATTGCTGTGAAATCACTTAACAGGATGATTAATGTAAAGTTACAGTGAAACACTGTGTCACCAGTTCTGAGTGTAGACAAATAACAGAAATATAATTTAACTCAAGTCAACGATACTATGGTTATTAGTGAAATTAAAGAAATAAATCATAATTCAGGTTTACGGTAGACTATCGTAACTTATGGAATACAGGATATAATAAATCAGTTTTATGGTAGACTGCTGTAAGTTGTTGAAATGTAGACATAAACCATAAATCAGGTTTACAGTAGACTACTGTTATTGTAGAATTATAGAAATAAACCATAAGTAATTTGTTGAAATACAGAACTATATCAGAATTCAGGTTCAAGGTAGATGAACATAATTTGTTTGTTGAATAACAGAACTTCATTGTAATTTAGGTTTATGGTAGACTAACTTAATTTGTTGAATTACTGAACTATACAATTATTCAGGTTTACGGTAGACTATTTAGAGCACATTTTGCTCAAATTAGACGTTTAATTATTAGGTTGTCAATACACAATAAAAGCTTAAATCTTAGAGTATTAGCAGAATTTATAGATAAATAAATAATCACTTTGGATAAATAAGGCCTTATTCCTATTAAAAGTCCAGACAAACATCAGATTTAAAGATTCAAAAAGCTAAATTAAGGCCTAAATTGCTTTTAATAAGCAAAAATATCTGCCAATGGAGCAGAAAAACTTTTACCAAAGTGTGTTGCAGTTTGTATTTGGGCAAGTTAAAAGATGGCAAAAGCTTGAACCTCAACAGTTATAATAGTATAACATAAAAGAAACCTGTTTTATTACCCTAATCTTTATAATATGCATCTCTTTTTAAGATACTAAAAGCAAAAGCAAGGCCTGGACAGCTTAAAATGAGTCAAAGTAGCTACACATGCAAGAAACATCGACCAAACATGCTTCAAGTGGTTTCTTTCAAATTAAAGATTGTGCATTTTAAAGTATTTTAATGATTTTACAATCACAAAATAGCCCCTGTTTCTCCATCAGTGAGACAGAAGCAGAATCTCAAACAGATCAAACTGAATTATCAGCTTAAGTGTAAAAATCTTGTCATTCTTTCCCCTAAAGTGGATGAAGTGACCCTTTAAATACAGCAGGGGTCATGACATCAAGACCTGGAAGCACTAATGCTGTGAGTTAATTTTACCTTTAAGGCCCTAAAATAAGACGCATCAACTAACAACACACGTAGAAAAATGTAAAGTTATGAGGCACAAACTTAACAAGCATTTATTTACATTTTTTTTCAACATAGTCTTTTTTCCTTCTACTATCATTCAGCTTTATTTTTATGTTTATATAAGTGCTTAATTTTACTCACTTCTTCTTCTTTAACAATTAAATTTCATCTAGTAGGGGGACAACTGTTTATCTTATCTTATTCTTATTAATAAAGCTTTATCTTATCCTTTGTTATTTAAAGCCAAGCAAAACTACTTTTTCAGTGTAATAAATGCAATATTTTTTTTATTTTTTTTAAAAAATATTTTACTTATAGGCCTTTTTTGATCATTCCAACTCATTTAGTGATACAAATACAGGACATTTTTAAGAAAAAAGACACCAATCACACTGATAATTTCGTTAAAGAACTGAATAAATCAGAATAACAGATGTCTGTCTGTCCTTCATATTTACAATACTGATGTTTGAATTTAGCTTGTGGGCCAAACTGAGTGTAAAGGGAGGGATTTCCCATCCCTACCATTAATGCAAACTCATCACTCAGCATTCGCTACAACAACAAGGTCTGTATTGCTTGTTATCCATAAAAACATCCAACAGTGAGCTTAATTTTACATTTACGCCCCAAAATAAGATGTTTAATCCAACCTACAAACATGGGAAATTCTTCAACAAGCAGTTTGAGGCCTTATTTTCACCAATCAAGTCTTTAAAAAGGTGTTTATTTCGATTTTTTACTCCAGTTTGACAGGATATTTAAGACCAGAAATTAGACAAATGCATTTTTCTAAGATTTGAGTTGTTGCCTTCAAAGTGTTTTTAATCCAACGCCAGATGCTCGTACATAAAAGAGAATAAGAAAATCATCTCCCGCTCAATTAAAGAGGAAATACTGAATCTGAAATATCCGTTAAATGTCAGAGATGTTTGCAGATCAGCCGCCCGAGGGGGGAAATCATCCTCTGTTCCGTTTTGTCTCCGCTAAATACACCGAGCCCATCGCTTCTAAAACCTGAGAATACAAGTTTGTGTGGGTGGTGATGCCACCTGGCCGTCCCCACGCCCCCGCCAACCCCCCCCGGAGGTGCCCGCTCTGGACAGATGGGTGGGAGGAGGTGAGGGCCATTACAGTGATGGTGGTGAGGAGGATGGGTGAGGAGGGGGGAGAGAATGAGAAAGCAGGAGTTTCCAATCGCGAGGGCCCGTTATTCCCCCTCAATCAGCTGCTGTAACACACACTGTTTACTGCAACACATGCTGCCGGTAGTAAAAACTGAATTGGATGCTCGACCCCCACACACCCACATCCCATCATCCCCCCCTCCCCCACCACCACCACAAGCGACGGCGACATCTCCAAGTTGTGAATTAAAACACGTGAATAATTCAGCGGATCAGACGTGCTCGCACGCTCTCTTTAGAGTCACCTTGTTGTTGATTTTTTTTTTTTTTTTTTTCACTCGCCTGTTATGAGGAAAATTGCAGTCTTCAGGTTTCACAAAACAAGGGGATCAGTGACAGAATCAATTTCCAAAGGAGGAGGATGAGAAGCCAAAAACAGCAAAGAAAATCAATGTTAATTTGCAGGGATGTATAATTATTCTGAGTGTTGGACTACTAGAAAAATGAAGGGGTGTGGAGGAGATTAAAGCTCGCTGTGGGCCTTCTGATAAACAAATCTGAGCATGAAAATAGTCATTTTTAAATGTTGTTTACGTGCACTTATTCTGCTCTTCTTCAGTACAAATGCTTTTATTTAAATCATCCTTGTTAACAGAGATATAAAGACCAGAATCTGCTTTAAAATGAAGCAAACTAAAAAAGAAATGACCAAGAATTCAACCTTAGAGGAAGCTTTTTTGGTTTCACGTCACCAAATTTAATGCAATCAGAGTGCAGCTGCAGATGGATATTTAGCATAATCTACTCCAGCAGTGCAACATATAATTTCCTCTATTTTGTTTATGTAATCTTGGAGGCCTTGCAGCTTGCAAACTTCCATATTTACACATGCAAAGGGAACTCTTCTCCGAATTTTAGGTTATAATTCTCAGCTCTGTTGGGGTGAGATTTGGGGACGAGGCTTGCAAGGTGTTAGGATTTTTCTTTGCAGCATTGTTAATGCAAAAAACATAGCAAAATGTGTGAGAAGTTGGGCTAAAAACTACAACAAAAAGTCATTTTTTTTTGTCTGTAATCTAAGTTGCACAGTAGCAATGCCAGATACTATTGCAGCTTTTAATTTGCAATCTTACAGTCAGGATTGTGGACTTGAGGCCTGTTCTGTATAAGAAAAAATGACAAAAATTGGGAAAAAAATCCCAACAAGTCCATTTAAACTCTTGATATCACCATTAGTACTATGTTTAATGTGAATTTGCAATATATTCTGCCTTTTCTCTCAATGAATTTGTAATATTTACCCTCACATTTGGCTTTATCGTCACTTGACTTCATGCAAAGAGGATGTTAAATGCAGCAGTGCTAGTTTGGGTAAAATATTGTGATTGAGGAAAAAATAGATATTTATTGTGTGTTTATGACAAGAAACAGCAGAAAACAGGCTCCGTCTTAGCAGCAGAGATGTGATGAGGATGCATGATCCTGTCAAAACTAACCTGGAAAGACATTTCAAAACATAATGAGTCATGACGTGATGGATGAAGACAAACTTCACGGTCCCTGCGTCAAACAAAAAAAATGTTAATTCCCTGTAAAAAAGGGACTTTCTGCCCATAATGTCACATTTAAAATATTATTCAGCAAATTCCTGTAGGCTTTTAAATAGGAATAACAGTGAAACTTTACCATCATAGTTCGATTATTTTTAAAATTTCTGTGCACACTTGTTTTTGTCCTGCGTTTTTTTGAGGAAAAATATACGACACATTCCCATTTTCCATATTTGAATTGTTATAAAATGTGTTATAAATGCAAAAGCTTGCTTTAGCTGTAAGTGTGGCTAAAATCAAAATGTTTCAAGTGAAAGTGAACAAACTTCATGCTCACTGGACTGCAGGAGAGTGTTATAGGTTGGTGCAAACTGTACTCAAGCACCATGTTATTCTTTTATCATAACTTGGATGAATTTTAACTTTTTGTATAACTTGCAGAGTCATGTGTAGCCTCACTGAGGAGTCATCTTTTCACAAACAAACTGCTTCATCATAACAAAACTGAGCTGAGAAAACTGATTTACAAACACTGTAAGGCCCCGAAGTAACACAAAAACACTGATTTACTGCTTTAATTTCATAAAAAAAGAGAAATTTCTGGCTGTGATGTAAAATGCATTGTGAAACATTAAGGAAATTTACTGTTTGCAGCACTTCTCTGACGACTAAAGTGACGCACGCTGCTATTCTCCATATTCCGAATGTCTTATGCATTGTGATAAATGCAAATGAAAGGGATAAAACACTTTAAAACATGTTTCACGTGATGCTGTTTTATGCTTGAAAATGTAAAAGAATGTAAAAAATTGCATGATGGAGCAAGAAAGCAGCATCTCTTAGTGTTATATTTTTGATTTTCTTTGATATTGGGACAAATTTGAACTTAAGAAATTGTAAAGCAAAACAAAAAATGCAATCATTTCAGCTGTTCTGCCTCAAAGACCTCCATTTAACAGACAAACTGCTTCATTCATGCAGCAGAGACGTGATGAGGATGGATGATCACAACAAAACTGACCTGAGGAAACATTTCAAAACACAAGGGGTGACGTGATGGATGTATATAAACACTGAAGACCCTACATAACACAGAAACTCTGATTTAAGCAGATTTTCTATAAGGTGGGATGAATGCAAAGGAATTTCTATCAGCTCTGCTCTCAACAACGTAAATAAAAATAAAAAAATAATAATTCTTTAAGTGTAGTTTTTTAATTTTATGTTTCTGATTTTTATATTTATAGTGATGCACATACTGTTTTTATACTTGATCCATGTTTTATTTATCACTGCTGTCCCCTTTGCTGCTGTAAAAGAATGTAAAAATTGCACATTCTGTTCAAACACCAGCACTTTTTGTGCAAATATTTTCTTTTCTTTAATATTGGGACAAATTTGAACTTTAGAAATCATACAAACAAACCAAAAAACGCAGTATTTTCAGCTGTTCTGCCTCAAAGACCTCCATTAAACAGACAAACCGCTTCATTCGTGCAGCAGAGACGTGATGAGGATGTATGATCACAACAAAACACAATCATTCATGACGTAACACATGCACACATACACCGCATGACCCCTATGTGCCACAGAAACATGAATACAATGATTTAATTCTCGCCTCTCTATTTAAGTCTTAGGCCTGCACTTTTTGAATATCAAATGTGATGCGTGCAGCTATCGCAAATATTTTAATTATGGTTTAATGTGATAATATAAAGGAATCTGTATTATTTCTGCCATTTGCAGCATTTGTTTCTTGTGAATCAAGCTGATCTGACAGCATCAATGTGTTATGAAAGGGTATCAAATGTGCACATGCCGGGTAAGAAAGCAGTGTCAGTTTGAGTAGAATATTTCTGTTTTAATTGGGGTCAATTCAGACTTTTGCGATCACAAGAAATTGCAATAAATCATGCACCCCTGCTGTGTGGACTTGTATTTCAAAGACAAACTGCTCCATCCTGGCATTGGAGGCACGATGAGGATGTATGATCCAAACCAAACTGACCTGAGAAAACATTTCTGAACACGTAAGTCATGATGGATGCACTGCATGGTCCCAACATCACACCAAAACCTTTATTTAATATCGTTACATCCTGACAAATACTAGATTTCTGTCTGTGATGTGAAGAGTTACAGGCAGGTATGTGGTAGCTTTAATATTACAGTCAATTTTTTCCATCATTATTGCATTATTATGGACTTTAGGTCTTTGTCAGGCCAAGTTATAAAAAGTGATAAATGCAAAGGAATCTTTGAATACAGCTACTCTGAACATGTTTCTCTATAATCCAGATGCTTTGTGATCATTTAAAAGCATGTCTAACAGGCATGTTACGAGTATGAGAGCAGTGATTGTTAGTGTAAAGTAATTTCTGATTTGATGGGGGAATATTCAGACTTTTGGTATTTTAAAAACATACAAATATCTTTAAACCTTCGTGCATCACTGCTAAAAACTGCTCCATCCTGGCAGCAAAGATTTGATAACAAGTAGGATCCCAGCAAAAATGACCTGAGAAAACATTTCCAGAATGTACACATGCACAGCAGGGTCTCCACATCACACAAAAACCTTGATTAAATGCTTTAATGTACTTAAGCTTCAGCATATGTCTGTTCTCTCACCATTATAACATAAACAAATTTGCTCTTTAAGTGTATTTTAGTCTTAGGCCTGCACTTGATTGGACAAAAATATGATGCAACATTAATTTTCATGATGATAAAGCATGTGATTAAGCAAAGGAATCTATGTTATCTCTTGGTGTGGCAATCTGCAACATGTTTTTTGTGAATTCATCTGCTTCATGCTCATTTTACTGAATGAAAATATTGTGAAAGGATGTCGAATAAAAGGGTAAGAAAGCAGTGCTAGATAAGGTCAAATATTGTCCATTTTAACTGGTGTGTTTTCAACCTTTTTGCTATTGTGAAAACACACAAGTAACTTTAATATATCGTGTATCTTTTCTGAAAATTCCAGTAATTCAAAAAGCAGGTACTCAATCCTGGCAGTAAAGATGTGATAAAGAGTATAATCCCAACAAAACTGACCTGAGGAAACATTTCTGAAGAGAATCAGTCACACACATGCACTGCATGGTCCCTACATCACACAAAAACAGTGATTTAATCTTTTAATGTACTTAAAAAAAATGACTTTCTTGTTCAAGATGAAGGATGCAGTGTGAAAACTAAAGGCAGCAGTCTATTCAGGCTTTGATTTCTGCTCTCTCACCATCACAACTTAAATATATTTGCTATTTAAGTGTATTTTAGTCTTAGGCCTGCACTTGATTGGACAAAAATATGATGCAAACATTAATTTTCCATTGTGATTAATGCAAAGGAAGCTGTGTTTGCTCTTGGTGTAGCAATCTGCAACATATTTTAGTGAATCCATCTGACATATGCTCTTTTTACTGGATAAAAATATTCTGAAAAGGTCTCAGATAAAAGGGTAAGAAAGCAGCGCTAGTTTAGGTCAAATATTTTGTATGTTCAGCCTTTTTGTTATGATGAAAACACCCAAAAATCTGCCCCAGTCCTTTGCTAAAAACTCGTCTTTTCAAAGACAAACGGCTCCATCCTGGCAGTGGAGGCACGATGAGGATGAATGATCCCAACAAAACTGACTTCAGGAAACATTTCCAAGCACAATGAGTCATGACGTGACAGATGTACACATACACCGCATGGCCCCCTACGTCACGAGGACCCCTAAATCCCTGCTCTGGTTTTGTCACAAAAAAGGAGGGCAGGCTGCAAACGGCGATGAAGACGAAGGGAAAGGAAGAATGGAAACAGTTGAAGGCTTTAAGCCTGAAGAGGTGAACCCCCCCCTTTTCATCACTTGTCTTCTCCATCCACAAAGAGGCACGGGGCAGAGGGGGTATGGGTCAAGGGTTAGCGAGGGGGTGAAAGTACTCAACACCGAAGAAGAAGAAAAAAGCCAGCGCGATGCTATCACGTGCCGGCCGAGGAGGGAGCGCGCGGAGGAATGAAAAAAGGCACGGAGAGCGAGTGAGTGAGTGAGAAAGGGAGGAAGGAGGGAGGGGAAGGACGGGGGCGAGCTTCATTCAAGTCTTACCTCGGGCAGGTAGAGGAACGCGGGGGGACACTGGAGCGAGTGAGGTAGCATCCCGGAGCCGGAGAGCAGCAGGCAGCCGGAGTTGGCCATGGAGCTGAGGAGCGTGGGGTGACGGGACGCTTTGCGCATTTAGCAGGGAGATCCTTTCTTTCGCTCTACTCTCTCTCTCTCTTTCTCGCGTGCTCCCACTCTCTCTCTCTCTCTCTCTTTCTTCGGTTCACTTCCTTTCTTCAGCCTCCTCCTTTTAAATTTCCCCTTTTCTGGCTTTTGTGTCTCTACTGAAGATGTAGCAGGGATGAGAGCGATGCGCAGACAATGTGCATGTTCCACCTTTATCACTGATGCTCCCTTTCTCTCTCGCTCTATTTCTCGCTTTAGGTCTCTCTACCCCCTCTCTCTCTCTCTCTCTCTCTCTCTCTCTCTCTCTCACTATCCCTGGCGCGACTCTGTTTACTTTGAGCGTGATAAAAGCCAACATAAGCATTCAGACACAGAAAGGGGAGGTTCTGTGCATGCCGAGGAGGAGGAGGAAGAAGAAGAAGAAGGGAGGGAGGGAGGGAGGAGGGGGTTGGGTAGGTTAGGGTGGGGTTATAAAAGTGGTGGTAGCATGGGTTGAAGGGGGGATGGTGGTAGTGGGGGGTTACTGATGAAGTCCCCGATGGATTCATACATCAAACAGGGGCCGGCTGAATAACAGAGGGGATGCGGATGACATTAGAACAGCTGATCCTGGGCATTAGCACCTCGCGGGACTCCGCACGCTGCCTTTTAATTGCAGGGGGGGGGCCCACACTGCACATAAACACAACCCCCCCTCAGTGGGGCAGCACCACCTCCCTCGCTTTCTCCGTGCGTGTTCGTGTGCTCAAGGACGCATACTGTATGGCATGTATAACAGAAGAAGAAGAAGAAGAACCAAGGGGGAAAAAAACAAAAGAAGGCTTCATATTTGTCCCCGCCACACTTGCTAATGCGCATCCAGCCATGCATGATCCGTACCGCACGCTAAACGGTACAAGCAAAACAACTCAGAGCTTTCCTTTTAATGTATCTTTTTGATTAAGTCTGTTTGATTCAGCCGTAAAAGGAGCAGACAAAGAGAATGCACAAGACGTGTTGGTTACATCACAGGCGCTGGTTGGGAACGGAGGCTCCATTACCTTTACGGCGAAGAAAAATGCAAGAAATCAAACGCTAATCCTGGCCGACGCAGCCCATACGTGGAATACTTGCTGTCTCGGGAGACACTTGGGACATCATCAGCAACTTCGGGGGGTCTTCGAGGGGTCCCAGTGGTAGTTCTTGAGCTCTTATAATTCCAAAAGAAGCTTCATGCTGGGGTCAACACATGCAAAAGGGGTAAATTATGTAAAGATTGAGAACTCACTGGTCCTAAAAATTTATAAAGTTTGTTTTACCACTTTCCATTTGTGATGCCAGCTCAATCTATCCATCATCTATACCTCTTATCCCTTTCCGGGTCACAGGGGGCTGAAGCCTATCCTAGCTGACATTGGGCGAGAGGTGGGGTATACTCTGAACCAGTCGCCAACTGATTGGCCACATATAGAGACAGGCAACTATTCATGCTCACAAAGGCAACTTGGGATCACCAATCAACCTAATGAGCATGTTTTTGGTCAGTGAGAGGAAGCCAGACTTCCCATGCACAGGGAGAACATGCAAACTCCACACAGGGAATCAAACTAGCAACCTTCTTGCTGTGTGGCAAGTGCACTATCCTCTGCGTGCCACCCTCAGCTTAATTCAGGTTGACTCAACTTCACTTTAAGAGTGCTTCTTCTTGTAGGTTGGTTTGTTTTAGTGCTGCTGCGAGAAACTGCTGTGGACTCAAAATTCAACGTGAAAAACGAAAAGTGAGGGGATTGTGTAGCTGGCTCTTGTGTGAAGGAATATGTCCGGGCATATCTTTGGCCTATGGTGAGCTAAAGTCACTACCACCTCAAGAGAGGGGCATGGTCAGCCTGTACTGAGCAGGGCTGAAACACAAGGGTTTATGGGCTTGCCAAAATCTATATTTAATGATTGTTGGCACAAATCTTCAAAAATATGTTGTTAAGACATCTCATACTATCCTAAACTTGATTAAAAAGGGTACAATGTGTGACTTTATGTTGAAGGAATATATCCAGGCATATCTTTGTGGCCTATGGAGAGCTGAAGCCACTTCCACTTCTAGAGAGAGGCTTGTTCAGCCTGTTTTGAGCAGTGCTAAAACGGAGGGGTTTATGACGATGCTCCCAGATTTAAGTAAGTATTATTGGTGCAAATTTAAAAAAAAGTTCCTAGGACATTTCATACTAGTGTTAACTTGATGAAAAAGGGGACAATGTGTGACCTTTTATCGGTAATATTTCATTATTATTATTTTATTTTTTATAACAGTCTTTTAGGACCTATATCAGGTAGTCACATGGACCTCAGGAGCATGCAGCAGCTAGGATTTTTTTTACTATTTCCTTTTCAACCAGTTTGCTTCATGCTAACTTATTTTTTTATTGTTTGGCCTTACTGTAACTTTATAAAAGGAAATGCATTTCCTCCTGTGTTGCAGGGTCAGCAACAGTCCTGCCATCCTCCCCTGGTGCTTCAGCACTGGGAAAAACCCAAACACCCAATCAAATGGTTTCATCAAACATGATCACAGCTCACCTTCACTGTGTATGTAAACAAAGTGACACAGCTTGGACTCTAAACCTCTACAGCGCAGTGTAGTTGCTCTTACACTGTTGATCCTTTGATTCTTCGTAATTCAGTCAACTCAAGTCAAGATGATTTGTGCCACAACGCAATCACACTACGCCTCAGAGGGCTATAAGGTCTCTATAATATACATCTTATTCTATATTTAGAACCTTGAGTGTGATGCTGTCTCGTGTAAAATGAGGATGGCCTGGAGCTAAGAAGGGGATGGGTATGGAGCGATAGACAGAAAGTCTTCCTTACAAGATGGTCTGTTTGTAAGGATGACTGTACATAGCCTTTCATGATGATGTTTCCCAAGTTGTAAGATAAAACAACACAGACAATAAGATCTCCTTTAGCAGAAATAATACGACTATGTTTGTAATCATCTTTTTTAAAATGACAGGTACCCCATCTCAAACAAACAAAATCTGCCAACTGGAGCACACCAGGGATGCGAAGCAACCAAATGTTAAAGTTTGCCATGATGATAGCAAAAATCAGACTCTGAAATCTGAATTTATATCATGGCAACATTTTGATTACCATACATTACAGGAAATCTCCAACACATGATCCAAAATGCACAAAAGCAGTGGTAGTATTTTGGTTCTGAAACTTTGTCAACATTTATATCGTTCACCTTGCTTGTTTGAAGTTGGCCCTCCTTTTGCCTTCAGAACTTCCTTAATCCCTTGTGGTATAGATTAAACAAGGTGTTGGAACATTCCTCAGATATGTTGGCCCATGTGCATCACACAGTTCCTACAGATTAGTCAACTGGACATCCATGATGCAAATCTACTATTCTCTCTCGGATTGAGATATGGTGGCAGTGGAGGGCACTGAAGTATAGAGAACTCATTGTCATGTTCAAGAAACCAGTTTGAAATGATGATCTTCCTGCCATGGTGCTTTATCCTGATAAAAGTAGCCATGAGAAGATATGTGGTCTCAAAGGACATGGTCGGCAACAATACTCTGGAAAGCCATGCTCAAGCAATGCTAGTTCCAAGGGACAAAAAGAAAGGCAAGCCTGAAAATGGTTGTGCGTGGAAATCCCAGTAGATCAACAGTTTCTGAAATGCTTAACATCAGCCAATCAAGCATCTTCCCCATTTGGATGCTTGGTTCTAGCTTCAGCAGGTCATCTTGACCATATCTACATGCCTTCATGCACTGCATTGCTGCCATGTGATTGATGATTAGCTATTTATGTTAACAAGCTCATGAAAGGGTGTACTGCTCTTCAACACAGGAGTTGATAACCGGGGCACTGAAATCATCTAAAGGAGTTGGGATGCACCCCTTGTACAGAGAAGGTCGTGGTCTTCCAAACAGGCAGACTTGGTTCAAGTCTCACCACTGGCTCCTAACCAGAATGTTAATCCCTTAATTCCTCGCTTTCCTACTATCCTATCACAATAAAGACTAAAAGACAAAAAAAAAAATCAACTTTAAACTTTTATTGATAACTCTAGCATCCTCATACCTGAAGGGAACAGTACGACTATATTCATTGGATTGTACCTGGCATTAAACTTCGGTCAGCTTGGCTAAAACACCAGATCGTTTTACTCATCAATCTCCCCTAACTGCCTATCAATTCGGCTTTTTCCATTTGATACTACTTTTTGCTGGAAAACTAAAAAGCAACTCAAAGGAAAGTTTCCAGAATTGACCATAAAGTGTTGCCGAGATTGTCCTGTTTGAAACCCAAAGACAATTTTTAGACTGCTATATTTGACAAAATCAAACTAAGGACAGAAAAAAAAAAAAAAAAGAAGAAGTGTTATTTTACCTGTGATTAAACCTTGTGATTTTGGTGCTTTGGCGAGAGAAACAGAAATATCAGAGTCCTGCTGTGCGGGCCAGGCACAGTGGGACTTTGTCTCCCAATGGGATGCTCCCTTTGTGGATTAAATATCTCTTAGCTGGCAGAAGGGCGGAGCATGACCCATAATTAAACTTACGCACTACATGCATAAAAATAATGCTACCTCTCTGTTACGCCGTCCCATCAATCTGAACATATCACTGAATGTAGTAACTGTTATTGCCATGATTTTACCTTGTAGCCTGCTCTCCTTAAGCTAAGGGCCCTTTACTATCAGTCTGAATGAATACCCTGATTTTATTTTGGAATTAAATTGCCAAATTCTTGCTGATTTCGATGATTCAATATGAACTTATCCATCAGAAAAAGGAACTTGCCATATCTCAAGAGAAAGCTTCCTTTATGTTCCCCAAAAATTCCCTCAAACAGTCTGATTTGTGTGTAATTTGTCGACTATCTGATCCAACTATCAGTCATTGTAGATATCTGACATGGTTTTTAGGCCGAGCAGTTTGGCATTGCCTGCTAAGAGACAGAAATCCACCTCTCTGTCTCTCCTGTGTGTTTGTCTGTCTCGCTCTTTGCTCCCCCTCTTCTATTTTTTTGCACTGTCTGTCTGTCTCACCCAGTTAATAATTCAAATGAGCACTGCCAGATCACTCCCTTCAAAGGGAGTTGCTGGAATGTTCTCAACAGTGCCTCTTTCTTTTTTTGTCATGTGAAATCAAAGCCCTCAAATGCGGTGGAGATATCCTCGGTTAACTCCCCACACTGCTGTTCTGCCAATTAAACAAAGATCAACAACCGCTGCGAAAGGCTCTATGTTTTATCACCAAAAGAAGAAGAAGAAGAAAAAAAAAGAAAACAGTGATCTTAATCATTATCAACCTCATCATCAGTTTTGTCACTGTCGCCCTTTGTCTTCCTCTATTTCTTCCTGGCGGCGCAATCACCACGTCGCGGTGGCAGCCCTGTAATAATCAGCATAATCATTATTACCACAATCACCATCATCATCACTGTCACTGTGGGCTCTTGTCACGTCCATCTTTTTGAGCCCGTAATGCTGTCCTGCGAGAGAACGTGATTCACCCTCCCAGGCAGGACTTAACATGCAGGAGTATGGTGCTGGATATTAGCACCTGAATGGAGAATACCCGGTTACTTTTTAGTCTCATAAGGTTGAACCCACTTTTGTACCTCATCGAGTTTGGTTCTGGTTCTGTTTTGTGGATTTGTTTGCAGTTTTTTTCTTAATTTGTGCATTAAAAATCTTTGATTAGAATATTAAACAAAAGTAAGAATGGCTTTGTAACAGATTAAATGCACAAAGGCTTCTCATTAAACACTGAACACAAAAGGGTTTTCAACACACAAACCATTAATTTTTGCAAATTTAAGGTAAAATATAGGGCTACAAAAGAGCTGAACTTCCCATCATTAAAACCCAAGGCATGAGGAAGTTTTCAAGACACTGGAGACAATGGAATGCTGAGTTAACGTAAAGTTTTTTGTTCACTTTGCTACAGATACATCCACTTTTGCACATTGATTAATCAAATTGTATGCCCCTGGGACGGCAAAGGTGTGGTCACCCAGCCTTACTCTGCCTTTAAATGACCAGTAGTTGTTTATTTTGTTACATGTTTGGGTAAGAATTTCATTGAATAAGCAAATCAGAGTAAGAGGCTGGATTGTCTGAGTTGCACTGGGAACACCACCTTGGTCAGAATTTCTACTTGGAAAGTTGGATTCTACAGGTATCCTGACTTTACCAGCTTGTAACTGGAACAGGTTTAACTGAAATGTGATGTTGTTCCAAAGTTCCCATGTCTGAGTTCTGAAGTAACTGGAACCCACCACAATGCTTGACTGGATTCTATGGGGTTAATGTCTTCGTCACGAGCATGTTGTTTGGTAGGTTGAGGGTGGTAGGTTATGTTAGCGACAATAATGTGGTGATTCTTGACTGTCAGCTTTCATGTGCTAAATCTATGGGAATGAGGAGGACTTCAAGACACTGGAGACAATGAGACACTGAGTTGACAAAGTTTTTGTTTGCTTTGCTACAGGTACACCCATGTTTCCACATCCTTCAATAGAATTGTATCCCTGGGATGGCAAAGGCATGACAACCCTGCCTTACTCTGCCTTAAAATGGCCAGTACTTGTTTCCTTTGTTTGGGTAAAAACATCAGGGTATAAGCAAATCAGAAGTAGAGTAGCATACTTCATAAATACCATTGGCAGTGATAACTGTCTACACTAGACTTGTGTTGTGCCAATGGGGTGTTACATTTGATTTCAGATGTGATGGTCCGAGCTGCACTAGGAACAACCCCTTGGTTGGAGTTTCTACTTGGAGAGTCGGAGTCTACAGGTGCCCTGACTTTAATAGCTCATAACTGTAACGGGTTTAAATGGGATGTGGTGTTATTCCAAAGTTCCCATGTCAGAGTTCAATGCACTATAATGAGTGATGGGACCCTGTGGGGCTAATGTCTTCAGCACGAACAAGCTATTTGGTAAGTCAAGGGTGGAAGGGTTAGTCATGACAGGTATGTGGTGAATTCGCCGGGACCTTTCAGTTGACGTGATATCGTATGATTTGCTTATTGATTTGTAAATCTACATTTGTTCTGTAGCAAATAATAAGTTGAAGGTTCAGATGTTCTGGCACAACAACACCAGCTTTCAGGGTACTTGAAGAGAAAAAAATCTTGAAGAAATCAAAGGAGCTCCAGCAAAACTTGTAGTTCAGGAAACAACTTTATTAGACTGATGCGTTTCAGGGACCCTGTTGGAGGCCACTAGGTAAAACGTGTCGGTCTAATAAAGTTGTTTTCTGAACTGCATATAATAAATTAAAAACTATCCTTACTCCCAAAAGTGAGGTGATAATGCCCAAATACTGAAGGGACATTTTTAGTTGGACTAAATTTACCATAGTGGTCTTCAAAGTTCCTGTTTTTAACACAGGGTGGTTCTTTGTTGGACATGCTGCTTAAAGACAAATCAAGGGGTAAATTTTGAGTTTACCACCTTCTATAGGCACAACTGCTTATTGTTATTGAATACATGTTGATATGTGCAGATGTTTACGTCACATTCCCTCTTTAAGATTCTTCTGTCTCAAAGCATCTCAAGTTTTCAGTCCGCTCTTCATCTCCTCTCCAAAACATCCCCTAACGGGCTCGTTGTTTGTGTGACAGCCTCAGCCTGACTGAGGATGTGTTGTCCAAATGTGTTCCTGCAGAAAAGGTTGAAAGCAGCAGTTCTTGCAGTAAAAAGCCATCACATGCACTGGGAGCATCGTCAGCAATAATCAAAGGCAATACAAGCGGCGACTAATGGGGCCCAAACGATTGGCGGAGCATTCCTGTTCTCCACTGTTTATCATATGACCGCTGATCAATACGGCGCACTCGCACTAATCTTCATAAGAGATGACTGTTTATTTCCCTTAACTGCAATTACTCTGACAGTGGACGGAGAAGAACTCAGATCCTTCACTGAAGAGCAGAGTGAAATGATCCATTACAGACCATGTTTTACTTTCAGGAGAGTTCTTCAGAGAATGTAGGTTAAGAAGTACAAAGTGTGAAATGTGACTGTGTCAAGAAGTAAAGTACAAATTACATAAAACAATCATGATTCAAATACCAAGGCAAGGTAAGTCAAGCTGTACTTTTGTAATTTTCAAAATCCATATCTCCTTTCTTTAATAAAAGAATACAACGAAAATAAATATAGAATGTAACTATTTTGATTTTGTTTATTTGGATGAGACAGTGCACATTAATGAGGGTAAAACGTACTGTAAGACCAGATAAAGTTGCCTTGAATATGCCTGATTAAGCACAATGCTAATGCTTTGTTCATTTACCGTCTCACAAAATAAGAGATGCCAAACATTTATCTTATTTTTTTTTACAGTGTAAATACTCACTGCAATTTGATAGTTAATAACTGAAAATCTGAGTTTTTGATCAAATTGATGTACAATAATTATAATTTAATAATGATGTAGTAAAATATAACATCATACATAAAAAAATAATATCAATATCAAGATCTAAAAGAATGTGCCGGTAAAACAAAAATAACCAGCTACTACTACTACCAATACTAATATTAACAGTAACAATAATAATATTATTGTTATTGCTATTGTTTTTATCAATAGTAGGCTATAGAATAAAATATCTTTATTGTTAGTGTAACATGTACAATAATATAAAAGTGACATTCAGTTGGTGAATCATTTAAATGAATACTATAAGGATATTAACAATGAAATATTATCTTTAAATTATAACATAATTCTTTTCAAAAGATAAAAGTCACTTTTACCATTAAATTTATTGTTGTTAATTTTATTATAAATATCATATCTGTAGTTATTACTGTTTAAAATCACAGTACTCAGTAGAAAACTGAGATTTTACAATAAAGTTATGCCAGGGCCACTGCAAACACACAGTAAAGTGTTGTATAATCACAGTATTATACTGTAAATGCATTCATATTAATGTGGGGTCACAATAACTTACTGTAATTTGAAAAAAAAAAACTGTGACTTTACAGTATTTATTTGTCAAGGTTGCTGAAAAAACATGACTTAGTCTTATTTGTATTTTGTATTTGTATATTGCCCCCAAGAATTACTTACATTACTGTGAAATAACTGTACTTATTAGCCAGTAACTTGCTGTGAAACTTCTGTGATATATGTTACAGGACAGAGGTGCTACTTTTGGACTTGAATTTCATCCTGATCAATATATTTCAGTTCACCACTACCTATAATGATTCTAACCAACTCTAATGATAACTTTCCCTTCTTCTAGGGCACTGTCTTAACACTTTTTAATAATATGCATTATTCATGTTTTATTCATCTGTTAAATTTCATTTTCTGCTCATTTTACATCCTTCAGCCTGTTTCCGAAGGCCTTTCAACATGAGCATACATAAGTTTTGTTATATGGAAAATGCATTTTCATTTTTAAAAATTAACTCATCCCCTAAAGTACAGGAATTTAAATATATCAAGTCTCTAACTCAGTCTATAAAATACCCCAGATGCATGTTCAGTGTTTAATATTGCAATGCAACAAGACCCACAGGTATCAAAACTAGACAAGTCTCAGGACTAAGTGTCCTCACTTGTAGCAACAGCCTTGGTCTGAATTAATTAGTGACTTAAACAGAGATTTAAAGCCAATAGTTTCTTCTTCATAATGTTGGGAAAAGTGGAACTTTAAATGGAATTTAAAGTATCAAAGTAAAGTGAATTACCTCAAGGTGAAGTGGATGCTCTGCTACTGAGACTTCACTTTGGACACAGCTCCCCCAACAGGAGGACTACCAGAGTGTAAACAAGACAAGTCACAGTGAGGGTCCTGCAACAAGATCAGGGATCCACGCTAAGAGAACTTGTTTGAAAGTCAGTCTGAAGCACTCGTCATTTATTTTTCTGTAATGGCGTCAGGCAGGCCTGTCAGGGTTCCAAATGTCACGTTGGGGCGTAAAAGTGAATTGGATTTGAATGATAAAGAGTCAGACTTATATAGTGTGGGATCAAAACAGTCTTTTACAATGCTTTGGGGGCTTTTTTGGTCATTCTGACTTGCTAATGTCCTCTAATTGAGCATAATTTTAAGACAAGACATCAAACTTAGGTTAAATTCTTACCGTACAAAGTAAACCAAACAATCTGTGACTTCACAATGGAAGTAAAAATGACAACTTTCTTTATACAGCACTTTTTTATCAACAAATTAAAATCTGCTTTACCTTAAATCAAATCAGATCTACAAATTTCTTCTTCATAGTAATAGTAAACCTACAAAGCAAACAGATACTGCAAATGAGACCCCGTAATAATGAATAAGCGGCTGATTACACAGACACATGTCACCAAAAATTAACCTTGCACAGCAGCTGGATCCTTCTGATTCAATTTCTGTAACATGGCAGATCTGTTAAGGAACTGTGCCCGGCCCAAAGCAGCATGGACCAATCAATGTCCTTTAAAGCAGAAATAGGTGGGACCTACAAGACCACAGCCAGATTAGCATAGATGCTAACAGCCTCATTAGCAGTTTTTCCAGAGCTTGAATGCAGTTCTTAATCAAAAAAATATTTCTCAATAGAAAGGATAGTTTCAGTCCATTTTCAAAATGTTTTGGTGAGTGTTTGTTCTACAAAGTGGCTCATGTTTTGTTATTTGCAAAAGGCCAGTAATGCCCGCCTTCTAAACTATCTTTAATGAATGTGATTGACAGAATGATCGTCCAATCACCTGATACGCTATTAAAAGGTTCTGCCCATTCCCAAACACTTTCTGGACAAGTAAAATATTTTCTAAACATATTGAACAGTCTATCTGGTGTGTCAGGTTACCAAAAACACACACTGGGGGAAAAACATAGGGATAGCTTTTGGAGAGGAAAAACAGTCGTTATACTTGTTTAGCTTGAATCAACTTCGTAATATTTTGGTTCATGAAATAGAGATGTAGTGTTATACGGGCTGCTCAGATGAAAATAGCATATTTACTGGAGCTCTAACTCTACTATGTATATACCTGTTGACCCTTTAAAACCTGAAAACACAAACTATAGCCAGAAAATTCGAATTTTTTGGAGCTGAAATGTTTATTTCACTTTTTACTGAAATCCCCCCAAAAATAAAAATTTCCATAAAATTTAACATGTACACTTTTTGTATCTCATTTGACACATTAGGTGTTTTTGGCAGCTGATAATCCACTTGAGGACATTTTTATCATTTGTCTGACTGTATTCAGACTTTTTTTAGTAATTTGTTGATCATATTGATTAGATAGAGGTATCATAAAAGTGTGTATCAAATATGATACAACAGGCTTTAAGGGGTTAAGAGACCTTGAGGCTGGTGGTGCTGGCTATGCTAATGTTAGCCATCCCATGCTTGGTATTGCCAGTGAAGGCTGTTAGCGTGCTAACTGTTTTTGGTATCAGCCAAATTCAAGCCACAGAGCCCTGATTTTTGTTTTTCTTGCCTTGTTTGTTTCTTGAAGTTTTATATTTATTGGTCATAGGGATGATGTCCCTAAAAGTGACCTCACAGGTACGGCTGGACAATTAATCGAAAAATAATTGAAACCAACATTTAGACCCTCTAATCGAAGTAATTTTACTGATGTCGATTGTTTGGATTATTTTCCCTGTGTAAGTCACGTGACCGCGCCCCCTCCATACAGTCTGCGTTCACTTTCGCCAAGAGCGAAGGACACACTGCCAACATGGAGGAGACAAGCGCCAATCTAAGCGCCAAAAATATGCCGTCTCCATTGTTTGGGCACATTTTGGATTCTGTGCAGAGGACATTGAGCAGAAAGAAGTTAAGTGTAAGTACTGCAGGAAGACCGTTTCGACGACTGTCGGTAACACCACCAATTTGTTCCAGCATAGCATAAAATAATCGTCCATTATTCAGAATCGAGGTAAGAGCTTCAATTAATCGTGATACTGAGATAAGATAATATCGCCCAGCCCTACTCACAGGTGACTTAAAGTGCACCAAATGTGTGATGAAAAGCCTTGAATATGGATATTAACTTCATAACTTCTTTGATTTGTTTGGGAAATAAAGCTTGTGGGTCATCAAGCCCCTGAATCCTGCGTTGCATCCCCTAAAGTAGGACTTTATTTTCTTCAAAATTGGCTGCAGACAAGGAATTTTCTAAGAATTGAATCCAAACAAGTCCTTCGGTAAGACATAATTGTCTCTTTCCAATTTTAAATGACTTCTCGGCACTTGAATAAAGAGTGACAGCCCTAGTTGGGGACATAATTACCCCGTCTTAGTCACTGATGTGATCAGTCAAGCTATAAAACACAATATAGATAGTCCCACTGGGGGCTGTTTGGTTCCCCTAACCACCCCCACCCCAACCCTCTGGACTAGCAAACCTATGGACCTCTGGAGGCCCCACTCTGAAGAAAACAAAGCAGCGACGTTTGGTGCCTCTAGATTGTGTTGAGAAGCAGCGAGGCCTTTGGAGGGGCACCCTTGAAGTGCCCCTCTGACAGCCTTCCTCATTATCTGGCATCTCCAGAGTGCCAGCCAACCCCGCTGAAGAAGAGGGGGCAGAAGGACGCCTCGATCAGCCCGCCTCTGGGAGCACCCGGAGAGGGGAGGGTTAGGCTCTCGCTAAAGGTCCACTGATTATATCTCAGGCCCAGAGCTTCAGGGATCCCCACTAATTAAAGGTTGTGTCATATCTGTTAAGGATAACAAACCTATGTAGAGTCCACTTTCCAGACCCCCTCCCCCTCCCCCACCTCCCAGCTGATATCTGCGATCTCCGGCAGCTTGTCAGGTTGCAGGCTCGCTGTGCAGTCGGAGCTGACCAGCTTCCTGCACCCAGAGGAGAAGGTTCCTGTTTAACCTGCCCTCACCCATCTCAGCGTGCCAGCAGAGCTGTGGAGGCATCGGGGATCCTTTGTCTGGAGGCATAATTAAAGCTCTCGTTCATTATTTCTTCACTTTGAGCGCAGATCTGAGTAATTAGGAGGCAGTGCCACGGGGAAGGAGGGGGGGTGCTTTCACGGCGCGGAAAACACGCACACAGTCGCACGTCAAGAGAAAGTGCACCTCAACACACACACGTGGGAAAAAGCACTTGTTCAATCTCAGGCCCAAATGAGCTGCATTCATCTCCCACCTATCTTTGGATGCCAATATCTGGCACCGAGTGAAGTATGCTTTTTCTCCCCTCACAGCTGTCATGTACTAATGCATTGATTAAAAATTTTGATTAAATGGACAGTTAAGGGAGGAACTGCAAGAGTGATCTGCGATCCATGCCTCGATTGGACGCGGGGATGGGATGTGGGGGCCCTGGCTTTTTGCTGCGTACGGAGCTGAGCCACTTGCTTCTCCTAATGGATTTCGAAACAGAGCTTGGCTTTTATATGGTGTCATTCATCCTCATGTGTTTTCGCCTGCCACGTCTCAAAATCACTGCTTCTTTATGGCAAACTAATGCACCCGCTGCTAAGATCAGCAGGTTGGCTCCGGCCATCGCTCACCGAGCTGCGGCCAGATATGAGGACGTTTTTCGAAAGCTTCCACCGGAGGAGGCAGAGTGGAGACCGAGGGGCACTGAGTCTGCCTCCCACACCGTCATACATCAAGCCTCCACACATACACACACTCCTGCTGCTGCTCTGACAAGGAAGGAAAAGGAGGGGGAGGGGGGCTGTGATGGAGCTTTATGGCAGCGGACAGTCAACGTCAATACGTCAATACATACCACCCTCTTATCCAAAGGTCTGCTTTGCTTGTGGCTGTGTAGCGCCAAGGGCCAAGGGGGGTTTGTGTGATAGTCCAGGGTGGTGGGTGGAAGACAGGGGAGGGTTTTTGTCAGGGGCATGGTGTGAGACAACAAACCTCGGCGATGGCTCACGCCCAGTTAGCCCTCCAGGCCGACAAAGGCTATGATAGAGAGAGCTGACAGGGCAGAGGGACGGCCAAGCATGGAAATCACATCAGATCAATGATGAAAAATTCAGTGGTGGCAAGAGTTGCTCTCGGGGATGATGTCACATGGAGAATGTTGGAGTGTGACTTCAGAATTTACATGGAAAGGCCAGTGTGTCAGCCAGCGAATGTGCTTTTTTACATTTTGCCTCATGGGGGTTGGAGTCGTTTGTTGGAAATGAGCTTAAGGGCAAAAGGAAAGGAAGGAAGGAGAGACAAAAGCGCATTTCTTATGAGTTATACTTAGATATGTGCACTTCTGTCAGTAATTATAAAACTACATTGTCTCATTCCAGCTCCTAATCTATTTTTATGTGGCCAAAATTTCAACAAAACAAGCAAAAAGATAGATCTACAAGGCAATTTGGCAATACAAACAGATCAGATTATTCAAAGTCTTGGCTCAATTGTGACTTTTTTTTACATTACTTTAGCAAACTACTATGAAGTTTTACTTTAAATATCTTTTATTTCTATTTGAAAGTGGGTTTTTTCTTATGATATCACAGTATAAATGCCATCTAACTCTAATCCTAAAGCTTTTTCAACCATCATATCAGCAAGTGTAACGAATGGGATCTGGCACATCTGAAATTTGCCACCATCTATCGTGTATTGTAAGAAGTTGCTACTCTGTGCCAAGCATGCTGAGGTATATATTCGCTGACCATGCTGGCAGCACCACTTTTTAAACAGCTTTTCTTCCTTGTAAAATATCAAGTTAAAGAAAAAGGTGCTATATTCACTTTAAATTAAGGGACCAGCAAAGGCAGGCAGTGCAACTTGCAAGCTGTAACTTGTACTTCACTAGTCAATAGGGCATCAACTATTATACTGCATGGCAAAACAGATTACAGAAAGAGTGACAATCGACAAAAAAAATGCATTTTGTGGAATTTGCTAGATGCAATGACAATTAGCACTCTGGAAAAAAAGTTAAACATTTAAAACCTCTTGCCCAAAACAAGCCCAAGCCTTGTGAACTGGTGTGACTTAAAGTATTGTTGCGTTTAAGCAAAATGGGGACAATAAAAATGGAAATACGGTGGCCCAAAAGGTCAGAGTTATATCAGAGGGCAGAGTTCGAACTATGATAGATAGATAGATAGATAGATAGATAGATAGATAGATAGATAGATAGATGGATAGATAGATAGATAGATAGAGAGAGAGAGAGAGAGAGAGAGAGAGATGTCAGGAGTATAGTACAAAATAAACCAAGTTCTTATTCCAACTCTTGCCAAATATTGCTAGATGAGGAGCCAAAATATAATTTCCTTCTAGAATTGTATTTTCATTTTATATAAAAAGTATATTTCTAATAAAAACTGACACAAAAGTAGGCAGCAGCATGCTAATCTCTATACAAGCAGCCATTGTTTACAAGCGCTTGGTCGATTTTCTCCGTCTTCACACTTGTATCTCCGGCCTCTTTCTGCACAAGGGATGCTGATTTGTCAGTGCCTGTGCTGACTGAGCTCAATCATTCCAGCTTTGGAAAATGGATTTGCCTGATTGTAGACATTGTATCAGGCAAATTTAGCTTCACTGCAAGGTTAGTGAGGTTATAGGTCATGCCTTGTTTACTAAGTCCATAGCCTTTAAAGTGGGAAGCCTGTATTTGAATCCTGCAAGTGGCACCTTCCCTACCTTTTTTTTTTTTTTATAAAATAAAGCAATTAGTCCAACTTGGAATCTGAGATGTATTTCACTGATTCTGTTGGGGAAAAAAACAAAGTGAAGTCTGGTTACTGCACCTGCAAGCTGATCAGCTTCTCTTCATATATCACTTTTACCATAAAGGCTTTTAAATGTGTATTCTCATAGTCACCTCTAGTGTCTTACTCACATACACAGTGAAACCTGTGTTATACATATGTCTCAAGTTCAGTTTATATCAGTGTCCAAATGTACTTCTTTCACTGCAAACTCATCCTTATTCCATCCCTGGCTCTCCACTCAAGCCCAAACCATAAATACTCTGCTTGTAGAAGGCATTCCCAGCCTTATAACTTCACTTTGGATCATCCCCAAGGGAATAAACAGAGTAATTTTTCTTCTTCGTCTTCATTCTGTTTATTTTTATAACCCAAAAGTGCAACAGCGCACACACAAACAGCGCCGTTATCTCGCTAAGTTGCTGATCAATAAGTCAGGGCAGTGTTCTGAAATCCACCCCTGAAGGTCCAGAGTATTACTGCATCTCTCCTGTGCCACCTTCTTAATTGCATTCAAGATCTGTCCCGTGCTTAAATCAGTCTCAGGTTCAACAGATAGAGCGGATACTACGGGGGGAAAGGGGAAACTGGCGGGGGCGGTGGGCGCTCGTGACGGCTGGGTGTAAAGATACCTGAAAACATGTGCTGCTTGACAGGCACATTACACATATCGGGGGTTCTTTTTCGCCAAAATGTCCCACAATTCATATCCATCAAAAGCAATCATTTTCAAAATCCACCATCCTTGTGCATTTCAGATTTCATTGACGTTCTGTCAAAAAATAAAAAAGCAACCTTAACCATAATGGCTGCAGCCCAAAGCGAAGTCAATTACACAGATTGGTGCGGTGACATAAAGTGTATTCCATTTGGGAGCAGATTGGTCATGCCCAGTAATGTTCCCTTCCAGCAGCCGTACCTTTGACCATTACTCTAAACAGGCAGTTGGGGAACCGGAGACCTATTTCCCACAGCCGTGAACGCTGCTGTGTCTCCCAGAGGGGTCAGGGGTTCACGCTGCAGCTACCAGCCTCTCATATTTAGCGGCGGCGAGTGAGAAATGGTACATCAATACTTCCACACACACGGGGCCACAGCGGCGCTCCGCACACACATATCATATCAGAACGGGGCATCAGCCGGGCCTGGGAGGTGTCATGAAATGTGTGAATATATGTGTGCCTGTAGCTGAACGGCTATCAGCATCTGAAACGGCCTGACTACTCAGGTTCAGTGAGCCTTTGTTAGATTCAAGAGCACATCGGTGTATCTACAGTCATACCTTGATGTATTTAAAAATCAATGACAGGGACCTTTGTGGATGGCTGGTAACCTCTCATTCTAGTTAGTGCTCATGTGCGTCTCTGCGTTAAATCGACTTTCTCGATAACACAGGAGCTCCAAACCCTAGGTAGATGCACAACACCTTATCCCATGGGCCCTTGACCAAGGGTTCAGGCTGCACTAGATGAGGCATCTCAGACCATGATGGGATGTGAGGAGTTGTCTCAGGTACCTTGACTTATACAACAGGCTCTTACTTGGTAGTGTATACCCTACCTGTGTCTTTTGACAAGAACAATTGTGTTTTGTTCTCTTCAAAACTATCAAAACTGATGATGTGAAGGATGGGCACTTCCTGGGTTGTTTGGGTCACATATTGTTTGGGCATTAGTTCTTGGGTGGAGACTTCATTTTACGCAGAAGATAAAGACTGTCTGGGTATTTTTTTTTCCCCCCATCGGGACAAAAATGGCCTCCTTGACCAGTGTTACCTCAGTTACCTTGAAAAAGTAATATGATTACTGATTACTCCTTTTAAAAAGTAACTTAGTTACTTTACTGGTTACTCGATTTTAAAAGTAATCAATCAATCAATCTTTATTTGTATAGCGCCAATTCATAAGTGTTATCTCAAGACACTTCACAAGAGAGCAGGCTGAAGACAAACTCTTCATTTTATGGATACACATATATGTATAGATACATATATACACATATGAAATTCAGATATATACTGTATATGTAAATATATATACAAATACATACATCCAACACCCAACAAGAATCCAATAACCAATCAAGAATGCCTGATCATGGTGGGAAGAAAAAAAACTCTGTTAAGCAGTAGGAAATCTCAAATGTGGATCCCAGTCTCATGATGAGCAGCCATCCACACTTTGCTGTAACTAAGTTAGATTACAAGTTACTTTATTAGTTACATTCAATGCATATATGTATATACATATATATTGCGAGTCAACCGTGTTTAAGGACAGTATTTCCTCTACTACATAAACTTCTTCAACTCTCCCAAACTTACTGGTTTGCACCAAAGTCCGGCTTTTGTTGTTTGGGTGGTGGGGGACCTCCTGCATTATTCGCAGCTCTTTGCTTCCCACCATTTGGAGGGACTTTCTCTGTAAGTTTGTCTGTGTTCGGCTGCAACTCCAAATGTTTCTTCAAATTTGACATTGTGTTTTTGAAGCTAGATAATACTTTGTCACCAGCACAGAGTGTACAACAAACCTTAATATTGTCATCTTAAGCTGACACAAACTCAAAATAGTGACTGTATTTCCTGCTAGAAAACACATCTCTCTCCTCCCTCTATTGTTGTTTACATTTGTGTCACTGGCTGCATCCCAAACATAGGGAAGCAGAGGACAACTCATGTATTTCACGTGAGCTGTCCTCATGCTGAAAACGTGACTTGTCGCATACATGACGTCACTCCCTGAGGCGCAAGAAGAAATGAAATATATCTTTTTATGAAGGAAAATGACAAAATAGTAATGCACAATGATTTGAATAAGTAACTTTAATCTGATAACTGGTTTGGAAATGGTTACCCGTTAGATTACTCATCACTTAAGAACGTATTAGGGCTTTCCTAGCATCACTGTCCATGACACCACTTTCAAACCAACAGTGAGAAGACCCTTGGTTTTAGAGAGGTGTCAAAAAAAGCCATTCATGTCAAGATAGCTGAACTAAGTTGGGGGACTTAGACACTTTTTATCTCCTACATATAATAAAGTTTTATCCAACAACACCTCCTCCCAAAAGCAAAGAACCAAACAACACGTGACCCAAACAACTCAGGAAGTGCCCAACCTTCACACTTTCCTACGAGTGACTCCCAGGGGACCACGCAGATCATTTAGATATAAATTGCTGATGGAGTCTTTATATTTCTAGCTCTAGCTCTACCATCAATCAACTCTTAGAACTGAAGAAGCCTTTTGGAGAAGAGGCCAAATGTTTTCAAGGGTCTGAACCAATCCAGTTGCCATTTGGATCAGTGTTGGATAACTTAGACTTGGATGACTGAAAACCTTTAAAGATATCAACAGTAATGTTGACTTTTGATAGTAGAGCACAGGCCTAGCCCCCTTTTATGGGTAAGTAGGGGGATGGAGGTTGGGAACCACCTTTGCCACTGGCTTATCTTTAGATTAAAGTGCAACTTCCAACAGCTGTAGGGGAAAGATGGGAACTACTGCAACCTGAATGGTAGCATGAAACTCAATATTTTAAGAGCCACTATGCAAACCTATGCTTGCTATTAAAGTCTGTTAATGTCTTCTGAAGTAAAAAACTGACTGTGGTATCATGCATGCATTTTTGTGTTGTCTATGTTGAAATCATTTCCTGAATTTAGTTCCTCCAACATTTTACCCTCATATTTCAGCTGGCCTTTCTTAAGGTTATTAAAAACCCAACTGAGCTGCAAACTCTGTTCCTGTGAAATGAAGCCAAAGTAGAGGAGGGAAACATCTGCAGTTACTCAACTGTCCACTTGAGGCTGGCAGCAAAAGCCCCAGAAGCCCAATTAGCACCCATGTTAAATCAAGCACCAATTTCTGATGTTGTGAATGAAACAAATAGAAGTGAAAGTGCCGAAATGGCAGCTCTTAGTGTGTTCGCTTGAGGCTGGTTTCAAAAACTCCAGAAGCTACATTATAGTAGATGGGGAAAAGACGTTTTTAACAGGCAAAAGAAACATCTTTACTGTATGGTTTCAAATATGGCTTTGGTTGGGATAGTACATAGATAGTATATAGGGTTTATTGGTTATGCATAGATAGGGCCTAAGAGTACAAACCCCTCCAACAAGCACCAAAGCTGTATAACTGCATTTGTCGAGGTAAAGCTGTGACTAGACCATATGTATGTTGACTTAAGAGACTAAAGACTCATATCTAAGTCCTTTAGACCAAGTGATAAGACATTCATTGGTTGCAGTATGAATTTAATTATATGAAATAAGGAGGGTTGGTCTGGTAAACAAGCAGCCAAGGCTCACTCAAGTTTGGATTCAAAGTTTCCCGAAATAAAGACTAAAAATAGACCAGCCATTTGTCCATTATCTATACTGCTTATCCCATTTTGGGTCAAGGGACCTGGAGCTTGTCCCAGCTGACATTGGACTAGAGGCAGGATACACCCTGGACTGGTCATCAGCTGATCACAGGGCAGACACATAGAGACAGACAACCATTCACCTACACTATAACACCTTCGTTCTATAAAGAGTTATCCTAAAAGACATGTTTTTGGTCTGTGGGACAAAGCTGTACAGCTAAGGAGAACATGCAAACTTCACACCGAACAGCCCCAGCTGACTTGAGAGGTCGAACCAGCAACCATTCTGCTGTGAATACCTGCTGTACCACCATTCAGCCAAATCTTGACCAAAAAAGGTGACTCGTTTAAGGCTTGGTTACGCGTTCTGCACGGATGGACCTACTGACGACTACTTCTATGTTTTTATGCTTTGTTTGGTTCTCCCAACTTCATAGAGCAAAAAAGTCAACACTGTCAGATGATTAACTGAAGTTAGTAAAAAAGATAACTGGTCAATATGGAGAACCATTAGGGAAGTGAGAAAGGATGAGAAAGAGCATAACAAACATGAAGGACATGCCAAAGAATGAAGAATCATGGGTCATACGTGTAAAAAACACGTTTTTAGCCTATTTTTTAACTAACAATAGCAGCAGATCCTCAAAGTTCACCAACTGGTGGTCAACAACACGTTAAAATGTTGTGATGTGCACGGCCAGCACATGGGGCCCGCACAAAAGGGCATGTCTAAACATGTGATATCACGCTGGCCATGGGGACACTCGACCTCGCTGATACACCCAGCCTAAAACAGGCTTTCTGCACTTATATTTCCCAGCTCTAATATTCATAATGAACAATAACTCTCTTAAAGAGGCTCTCTAGACATGCAAAACCATCCAGCTCAATTTCTATTGCAGCTGAAGTAGACATCAACTTTGTAAGATGTCATAGAAAGAGAATTTAATGAAGTCACATGCCAAACAAATATAAATTACTTTCATGAGAGTGAAGGGTTGGGTAATTTGATAAAGCCTTTTCTGAAAAATTAACCGTATTCAAACAATCCTGGCATCCAGACAATCAATGGATAGACTTCATTAAATTACACAAAGTTAAAATGTCATCAATGTCCTGCTCCAGCTGCTCTTGTGCTCTGCATTTTTTCTCAAGCCTTAAACTTAAAAAAAATGGGCAAACAGACTAAAAGTGACCCAGCTTTTCCATCAGAGCCTGGAGGCTCTTGTTTTTTACAGAGGCTAAATCAATGCCTTCCTTTGAATCACTTCCCAAATACCATTTGTTCCAAAAGGCCTTTTCATAAATCTAGCTGCTGAATGTTTTATGTAGCATATTTTTTTCTTCCTTGTGTCTTTTTCTGTGCAGTTGCCTGTTTGGTAAGCGCTTGTGTTTTGTGAAGTAGTACTCAAATAGAAGCTCTAAATATAAAGTTTGTGTGGGTGCATGCCTCTGTCCCAGTCCCAATGTGTTTCCCTCTGTGTTTGGGTGCTCTGTTGGTGTTTCTCCCGCTGTAGATGTGTTTTTTTTAAAGTGTAGAAACCTGCTGGGCTATAAAACCCTCCCTGCGTAGCATGAAGTGCCCCGGAGCGCCTGCTGTTGTTACCTAAGATCCAACTCTGCCCTCTGACCATATCACCAGCAGCACACAACAACAACAACCCCGGCACCTCCTGCATTCTTCCTATTCCGCCACCATCAAAACATAGCTACAGGGACTCTCACACTGATACAGATTTTCCACGGACATCTGCCCCGGAACGATGGCGTCTTGGAGAGAAAAAGGGCTTAGGAAATTCTGCCCAAAGGAGGTGGAAGAAATGTGGGTGTAATATCTGAGAATGTAATATCATACCGAACCAAAATGCAGCGATCCCTGCTCAATATTTTAGAAGACGTCAGTTTATAATGCCGCCCTGTTGAGTGCATAATATCAATGGCTCCGATGGAAAATGTTAAACTCTGCAAGGTGCATATCTGTGAGACAGAAAATTACAAACATACATATATATATACATATGAAGGTGTCATAGGTAAATGCTCAAGCACAGCACCCTTGGTGAGAGGGATCGTCTTCCCTGGTCATGCGTGTCCGTTGAGATCAGTCATGCTCATGTTGCCGTATTACTTCCTGTGACGCCCGCTCGCTCTTTCCCTAATGCCTCTTTTTTCTCCAGTCTCTAAATGCTATCTGTCAGTAGGTGTTGCAGGACTGATAGGGGCTCGTCTGTTGCCTTTCTCATTACAGCGGGGGAGACAAAACCCGGCGAGCGCAGTAACCTTTCATGGAGACAGAGGGAGGGAGGCATCCACACAGAGCCAGCACCTCCGTCTACTTGACATAACCCTATTACCGCTTCCTTAATTTGTCCTGGCGTGACAAGTCGCAGCCAAAGAAACGGTTAAAAGAATGAGTGAACAAAAGCTGCATTGCATTATGGGGGTGGAGGAGGCGAAGGAGGTATGGTTGAGGTTGGAAAACAATGGGGAGGAAGTGCTGATGCATCAGCCATATTGGATCATTTCTGGAACACCACAGAGTATCCAAACCTGGACCCCTGTGTGTTCCACTTAACGGATCACTCAAGGTCTCGAACAAAGCTGGGCATGCATCTGCCTAATTATCATCCTTAAGTTTTAACAATTTTTTAATGTTGATGTTACATAAGCAAGGCGATTAACTTGGTCTTTTTCTACATTTTCATGCTTCCCAGCCAACAAAGTCACTAAAAAGGTGAACTAAACACAGAAATAAATAGAAAATAAAATCCTTTTAATATTTATTCAAAAGCCTAAATTAATTACTATCCGTACTCTTACCTTAACTCTACTCCTTCATGACAACAACAAAGTGGCGACTCCTGTAGTCATAATTTGAAGACTCAAAGAACTGATGTGAGTCCAAATTCACAATTTCAAGTTCTAATAAAAAAAAAAAAATCCACAGAAAGCCTTTTTTTACACAGCAGACACTGATTTTAACATAAAATTCCACCTTACAATGCCAGAAGCCAATCACAACGTACACTCAACAAAAATATAAATGCACGAAACAGTGTGAATGAATGAACAGAATGAAAATGTGCTTCAATTGCCATAACCGAAATTCCGGCACTTATCTTGCCAATGGCACGCTCCCTCAAGTTTTGCGTCAGTCAGCAATCTGTACACAAATGAATAATATTTTTGGGCATGTTAAGGGAAAGGTCATTTTAACGTAGCCTTTTGAATTTGTGCGTTTATATTTTTGTTGAGTATAGAATTTTGCACAGCACTCAGGGTAGCTTATCAAACTTCCAAGGGGCCTCCAGGTTTAAATTTGTCCAGGAAGACCCAAATCTGTGTGGCTATACTGCCTCTGGGGGGTCGTGCCCCTCTTATGAAGAAACACTGACTTACAGTTTAAGCTCTAGCATATTCACTGTCTGTTAAAGTCAGCTGAAGGTGGGTATGACATACAAGGAATGCGCCTAAATTCAATCTGTGCTGCTTAAAGGTCCCATGTCCTGATGTGTTGGCCATTCACATAATAACTTGGGTGTCTATTTACCAACTATTTGATTTAAGTCGAATGAAAAAATGAAAAATGTAGTGTCTGTAGAGGATCAGATGCAGCTCCTTTCCCCTCCCCTTTGGAAATTAATGGAATTGTTCACTGCCAAGTGGGTTTTGGGCTTCTCAGTACATGCTGGTATTTATATTTCATTTTCAAAAAATTCAACCAAAAGAAAGAAAAGGATAGAAAACCAACTTTGCAGGACATAGGACCTTTAAAATATAAGCTATTTTGACCAAAATCCTTATGTGAAGCGAGCTGTAAAAGCAAATATATCATCTGTGAAAATCTACATTTTAACATGGGGTGTAAATATAACCTGTGTTACTTTCAGTCAGCCCCAAGTGGACACTTGAGGAACTGCAGTTTTTAACACTTGGCTTCATTCTTCAACCATGGGGGTTGCAGTTTGGTTTAAACTGTAATGTTAATCAAATCAGTCATAAATTAAGGCTGGGATAATGAGTTATTAAAATTAATCTCTGATGTGAGATCAATATTTCAAGCGGTTAGTTTTGCCTGAACTCTGAATTCAACTTCTTTAAATGTTGTTTATGGCTCTACTTTTTTTTCTATCTCATATAGAGTGTAAGCTAATAAAAGCAGCTCATCAGCAACATTGAATTCAAAGATTATTTTCAATGGTTTACACAAGCTTAGTTTTAAAAGCTTTGGTAAGGTTATAATGTTTTATTCTGTTTGGCCTTGTTTCCCTTTGAGGAGCGTCTACCATTGTTAAACGCAATAATGCGTCTTCCCTCATTTAATATTTACACCAACACCAAGGTTCTGAAGAAACCTTCAGTGCTTCTTCTTTGTTTCCTAAATCTGTTTGTACTAAATATGATCAAAGCTCCACGCAGGCAGAGTGTACCCTCTACGTGAAAATGACAACGTCTCAGAAATAACTAAATGACTGGCAAAATGAGTAACAGCTTCAAAATGGCTGATAATATGAGCGACTGAAGTATGAGCTCAGTGGAAAGTGCCAGACACTCAGACAAATGTGACACTAAATCCTGCATTTGGCACATCCTAAGTAAACAAAAGTGTTGATAAAAGGAAGCCAAAGCAATCTTCTATTGTGTGCAAAATTTACAACAAAAACGGAGGTAGAAAAAGGCTTTCTTTTTATGGTGGCAGCCCCACGTTTCAGCGCAGGCACCTCGGCAGAAGAGACTTCACTGAATGATAGTCACAGTTCGGGATAATCACTCAAAAGCTTTGACATCTCCAATATCTGCTGTAACAATCTGTATACAAATCTGATCACACAAAAGGCTTTATTAACCCAAAAGTAGCTCCTGAAATAACCAGGTTTTCTTTTCTTAACACTGGTGGGTGTTTTGAATAGATAGAGAATTGGTGGTGAACAGTCACTAAGCAACATACCCTCACACTCTTTTTATTTGTTCTTTCCATCAATCTATCTATTATCTGTACTGCTTATTTCTTTGGTTCAAGAGGGCTTGAGCCTATACCAGCTGACATTGGGCAAGGATACACCTTGAACCGGTCACCAGCTGATCACAGGGCCACACAGAGAGACAGCCAGTCACATTCATCTGTACAGGGAATTTGACCTAACAAGCATGTTTTTGGTCTGTGTGAAGAAGCTGGAGTACCCAGAGAAAACCCACACAGGCACCAGAAGATCATGCAAACTCCACAGAGAGAGAGATAAAATTTCTAGGTAACCTTTAGCTGTTGTTTTGGGATGTTTCCTATCAGTCTTGGACTTCTCCAACCCATAATCATCCACAACCTGCTTCCCCAAGTGGAGTCTAGAACCCCTAAAACCCATGGCAGCCATGATCTGTACATGCCATGATCTTGCTTCTCCATTTAGCAGCCATTTTCCAACAGGTGGAGCAAGAAGCACTTAGAAAGGAGGAATTTTCCCATGTAGGGGGGTATGTAGAAAGACCATGGGCCACTGCTTTAGCACCACCTTGCATTTCCTGTAGGAAGTAGCCTGAAGATGGGTTCACTGTGATCATAATCATTTAGCCAAACCTCTTCTGTTCAATTTTGGTGAGCCTGTGCTTAGCTGACAGGAGTGGCATTTTTTTTTTTGTTTTTGAATCTCTTTTTATTGAGGGTTTTACAGATTAGACAAATACATTTGCTCTAGTAGAGAAGAGAAAAACAGTGAAAATTAATGAAAATTAATAGCAAAAGGAAAGTTGGAGGCACGAAATATCTTATTCAACTCAAAGCTCATTCAAAAAACCTCCACTGCCTCCACAATTCATCATCTCCGAAATGTTCTCAACCTCATATGCCCTCTACAACCCCCCCGACAAAAAATAATAATCATACTAATTCTAATAAAATGAAATAAGAGAATAAATAATACAAGGAAAGAAAAAAAATAAATAATAAAAGATGAAAAATAAATAAATAAATAAATAAAAAATCAATGTTTCAATATATCCATAGAAATTAAATCGAGATGGGCAGGAGTGGCATCTTGTGTGGTTTTCAGCTACTATAGTCTGCCTGCTTCAAAGTCTGATTTCTTTAGCTTTCAAAAATGGTCTTTTACGAGGTGTGCTTATGCTTGAAACAGGAAAAGTAGGGATTAATATTAAATACAGATTTTGGATTGAGCTCAGTGATGAATTAAAGTTATGTAAAACTCTTAAAGTTCAGAAAAACCTTGAAGCATGAATTAATTCATGCTTATAAGGTATAATGATTGTACAGTATTACGATTTGTAGAAGGATATCTTGTGTTTTTTTCTTTACATGCCAAATTCATCAGGATAGGCAAAAATATGCCACAAGCTTCAGCCTTTACCTTTTTTGGTTTTTACAAGTTTGTGTTAAATAACTATATTAAGTGTTTCACTTTAGCCATTCTCCTCTGCACTTTGGCATCAAAAAGGCACTTTTTTCCCCAGAGAACTGCTAATCACTGGATATTTTCTTTTATTTTGGACCATTCTTTGTAGATTTGAAGTCTTTGTCCCAATAGATCAACGAGCATTTCACCTTCAAAGTCACTTAAAGTAGCTTTCTTCCCATTTTGATGCTTGTTTGAGCTTTAGTAGATCTACTTGACCATGTCTACAGGCCTGAATGTGATGAGTTGCTGCCATGTGGTTGGCTGGTTAGCTATATGTGAGACTGAAATAGAGTCCAAATCAAGCAACAGGGATTCTAGCACCTCCTACGTCGATGTGATAAGTCAAAAAGGTGGATGTTTGCCTTTTATCGCAGACTTGACGCACCACGTAGCAGCCATCGTGGTGCATTTTGAGTTTTTCTTGAAGCAGAAAACAAAACAAAAGGGTATCAGAGCGTGTTATAATGCCCTTTCTTCCCGAATAAACAAACAAAAAAGTCTTCCTGCTAAACATTCATCTTCCTCTCTTTGAGTATTTGTTAGGTCTTGACTTCTGTGAGCACTTTAATGTTTAGGCCTAAAGCAGGCACAAACACATTAAAGACTTGTTCAGAGAGAGAGGGGATATTGGAGCGATTATGTACTTTACAGTCAACAGGCGCACCTCGAGGGGGGCCGTGACCCCTCGTGTTGGTGACTCTGGTGGCTCGAGTGATCCCTCTCCCGCCCTCTGGCCTCTGATCCGGGGGGCTGCAGCGGTGGCAGCCCTGGGTGTGCGGGTTCAACGCCTGAGCGCTGGAGCTGTCTATGTAGAGAGATTAAAGGGCCTGTATCGATCCACAAGCTCTCATGAATTTTGCATGAGGAAGACATTGTCAAAGAGGCGTCTCAGATTAAAAAAAAAAAAGAAAAAATAGAGGAAAGAGAGTTCGGGCGAATATGCTGAACTGTGTGAAAAATCCTAATGTTGAAGCGTTATGCATGTAAACTCGTTTTTATATATTGAATCGCCGTGAACTCCCATCGACCTGAGGTATCGCTCGTTTTTCATTTCTTCCCCACTCCTCGACCTTCACGCCATCTTCTTCCCCCCGTCAGTTTTTGGGGGTCGGGTGAGCTAAGGTCCAAAAATGTCGGGGAGTCAGAATGTGGGAAAACAAGCCCCCCGAAAAAAAAACAGAAGAAGAAAAGAAAAAGAAAAACTGGCAGCCAGAGACTGTCTAATGGCGGCAGTGAGTCCGTTGGAGAATTCTCAAGTAGAGTGTGAATTATTTAGGACGTGTGGCTAGTGTGCAGAGCATGAAGCCACTCCGCCCGGCAACTGCCAGGCAGAGTGGCCTAGAGAATTCAGCCAGCAACAAACATTCGTCTGTCTGAGGTCTATATTTCTCCTCTTCGCCACCAGTTTTATGGAGTGAGAGATGGATTCGGGCTTGTCCTTCGACTTTGCCGAAAAAGTTGAGCACATTTCTCCCCCTCTTTTTGCACAAATAATGACTTGCATCCTTCTAAAATGAAAATGAATGCACCCTGACCTATTTGCAGCCCTGATGAAGCAGCTGATTATTCGTCATTATTATTTCATGCAGGTCACCATGCATGTTTAAACGTTCCTGCACTGTACAGTCAACCCCCACCTCCCTCCCTCGCCGTCCTTATCCCACGAGCACACGTCAATCTCACCTGGGCGACCCCGATAACAAGACAAAAGCAATCAATCTCTGATATTGGCCGGGTTGGGAGAGTCGTGGGATAATACAGACGCTATCAGCAGACGGCAACAATGACGGAGTTTTTCTGCACGCGGATGATTAGGAACATGGCGGGCTGCTGTGACATGACGATCTGCGGCTGGTTTAAACAGAGGCGGCTGTCATCGCCGGCGAATGATGACGCCAAGCGATGGGATCTAGGGGTGTGTGTTGGGATCAAAGGGGATGAGCTTGTGTGAAATGCAGCAGGAGTGAGGCGGGACCACATGCATGGAAACAACCAGATAAATGGAAAACATCAAGATTTACTACACAAACTATCATTATATTTACTTTTCTGAGTGTTCATTCCAGAGTTGAGGATGTTTTTCATCCTCTGATTGATTTTTTTTCTATCGTAGAGCTCTTATCTTGAAAAGCAAAAATGAAATCAACCAAACAAAAGATCTGAAGTATTGTGTTGCCTTTTCCTAAACTTAACCAGCTTATTTTTGCAATGCTGAAGGATCCAAACTTTTTGAATAAGTCAGAAAATAAAATCATTCATTCATTCATTTTCTATACCGACTATCCCTTTCGGGGTTGCGGGGGGGCTGGAGCCTATCCCAGCTGTCATTGGGCGAGTGGCGGGGTACACCCTGAACCGGTCGCCAGTCGATTGCAGGGCAACATATAGAGACAGACAACCATTCACGCTCAAACTCATACCTAAGGGAAATTTAGAGTGACCAATTAACCTAATGAGCATGTTTTTGGTCTGTGGGAGGAAGCCGGAGTGCCCGGAGAGAACCCACGCATGCACGGGAAGAACATGCAAACTTCACACAGAAAAGCCCTGCCCGACCCAGGAATTGAACTGGCGACCTTCTTGCTGTGAGGCACGTGCACTACCTGCTGCGCCACCGTGCCGCCCGAAATAAAATCAGAAATTCCAAAATTTTGTTTGTTTTTCTTATTTAGGACATTAGATAGACTAGGAAACTGAAGGGAGAGCAGAGATTGACATGCAGAAATGAGGCCACAGGTTGAGCTTGAACCCAAACTGCCAACTTACTACATTATCTGGTTGGCCTGTAATGAATGTGACTGACAGAATGATCGTCCAATCGCAAGCTGGATATGCTTTTGAAAGGTTTTGCTGATTCCTAAACACTTTCTATGGGCTCCTTCACAGATGGACAAGTGAAATATGCCTAACGGTGTGCCAGGTTAGTCAAGTTCTCTAGTTAGTAATATATATGTTAGACTCTGATCTTTACACTTGCAATGCATTTCCGAAGGGCACACTGGGAGCCTTCGTCAATGTAACTTGCAATTCTCAAGATATTTCTCTAAGATATTCCAATATTTTCAACATCTTAATTAAGCCTTCTAACTTAGAGCCCTTAAAATCTGCGAGCACAGACTCGTGGACAGAATCACAGAATTGGACATCAATAGCGGAGTTCAACATAAACGCAGAATATCACAGAAATGGCCAACATTTTACGCAAAAGCTTTTAAAAAGGAATGTATCTCTCAGGAAAATACTCCGAGGGGGTCAGGAAGGCTGGGGTCAATGCACGCTTCACTTCCCCTCCCCTAATTAACAGTGTCAAAGTGGCTGCCTGAGATATGGCTAAGTTGGCAAAGAAGCCACGAAACTCACGGCTAACTCCAAAGCGCAGGGCAAAGCAGTTTCCCAACGATTATTATGTGTCAGGAGATCAGATGTTCTGCAAATTTTGTCAACTTTCATTACTTTATACAGTGTCTCGGGGTTAAAATTGCGTAAAATATTAAAAGCTGATTTCTCAAAAACCAGGGTGGCCAGATTGGGGCACTAATTTATTCTGGACTGTACCAAACATATAAATACTTCTTACCATGACTACTGACAATACAAACGAGACCATTTTAATGTTTGGCTGCACTGTGTTGCCCATGACACTCAGCTCTCCATATAACCACCCCTGCTTCCAACTTTGAAAAATGTTAAACCTAGAGAGAGTTTGGTGCTTTTGCTTCGCCAATGACTAGAATGACTAATCATCTTTTCATTATTGTGTTAATTAATATCCTATCCCTCAATTTTCTGCACTATCTGAAATAAAATTAAAAGTAAAGATCAGATAGTGCAGTATCACGGCCATGAATGCACACGCACAGCTGCGCCCTCACTGTATATGCAGCGTGTGTGAGGGGAATTTTCCGACATCAAAAATCAAAGCATTTAAGTAGATTGTACACAAGCACGTCTTGGAAGCTTGATCTTACTAATCTACAAATGGCTTCTTGTTATTAAACTGCTAATTCAGAGGATTAAAGGATCCATGAGAACACAATCCCCTTTACTTCCTTTCCAGGGTATGCTGAAGGTGGCTTAAATATTAATTAAGCACACACACATGTCCGCCCATATGCACACACATACAGCAGAGTGTATACAGCACTGGCTTTGCTCAGGATTAACAACAGAATGTATATCCGGGACTTTCAGCATTCCCTTTGTCTCATTTTGTCAAACTGTGCCTCCTTCCTCACAATAAAATCATTTTTCTTTGTTGAAAGCACAAACACAGCCAGCTTAACATTCATACAGGCCTCTTTTAATACCGCAGAAGATATATCTTACTATTTAATTCTTTCATGCCTTTCAAGAGATGTTCAGCGTTGGGATTCCTTCTCTCCTTTACCCTAACATAGCATAGACTGTAGAGCCATAAAGACAGGGTGCTGAATGAACCGGCCACGGCAGAAAAGCCAATCAACCAATCAGAGCAGACTGGACCAACACTGGCGAGGGGATACAGTTTAACTTGTGGCTATGTTAAGTGGTGTTAGCTACCCTGCCACACCAGATGAACTGTTCACTACAGCCCCGTTTCCACCAAGTGGTCTGGTATGGATCGGCACGGTTTGGCTCAGGCCAGATCAGTAAAGCCTGATCCTGGTTGCGTTTACACAGCCAGCCGTACCCTACTTGGTAGGCGGCGTCCAAGCCGGATGCAGACAGCATGACGTCATAGCAGCGCGACACAGTGTGCCCGGCTATTAAATACAACGGAGAAGAAAGCATGACACAGTAAACAAAGAGCAACGATAGAAGACATCCGGCAATTCTTCTTTTTTGTGATCAGCATGTGGATTATTGCTACGAAGCGCGAGTTATCTTCACGAAGACGAGTGGAGATTTAAACATAGCGGGGCTGTGTTGTTCTTTATTACCGGTGTCGCATGGGAAGTGACGTCTCCCTCGACCAATCAACGGGCTGCAGTGTTTCTAGCTCCACCTTCTGGGGTCGGATCAGTATGGTTGGCACCCCAGCAGAAGGGTCCCAAAAAGTAGGACGGTACGGTTCGCTTATAAGGGGTCCTGTCCCGGTTTTAGGCTATGGAAACGCCACAAAAAGCGAGCTGTACAGAGACGAACTGAACTGAACCCTCTGGTGGAAACGGGGCTTATATGTCACTAGTCCATCTAGGAAAGAGACTATAGGAAGAGTTTGGGTAGGCAGAACCTTTCAAAAGCATATCTGGCAGGTGACTGGATGATCGCCTCATCAGTCACATTCATTACAGGCCAATCAGGTAATGCAGACAAGCACTACTGTAATACAGAAAGTGAGCCACCTCGTAAAACAAACTCTTGTTAAAACACGTAAGGTGTAGAGCGAAAACATCCTTGCCATAGAGAAGTCTTTTAGTGTAGATATTTGTTTTCCATTTAATAAAGAAATGTGGTCCAGATTTGATAAAACTGCTCCTGAAGCTGTTAGCATCTATGCTAATCCTTGTACGAGGAGTCACTTTCTGCTGTCGTCTCTGTTGCAGCTCCCACTTCTTCCTGCTCCAAAGTTGCCTGATTACAGACATTGAATCAAGCAGGTCCACATAGCCTCAAAAAAATGGGTTGTTTAAGGCTCGTCATTCCAGCTTTAAACACATTTTTAATAGCTGATTTCAAACGTCAGGCTGCAGGTTTGACTTGATTTCAATCATCTTAACGACCAACTCCTTGGCTTAAAAATAACATGCATTAGAAGGTAATGTTTCTGATAAAATGACCTTTTGTTGGCTGAATTTGTCTTCCTTTTGCCTTGTTACAGCTGTTTTTTGACTTGTTAAGAGTTTTCCATGAATTCATTACATTTTTAGTGAAGAACTTAAAGTGACTGGCAAACAAGGATTTGAACTTTTCCATCTATTTTGGAGAGAGGTGACAATCTGAATCATTTTTATTGGACTGTTTTTCCAACATAAAGAAAGACTGGGGCTTAAAAAAATGTGCTCATTTTGTCAGCCGAGGCCGTGCCGGCTCCATTAAAAAGTACCGTAAATTGTTTGAGATCCGTCTCTTCCATGATTTATCTCTTGTTTCCTCATCAGTCAAACGGGAGAGATCTCATTTTTTTGATTGAACCTGTTATGTATGGCACATTATACATTATATATAGTGCATTAAGACTGACGCTGATAATACATTTTGACATGCTTGCCTTGCTGGAGCTGCACAAACTGCTGATTCGGTGGATTTACAAGGTGTATCATTGCACCCACATTAAATGAAAAGTTAAATTATGAACCAATCTAGTTCTGATTTTAACAACATCCTCCAACGACACATTAGTTTAAGTGTTCCTGTAAAAAAAAAAAAAAAAAGAAGCCATTATGAATATAAAACACAGCAAATTATTGTAATATCTTGATGAAAAGGAAAAGTTCATCCGGTCCTAGTCTTAAAACGAGACTGTAAATTGACATCAAGTGTCAGCCGTGTAAAAGTCAAAGAGTCAAATCTGCGCCATAACGCCCGGAGAATGTACCGAGGCCAGCATGAAAAACTACTCACGGCAGATCATATTACCTGCCTTTTTCACTGAAATAAGCAGTGTAATTTATCCTGACCTTTTTAGATTACTATGAATGTGCTGTCTGGGTAATTTTAACTGAAGCCCTCAGCAGCTTTGCTGGTCTGGAAACACTGGATATGAAACAGGAGGAGGGGGCTGCTGATGGGGATCAATGGGCTGATGCCACCAATACAGCAATGATACAATCGGCAACAAATACTGAGGGACTGCCTGACATTCACGGATATTAACTCTTCACTGTTCGACCATCTCATTTAAAATACACGGGGGTAATGGGGAAAAAAGGCCAAATATCTGCCATATGAACATGAAAATGTCACCTTCCTTACAGGAAAAGCTCATTTTGTCTGTGTGTTTGCATAGTTTCTGATCAAAAATGTCACAATCACTTGACAAGTCCCAATGGATTACTAATTTTAAACATGTAGAACAGGAGTTTGCAATCTTTGCCAAGCCAAGAATCCCAACCCTCTCTTACCTTTTTTCTCAGATATCATATAAAACAATAGAAAATTGAACATAACTAGAAGTCTGGGAGCACAAACATCTGCTGAAGCAATTTCAACATTTTTAGATGACTTTTTGTAAAACAAAATGTGGAAAAACTGTCCTAGCTCGCAGTGTTAAAATCAGAATTAGCATCTACTTTCGGATCACCACTAAAATTTTATCAGTTACTGCTTGCGCCGTGACAAACATTACCTGAAATATTCTCATGCTCTATTAAAACATTTTTGAGTTATCTCTCTCACAGATGGATGGACATGCAACCAACCAAACAACAGCAAAAACAGTAAAATAAACCTAACATTATCTTTTTTTAACAGTAAACATTTTTCAAGAAGCTGTCCCTTACAGTCAGCAATTATACACTACAATCTTTTTAAAGGAAGTAATATTAGAAACAAATTTATACAAAAGTTGATGTAAGATTAGGGGACGTCCATTCATCACTACTGTCTGTATTTTCAGGTATAGTGGAGCATCTGACTGCATTAATCAACCACTGACTCCTTCTTTCATCCAGAAACTAAAAATAAATCCAACTTTTCATCCTTCAGTTGTTCCAGGGTTCCCATTCTTTTCACCAGTTACAATATTGGTGTGGGCAATTCTCAGGTTAATCTAGCTTTCTAAAAAACAATTATAAAGGTTGATGAACAATATATCTAGCTAGCTCTAACATCATATTGAGCTTACAATTTATTTCTAACTCTAGGGCATGAACGCTGTCTGTTAGCTATCTTTTTAGTCTGGCGTTTATGTAGTGTCTCACTGTTATAAATGTATGGTTTAAACTTTTTTTTCTTTTTAATCTTTATTTAATCTGCTTTTTTTCTGAATACATTTGGTTGGTTTACTGTCTGAGTAGCCCGAATTGTATTATGCCATTTTTCATTATTTCTTTTGGTCACCATTGTTTTGAGTATGTATATTTTATTCCTTAACTTGCATTATTTTATCTACATTTTTACTTCATTTCCTATGTTTGATTTTTGTTCACTAACCAGGTATGGAAGCACTGATATCACTGACAGCAGGTTTTGGCTGTTTTTTTTATATCGGAAATGGAGATAAAGTTGCAAATTGTGTTAGATTAAACTCATGTGAACAGAAGCCTAAAAGGTTAAATAAGGCGAATAAAGGAATTAAAAGACAGCACTAAGCTTTACAAGACATGACATCATCTCAACCAGTGTTAATGGATATGTTTTTTGTCAACTTATATGCAATAAAATACCGTCTTTAAGATGTAAAAGAATTACATAACAGTTCAAGTTAAGGGGCTCATAAAATCAAGTACGTGCATGTAAGTGTGCTTTCTTTGGTCTTCACTTCTATAGGAATACATGATTAATGGGCTGTTGAGTAAGACTGACCATCAAATAACAAATTCCTTTTGGTCATTATGTGACCTTAAATATGCACAGAAATGAAAAGGATGATATGACTCTGACAGAGCAGTTTTGTACTTGTCAGGCTTGGTTTTACAGCTTTATAATATCAATAATTTGAGTATCTAGGATTATGATACTATGATGATGGGTGGAGGGACCCAAAGTCACTGTTATCAACACCTGAAAATCCAAAATAACTGAGATAATTATTCCTGCTGGTGAATCTTGTTGTTCTTGCTACAAAATGTTGTCTCTTTTCTTAAGTGCAGTCAAAATTGGCATTTTGATAGTGCTTTTCAATTGTAAATGGACTTGAGCTTACGTTGTTTTTTTCTAGCCTGTCAAAGTGCCCAAATACCACAGGTCACATCTACCCATTCACACCCATCCACTAGCTAATGGTTGAAGTTTCTACGTAAGTCATCCATCTGTATTAGCAAACACATTCACAACCTTTCATTCCCATTTACACACCCCCGACTCTGTGAAGAATAAACTTCCTGCTCCCAAACCTGGACAATAAGACGTCATCGCATCTTACTTTAGGGAAAAGACTTTGAGGCAAGGAAATTAAATTAAATTGTATTTTAGAGGCTACATTTTTCAGCTTTCTCAGGTAGTCAAAAATTTACCAGCTCTACTAAACACAATAACCAATTAATGCACCTCATATCTACTTGTGACAACCTATAAAACCTGTATAGAATGTTATTAGATCCTCTTTAAGACATAAAAGCTTCCAAATAAATGAAATCCTCTCATAAAAACAACCCCCTTTAATGCAGTGATGGCCTAGAGATCATGTCTGTGCCCCTAATGTGCATGTACAAGGATGACCATCTTAACTGTTGGTGGTCTGGGTTTAAGTCCAACCCAGAGCTTTAATTTTATTTTTGTCTAGACAAAATAAAAGCACTAGCTTGTTAAGTATTTAAATCTACAAATATTCCACATTCAGAAAAACTGACTTAATTCTATCATTGTCATCATCAGGAGAGAGTTGCCTTCAGTCCTTTCGTTCTTCGCCACTTGGACTGACGATAATAACAAAAGTAGAATCCTATTTGAGTGGTGACAAGTGTTTCAGGATTAGAATTTCATTCCTAATGGGTTCTCTGGTAACGCTTTAATTCACTACCTATGCGATATCAATTCCATTATAATCTCATTAAGCCGTTGCACACCGAGGTGATTTCGAATGAATGTGAAACAGCCAACCGTACGCTCCCCCCTAATTGAGCAATACTTTTTATTCATTATTATTGCCCATTATTAAATTAATGAACTTAATGGACTTATTTTCCAAATTGCAAAAGACCCCTGGCAACATGTTTTTAATTCCATTAGCAGACATATTAAATGAAAAAATAAAACAGGGGGGTAGAGATACACGGAGGTGTGTGGGGGTAATTAGCCTACTGCTGTGACGGATCATCAGCCGGCTGCACTGTTTCTCCTCTCACACTGAGGGGAGTTTGTCCATCCTGTCCCGGGTCTCTGGTGACAAAACTCACCTTCAGACAGACTTAACTGACTCAAAGTTCAAGTTTTGTCCTTTAATATTTTATAGAAACAAGCAGTTCTGGGGTAAACTTTCTTCATTCATGAGGAGAATGAGGAATTGATTGTGTTAGTCTGCCCAAAAATGTGGCATCAGATGATTTCTGATTCTTCATCATCCCATTAACAAAAAGCAGCTTACTTAATCTTCTCTTTTTCTCGTGTTAAAAAGCACTTTATGGTTACTTTAAGACTGGATTATATACAGATTTCTGTTCTGATACAAGCAAAAAAGCTCACAAGGCCTTTCATATCAGAAAGCCAATGCCAGATGCTGACAAATAGTGATCAGGACCAAACAACTGATGGAGTTCTCCAGTACAATTGCTCCCTGAGATGTTTAAAATTAGTTTTTAAAGGTCTATTAGGTGTATCTGACTATATACGGATGCAGCCACTTCAGTTTTCCCCTCCCAGCAAAATGCCAGCCAAGTTCCATCCAGTTACCAGCCAACTTCCAGCCACTGGGGATATAAACATTTCTTTGTTTTTGTTCTCAGTTTCTGTATATAGTGGCATTTTCCATTCTTAGCAAAATTTCCGTTTATATATCTTTTTAAATATAAGTTGTAAGGATTACATGTTTATCATGGAATTGCAGGGAATCTGATAATAACCGTTAGGGTGCGGAGGTCAAAGCAATTTCCTGTCATGACCCAACCAAGACTCTGCCAAGGAAATTAGGAAAAATTTAAGTGGCTCCACTTGTAAGTCATGTCTTGGGTGTCTATTGAGCAAGGATTTTATTTAAGTTGAATAGAAAAAAAAAATGTCTGTGTAGAGGATCAGATGCAGCTCTTTTTCCCTCCACTTTGGAAATGCTCAGATATGACGGGGCGGGGAAGCTATAATAATGAGCTCTGCACTGATTGGCTGCCCAGATGTATGATTGGAGGGAGAAGGAGGGGTTACAGGCCATGGAGCAGACTTCAAAACAATCATGGTCTCTGCTTGTGATAAGCAGAAAACACATGTGTAGGTGGAGGCTGTACAGGTATGACATCATAAACTCCAGGAAGTAAAATACAGAACGTTTTTAAGGTCATTTTAGGGAAAGGTGTCATGTTCCTTTGCTCGACAAAACCCCTTCTAACAACATTAAAATCTGAAAGAAATTTAAAATATAAATATCACCAATAACTCCATTGGTTTGTAGGGTTTGGCACTATTTTGAAACATCTGTTGCTCTAATTCTAAGGCATCACTGCATGACAATAGTCCTCAGAAAACAGGAATATTTTTTAGTGTTTTGCTTTGTTAATGGCTTTTCATACAGCCAAATACATTTTGATGACATCCGCCATACACTTCAATGACGAAAAACAATATAGCATACATGCCAGGCTGTTTGTTACATTTGTCATAATACAGAACATACATGCTCAAATACTCTTCCTGCTACAGAGCGTTGAGGTCCAAACTTACAATATTGACTAACACACGGATGCTTGGGTGGATGAATGATGCAGAAAATCCACATTTTGCTAAAGAAGTTTTGATGAATACAAACGAGTGAGCAATTCAACTGGAACTCCAGATTACACTAGTGCCATGAACTTGAGGTTACTTTCACACCTATGATCCAGAACGAACAGATTCTGGTTTACGTTTCAGGAAAGTTCAGTTAATTTTGGGCCATGTGAAAGCTAATGTTAACACTAGTATGGACCAAAGAACCAAACTCTGGTCTACCTATAACAGAGGGTCTCTTTGCTTCTAAGCAGACCAGAGTTCAGTTCACGAAAGGTGTGAGAGCCTTAAGAATCAAGCAAGGACCAAACAAGGCAAAGAAACCAAAAATCAATGGAGCCTGCACCTGCAACCTCCCGATTACCGACAGAGCCCACTATCAGACTGCCCCACAAACGCCCCATTCACAGATGGAGCCACTTAAATTTTCCCAACTTTCCTTGACTGAGTCTTGACTGGTCCATGACTGGAACAAGCTAGGACTTGCCCACTTTCCTGATGAGATCCCTGCAATAACATGACAGAAAAGGAGTGACTGGTTACGGCTAACGCTACTCTAAGAAGGACAAGCCCATTGAATGTGTTCCTGTTAGGGAAGCACCATCAAATGGGCGTGTTCATGGTGGAATTTGGGCACTCCCATTGGCTGGAACTTGGCAGGCATTGGGCTGGAAGGGGAAAACTGAAGCTGCTACATCTTTAAGAAGTCTCTATGCATCCAGTCTTGAAATACTTTTTTTTGTCAAAAATAAGGAAGCAAATATCAAAGTCATGGAAATATTTTTTTTTTTCCATTTTTATCAAGTGCAAAATTCTTACAGCACAACAGAATCTTTAAGCAGCTGAAGGCATAGTGATATCTTTACTCTGCTCCAGGGCTCAGCACAGTGGATAGTTGATTTTATTATTAGAAGGCTCTCCCTGTAATGCTGCAGGTCCACACAGTCGGGCTGTCTTAGGAGGCAGAATTAAATTAAATTTGTAATTTACTCTTATTCATTAGTATTCTGATTTTGCACTGAGTTAAATATGATTCCAGGTGTAAATCTAAATTGCTATTGTCTTTCCCATTTTGCTGTGCATTGGCTTTATTAAACACGTATTAAAAGCCCATCTCATATTAACACTTTCATGTAAAGGTGGAATCATTTCATAGACTGAGAGAAATAAAAGCCGGGGCTTATAAATGATGTTTTATGGTGGAAAAAGACTTAAGTTTTGCCGTATATATAAAATCAAAGTCTAAATACTATATTAGAGCGAAGCACTGATTCAATCACTGCCTAATGTGCACTTGTATCAAATGTAATTGACTTTTTGTTTTATTGCAAAGCTTTCTTTTTCCCATGTATTTAAACTTCTTAGCTCATTTGTTTGATTCATTAACTCTCAATTACATTTTTATTTGCTTTTAAACCCCACCTTGCAACATGCATCAGCACAGCATCACACACTTTCTACTGCTTTAATTTCTTTTCTGCATCCACAGCTCTCTGTAGCAATATCTAAGTGCTGCATAAATAAAAGGAGCTGTTTTATTTAGCCTCATCCTTGACTCAGTATGAACCTCTAATCTGTGGCCCTTTGATATTAAGACACACTGTACATGGCATTACAACCTATTTGAATATTGTATTGTAAGCTGAACTAAACAGAACCTGAATAATATATGAAATAGATTTTCTGAAATGAGATCTTTTCAGTAACCAGAGGCCGCCGTGCAAAATCGCCCAGAAGATGAAAGCGGCTGCCGATCTGCATAAGTGAACGGCCCGATCGATACGTCTCAAAGTAAAATGGCAAGTCTTGATAAGGTTATTGAATTTTCTTTTTAATTAAAAAGCATACAACTGCGCTCCTCCGTCAAATACCACGGCGCTGCTGATGAGGAGAGGAGAGTGTTGTCCTTGTGTAGATGTTCATCAGTGTGTGAAAAACACGGTGTCTGCATGTCATCTATCAGAGATGTATATTCATGTCTGTCTATGCTGTGTCCCAGGATTAAGATGTCATGGAATATCTAAAGACAGACACTCAAACAGGTTTAAGTGCTTATTACAAGGACAGTAGTTAACTAAAGAAAGACATGTTTACTGAAAACACCCTCTGATCAACTGATGAACATGCTGCTAAAATAAAAAAAATCACAACCCCTACATCAACCTAATCAGTGACCGTGTAAACATAAATTACAACTATGCATAACAGGTTCTTGCAGCAGAATAAACAACCTTGTTCTCTCATTAAACATAACCTAAATACAAAAGTGTCATCTGCAGGGGTCTTCAAACACAGGCCTCAGTCCTGTGCGGGCCGTGGATCAGGTATCAGGGCCAAACAGACATAAATAATTAAGCCAAAAGATGCTTTTGTACATTATACTTCAAAAATCAACTAGATTCCCTCAATCCTTGACTGTCAGGCTTCAGCTCCCTGTCTCTATCACAGCTGAGGTTATTGAAGAGGTAAGGTCTGAGATAAACTCAATGTTTAACATTGTGTTTCCATACTCATCAACCTGTGCATTTAAGGACTGCGATATTTGACTCACAACAATGGTAGCAGAGAGGCACAAGAGATCTGAGGCTGAATTCAACTTCTTGGAATGAAGGTCCAATTGGATAAAATACCAATCAACTGGAAGTGCTTTGTATCACACACAATGTTAACAAATCCTTGTAGAAACTCCTTGATCTGCATCCAGTTTTCGATCACCACCAAAATCTAATCACTTCTACTTTGAGCCATGATCAGCATTCCCTGAAAATTTCATCAAAGTCTGTTGAGAACTCAGTGGCTTGTTAGATTCTTACCCCTATTCAATCCCCACCAAAATAAGATGACCCTTTTCTCGTGCCAAGATCAATATTCCCTATAAATTTCACAAAAATCCATTTAACACTTTTTGAGATATCTTGTTCACAGACAGAAAGACAAACACAAACACAAACAAGGCTTTTGTACAACTTCTTAGTACAAAACACATCGAACAAACCACTTTTTTTTTTTTTTTTTTTAACTGAAAAAGCACATTTTTCACTCTTTTATGCATTGACACCAACCTGCTAATGGGACTGGGGATGGAAATTAGCCACCTGGCTATCATCCCATGCATGTACATGTCAATGTTCATTAAAGCATACTGTTCCATTAAAAAAAAACAACTAATAATCTCAATCTCAAAACGTTATTAATTAAACGAAGGCAAGCAAGTGGCAGAGCTGGGTGGCGTACTGGATATATTAGATTTGTGGGACCACAGTGTCAGAAAACTCCCTTTTTAAGATGTATAACAATCTGGATTCCTTTCTGCTAACCTTGCGCAGCCTGAACAGCAGGAGGTGACTTCTTGTACACAGATTAGCGTAGATGCTAACAGCTTTAGTGGCAGTTTTTTAGATCTGGAGCACGTTTCTTTATTATTGAATGAAAACAAAAAAAAAAAACTGAGAGCATTTCTCAATAGAAAGGACATTTTTGCTCCAATTCCGACATATTTAGCTCGAGTTTGTTCTACAAAGGGCTTAAGTTTAGTATTTTAAGCTGCAGCAGTAGTGCGCGCATGCTGTATTATCGGATTGGCCTGTAATGGATGTGATTGAATTATTGCCAATCACCTGAATGGTTCTGCCCATTCCCAAAAGCTTTCTATGTCCTGTTGCCGAGATGAGCTAGTGAAATACATGGAACAGTCCATCTGGTGTGTCAGGTTACCTTCCTGCAACAATCCCCAAAATTTACAGGAGGAAGTCATATTGTATGTAATAAATAGGTCCCAATGTAAGCCTAAAGCTAGATGAGTGTCTTAGACATGGCTAAGTTCTGGAGAACCTGTCCTAAACCACATGATTTAAAACAGTCATACTGTGAACTTGTATGGTTTTATTTTAAATCAATATTGTTTGCTACGATGCTATGAAAGTAACATACATAAATGTTTTACCTTGGAGATTTTGGTCACATGAAACCTCACTGACCAATCAACCAACCATGCAATACTTCTGAGCACTTAAATGATCAGTGTTATTGGCTTCACGCTCATGCAAGATCATTTTCCATGTCATATTTCCACTAGAGCACAGCAATCCTGACACAAATGTTTTCCCCAGAAAATGATGCAACCACAGGAGCAACACTAATGCATCCATATGCCAAAGCTCTTATGCAACACGTGAGACACTGCATCCGTTTTGTTAAGTATAAACGTCCAAAAGTGGCACACTCTCTTCCCATATTCCAGTCATGAAAATGCATAATTTAAAAGAGCTGAGACCAAGCTGCTCCTCAGCGGTGCGGAGCGAGCGCTGCATCGTATCAGTGTGAACATCAGTGGATAGAAAACTGTGCTCCCCGGAGAGAGTGCCATTACATTCAATCGTCAAGCGCTGGATAAAACTCATTTCACTCTGCGCAGTGTCTGAATGGCTCTATACGTTCTGCAGAGGGCACCGTGTGATAGCACAGCATGTCACAACCACACTAAAGGGATTTTAAAGCAGGTTAGCGCTCTGCAACAAAAGGCACAGGCCGCACAAAGCCACAAAGCTGCTGGGGCAGAACGGCGGCCGGCGGCAGACCGTCCTCACATCGCCTGGAGGACCCGCGGGTGAACAAACGGCAGCCAGTCGCCGCTTGTAGGGAGGCCCGAACAGAGTTGTTGACAGCAAGATAATGTCAGCTGCTATTTATAGATGAACGGAAGCGTGTTTGGGTGAAGTGAGCCTGTTTTAAATATTCATCCCTCCCCTCTATTTAGCACCAGCTCCCTGCACCTGAAGAAAACATCCAAGATGAAAACATTTCAAGAGGAATATGTTCAAGAAAACATTTTTCAAGCAGGATTGGGACAACACTAACTTGTTATCATCTTTGTATTTACATGCCTACAGCAAAGAAACGCCATGTATTCGCTAGTTTGATCAAATATGTGTAAAGGTAAAGCATGACAAAGAAAAATAATAAGGGGAAGATATTGTTTTACCATGCTCTAGAAAAAGTTAAAAAGAAGAGGGTGAAGCTAAAATGGTAAAGTTAAAACAATGAAAATAAAGTCAAAATGTTTAGAACTGTTGGGAATAAAGATTATATGACGAGTAAATTCAGAATTATGTGGCACTGATGTTAAAGTGCAAATTTTAGCTTAATTATTCACATAATGCCAAAAACATCTCCAAAACAAGTCAGAATGTTGAAAAAAGTAAATATTTCAATAGTTAAGCTGAAAAAAGGATGGAAATTTTGAGAAATAAACCACAACTCATGGGGGAACAAATTCAAATTTCAAAAGTTAAGTTGAAATAAGCTCAAATGTCAAAAATGAAGTTGACATGACAAGAGTAAAAGCAATTTTTTTCAAACTAGAAGTGCACAGACAGCACAAACCTCAGCCAATGCATTTTTGGCACAGTTATGCTAGCTATGCAAGTCGTTACCATTCTCTAAAATATCACCAAAATCCATGGAGAACCTTTTTAATAATTTGGCTCAGTGATGGATGGACAGACAGATAAACAAACCAACAATGACAAGACCTCCTTGGAGCAGGCTCAATTATTCAAAACAAGGTAATACCAGCAATAAGACTGAAATTTCAAGAAAAAAAAGGTTTAAAATGCTGTTGCAAGTTGAAATAAGCTTGTTATTTTGTCAATCAGATTCAGATTCAGATTCAGATTCAGACAACTTTATTAATCCCCGAAGGGCAATTCCATTCACAGTTACCCTGCCTTATTAGACACTGAGTAAGGCTGGGTGTCCTGCTGGGTCGCACAACGTGGAGCGCCCCCTGAGTAAGAGACGTCAATTTTCAGAAAATTATATAAAGTCAAATAAAGAAAAGAAGGTCTGAAAGCATTTCTTTCTAGAATTCTGGAATTTTTCTGTTTAAAAATAAGGGAACATTTAATTTCAAGAGGTTGACAAAACAGGCTGAGAATTTTGAGGATTAAATGATACTCTTGTTTTAAAAAAAAAAAATTGCATTTAAAGTGTTAAGTTATGAAAAACTCTCATATACATAATATAAGAATATGGCTTCAAAATCTTTTGTCAACAACATTTAAGTCAGATTGGAATTGAGTAAAATGTTCTGTTATGGCTTTAAAAAAAAAGGCAAAACGTTGCCTTTAAATCAGAATAAAAAGTTCATATAGTGAAGTAAATTTGTTGCAGAAAATAGAAAATAAAGTAAAATACAACTACTGAAACAATTAAAAACAAAATATGGAGCAAAGTGTTGAAACAATGTTTGAACTTTTTTCTTGACATTTCAATTTTATTATCAGCCTATATGTTCAAACTACATGTCTTCGCCACTCATTTCCATATTTACGAAGAGCTACAGGGTTACTCATAAGAAAGCAGAGAATTTTTCTCTTTATTTTGCACGTGTAGTGTGGTAAAATGACCAAAGTAAGTCCAAAATAAATAGATAAAAGTGTGAAGAAAGCACAAATTTCCAGTTTTAATGTCAAATCCACTTCAAGAGTAAAGATGAAGTGTGATTCTGAGAAAAGTGGAACTGTTGATTTAAAAGTCAAAATGTCAGGAACGGAATAAAAAAGATCAACGATTCTTACAAAAAAGTAAAGAACAATGTCAAATAAAAAAAAGAGTGAAATTGAAATGTTGACCAAAAAAAACTCACATTTGTACTCAAACTTCGTTACATTTGTGACATATGGTCCAAAACGTATCTTGGCAATCACAAATTTCACATTTTTACTTGTTATTTCAACTCCTTTCTTCAAACGTCACCTTTTTTCCACCTTATTTGAATTTCTTCTTTGTCAGGAAACAAATGAGCTGCAAATTAACCTTGGACAGGCAAGGCAACATATTTCAATGTTTTCTTTGTTCCTGCGTGAACCTGTGATTTTGTAACCCAGCTGCTCAGCTCTGCTCTGCACAGCTGTCCACTTCAGAAATCAAGTCAGGGGACAATGGCGTTCGCAATCAGACGGAGTGAAACCGCCGCGTGTGGACGGGGGTTCTCGTGGATTTTGGCAACAATAAAAAACAGAGCGGTCTCTTAAATCAAACAAACCTCTGTAACAGTGTGGCTAGGATAAAAATTCTTTATAATAAAATCACATCAATCAAAATGCCTCTTTTTTTCTGATACAGTGAAAAGTATGATGCCATTTAAGGCTGTGTTTAGTTGTCAGTGATGCTGGATTTATTGCCTTTTATTGCTCGGCTGCAGCGAGCCTCATTGACATCCCTGTTCTCCTGTCACAGTGAAGATATTTCATAGCTGTCAAAAACTCCTCCAGGAGAAGTTTTGCCATCTTAGCGGCACATAATGTAAAGTAAACTCAGCATTTAAAACTTGTTGATGGAGGAATGTTTACTCAGCACTTCCAGACGCTTTTGTGAATATTTTTGTGGCCAAGTTTTTGCATAATTTTGTTCATATTTAGGGTGAAACTTCAGCAGAAGTTGAGCTTTATGCTTGATATTTGTCCATAGCTGTAATTCATTATGCATGTACATAAAGCAGGGGATGTAGGAAGTTGGACTTGATTATATGAAGGCAGGATCTGCAAAGTTTGTATTTCTGTGCATCTTTGAGTGCTGCTAACCTATGACCCTGCCACCCTGCGACCTGGACTGAGGCACCATGCAGAGGCCTCTAAATGTGTGTAAGAATTATTAATATTATATTATATTGCTGGATGGCTCATTATATACCACAGTAATGTCCGGTGCTCAGGTGTTTGCATCTCTAGGCTAAGAATCAAGGCCATAGCTTATTGTGTAGTCCTGCAGTCTACTTAGCTGCATTGTGTTGTATTGATCATTTGATTGATAGATGTCTATCATATTCTGCCCCACTGTTAAGACGAGTGATCTATCATATAGGACCAGATTGTATGAAATTGTTTTATTTTACATTGTGTTATCACATTATACCACATGGTGTCATACCTTATAGCAAGAATCCTCATGTATGCTTGTTTACCAGCTTCTTTTTTTTTTTTCAGATGCTGTGAGAGACAGATTATTATGATTTCATAACAACTGGAGAGAGGTAGCTGCATATTGATTGTAGGTCTATAACAACAGCAAATCTATCAACAATTACAATACACTAATGGGGCTTTTCCACTATGTATCTGCTTATCTCGGCCTGACTTCACTTGCTTGTTTTGGTTTTCCATTAGGGATCGTACCTAGTACCAGGGACAGTTTTTCCTACCACCTGCAGCAGGGTTCCACGTAAGCCAGGCCAAGACTTAAGCCCCGTTTACACAACACTGTTGCCACCAGAAACGGAAAAGTTTTTCCTTTGCGTTTTCAAAAGCTCTCCGCGTTCACATAGAGACGATGCAAAAACGATGCACGTTCACACAAATCTGAGAGAATGACTGAAAACGCTGTTGAGTGCATGCCAGGCCAGTAGTTGGTAATGTAGGTTTGTAGAGAAACAGCGGTGCAAGTTTTTTGTCTAGACAACAATATTGTCTGTATGTTTTTGTCTGTTTGTTGATAACAAACCGAGAACAGTGAGCAGTACACGTTGCTTGGTAGATGGCTGGAGCTGTTGTTGTTGTTCCTGGGTGTGCGCGCAACCTTTATCTGAAAGAGTACTGCGCATGTGCCGCGCATCATCGCTTTCCCTGAAAACGCTGATTCCTGTTTACACGGAGACGGATACCAAAACGTTCTCAAAACTTTTCCCTCCGGACCCTGGTTTCAAAAGTTTGCAGATTCAGGCACTCCGGGCACCGTTCTCAGAAGGCGCAAACGCAACGAAAACTCTCTGTTTTCAGTTGTTTTTGTTGTGTAAACGGGGCCTTGACTTAACTTGGAGACCCTTCTAGCTTCTGAATAGTCAGAGAAATCCCCACGAGTTTGACCCTCCAAGGGCTGAGAGACTTCCCAAACTCTCCTCTGCTTAAATAGCATGGTATTTAATTGCTCGCAAGACCTCGGAATAATAATCATCTTCTAACTGTGATAAAAAAACACAAAGGGGGTGGCAGCTCTATCGCCTCTGTCTCCTACAATGTTGTTGTGAGGATGACATAGCTTCACACAGCCACACTATGACCATCCTGTTTACCTTAAAGAGGTACTGATTCAGTCAATACTGTCATGGAAACAGAGCAGGTAGTACCCTAACTGTACAGAGTTGACCTGGGTTGAGCAGCAGCTACAAACGATAAAGTACCATTAAGTCTTTATGGTACAAAGGAGTGTGAGCCGAGCCAAGACTTAACTTGATGTGGAGGCTGTGCTGACATACGGGAGGCTGCAAGACTTCCCAAGCTCTCCTCTGTTTATATAGCATGGCATTTTATTGCTTGCAAGACCTAGGAATAATAATCATCTCCTAACTGTGATAAAAAGCAACAAAGGGGTGGCAGCTCTATCGCCTCTGTCTCCTCCAATGTTAATGTGAGGATGGCATAGTTTTAAACAGCCACCCTATACCATCCTGCCTACCTTTAAGAGGTATTGATATGGTCTTTATTGTCATGGGAAACAGAAGAGGTAGTACCCAAACTGTGCAGAGTCTATCCGGGTTGAGCAGGAACTACAAACAGGAGTGCCAGGCTGCTAGTTGCCCACCCATAGCTAAAGTAGAGCCTTATCCACACAGAACTGGCGTGGGAAAGGTGATTCAAAGAAAAAAAGGAGATATAGAGAATTAAGAGCTTAAAAACATATCAGGATGTGATTTTTGGCCCACATCTTGAGCCCTCAGATATAAATAGAATCATCTATATTTATCAATGGATGGATATATGTATGTGTATTGGGGATACAATGACATCTGTGTCACATTATCCAGCATTTTAAGTGAGAATTATTTATCAGCAGGGCTTCAGTCGTCTTCATGGGCCGGCCCTTTGTGCTCTGCTGAATATTTCCGTCTCTAGTTGAAGCTTAAACAGGAGCTTTGACCAGCTCACAGGGCAGGGAAGCAGACACAGGTAGCTCCAAACATACAGGCGGATGGTTATATAATGATCATGAAAAGAACATGAGAGAAAAAACCACAACCCCAACAAACACGCAGGAAAGACAAGAGTGTGTGGCTGCACGTTAACACACACCGTACATTTCACACACACGCTGACACCGAGAGGCTAAATCTGACACAAGGTGAGATGAAGTAGCATATCTCATCATCGACCAAGCCGGCTGTGTCTGACCCGGAGGATGGAGGTAGGCTCGGGGCATGGCCTCGGGACCCGAGCAGGTGGAGTGAGCAGGGGCCCTCCGCTGAGACTTATAAAGTCCCCGCGACAATTTACTGGGGAGGCTCAAATTGTGGCGTCCAGTGGCCACAGCGGCCCGCCTGTCACCGCCACTCTTATTTGCTTCATTCCCTTTGACACTTCCTCTCGATTAGGGTCATAAATTCCGCGAAATCGGTCAATAACCTATAACACTAATGTCATTCTCCTGCCATTAATTTTACAGCCGGTGTGCCACATTGTTTCTTAACCCCCTTTTACATGACAGAGGGGTTTACACTCCTCAGGATTGATTGAGAATAGTACATAACTGGGTTTGAATGGAGCCTCTGCAACCATAAAGTTAAACGTATGTATGAAAAACAGCAGAAGAAGAGTGGATAAGACAGTCTATAGAGACCACGACCTGCTCGCTGTTGGATTACTTTTCCACAGCACATGTGCAAAATTCATATCTTCAGATCCCTCGCTGCACCTGGAGGATTTCCACTTCTCTGTTTCATCTAAGCAAGGATGCTTCCTGTATCAGCTGCAGAACTTTGCACACACTGATTGTTTTTCACTGATATTCTTTTTTGTAAAACTTTGGAGAGGTTTCCTTTACCCTTCACGCAAACTAGTGTTAATGCAGGCTCCATAAAAAGGAACTTTTTTATAAACAAGAATCCAGAAAAATCCTCTCAAATGCTGGAATGCAAATATTTTTACCCTTAATCCAGAATTTATCTGGGTGTCCCCAAGTATGGAGAGCATCAGGGCCACTGAACTGTTTTTAGAGATTGGAAACATCTTTTTAAGGTCTGTTAAGAGAGTCAAAACACGGGGACTCAAGTCTGAGTTCTATGAAAACAAGTCTACTAATGAGACTAGATTTGGACTTCTGAGAAGAAGTCAGAATTCTAGGAATGAATCGGGATTGTGGGATTAAAAATCATAATTTCACTTTCATCTTAGATATTTCAGAAAAAAAACTAAATTTTGAGATCTAAGAAAAAAGTCGGACTTTCTTAAACTCAGTCTTTTTTAGAAGTTTAACATTTTTCTCTTCATTCCGATTACAATCTCAAAATTTTTATCTTTATTCATTTTTGTTAGTTTAATATCTCAGACTTTCTTCTCAGAATTATGACATACATCTCAAACTTGAGACTAATTCATCCGACTGTTGACCATTTTTTAAATTAAAATTCAGATTTTTGTCTTTTAGAGAATTTGACTTAAACCTAAGAATTCTGACTTTTATATTGAAATTCAGATTTGAATCTAGAAATATTGACTTATGTCTCCAACTTTTTCACAGATTTGTCAAGGAATGATTGAGACCCAGAAAAAAAATGGTTTTCTCTGCATTCCGACTCTAATCTCAAAATTTAACTTTTTTTTAATCAAAATTCTGCCTATTTCTTTAGATGATGTGACTTCAATCTAAGAGTTCTGACTTATTTTCTCTAACTTTTTTTTTTAACGATTTTGTTACGAAATGACGAGTCCAAGAATTAGGACTTTTTCTTTGTATTCTGACTTTAATCTAAGAATTCTAACTTTTTTGTCAGTATTAGACCTTTAATCTCAGTATTCAGATTTTTTTTCTCAGGATTGTAATTTAGGAAATTTGTATTCTACCTCAACTCAAAAAAACTGAACCTTAATCTATGAATTCTAATGTTTCTTGTTTAACAGAAACTTGAACATTACTATTTAAACTTTTTTTTTCTTTGATTTAAGTCTCAAAATTCTGACTTTTGTCATGAAATTGACTTTAACTCTAGAAGTCTGACTTTGTCTTCCCCAGAATTCCAGAAATTCCGACTTTGGTTTCAGAATTTCAACTTTTTTCTGCCTCCAGAAACAGAATTCATCTGTATTTCTTTCCCTCCAGTGGCCCTAACCTCCTTTTGTAATTGAGCCTGTGCATTTGTAGGTCATACAAAGACGCTGCGTCATTGCTTTTAAACCAAGTATGATCCTCCTCTGTGACAAACCCTCAGAGCATTTCTGATGCATACCATCAGCTTTTTGCTTTGCTGTGTATGGAAATGTGGCCTGAATAAAGGTATACAACCATAACACAGAATTTCAAATGATCTGCAATGTGCAAACCCAGTAGCTTTATTTCTCATCCAAACTGTACCTCAGTTTCGTCAAGCCAGCAGACAGCAAGGCAGACCTACGTGAAGATGGAGATGTCGGTCTGCCTTTAAAATGTGATGTGAATGATAGCCAAATCAAACAACAACGGCAACACTGCTACAACTTCACCTCGAACCAACTGAACCTGCCAAACTGCAGATGTGGAAGTGACCTAAGTCATTTTTAAAGCCGAAAGAACAAAACCGAACACTCCTAAGTTGCTAAGGCCTTGGCATTGGAAGATGAAATACTGCTGGCTTCTTTGAGCAGCTTTTATTCAAGAGACAAATCATTTCACCCTGTCAAACTTCAAATCTGCAAAGCCACCGCATTACAATAATCATAAGAGCCAATGTTTGTTTCAGGATTGTAAACACTTGATGATTCTGTTTGAGAAACCGAGCACAAAAACCGAACAAAACTGCCAAAATTACATTTGTTTCTGAGCGAGCCAGCGAGCGCCGACGTGGAGTCCTTATCATGCGTGGCAGCTTGCCAGTGGAAATGTTGCTGCCGCCCTCACCGGGGGCCTCTCCTCCAATCTTTTTCCTTATGTGAGAGCTGACACTTCGGGGCATATCTATGGCACAGCCGTGTTAGCGATGCACGCGCCTTCTGTTGCAACGCGGCTGCTGAGGAGAGGATGAAGAACTGCCATGAGAGACTTCTGGAGTTACTGGCAGACGCAACAGGGCGACCGCAGGAAGTGAAACAAATAAACAAGGCTGCAAAAAAACATAATTACACAAACATGGCGTTTGACTAATGCTTCGGTTTAAGTGCTTTTCAAGTGGCAGAGACAGAAAGAGAAACTTCTTCATGCTGAGAGAAGACATTTCTTTCCATACATCAGCTGAAGGGGGACATTTTAAGGCCAGAGCGCCACATTTCACACGGTTCAGATTGCAAAAACTCGCGTGTTGTTGTACTGTCAAGGCTCAAATGATGCCTCCATCTTTTTCTATTTTCAGTTGAAGACGTCACGAAATTTGGGGCAGAATCTTTGAACCTCTGCTCCATTTCTTTGGATTATCATTTGTTGCAGAAGTCATAGTCTTAATATTTAATTCTCCACGTCAGTAAGATGTAAAACATCTGCTTCAGTTAGGTTTGAAGTATTTCTCTGCAAAATCACTCATCCCTCTGTGTGAGATTTACTGGTTTGTGTGTGAGTGAAAAGCAGAAAATATCCTTTGTGTTCACAGTGTTTACCCTTAACATTTGTTTAAGACTATAACAACCTTCCACCCCTCAAAATATAGACATAAAATAATGAATTAATGGAATTTAAGTCATTTATATGCACTCATCAAATGTATAAAACAAAACTTGACATTCATATTTAATCTTGAAATAAACCTGCATGTTTTTCACTATGTTTGCACTCATGTAGTGGTTGACAGTCTTGTTAATGTGTTTAAACCAGATTCACTTTTGTACAGATCCAGAAGAATAATCCAGAAGTGTAAATAGTGGATTAGGGCTGTCAGATGCTCCACTTTGCCTGTTATTTACAACAGATTGTGGCATTGAAGAAACTCTCCCTCTTCCCGCCATAAAATAAAGAAAAACAGAATTCATCTACCAGCTACTGTTTACCCTCATCCTATAACGAAAAATCAGTATATTGAACAGTTAGTTTACTAGCACTCTCCGACACTATATTGATAAAGAGCCTTCTTTTCCACTACATAGGCAAATACCATGCCTACTGGTTGTGATCTGACCACATTATGAACGGGGGTATGAATTGAAGTAGAAAGAAGTCAAATGCATTGAGCAAACTGTAGATTTATTCTCTTGTACCAACAAGCAGGAAAAGTATCTTAAAACCAAACAAGTTTCTGATAAAGTTGATTTCATAAGTTGCATGATGCTCACTAAAAAACACAGTTACAACTGTTAGATTTTAAGTATTCTAAATAATGTCAGAGCATCAATCATTAAAGACCCTCTAGACTGCATTTTTTTCATTTTATCATCAGTTGTATTTGAAGTTTATTAGCAGTCATATTACAAAAATCTGCTAGCCTGTTTGTGCATGTTGCTAGGTCAGTTCTCATTGCAAACAAACTGCTCCAATATTAGACTGAAAGGCAACAAATATCACCCCTTGCAGGCAATGGTAATAGCTGTATGGCTGTTTTGGGTCAAGGGTTGGATGTGTGATTTTGTGAGGTTCACAAAAGCTTTGTCCAAAGAAACTGAGCTAAAGTGGGCACACTACCTTGGAACAACTTATCCAAACAACCTAGGCATGAAGGCTCCCGTCCATTTTGGTTGTAACATGTTTTATAAGTAAAGAGATGACTATTCTTTCTGTTAGTAGGAGAGAAGTAGACTACAGCTTGGTTTGGTACGATCTTGAAACTATTAATTTTTTTTTACAGAGCATTTTCATGACAAAAATTTGCCTTCTGATTTACAGCAAAGAAGGACAGGTTAAAAAATTACTGACTTTTTCTGACGGTGGATCCAGAAAACTCCAATAAGATTAAAAGCACAAGCAGAAGAACTCTACCACTGACCATCCCTAAAAGAAAAACTTTAAGGGAAAAACTGGCTCTGTCAAAGTACAGCTGGAAACTTTCCATCCCACTACTCCACCGAGTCCTCTCCTTCTTCCCATTGTCAAGTAGTTCAAGCCTTTACTCTCCCGCTCCTCTGAAGAGCCGGAGTAAGAGGAGGCTTTAAACAGCGCCGCCGCCGCACTCTATCATTAAACCGGACTTTTATCCCTGCCTTGCTCTGGAATGGCTGGAGTCGAATTGACACGGATGAGGCAAAATGGCCGCTCGGCTCGCGGTAACAGCTCACAAGCCCCTGGACAACCTGAGGCATGGCCATCCAATCCCACATCATTAAGGCTGGAGTCCTTTATTGTGTTGGAGGCATTAAATGGTGCGCTGGCTATAGCCCTGAAGTCACACTCCACTAGGAGAAAACAGCAGAAAAATAACGGCACAGCTGGATAATGACTTTTCCCTGGGAGGCTGACCATGTGTACAAAAGCGCTAATGATAGCAGGTGCAATAAGCGAGCGCAAGGCTTTTACTGCGTCCGGATCTATTTTCCTGCTGCTAAACTCGCCAGTGATTTCCCCCGTGTAGGTGTCTTTCTGTAGTTTAAGAACACCTCCCCCCGCCTTTCCTTCCACCCCTCCTTCCCTCCTCTCCATCCTCTCTCTCCTTTCTCCTGTATCTAATCTCTTTATCAGCTGTGCGGCTAATATCAAAGAGGACTGTGGTGTGAAAATCCGGCAAGTAAAACCTGCTGTCAGAGCCTAATCACAATTAGCTGGGCTGTAGACCCATTAGCCCCGAGGGGACGAGACCCAAAGCTGACAGAATTATTGTTACCACTGCTGCTAAGCTAGTGATTGCTAATGATCCCAATGAGGGGAGAAAGAGAGGCTGAATCAATCTCACTGGGCTTCACTCTCTGATATCTTTTTGGGGTTTTGATAAAATTTGATACACAACATGTGTATTCTGCTGCAAGTGGGAAACAGAATTCGACTCCCACTGCTTACCTAAAGTTTTGAATCGAGGACAGTTATACTTAGATAGCTCTCTATGAGGGGTGTTCATTAACTAGTGAACCACGGTTACCTTTTCAAGGATGAATTCAATTTACCGAGAGAGAAGAGATGCATGAAAGTGCACTGTCTGGTTTGCAGCCACTTTTAACAGCTTTTCCCCCAATTATGTATAATAAAATGCAGGTTCTCTATTAAAGAGCCAGTATTTTGCCCTAACTCTGCTTCATATATTCCATTTGAGGTTCAAAATGTTAAAAAAACCTCTAGTTTTCTTAAAACAAGTACCCCTGATCCAGCTTTTTTCTAAAGAATACAGCTCTGATTGATTGACCAGTTGAAATTGGGCACTGGTAGACACCATGGGGGCAACAACTCTGCTTTTATTTTACAGCAAGGATGGGCAACTGGCAACCAACAATGCTTTCAATTTACTTGAAGAAGTTAACATGAGGAAACCAAATGCAGAAGCAATTAAGGATTTTAATGGAGTTGCCACAATTGTATTATGTTAATACACCAAACCATTAAAGATTCCATGTCCTGAAAAATCAATATCCTTTTTTTAATGTTGTCAGAAGGGACTTGGAGGGCAGAGAAGCACCTGAAACCACTCTGAGCAGACAAAAACAGCACAAGAGGGATGCCATTTGGAAGCACTTTGGGCTCCACTGTGTGTTGATTATGTGCAAATTCACAGACCCATTTGTGGGACTTTGCAGACAAGATTGCAAGATTCATTTGACAGGACATGCAGAAAATAATTTACTAGAAATGCCTCAAAGAGTTAAGGCTTGTAACCAAATATCCTCAGTTATTAGTGTGTATGCTCCAAAACCCAACCCTAGTAGGTCTATTCAAGATTGCAAGGGGAAAAAGCTGTTTTAGGCTGTTGTAGAAGTAGATGTCCTGATGCTGAGACTTTTTGTCTCATGCACAGAGATACTCTATCATGTAGAGAAAGCACGTAAAGCACACAAAAAAGATACAAAAGGACAAAATTCCACATTTTTGTGCCATAAGTGCAAAATTCCTACATGTTCTCCATCATATAATACATCATATAGTTGATAGAGCTTAAAGATTCAGCCTGTTGCAGCCTGCTTTCTTAATCTTTTATGCTCTTATCTATTTTAATGGCTTTTATCTATCTTGATGTCTTTATTTGATACTCCTACTGCTATATTATGTATAAGAGCAAGTGAAACAACTGAATTTCCCCTTAGGGATTAATAAAGTTTAGGGAGGGGGCAGCCCTGCAGTTAGATTTGTACCTCTTGTCAACAGAGATCATTGTCTTCAGACATCTGCTTCCTCCTTTATAGGTTAATTCCTCACTCTTTCTCTCTTTGTTAAACTTTTACTTAATGTCGGCCCCCCAAAAAAGGCAAAAAGCCCAAAAAGCTAACCAGTAAAAGCTGCACAAGAGGGTTTAAAGAACAAATTTTCCCTCAAAAACAGCAGATGATTGTGTTCATTCACCCTATTTTTTTTGAAGAGTTTATCCTCGCTGTCTTCAGATTAATCCTAAAAACAAAGTCGAATCCCAGCCTGATGAAGTTGCTTGAACTGATTACTCAGTGTTTAACCAGATAACATGTTTCCTGGATGTACTCCGCTCAGCTCGTTTCTTCAGCCTCAGCTCTGCAGCCGAGCTCTTACATCAGCTCCTCTACAAAGCCATGTGTGCCTTCCAGATTATAAAACATTGAGCAAGGAGTTAATGACTGATTGCAACAGCCGTTCCTGAAACTTATAAGGGGGGAAATAAAAAAAGAAAAAGAGAGCAACAACTCAGAGACAAAACAACGCCTGTGCGAACCCTAGAGTGAATCACCTGCAGTCTAAGCCTTTCAAAGAGCAGCCTCACATTTGATGTTAAGCCCCCAAACTGTTCTGGCTGTCGGACGACTTGCCGGGGGAGATAGAAACGTCCAAAGTTATTACAGCAGTCAGGTAAAGTGTGTGGCAACGCGGCCCTGTAATGGGGGTGGATAGCCGGCCAGCAGCAGCTAATGAAGGCGTCTCGGGGAGTACTAAAGAGTCTACGTGACACTACTCCTGATGCGCCCGTCTGAGGACACAGATCAATTAATACATTAACAAACGATCGCAAGCACTTCATCTTGCAATATGAAACCGGCGGGCCTGGACTCGCTGCCCTCCCGCCCAGAATGGCTGATCAGCTCTGCCTCTGCGCACCCGCTCTGCCATGAATTTCAACATCGCCGGCTGCAAACGCCTCCACATGGCTCTGTAATGTCTCACCAGAGGCGTGCATTGTAACCACAACACATGCTTCACATATATGCAGCGTGCAATAAAGGCAGATGCAGGAGCGCTGTGAGCTATTCTTTATCGTAGGAGAAACCTACAGATACAATTTGCAGTATAATCATAGGCAGTTTTACCATTACGTTGGGGCCTTGTGCTCCAGGAGGCCTGAAGATATAGTCATTATGGGGGAGCATCAGATATGAGGTATATGTTAGTGCTGGGCAATTAATCCAGGTTCAGTTTCAATGCAGATTAAAGCTTGCAGCCTTCTCATGAAAATAAGTTAATACAGATTATAAAATCACTGTGCCACATATTCATACATTTACATTTTTTGTAACTAATTTTCTTTATTGCATTATAAAGTACGCAGCATATTAAAGTGTAACTAAATTGCATTTGGTGCAGATATTGCTAAGTAATATTGGAATTTTCCATTATCATATATGTCATATTTCCAAACTCTTCATTGGCAATGCCACTATTTTTTGTCAAGACAACACGAAAACATCCAACTCTCTAATAAATAATATTCAGCATTCTGAGGTGTATTATGGTACATTAAAACATTCTGTTGAAATTATAGGTCAGACCTCAAACTCAAGCCCCTGCAGGCTGGATATAATTAAATACAGCACGCAAGATAATTTCATGTCTTTCATTAATGGCCCTATGTTAAATAGCACTCCTTCCACTCATACTACAAATCCCACAATGCACTGCAACAGCTGCCAAGCTAGCTCAAAAAACAGTGCCAACCCTCCTCCCATTGCTTTAATATAACACTGATAAGTAGTCATCAGATGAATGCTTTTGTAAATGCTTTTACAGGGATTTTTAAGCTTGCCTGAAAACAAATGTGCTGTTCAAATTCATATTTCTGATTAAAGCATGGTCAGTTTTAGATAGTTCGATAAATTTTGATCCTGTTTGGTTCACATTTTAGACATTTTTAGACATTTGGCCCCTTCTGTGATTTAGTTTGACACCCCTAACAGGCAATACATGGGATAAATATGGCCAATATGTCATGTTTAAAATGTCCATATGCGCTAATTTTGGTAACCAACTTTTTAAGCTTTTATCTGCCAACACCAGTTTGTGAGTATAATATCACTCAACCAGTAATTCTGTTTGATGACTTATCACCATCAACCAAAATCATCCTGATTATGAGTTTTATTTTTTAAGTTCGAAGTTGTTTTAAGTGAAGATGGTACCTAAATGTTACACACAGTGTCAAAATTGCACAAATGGGTTGACTATGTTTAAACAAGCAGATAAAACTGACTCAGACTTTACTCACTTACCAAACTTTAATCAGTAGTAGAAGTTTGCCTGCATTTTCAGTCATTATCTGGAGATGAAATAATATTTTTTGAAGTCTTTTTACTTCTTTATGTACCATTAGATGTGCATGATAATAGAACGTAGAGAACTAGAATGTAGTCTGCCAAAGCAGAGAGATTGTAGTACTGTCTGTAGGGCTCATTCTTTTTGCAATACTTCTATGCTGCACTGATTGCCTCACAGCAGAGTTGGAATCACACTGAAAATGACACAGAATCTTAAGATTTTGTCTGTAGAAAGAGTTGTACCTTGATTTTATGGCATTGCCTTGGATTTTTTTTTACATCTACAGGATGCAAAATCTCTATTTGTACAAAAAAATGTAATGTTTGAAGGCAACAGACAGCATCAGAAACACCATCATCAGCTGAAGAAGAGGTGACCCTGTGGTTATATAAGTTGCAGCCGATGCTCTTCTGCCTTTTTTAGTTTTCAGAAACATTAACAAGCTCCTTCACCTCTCTACACAAGGACTACCTTCAATAATGAAGCATAAGTGAAACTTTTTATCCAGACCCGAATATTGTTTAAATCTTTTAAACAGTCGAAATATTTGTCCCATGCATTTATTTCTACAATAAAAGTGGCTTCAGTCTGCAGCTTTCTGTCTCTCCTCTAAAACATGAGACAAGAGCCTTAAAATATGGTAACTGCACAATGGCAACCCACTCCATCAAAGGCCCCTGTGAGTTTTACTGAGGGCCCAGACAGACTCTCAAATCACCACTTATTGCTATTATGGCTTTATATTGATTTACTTGAAATATATAAGGGGTATGAGGCAACAAAACACTCATAAACTTACACCAAAGCAAGCATTGAACTGCACTTCTTGGAAATTTGAAGTGGATTTTTGAGAAGCATCATCTTCTAAGCTTTGTGCATTTTGAATGTCATCAAAAATCCATTTATGACTTCTTGAGTTATCCTGTTAACAACTAAAACTACATTTTTTCTGGCACTGTCAAAAAGGTTGGCAGTACTTGAAAAAGTGAGTGGAGCTGGCGAATATCCATTTCCTCAAATGTTGCCAACATTTTTGTGCAACAACATTCATGGTTCAAGCAAATTTATTCAACAAAATAAAGTTTAATCACTGAGAAAATCCTGGAAAATACAAGCAAACTACTGGAACTGTCTTCATCTGTCATCTCTCCTTACCAGTCTGAACCATTTATCCAAGCAGAATCAGAAAGGGCCAACATATTCGTGAAATTCAGACAGCACCCCCTCTTTCTTGATGCCTCTCTCTTTTTACCTCCACCAAGAAGAGTATGTTTTTGCCTTCATATGTTTGTCTGTTTTTTTGTTTGTTTGTTTGCTTGTTAGCAAGGATTTAAGCAAAAACTACTGGACGAATTTTACTGAAATTTTCAGGAGATGTTGGTAATGGCCCAACTTATGAATGATTAGATTTTGGTGTTGATACGTATATTGTCTGGATGCAAAAATTCCCAAAATTAACATTAACATTAGGTGGAATTTAAAAAGTCATATCTCTACCACTTTCTAATGGATTCTCTTCCAATTTAACAGGATAACATGGGGTCCATGTCTCTATTAGCAAGGGAAATTTCATCTGGATCTGATCCAGATTGCCATCACTAAAGAACACTGAACTTTATAATGGGACATCCCATTGATGACGTTCAATAATTCATATAAAATCAAATATTAAGTGATGTTCCCCAAACTTGTTGTGTTGACACAGGATAACAACCTCCATGTATGTGCTGAGTTCGGTCTGGATCCTGGCACTATTCTGGATCTGGTGATCCAGAATTGTATCTTTTACAGGGGTTGTGGAAAAGCGACTGCCGGAACTGAGCTGCTTGGTGAGGGTCTGTGCTCTATGAGTGCTTTTCTAGTTTTAGATATGAATTACTCTGTCCATTATTGTGTTTCTGTACTTTTAACACTCCTCAAAAGCCTCTAAATACGTTGTTTACGTGCTATGATTGCTCTTAGCTACATATTAAAGGGCATTATATTGGTTTGCATCCTAAGCCTCCAATCAACTAAGAGCACCCCTTGGTACAATGCTCCATACATGACCAAATCACAGCGCCTTTGATTGAGCGCCTGCCCAAAGGGAATCCAGTGATGCTAATGACCACAGCCCCAAAGCCTCAGCACAGCTCCTTCCTGAGTCTTAAACCTCCTCTTGTGGATGCTTTTTTTTGGTCTTGCGATAAAAACAAAGCATTAATGCAGGCCAAACACACCATGTGAGCAGCCTGCGGCACACTTGACTGCGTTGGTCGGGTAAGTCTAACGTAAACCATTGCTCCTTGCCATGCCATATATATCCAGTCTCCCCATTACCACCATCTCCGCTCGACAGCGAGGGCCCTGCACTGCTAAATTATTCATCACGCTGAGGGGAGGACAGAAGCATGCATGGTTTCTCCACTCCATGCCTCTTCCCTTTTTCTCCCTGGCTCTAATGCAAAAGAACAGCCGGGGTGGAGAGAATGATATACAGGCCCCCGTCTCTCCATCACCGTGCGGCCATTGCGGGAGATGTCGCCTCCACTTTCTTCAATTACCACAGCGAAGTTGAGGTTGGGGGTTCGGGTTGCATTGTGGTGCACCAGACGGTGGCTGGCTCGCCCACCGCGCATACGGAGGGGAAGAAAAAAAAGGTGGTCGGCACCCAGGGGCCCCATGCATAACGTGGGACGTCTTTGTATACACATTCATCTATATCAGTGGGCAATAGGGAAATGTAAGCCAAAGGTAATTGCCCCGGATAAGAACATCTGCTTGGTGAATAAATATTCTAATGAGGCGAGCTTGCAGGTTCCCCAGACTGATGCACGGCTGACAGGCCTCCGGAGGGACCGCAGGTAATGCTCACCACCTGCAGTTCAAGCAGGAGGCGGTCCCACCCACCCTCCTCTCTGAGCTAAACGCTGGCCGACAAACACACACACACAACCACGGCCACCCACGCGCTGTAGATATCAGGGATGGGTGGTAAATCATTGATCACGCGCTGGTTGTGATGTTCTCTGAGACGACAAGAGCGGCTTCACTTTTCATGTATCTGCTGCTGAGGAGATGTTGATCTAAGCAGCTGCAGGAAAACTGCAACCACGGCGCATGCTGTTGTGCAGCGGTGCTCTCTGCAGTGCAAGATGTTTTCTAACTCTAGCCTTACATGTGCTGTGTCTTGGCATTGATGGCGAATGGAGCTGCATCACAGTTCAGATGTTACACTAGAGCAGTGGATCTCAACCAGAGCAACAAAGGGCCACACAGCTGATTAGGTAGGTCTATGTGGTGAAGTTGGAGGACCAGTAAGAGGCTGTGTAGTAGAGGAGATAGCATTGCCAGTGCGTCTGCCTAGAGCTTGCATGTACGGAGTCTGATTCTGTTTAAGGTTGCACGTTGTTTTGGCTCTTATGGTCACGTGGTAGTGTTGGTAAGATAATAATCAGTACCAACATGGTAGGCAGTGAGCTCTAGGGCTAGTAAAAGGTAAGAGGCCATAAGGTAGAGTAGATAGCATCAGCATTGCTACTACCTGGTGCTTGCATGTACGGAGTCCGGGTCTGTTGAAGAAAACTTGAGCTCCCTCCCAGGATCTACATAAAAATGATCTACAACATGCTTTCATGGATAAAATCAAGATAAACTGGGCTGACGCACATTCTTGAGCAAAAACCTTTATAGAAAGTGTCTTATTAGGGACTCTTCCCATCGTGGACTAGGGAAGGTAGTATCAGCATGTCACTACATGGAGCTTGCATGTACAGAGCCTGGGTCTGTTTAAGGTGGCATGCTGTTCGGGCTTTCATGGTCATGTGGTAGGGTAGGTAAGATAATAAGTACCAACATGGGTTGCAGTGAGAGTTATGGCCAGTAAAAGGTAAGAGGCCATATGGTAGAGTAGATAGCGTCAGCATTTGCCACTACCTGGAACTTGCATGTACAGAGTCTGTTGAAGTTAATGCTATGGCAATAAAAGGCCATACAGCTGATTAGGTAAGTCTATGTAGTGGAGTTGGAGGGCCAGTAAGAGGCCATGTGGTAGAGAAGATTACATCAGCATTGCCACTGCCTGGAGATTGCATGTACAGAGCCTGGGTCTTTTTAAGAAGGCTCTTATGGTCATGTGGTAGGATTGTTATGATAATCATAAGTATCAACATGGTGCGCAGTGAGATTTGGCACAGATGGGTTGGCTTGAAGGGCGACACTGGAGGAACACCAGCCTCTCTGCGGAACTAAGGCACTAGAGCGGAGGTAACCAACAACCGGGCCGTAGAGAAACAAAAATAATTTAATTACTTATTTTTGAATAACGGAGACCAAAGAATGACCGGATCCTCACATATCCACCTGTGAAGCTTGACTGTGCAGACTGTACACTCAGGCTCTTTGTCTCTATCACAGCTGCGATGAAGACAAAAGCAGAACTTGATATGAACTCATGGTTAAACTTTGTGCTCATACACTCATTCACTTGTGCTCTGGACGTAGCTGTAGGAATATCTGACAGCTTAGACTGATGACAATCGATGAAACAAACACTGTTAGCATCATATGCGCAACAATGGTGGAGTGGTTTAATCAGTTACCATGTCAGGAGGTGATTTTCATCCAACTTAATCAGCTGATGAAAACAGAGTGAGTCCTCACTAATGTCTCTTTATTCAGGGTTTAAACAGATAGGGTCAGGAGCATATCACGTTTTGAGAAGAACTAAATAAATCGACAATAAAGTGGAATTAAGATAATGCTTAGAGAAGAAAACTCCAATTTCTGTAGATTAACTGTTTTTTTTTCTATAATAAATGGCACTTATTTGAACCTGCAACAAACAATGAACCTCAAATATTGATCAGGATCACCCTTAAAAGATATTTGTGTTTTTTGTGACACTTGGGTCTGTTGCACATAATTTATGCTCCAAATGTGCTTTGGAGGAATTTATCTCAGGTGGAAATTACAGAGATTCATGTACTTTCAATATGTATTCATACTAGTTTCAAGTAGTAGGGACCGAAGTCTGTGTATAAAACTGATGTCATCGAACATATCAGAACACTTGAAAGTGAAATCATCACAATCTCGTTTTTCTCTGCAAAACTCACCATCAATTTTGGATATAAAACATCTTTCATCAACCAAAAATAAATTATCCCTCTGCTACTCCAGTCAGAATAAAACAGAATCATTAATTTTAAAGTTGGAGTTAAAAATAATAAAGTATGAGTTCATGTATTTAAATTCATATTTTGAGAAGCAGATTAAAAAGTGAGTAGAGAGTTAAAGCCTCCAGAATGAGCAGCAAGTGTTTTAAAAAGTGTCCCTTCACAACAAATTTTTATAAATTAAACAAAATTTATATTTATATTTCTAACACCAGTGCTTCCATGTAATATCACCTTCAGACCATCACTGTTGGGCATAAACCTCTCGTCCCCAAAATGGCTACTCTTCAGGAAAGTTAAAAAAACCTCCTCTACTAAATGAATCAGTATTGTCCTGGTTATATATAATTGTTTTTAAAAATGTGACCAATTGTGATAGTTTATTAAAAAATAATCATAAAAATATGCAAAAAAAATTGGAACAGGACGTTTGTGCCTGGCAGCGACAAAACACTCATTAACAATATTTTTACTTGCTATTGGTGCATTTTTTTACACTGCCACATGTGTTTGCAAGCCAGATAAATTCATGTAAACTCATGTAGTCCTTTTAAGATGCAGCAAAACTTGGGGTACATTCCTGACTGTCATCAGCAGGGGGGATGTCAGAAATGTTGGGTCAATGTTGGGTAATCAGATTGTTCTGTAACTAGTTTAATGATCCACTCATAATTGAAACAGCTTTTATTCTGTTTAAAGACACAAATTAGCTCCAAACTATGAAGAAAACACTCATAACTTACATAACTTTCTGACATTTGGAAAATTTTAAGCATTAAAAATGTTTGTTTTTCATAATCAGTCTCATGTATCTTCTGGTATTCAATCCTGTAAAGATTCAAAACTTGTGCAGATTACACATGAGTCCATTTTGTAACCTGTTTATTAAAGACACAAACAGCAAGGCCTTGTTTTTTTTTTACACAAACTTTATTTAATGGGAGTTAAGTGATGCAAAATACGCCTGACATCTAATCTTTTTGCAATAAAACAAGGAAGTCTGCGTGTGTGTGAAATGTTTTTTACTTGTCATAAAATCATTCCTCAAGAATCTGTGGTTGTTTAACCTTGTAAATGAATCAAAGCTAGAGAAGTTTTTACACTTGTTTCACTCTGTAATCTGCTTTTTTCTATAGACTTTAACACTTGTCCATGCTATTTGGTGCAACAAATGCATAAAGTGGACTATTATCATTTAATAAATGTTCAAAAGGCCCCGATTTTATCATAAGAATATTTTGTTATGGCAGTTAACTGATGCTAAAGATGCCTGACTTTAATCAGTCCTGATGAATCTCTGACTGTTAAACTCTGTAAAATATGTTAAACGTGTGCAGGTTATAAGTTATCCTTACTCTTAACCCGATTTTTTTTCTAAAGATGCAAACATTTGAACATGTTATTGGGTACAAACCATACATAATCCTCTAAAAAAGTTCCTAAGGGCCTCTTTTTAACATAAATTTTACTTCATAAGGGTTCACTGATGCAAAATATGCTTGAATTTTTAACTTTCTTTGCAATAAAACAAAAAAGCTTGTATTAAAATGCTTTTTTTTTTTTTTTTAAATTTGTTTAATAATTCCTGATGGAACTCTAGACATTTAATTTTGTAAAAGATTGAAAACTTTTGCAGGTTATACTTTTGTCTCATTTTATAACCATGCAATTTGACACAATAAAGAACTAAACAAAATAATACCCTCTAATAAATGGCCAAAAGGGCATCTTTTTTTTTACAGGGAGTTAACTAATGCAAAAGATTCCTGATTTTTACCTTACACAATAAAACAGTGATTGAAGCTTGTTATGTCAAAGCAGTGTAACAGTAAAACACAAAATGTGGGGGAAAAAACAGAGTCAAAAACTGTCATTTGAGGCATGAGGCGCAACAAAAGAAGATGTGATGAAGCTCTTGAGAGTTTGTTAAGCTACCAAATAATAAGTACAAAATGTGCCTAATATCAAGAAAAGTTGCCCATTGACCACGATCAAAAATGAATAATCAAATAAGAGTGTCATGCTTTTGTAGTAGTAGTATTTTAAGCAGTACAAACAAAATGCTGTTTTTCCATTTTGGGGACTTAATAGGTCAATAAATGAATGAATAAATAAATAAATAATTGTAATAAGAAGTTAAGAGAAAGAGTTAAGAGATCCTCTTCAAAACTTCTTTTCAAACTTTGTAATTTGCTGTTAAATTATCCAAAGGTGATGTAAAAGGGTTAAAGTGAAAAAATATACATATACATTAGAGTGTTAAAATTGGTGGTGAGAACTGATTTTGATGAAAAACAGGACATTTTTATTTATTTTAAAAGGTGTCCATTTTTGGGACTCAATAGGTCAAGTGTGACTTTTTGTCTTGTACTTCATACAAATTAACAAGATTCAAATACAGTGTAATTTTATTTTATGCACAGAATTGACGATGGTAAAACTATTTGATGCAGTGACAGGACAAATAAACACTGACATATCACGTCATCATGGCTCTTTCTGGTTTCTAGTTCCCCAAAGAGGCATTCCTAAAGCCTGTCAAGCTAAAAACTCAACATAACTGCCTCTCCGTCTACATTTATGTTTACATGGTCATAGTTCTGACTGGCTGCAGGGAGATTCAACGATGAGGCCGGAGGAGGAAAAAAGGTGAGCATCATTCTCACCAACAAGGCAGACGACTGAACCGAGGCCCAGGAGGCTCCACAGCACGAACACCATGAGCACAGCCTCTTAAATACAAACAAAACCTCACGCCGTATTGTGACATAATTCGGAAACCGTACCCTCCCCCTGTCACTTCCACTCCACATGCAAAACAAACTTTTCTTGCGGTTTAAACTGGAGCTCATTTTCCCTACTTGGAGTAACTTTTAGCCTCCAAAACATCCTCTCCCTGCAGAAACTGAAGCCTTAAATCAATACCAAGAGCTGCTTCATTCAGAGCATGCTCCATGTGGGTGTATAATTCATGTTTTGTTTTCTCCATCAAAGAAATGTGGCCTAAGTATTAAGTCTTGTAATGAAATAATCCCAAAAAAAGAGACCCTCTCCCCAGAAATCTACACCCAGGATCGATCGCTCCCCACACTCACATGCACAGTCTGCTCCGGCTGTTAAATACTCCTTCTCTCAGGGACATGTGCCTCACATCAGAGAATAATTTCACTCACTTTGTATTTCTATAAATGCACGACGCAGCGCGGGCCGGGCCGGGGCGAGTATTGTTGTGGTGAGAGAGAAAACAAACCACGCAGGGAGACAAAACCAATCTGACTAATCGCACATGATCTCAAACAGAATTAATCAGCAGCTTCTGGTTAACAATCTGTAATCACGCTCTAATGCTGCTTAATTTATGGGAAAATGAGGAAAAAAAGAGACTCAGATATACAGCCAACAAAAACAACCACAAAATAGAAAAACTGCAGACGAAAGATGATGAAAATGTGTCCCTGCAAGACCCCGAATGGTTCCTGCTCCAATGTCAAATCCTGAGATTTAGTTTCCAATGACAGGCAGGTTTCATGCTGAGCAGTTCCCTGTCACAGGAAGTTAGGTGAGAAACTTGTTAACACTTTGGTCAATTTCTGCTCTTTTTGGGACAGAAACTTTCAGTTTGAGGTAACTTTTAACTTTATGCTTGTCACAATTGTCCATGTGGCAGGCAACTTGGCAGAAATGTGTAACTGTTCACAATTTTTGAAAGTTTTTACTCTGTATGATATAATACACCTTTATTGCTCATTGCAGTAAAATAAAATGAAATTAAAAAAAATCACACTTAGCATATAAAGGCCACAAAAAGGCCACACTAAAACAACTTTGGAATGGGATTGCTGATCACATGGCCCATGCAGCATCAGAATGATAAACGAATAAGTGAATAACTAAATTAAACAAATGATTTAATAATAAATAAAAATCAAATGCTAGAAAATGTACAGGCTGCTTTTCAGGGGTTTATTTAGCAAATTTTAAGTAAAAGAAGGCCACTCGATGTCTAATGTGGGGCACAATGGCCACATTTAAACTAATTTTGAGCATTTTTTTTAAACGTATGGCCTATGTAGCATTAAAATATATACAGATAAATAAGAATAATTAAATGAAAGTTGGAAAAAATGCTCCTAATTATTCGTCAAGTAATTAAAAATGCATTAGAATCATTTTTGTCGATAATAAGTCACACATTCCAGACTGTATAAATAAAGACAAAATGCATTTTGGCATTACGTATATGACAATCATCAACTTTTGCAATTTTTTTATGCAAATGAAGGGTTAAAGGTGTGACAGTTCATCTCTTTTTTCATTTATGAAGATAAAATATGTTGCTGAAAGTGTCATGCAAGTTAGATAATAATATTGACATAAAACAACCTTATTGAAGTCGTAAGTTGTAAACTGTGTCCATTAAACAGTTATGTTAGAGTATTATTGTTTTGTTCCAAACCATGTGAATAAAAACAATCAGTTTCAGCCTTCTGTATAAGAAATGAGTTGTTGAATGATTTATTTTTCACATAAATCAGGGGCAACATATAAAGTAAAATTAAATGCAAAAGTTCCAAAAGTTAATTTTTTTAATTTATTAAGATAACTATAATATGGTAAAATATTTATTGCGAGAAGAGCAGAAAGCAATACAGTGTAAAATAACCCAATGGCAAATTTAAAATGTGACCATTTTTTGGAATAAATGGTCAAAGTCTGATGTTTTGTCTTAATGCTACAACAAAAAGAAACCAGGATTTATTTCACTGATAAAAAGTCACATGTTTCGGGCGCTGCTACTCAAAACAAAATAAATGAATGAATACACAAGTAAATGCATTTTTTTTTTTTTTTTTTGCACAGATATCAAAAACTGGCTTGACAAGGGTCAAAATGTTTGTTTTTTTCTAAAAAGTTGTCACGTTTGAATTCATGAAGAAAACTGCTGTTGATGAAGTATTTTATACAATATGAATTAAAACAAAAAACAAACAAAAAAAACAAAAATTGGAAATATATAGCTTTTGGCCATGTAGAAGGGTTGAAAAAAAATGGAATTTATGATAAGAACTGTCTTTAAAAAGGTATTTTATGCAGTACAAATGAAATAAAGCTTTTCCATTTTTGGGACTCAATAGGTCAATCAATCAATAAATAAATACATAAATAACTTTAATGATAAGTTGAGAGAAAGGTTTGAAAGACGTTCAAAACTTTTTTTCAAACCTGTAATTTACTGTTAAATTGTCCAAAGGTGATGTAAAAGGGTTAAAGTGAAAAAATATACATATATATTAGAGCTTTAGAATTTATGGTGAGAACTGATTTCGATGAAAAAAGGGACATTTTTATTTATTTCAAAAGGTGTCCATTTTTGGGACATAATAGGTGAAGTGTGACTTTTTGTCTTCATACAAATTCACAAGATTCAATACAGTGCATTAATTTTATTTCATGCACAGGATTGACAATGGTTAAACTATTTGATGCAGTGAGAGGACAAATAAACACTGATATATCACGTCATCATGGCTCTTTCTTGGACCCGCTGTGTTTTTGTGGCTGATTTTAACGGCACATTTTGGTTAATTTAAGGAAAAATGAATAAAAGGAAACTCAGCTTTACACACAACAAAACAACAACAACAAAACAGCAACAGCGTAGAGGAAAGGCGGTGAAAATGTCCTGGGAAGACCCTGAACGGCTCCCTGCTTTGACGTTATGGTTTCCCATGACAGGCAGGTTGCATGCTGGGTAGTTTAACTGTCACAGGAAGTTGAATGAGAGTGCTTGTTAAGGTATTAGAGCGGGTAAGAATCACATGCTGACAACACGCAGGCCTTCTGCAGCATCAATAAAACACACTGAAAATATCAAAACGCTCCCCTCACTCCCGCATGTGGGAGATACTCACCCCCTCCCTTCCCCTTCCACCACCCCCCCACCCCCACCCACCCACTTACACACTTGAACTCACTGTACAAACTGCAAAGGTTCGAACACGCTGATGCAAGCATGACAAGTCTTCGAAGCGAGAGTGGTGAAAAACAAGGGGGTTTTCCATGGGGGGGGGGTTTACTCACCCAAAAGTACATCATCATGGTGGAAGCGGGACGGGGTGTCAGCGGAGGAGAGAAGGGGCCGAGCGCTGGGACCAGTCCAGCCAAGTCGAGGTGAGTCCGAGTGTGTGGACACGAGAGCGTTCCTGGTCCCTCAGAGGCTGCAGCCCGCCCTCTCAACTGTTCAGTGGGGCTTGACTTCAGGTTCCCCCCTTTCTTCTTCTTCTTCTCTTGCTTCTTTCTTAGTTAATAATTAAAGCCTCCACTTCTTCTTCTTCTTCTTCAAGTAAAAAAGCGGATGCAAGAAAGAAAAAAGAGCAATGGAGGTGTTGTAACCCCTTTTTTCTTTTGACACTCTTCCACTCCACTTGCCTCTCCAACACTTCGAGACTCTCCCTCTGTCTCTCTCCGCGCTCTCCCTCTCTCTCTCACCCCCCACCCCGCGCCGCCTCTTATTGGTGAATGTGAAATCAGTCGGTACAGCGCCGAGGCTCAACTAGAGCAGCAGCAGCAGCAGCAGCAGCAGCCTGCGCTCTTGACAGCTGCCTCCAGCGTTCCTCCACCGGAGCCGTGTTGCTCTGCATAGAGGAGAGAGCGCCGAACAAACCGGGATCCTTGCAGACGGTACTGTAAAATTCAGCGTCCCGGGGAGGGAGGGAGAGGGTGAGGAGAGGGAAGGGAGGGGAGGCAGGAAGCTGGTGGAGAGCTCTGCGGGGAGGAGGAGGAGGAGGAGGAGGAGGGAGGGCGGGGGGGAACTTGTGTTGATGATGATGCTGGGGAAAGTGGAGGGCTAAGAGATTGCTCCGCTTGCTTCTTGGCGCTGCCTGTGAGTGAGATGTTGCACATGGAGTTGTGGCAGTTTGAGTTCATTGTGGAGAAGAGGGAGACAGTGGAGTGGTGCGGTAATGAGTCCTTAAAGCCGGAAGTGTGTTAGCATTTCAGCGCTTCTGGTTCCAGCATCTTAAAGTCTGAATGAGTCCTGTCTGATACTCAAAGGAATACAAGTGATGAACACAAGCTGAACAAGGCAACTGCCAAAAAGTGACGAACTAGGACTTAACAAGCAGACTTACGATGAGATTAGACAGCACAATACACAACCACTGGCCACTTTATTAGGTACACCTTGATTTATGGGTTTTGCCCTCAAACTGCCTTGATTCTTTTTAGCTTGATTCAACAAGGTGCTGGAAACATTCCTCAACTAAAAAGCACTCGGAGAGTGCAAACCTCTGCCAAGGTAGCTCACATATTGCTGTTACATCTATAAGCAATAGTTCCATGATAAAGTTACCATCATAATATGACTCCTTGGCCTGAAAACCCACACCTAGCACTCAGAATCATGTCGATATCATTATTAGTTAGACAGTTATTAAGCAAAAATGATTGTTTGCTAATGGCGGCTAAGGATTCAAAGGAGTTTTATTTGTCATTCCAGTCTGCACCTACATGAGAAAAGAATGAAACTAGTCACTGAGGTCCTGGTATTAGCCATAAGAAGTATATAAAAAGAACAAAACAAGTAGGTGGTAAAGAACAGAATAAAATATGCGGTAGAAATACAGAATAGGGATATTTACAACACTATAATCTAAGGCTAGTAAAATCTAAATCAAATCTCACGGAGATAATAGAATAATATTTACAATGCTAACCTAAACTAGAGTCCTGAATAAAATAACAATAACAATATATTTACAATATTCATTTGGATCACCACCTAAATCTAATGGCACATTTTTAAGTTGGGTCATTACCAACATCTCCTGAAAATTCCAGCTAAATCTGTCCAGTAGTTTTTGTGTAATCTTGCTAACAAACAAACAGAAAAACAAATATATGCTGGCAAAAACATAACCTCCTTGGCAGAAGTAACTATTTTTGTCCATATTGGCACGATAGCATCACACAGATGCTTCAGCTTTGTCAGCTATGTAACACTGAAGCCAATGACCTTTTCCACATTGCCACTGAAGTGCATTGATCTCCAGCTTGAGTTGGTTAGAGCCATCCTGCTGGAAGTGGCCATCAGTGGGTACACTGTTGTCATTCTGGGATGGACATGCTCAGGAGCAATACTCAGGTAAGGCTGTGGGGTTTAAACCAGGCTCAACCTGGTGCCAAGGTGCCCAACGTATGCCAAGAAAATATCTCCCACACCATGACACCACCAGCAGGAGCTGAAATTGTTGTATGGACCCACTACATGGGTCCATACTTTCATACTGTTTTACCAAATTCTGACTCTACCTTCCAGATGTTGCAGCAAAATCACAATTTATGGTTGTGTTCCTAGCTGACAGGAGTGGCACCTCTTCCCATCTGCTTCAAGATTTGCATGTTGTGCATTCAGAAATGGTTTTCTTCATACCTTGGTTGTCACAAATATTTATTTGAGTTACCGTTTCCTTTCTATCGTTTCCAAGCACTCTGGCCATCCTCAAGACCGCTGACTTTACCGAGGCATTTTTGTCCTAAGAACTGATGCTCACTGGATATTGTCTCTTTTTCAGACCATTCTCTGCAAACCTTAGATTGGTGTGTACAAATTCTGGTAGACCTTTCTTTTAAGGCAGCTCTCTCCCCCATTCTGATGCTAAGATTGAACTTCAGAAGGTCGTCTTGACCATGTCTACATTCCTGAATGAACTGCATTGCTGTCAGTTGATTGGCTGATTCACTATTTGTCACTCAATCAGTCAATCTATTTGTATTATCTCAAGATGCTTTACAAAAGAGAAAGTCGGTGCCATACTCTTCCTTTATATTTTATTCTATTGTAGTGAGAGAGGCAGGCATCGACAAGGGACTAAAATAAGAATTTGTAATAGTGATGATTTATGGATGTCCAGACCATGAATTTGTCTTGATCATATTTCTCTGTTGAATTTAAATTTATTTGAGAATAACCCCTTGAGAAATAGCATCAATTTTCATTTTTTTCTCCTCCTGATATGGTTGTAAAGGTTGTTTTTTGTGTTCGTTATTCGCAGTTGAACAGGTGAACCTAATAAAGTGGTGAGTGTAAGCACGATTAAGGGAGGGTCCAACAGTTAGGATTTTAAGACCTTTTGGCCCCCAGGAATTAATCTGTGCCAAATTGGAGTACAATCACGACCCCACTCGGGACTATTCATGGCAGATCTTTGTCCTGCGTATTGTGATTGATTCTGTAATGTCAGAGATGTTGACCAACGAAAGCACAAAGCACTTTGCTTGTGCAACCATCACAGATGTAAACAAAGCAAACAGCAATGCCAAAGAAGGTCAGCATTTTTTCTTTAAGATGGATTTTCTGCATGAATGATGTGCCTTAACAGGACTTCCAAAACCCCCCAAAAATTAGCAATGTTGGGAGGAAACTGTGACCTTGTGAGTAACTGCCTTCAGTATGTAGCATCAAGCTAGCATATTGTCACTGTCAAGAACAAACCTTATATCTCCATGTTTTTGATGGGTTTAACTTTTAAGCACATTTAAGTACAAAAACTTTATTCTTTTAAAATATGTTTAAATAATTATTTAATATTAAGTTGTAGAGTGTTTTTTCATTTCCTGAAAAGTTTGGAGATTGCAGGTTTGTGCCTGACAGTGAAAAAATTAATTATGATAACATCTGAAAAGAAAAGCAAGCACTGTACAGTCATGTAAAAACATTATTTTTGCTTGCTGACCCCCCTCCTTCTTCCATTACGTGAAGTCAGGCCTTGTCTGGCATGCCTGTGGGTAAAATATCTGCATGATCTGAGATTTCCAAATCTGTTACAGTGACCATTGTTATGGACCGGAAAGCTGCATGATCTGACCTCAGCGCAAAAACTGCAGCTGTAATGCACATGAGCAAAAAGCCTCCATTTCCAGATGAAGTGTGTTTTTGCAGAGCACACAGGGGCCGAAATGATGCAGTTAAAGGATTTCTGGAACCTATATTTGAAAATTGCAGGTTTCAGGCATCAGAAAAGCACATTGTTGTGAAAAAGGGCCATAAAAACACGATCAGAAGTTTTGCTGAAAATGTTTTTGTGCAAACCAGGTTTACATTATAGGGGAGAGGAAAGAATATCAGATGAAGCCAGGGCGAAGTCAGCTGTTTGGTTACTGAGGGGGCTTTTGAAGCCAATCAACAGCAGTCATCATCAGTTGCCTTGAACTAATACAAGCCTGGTACACACATAAAGATTTTAAAATATCTTAACTGACTGTAAAACAGTGAGAGAGCCACACATTAATACACATAATGTCAGATGTATCAGTTTTGTTCTTGCAGTGTGACACCACAAACCAACCGATTGATTTGACAAAAAGGCGGCTTGTGATCTTGCATAATCAATTCAATGTGTACACACACTGCAGACAACGTCAGGAGGCCAAACACGGCGATTGGTCAGCTTCCTGAAACATTCTTGGTGGTTGTGGTTTCTGTCCAGCTCCTCTCGTAATCAGTTGTTATATTTAATTTACAGGTTACGCTGTTTAGCTTCCCAGTGGCAGGAAGCCGGCTTGGAGGGGGAAATTGAAGTGGCTGCATCTAAATGTTAAATCCTACTTTTTTCATAGCCTTTATTATCATAATACCATTTATGTTATCATGTTTTAAAATTTTCATTTTATTTACTCAATCCATCCATCCATTATCTATGGCTTATCCCTTTCAGAGTCGCAGGGGGCTGAAGTCTATCCCAGCTGATATTGGGTGGGAGGCAGGATACACCCTGGACCAGTCACCAGCCAATTGCAGGGCCACATAGAGAGAGGCAACCATTCAAGAAAACAACCAAACCTCGGGCAATGTATAGTCACCAATCAACCTAATGAGCATGTTTTTGGTCTGTGGGAAGAAGCTGAAGTGCCCAGAGAACCCACACAAACTCCACACAGAAAGGCCCTGAACAAAAAGGGATTCAAACAAGCAACCTTCTTGCCATGAGGCAGGCGCACTACCTGCTGCGCCATAAATGTTTCGCTTTTTTGTTTTCTTTTATTTATAATGAAATGTTTTGACAATGATGCTTTAAAGGTCCCATTACCTGCTAAATAAATTTCCTTTGCTTGTTATGTCGCTGAAGGCGCTTGGGGAGCAGAAGAAAATGACACTTCTTTCTAAACTCTCAGTTCACAGAGAAATGCGCGGGAGAAAGTGCCCCTGAAAGACACTATTTTTGCTTCCTTGGATTTATGATGTCATAGCTATACAGACTCCACCCACATGTGTTTGCTGCTTGTCACAGGCAGATGCCATAACTGTTTTAAAAGTTTGCTCTCATCTTGTTACCCCTCCTCCCACTCAGATATTGTTTGGGCAGCCAATCAGTGAGTAGCTTGTTATCGTAGCCTCCCCACCCCCTCAGATCAGTGTTAATTTTGTTGACTAATTATTTTCGTCATAGTTTTCATCAACAACCTTTTTTCCCCTGACGAAAACTAGACTATAACTAAAACAAAACAAGTGCACATGGACAAGAACTAAACCTAAATTAACTCACATCTTCGTCAACAGATAAAAACTAGACAAAAATGTCTGACAGAGACTAAATCCAATCAGATTCAATTTCTTAATGTAGAAGGTAGGGACAAGTTAGGAATATATCCAATCACAGCAACTTTGGTTGTGTGGAAAGGTTGGCTGAGTTAAAGAGGGACATCCAATCACAACTGCCTTAGCTTCATGGTGGATCCAAGTGTAAAACATGACTTTAGAAATTCAAGGAAACATAAAAAATGCCTTACACTTTTACACTTCATATTTTAGTCGACTAAATTTGCAGTAGATTTCGTCGACTAAAATTGTTGTGAAATCTCATCAACTAAAACTACACTACAATTAAAATAATTTAGGTGACTAAATATTTTTTAAAATTAAAATTAGGCAAGTGCTGTCAAAATTAACACTGCCTCAGATCAGAGTGTTTTAATAGTGGAGGGGAAAAGAGCTGCATCTGATCCTCTTCAGAAACGGAAATTGTAATTTTTTTTTCACACAAGGACATGGGACCTTTAATATTCACGCCAAAACCCTCTGACAATATTTGCAGCCAATAAAATGGCTGTTAATATCTGCAGTAAACATCTCATATGTGCATCCGTAGCTGCCATGTTGTTTCCTCCACATCAAGAAACCAAACCCTCTGGTTGATGGACAATTTGGTCGAACGAAAACACCTTTTTGGTGTCAATAAGAGGCTCACATGACGCTAAAACCCCCTCATGTGCCCGCCGATATTGCATTACAAGCTATAGTGTGTTTTCCATCTGGCTGCTGTAAAGGGAGAGTGCGGGGGGGCATAAGAGAGGAGGGTTTGGCCATCTCCTAGACAGCACTGTAACAATGAGCCTGCCTCAGCAATTTTCAAAACATATCATCAATACACGACTGGGAGCACCACGCTTTTAAATATTAACCCTGTGTCGACCGAGGTTGGGGAGGGGCCTGAGGAAGGGGGTTCGACCAGGCTGTGGAGAGCTCAAGTGGTTTTTGCAGCGTCCTCTGGTGCCGTATCATCCAATAAAAGACGTCCTGGGGGATGAGCTAATTTGCTGTAGGATCCTGAAGAGCATTTGCCGGCTATAGAGAACATTGGCGTAATGAACAGAGCAGATACATTCAGGTTATGCTACCCATCGGTAATTGCCACATAAGGAGGCCAAGTTAAATTTGCAGCTGGCTTTTTGAGCGAATTGATACACGAGGGGCCTCATTCATATGGCGTGAGTGTCATCTTGAATTTATCACCTGTTTTATTTCTCCCGCCTCCTTCAGGAGAGCAGAAGTGAGCGTTTGAGTCTGAAGCCACGTAACAGCTCTGGAGGGATCTCCAATTTTTAAGGGGATTCTTCATTTTTTGATCAACCCGAACATGCATCGGGATACTCTCAAGCCCTCAATAACACAAGCCAGCCTTTCCATCACGTTGCACGCACACAATCTCTCATTTCTGGCATTGCGGTGCACATACAAGGCCTCCATATCTTTAAACATGTCCACCAGAACCCAATGAATTTACATTAGCAATCACAGAGTGGGTAACCGCCCCCACTCCCCCATCAATCTCTGATGGGAAATAAAAATGAAATGCACTTCTCAGGCAACTCGGATTAAGGATCACGCTTTTATCAAATACTAAAGTCTATTTCAAGTCCTGTTCATAAATAACTGAGGGGGGGAGAGAGAGGGAGGGAAAGACGGAGGGTGGAGGCATAAAGAAGAACAGGGGGAGAACCGGAGGGGAAGGTGCAGGCAGGGAAGCAGGGAAGCAGGCGGGGGTGGTGTGGGTGCAGACAGAGAGCATCATGGTCTTGGAGCTAAGGGCACTTGGGGTTGGAGGGATTAGGAAATAAGGTAGAAAATAAGAATCTGAGGGCATTTCGGCTTCATTTAATCCCCACGACTCCTTTCCAGGAATCTCCTTCAATTACAGATGAAAAATGGAACTCGGGTGAAGATGGCGTAGCTTGGGGTGCAAAACCCACTTCTACCCGCTTCCCGTCTCCCTCCCTCGCTCCTGCGCAGCTCACCAAGGATGCGAGTGGCTTTCCCGACCATTTAGATTTCCCACCATAGTCTAGACACTCCCCGGAGACCCTGCCATCCATTATAAAGACAGAGCTTTCAAAGAGAAGAGGAAGTGAAGGCCTCACACAGAGCACGCTCTTCCCTAAAATGTCTCTGACTCTCACCGACTCCAGATCTGTTGTCTTAATATTTCATGATGATCTCACCTCTCCTCTGTAGTGCGCTGCTACTTACAGAACATCTCCTGTCAAACTGCACTCGCGTCTCTGTCATTAGAAAGACTCCAGAGGAGACAATGAGCCGCACTTCCCCCATCGCCGAGTTCCCGAATCCCAGCGGAGCTCCGGGTTATAGTTACAGGCCCGCTCGACCCATTGTCCTCATTCATCAAACGCTCGGGCCCCTGTGCCGGCTGGCCTCACCTGGCAGGGGACCCGGCTGGTCAGCGCGAGGGCACACAGAGATGCGGCTCCATCCCCGAGTCTATTCGAGACTCCTTTTCTCTAATCACACACTTCACTTTATGGAGTGACCCGTTTTTTACAACTCGCTGACGAGGATCCTCGGCTGTGTTCATCAGCTCCACGGGTAGGTATTGACATTTCTGTACTAAATACAGCACGTAGTGAAAGTGAGGCCATGCTGAGGGTTCTGTCTCATTCTGCCGCTCTCTAACACTAGATTGCAGCAGGTGAAGAATTCAGAAAAGGTCTGTGCAGGTAATTTCTGCTCCACAAACACTCGCCCATGCCTAGCTAAAATAATCGCCCTAACCAGATCAAGGGTTATACATGAGGAGGGAAATTTTCTTATTAAACCAAATAACAGGGTGATACCGTAAAGATTTATGAGTCCACGTTAAAAATAAGATCTCATGTTGTTTTAGTCATGTTTGCACCATTATCGGGGGGGGGCCTTAGGGGCCTGGGACCACCAACTTGGGCAGCTGTCCTACCCGATATGACAGCCTTTCCATTGATCCATGAATGGTTTCTGGATTCTATTAAACACCTGCAACAGAGTTACTTAGACTGATGTCAAGTGTAGTTTCGATCAATAAAATGAGGTGAGTATGTACTGATATGCTAATTTCATTAAAGTCCATTGGAATTTGTTTTTAACCCTTGTCATTCATTCAACTTCAGTCCTATTAAAACTACCAAATATTTAATTATTTCTTTTATTTAACCCTTTAAATGCCAATTTGATTACATGATGTCACTGTTTTATGTTTTTGGAAGAGGACATGTTTTAGTCCTCTCGTGACCTCAAAGGGTCATAAATTACGAATCTGACACTGCAAAAAAATAATATCAATGCGTGAAAATCAATATTGTTACTAATCTTATGCATATTTAAGCCTGATCTTTGAAAAAAATCCCAGCCCTCCAACATGTATCATATTGAAAATAATTCGTTTTGTGTTGTTGTTGTTGTTGTTGTTGTTGTTGCTGTTGTTTTCATAAAAACGGTGACATCATGTAATCAAATTGGAATTTCAAGGGTTAAAATACAAGAAATAAATATTTGATGACCTCAAAGGGTTGTAAATTTGCCCCCGGTTAACCTTTGACCTCTGGAAAAAAAATCACAAGTTGAATTTTAAGACTTTTCATGAAAAACACTTTCCTGCAAAAAAAGTTAGTAACACAACCAAAATTATGGCCAAAAGTTGAGCAAAAAATTGCCTGAAAGGACAAAAATGTCCCTGTTTACCCCCGAGGGTTAATTATTAGTGAAAAGTGGAAAGCTCACGTAAAGTGCAACGCTAACAAATCATTTAAAACATTCCTGGATCTGCATCTGGATTCAGATCACAACAAAATCAAATTACCTTGTACTTGTGCCATGACTAACATTCGCTGAAATGTCCTTAAAATCTGTTTGGAACTTTTTAAGGTCTAAGCAAAAATGTGGAAAACGTACCTATTGCCCAATGTTTAAAAATCCTCAAAAAAAAAAAAAAAAAAAAATCTCTGGATCCGCATCTGGATTTAGATCATCACCATAATCGAAACACTTCTTCTTTAAGTCATGGCCAACATATGAGTATTTAATCAAAATCCATTGAACACTTTTTGAGTTATTAAATGAAAATGTGGAAAACCTTCCTTTCCACAGTGTCAACAATTACTTTTAAAAAATTCCTGAAGCCGCACCTGGATTCTGATCAAAACCAAAATTCAACCCCTTCTTTCTTGTGTCATGATTCCCTGAAAATCACATCAATATCCAACAACAACCTTTTGAGTTATTGGCAAAAATGGGAACAAATCATTTGAAAAATTCCAGAATCTGCATCAGTATTTCAGTCAACACCCAAATCCAATCACTCCTTCCTCGTGCCATGAGCTACATTCCTGTCATTCAAACCTTCTTTGATTTGGAAAGGGCCCCTGTGAGTTTTTACAAAGGGCAAAAACACACTTTAAATCACAACTTATTGCTGTCATGGCCTCATATTGATTTATTAAAAATATTTAGGGGGTGTGAGGCAACAAAACACACATAACCTAACACTAAAAGCAAGCATTAAACTGAAGAATTAAACCTTTTCAGATGTTTTACAGCACTTTCTTCTGTATGAAAATGCATCTGCTTTGCACAGGATCAGGTGTTTGATTTGATAAGTTCCTCCTTATGTGTACATTGAAGGCTGTGGTCCACTGAAACTGCACAAATGAAGAAGGTACAGAACATTTCCGAATGGGTTTGAGTCCTACTATAATGCTTTCATTTTGAGGAGTAAAACAATATAAGGACATAAGTAAGCAGCTATAAAAAAGAGGAGATTGTGTTAGACCATTTGACTTAAATGTGGAGGATAGATATGAAGAGGAGTTCCTGTGTTTCATGGTAATTCCTTTAACTCCAGCATTTTCTTATAGCCTGCACGTTTAGCCTTAAAAAACACAAATGTTGTTTCCCAGCCCAGGAAGACATCATTAAACATCATTTGTACGCATACATCACACCCCACACAGCAAACCGCCCATCTGCTGATTTTGGAGCTCACTGTCTGAGAAACAATAAATCTATTGCACGGCTCCACGTAAAGGATCCCGCCACCGCGGTAACGCCTCCACGTAATGTGCGTCGAGTGTATTAAACATTGTCGTGTGCACAGACTGTATGTAGTGTTAATAATGCAGTGTTTACACCCTGGCAAAGAGCAGGCAGCACTGGCCCAGGGCTCTGCAGTAATTAAGAGGGGTGTGTGTTGGGATATGAAGGCTTGCTGTGTGTCATGCTGATACAACCGGTGTGCTGGCAGCAGGTGCACGGCGCGCTACACGAGGCCACACCTTTCTGTCACAGCAGGACGTGGCGCCTTTTACTTCAACAAGTGTTCCCGCTGCCTCTGAGCTTGTTCAGAGGCCAAAAACGGGACATGGAGGTCATTATGTGGGACAAGGTAGGTGTTCATTAGCATATTCTGATCCCTTATACACAGAAAAACAAGTTTAATCATTCTTAGATTTGATACTTTCCTCCTGTGTCACCCTTAAATCTTTCATATCTTATCCTGTGTGTGTGAAACAGTCAATCTAGTTTGTGTTGTCCTGTGTTGTGTTTCCAAATGTTACTTTTTGCATGACCTAAAATGAAACCATGAAGATACTTGTTTAACATGTTGATTGTTAAAATAGCATGCGCCTTCACTCGATGGTCAAATTGAAGCCCACAGTCCTTTACTCTGCAGTTCATGGCAGAATATCATGCATGATAAAGATTCCAAAGTGTAATACTGTCCTCATCATCTCAAACCTGAATCTGCAAACATCTGCATGCATGTGCACTGACACAGCTGTGTTTACCTTCTGCCAGCACACAGCTATGTGCTAACAGGTAAGTAAGAAGTAGAAACTGTGCAGATTTTCAATTATATCTGGCATCAACAAAAAGAAAATGGAAGTAGCTGTTATTTTTTTAAGTATGTTTTTGTTACTTAGTGGCATATTACTTGATTTGTAAAGGCAACACATCAGGTAAATCACTACAACAAAGAAGAAATCATGGTACCCCAGGAAGAACTCTGTAACGTGTTTCTCTCAACACTGAAAATAAATCCATATTATAGAAACACTCATTTTCAATCTTGTGGTGAAATTATAAATACTTCTGTGTGTATCATAATGATATTCTTATTGGTGGAGACTGATATTTCGATGGAAATGTCCCAGCTCCTGGCATACTTTTGGCTGTCAACTGTCTGTGATGGCTGTAATCGCTATAAAACAAACTAATAAAATGGAAAGAGAGAGAGAGAAAAAAGTAAACTGAACACAAACTTCCCCACAACATTATTATACACAAAAAACAACAACACAACAATGTGACACAATAAAGATGTTAAAGTCCTGGTATCCAAAAAAACATTGTGTATTGTGCAAAATGTGTACTATGGACGTGGAAAACAAACAAAGTAATGCTAAAATTTCTGCATTGTGCACGTGTTCAAAGAGTGCATTTTATAATATATGGCAGTATACAAACCAGAAATCTAACTTTAAAAAATTTTATTTTGGATTCCAATTTTCCAAAATATTTTACAGTCACCATCAATAAGATTGCTTGTCAACAAAAGAGCAAGCAACTGCTTGGTGGCCAGCCAAGGTCTGGCAATCCTAAAACTATAGCAATGCTTATAAGTACAAAATTTGGAGTGACAGAAGTGAACCCCAAAGGGACCCCATCTGATAGCACTCACTCAAGCAAATGTTTTGATTCTGTCAGTAAGGTCCTAACTTCCTTGAACTTAAATTTACAACAGTTGCCAAAAGCTGACAAATTTGCAATGACAAAAGGAAACCCACTTAAGTAGGCCCTATCTGACAGCACTCACTCTAATTGCAAGTGGCTCACTTTTTCAAGTTAAGCCCTTGTTTATGGGAAAAATAAACTTGGTTAATCTCTGAACTTACAGCTTAACTTAGACCTAATTATTGGGGAGAGAAATTGGTGTCATAAAAAACTTCAATGTCTAAACTACAACAGTGGCTAACAATGCCAGAATTTGTTAATGACAGAAGAAAACCTCCCTGTAGGGGCCCTATCTGACAGCATTCAATGCAGTTGTTAATTACTTAATGCTACTAGTTAAGCCCTAATTATGGGGAGTGTTGCTGATAAGACATCCTTATATTTTAAAACACAGCCGTGGTTTACAGAGTCCAAATTTTCCAGTGACAGCAGTAAATGTCCCCAAAGGGCCCCCCTTGACAGCATTAAATTCAAAGGATAATCAACCAGTTCTTCTGGTAAGTCCTGATTGTGGGGAAAAAAAAAAAAATCAGCGATTGAATTGACATCCTTAAATTTTACACAATGCCTTTGGTTAGGTTTCCAAATTTTGCAATGACAGTATGAAACCTCCCTGAAGGGGCCCCATTTTTCAGCACTCACTCTAACAGCAAAAAACTTAATAATGCTCGTTAAGCCTCAATTTTAAAGAAGAAAGACTTTAAACCACAGCAATGTCCAAACTTTGCAATAACAGAAGGAATCCCCCCTAAGAGGGCCCCATCTGACAGAGCTGACTCATGTAATATTAAATGACTGCTCATGTTGCATTAACTGGGGCTAACTGTTGTTATAATTTGGACCATCTTTCACAGATTTGTTAAACAGTCGTAGTGTTTATGAGTGCATGCAAGCTTAGGCAAACGCTGAACCCCATGAATGAGTTTCATATAATATCGTTTCACTGCAGGCCACAAGCTCACACGTCTGCAGAGACACAGTCAATATCTTTCCCATTTGCAACAAGAGCAAACCCAACTGGATTCCTCACAGCCTCTTGCATCTCCGTTTGACATTAATTGATAATCAAACAAGCCTTCACATTAGACATTTATGAGATCAGCTGAATTATCTATTTAATGTAACCCAATTATATGCAACCCTTGTGCACCAATCAACAGTAATTCCCGGCTCATAAATGACAGCCACAGCGACAGATTTAATCAATAATAAACATTGATGAAAACTTGCGACCCGCTTCGAAAGAGGGTAATTAACAGGAAGAAAAAGTGCTGTGCTGAATTTTCCTTTTTTTTCTCCTGGAAAATCACTCCTTGATCCTCGTGCCTTCCAAAAGAATCTCCTCCCAGCACAAGTGAGAGTGTGTAAAGCAAACTTTCGATTTCTCTTCAACACCAAGGGATGGACATTTATCATTTATTCTCAGCACAGGCTCCGTCTGCTCCAACTCTTAATTGAAGACTTATGATTTTTTCAAACTGTTGCCTTAAAACAAAATACATGAATTATGAAGCAGGCCTTTTTAAGGTCAGGCTAAGCATCAGTTCAGCTTCGTAGTGTAAGAAACAAATGTGAACTTAAAGCTTCAACCTGCAAAACATGCAGACGTCATAAGATACGAGGATTCAGGGGCGGTTTTAACTACACAAAACTGTTGATTACACCATTTTTTTCACATACTGCAAACATATTTGGGCAACTTTATAACAAATTGGTTATAACAAAAAATGCAGAATTTAGAAAATGCAAGAAAACTGCAAGCAACTCTTCTGATAGTAAATAGCAGAAATAAAATTAAGTTAAGCTTTCAAGGAGGCACTGTCCTAAATGTTGCCAACCTAGTTTTGCAGCTTTATATGAATTAAATCAAATAAATTTAGAAGTAAATACAATTATGCCTACAAACATTGAAAAAATAGTGCTATTAGTTCTTTGGACACTATTTCACTTGCTAACTGGCAATTATTGTACGAGTGGATTGTACACACTTGAACAATAATTGCCAAAATACAGCTTTAGTAGAAAGTGTAGACAGTGCTCTGCCTTTTGGCTGTAAAAATTACAAAAGATTATTCTTTTTAATTCTTAAAATGCACCTTAAAATCCATAAAGTATGCCATTCACATTTTATGACTGCTTGTAGCCAAATATGTAACAAGGGGGACTCCCACTGGTCTTTGCCCAGGGCCCTAGAATGGCTAAAAATGCCCCTGCTTGGATGTGGTGGGGATCCAACATCCATACAGAGCCATGTCACTTCCTTTATAATCTAAACCAACACATGTCAGCAGCAGCGGCATCATACGCGACCCATTACGGACTTCTGGGACCCCAGCATATGACTCATGTTTAAGTTCAACCAAAACTCTTCTGACAAAATGGAGGCAAGCGTGCACACAAGGGCCCGCCGCTCTTACCAGTCTTGTAAAGAGGGGCACTCCCAAATGCCAGAGGTGGTCGTTCAGCAGCCCGCTGTACACCACGTTCCCGAAGACGGCGATGCTTCCTGACTTACACAACGTGTTTCCTGCAGGGACGAGAAGAAACACAGGCAGGCGTCATTTAAACAGACAGGAGGCAGCCAGAGGGCAAGTGTGTGCACTCCGCCAGCCAGACGAGGAGCGAGCTCTGAGGGCAGGGGGAAGGCAATCAGAGGAAATAACAGTGAATGCATCATCGATTGTTATAAATATTGATCTCAGAGGTTTATTGACCTCACATGTAATGACAAATACAGAGAGGTAGCATGTCTACAATCAATAAAGGTTTCACAACTGAGCCCAGATGATTTTACAGCACAGTAAAATCAAGCTAAATAACTTAATGAGAGGCAATGAGGAGGTGGAAATACAGATTAAAAAGATCACATACAGAGGAATGAAAGGCCAGACCTGTAAAGGGATATCCTTATAACCTTTAACCCCTATAACCCTGAACTAGTGATGCTTATTCTAGCCATTTTGGTAGATATATTAGAAGAATGAGAGATACTTAATTAAACCAAAGAGTTTAGTTGTTAGAGTTGCAATTAAAGCAACTAAAGACAGAAAGAGGTGAAACTTTAAGCAAAGGAGTGTAAAAAATGGTTTTGAGCAGCACACAGAGAATTGAGGACATAAATATGTACAAAAGATTTGAGCACAGCGTGTTTCGCACCTTAACAAATGGAAGACAAAGTTATCCAGTTCGCAAACATGAGAAGTCACACACTTATGGAAACCACATCCCCTGCCTTAAAGCTAAGGAGAAGTTGATATACTCAGTTGGATAAATGAGACACTGAAGAGACACCCCTACAGTATACTTCTATTTTCAACCCAGAGAGTAGCAAATAGGGGTTTAATGCGGTCAGGTGCTCCTCTGTGTTTATGAATTCCATACAGCTATATAACATCCTACAAGGAATCCAAATTTTGCCTTTACTCTGGTCTGGACGAGCATGTTCAAAGTTGCAAATGTTTCAAAAACATTATTGTTATCATTATTATTATTATCATTATTATTGTTTTATAAACGATGACTGAGTAACCCTGTTCACCTGTGTTCTCAGTCTGTCTCAGACACTCTGTTCTCTTAAGGCCCTCTTCCAATGTGAGCACAACCCACTCTGATTGGTTGAAATGTCTACTCTGTGGTAACTGCACCGTGCCTTGTTGTCAATGACTCTGCATTCATTCTACAGTCACTGCTCAGCACTAGGCTTCCCAACCCAAGCTGATGGGTTTAAACTGCAAGCTGAACAATGGCAGGATGTCACATTGGTAGGTTTATTTGGGGGGGAGAAAGGGAGTCTTGATGCCGCAGACTTTTATTGAGTCCAATGGCGTCTGTAAGTTGGTGTCTCAAACTTTGCGTCTCTATTCCCACAGTTTCAACCACTTTACCTGATTTTTGCACCTCTGGTGTGATGCATTCAAGTCTATTAGAGCAGTGTTTCTCAACCAGGGTTATCCTTAAAAATAAAATATATTTTAAAAAAAAAAGATCATATGACATCTATAAAAATAGGATTATTTTACTCAAATGTGACTGAGACCTTTATCTACTTAAAGTCAAGAGGGTAACAGGACTTTTTTTTCTAATTACAAGTGTTTCACAAGTGTTATTTTTTTATATAAATTTGTAAAAGTCATTTATTTCTTAATAGGGCTGTCAAAAGTACCGATACTCTGAAAAGTATCAATATTCAAACGCCGTATCCGGATACAATACTAATTGCCCACTGTATCGATACTATCTCATACAAGTGTTTGCATATTTTTTCTATTGTTAATTTTTGATTTTTGGATTATCTGCACTAAGTTAAAAAGAAAAATATCTGACATAACCTTAAAATATTGTCAGATTGTGTTGTATTTGGGTTATTTATTTTGCATTTATTTGCACTAAGTAAAAACAATGTGAATGTCTTGTTTTTTATTGGTTTTTTTTTTTCCATTTTCTGATTATTTTTAATCAGAAAATGGAATCTTTTAATCTTGCATCTGCAGTTCTGTTGAGAAAGCATGTTCCATGTTGAGATTGAAAAAGTGTTTTTGAGATTTTCATGTTGATAAAAACATTTTTTTATGCCCTTTTTAAGTATTTGTCATTTTAGCAGTATCAAAAATGGTATCAAGTATCGCATATTTTTCTGGGTATCGATATTGAGTTTGAAATTTTAGTATCATGACAACCCTATTTCTTAATAATGATTTTATTGTGAATCATCTGTAGGACGGTGTTGTGGGAAAACTCATTAACTTGCAAGGTTCAGGTTAGCACTTTAAATAAAGCTAGTGTTACAAATAAACAAAGAAGAAGATGATAAGTGTAGTTACACAAACTCAAAGAAGAAGGAGAAGGGGGAAGTAGAAGATCATGGGATGGATCAAAAATATGCAGGGGGTCCAGGACCCCAAAATTATGTTGCAATTACATCCCAACACAGCTTAAACCCACTCTTTATTTCCAACATGAAAACCAGTCAAGAAAGAAGAGAAACCATAATCTTTCCTGTTGTTCCTAATGCTTGCGTCACATAATATAATCCTCGGCATCAGCATCTACTCATCATCTGACTGGTCCTGAATGAATGTGACTCATAGGGTGATTGCCCAATCACAGTCCAGATGTAATTTGAAAGTTTCTGCCCTCCCAAACACTTTCTATGGGCTGTGCCCCGGATGGACTTGTGAAATATATCCCAAAGATACGAGGAACAGTCTATCTGGTGCTCTTGCTTCCAGTTTATCCTCACTGCTGAATACCTGTTCTTAGTTTTTTAACTTTTTTAACTACATGGCTCATTTTTTCACTTTTTATTTTCTTCATAAGAATCAAAACTAGAGCTTCTGTTTGAACTACCAACACGACCTCTCTTATATAAATAAATAAAAACTCAGAGCATATCCCTGACAGTGTCACAGCGCTGCAGTAAAACATACAGCATCATCAACCCTCCTATAGAAGTGCTGTCCACTGCCTCTGAGCCTCTCAAACACACTCTTAATTAGCTCGGTGCCAATGAGCGGCCTACCCAGACACAAAACCATGCATGTGTCGCCCACACACATGCGTCCCCAGGAGTGTGATGTACTGCGCGCAGGCGTCCCCACGTATGTGATGAATGCAGCTTATGGAGCGGGCGGCACTGCAAACACCAGGTCCCCATTGTAATTTCTGCACAAAGGAACGCTGCAAAGGCGCGCCAGGGGTAGAGTGAAGCAGTGCTGACAAGCAGCACATGCATTATTTAAAAACAAAAGTAAAAAATGCCCATTAAAGTGTCAGTGGTGCTTTCGGCAGTGCGGGTCCTGGGCGCGGTGTGCGTATTACTGTTATTAATGGGCCAGGCGTGGGGGGCATTTCTTCAGTGTGATTGCTCTGCTGCTGCTGTTGCTATTCGCGGTTCAAGCCTCCCCCCCTCCTCACTTTTCCATTTCTTCTCCGTGTGTGGAAGAGGAACAGATAAAGAGCATGCTACAGACAGAGACGGAGAGACATGCAGAGACCCCGAGTGCACAGTCAATGAGCTCCTACAGCTAATATCATTTCACATTATTGAATGCATATTAAGGCAGAGAGAGGGACCTTGTCAGACGAATAGGAGCACCAGTGCTTATATCAAATTCTCATCCTCTGTCACGCTGGAAAAAAAAATAAAAAAATGCCAGGAATGTAGTCAGCATATTGAAAATAAGTGCACGCCGTTTTTCTGTGCAGTTTAAGATCAAGGGGCTATACATTACCGCGACTGACACAGCAGAATGAGGTCATTGTGCATGTTGTAATTACAGCTGGGTAAACACTCCGCTCGCCGCTGCAACACTGGGGGGGGAGCACGCGGGACTAATAAAGAAAAAAGAGGACGCGGAGCAACGGCGTTTGATCTCCCTGCTAACAGTATCGGAAAATATTTAATCAGCGGGAATGAATAAATTGAACAAAATGATCATCTGTGTTTGTTAGAATCAATTGCAGAGCGATGTTCCACATTGAAATCAATGCAGCGAGTGTTTGCTGTTGGAGAGTGGAGCACCAGGACTCCTCCCTGACCTGCTCCACTGTGGGCAGGTTGTTATGATGTTAGATGTGGTGTTTACATGCAGAGCGAAGCAAATGTGCACGCTGGAAATATCACAAAGAAACATCTTCATTGCGAGTGTTGCATCAATCAATCCATCATCAGGGGCTGGAGTCTATCCCAGTGTTAATTTTGTTGACTAATTATTTTCGTCAGAGTTTCGTCAACAACCTTTTTCCCCTGATGAAAACTAGGGAGTAACTCATAAAAACAAGTGCACATGGACAAAAACAAAAACTAAATTAACTGACATTTTCGTCAACAAATAATAACTCGACTAAAATGTTTGACAGAGACTTAATCCAATCAGACCTAATTTCGTCATGTAGAAAGTAGAGACAAGTTAGGAATACATCCAATCACAGCTACTTTGGTTGTGTGGGAAGGTTGGATGAGTTAAGAGGGACATCCATTCACAACTGCCTTAGCTTAATGGTGGCAGGATCCAAGTGTAAAACATGACTTCAGAAATCCAAGGAAACATGAAAAATGCCTTACACTTTACACCTTATGTTTTAGTTGACTAAATTTATGGTAGATTTCGTTGACTGAAATGTGAAATTTCATCAACTAAAACTAGACTACAATTCAAATAATTTAGATGACTAAATTTTGACTAAAACTAAAAGATATTTTAGGCATAAAACAAAAACTAAATTAAAAAGTGCTGTCAAAATTAACATTGACAGGCTCCAGCCTCCCCCGTGACCCCAAAAGGGGTAAAGGGTATAGATGATGGATGGATGGATATTTACACATGCATATAAAAAAATGGTAATGCTTTTTAAACAAAGTGTAAGTCTGGCCATGTGCAATTTAATTGTAAAATATGCCCAAAATTTGCAGATTTTTCTGACAGAATTTAAGCACATAGATAATCTTGCTGCATTCTTGCATTCTCAGAGGATGAGGGATTCTGATATGGTAGTAATTTGAGGGATAATAGAACCAAATTAAAAAAAAACACACAAAGAAGACCTCAGGGAGCTCAAACATCCGCAAAAGCACTCCTCACACTCATCAAATTATTATGCAACTTTGTACAAATTCTTAAAAAAAAAATCCAGACCAAGCAACATTCCTGTAAAATGTCATCAAAATCTGTTTTTTAACTTCTGGAGTTATTTTGCTCACGGACAGCGGACTGGTAAAATATCATGACCTCTTTGGCAGAGCTAAAAATGTTTGCATGGATATCTTGGGTATGTTTCTCTTTAACGGTATGAGCAGCGTGGCCCATCCATAGCCACCCTAAAGTGATGACATGTAGCTGATTGTTTCATGATGCACCATTTTTCGTCAGTTAATCCGGCTTTTTTAGCGCTCCTCTCAGCACTTGGGTGTTCTCTCATCTGCAGAGTCGACAGCATCCAGCCCAACCTCTGATTAATTATTAATTGTGTGATTAAAGTGTGCAGCCGTGTGTGGGTGTATGTGTGGGCCTTACAGGGAGAGCTGTAAAGGAATGCAACCTGCAGTCTTTCTTTTGTATTACCTACAACTTTTTACTCCCTCTGATATTTTCCACCTTCAGAACACGGCGTTTAACTGAAGGCAGCAGATTATTTAATACGTAAAATCATCGAGCATGTACAATACCTGCGAGAGCAGAAGAACTGGAGGAGAGGGTATTGTTTTATTAAGTGAGTGATGCCTGGTTGAGTCTGGCTCAATTTTCTTTTGGCTGCGAGTCAGAGTTTCTTTTTCTTATATCTCGGTGTAGACATATATAGAGTTCAGCCCAAGCACATTTCAAGGCCAATATCTCAGGTTTGAACCTGCTTATAAATTATTCTAAATGTCAATATCAACCTTAAAGTTCACACTGTTTCAAAACTTTTCACAAGAAGAAAACAGAGAGGCACTTCAGGCGCTCTACCAACCGCGGCGTTTATCTCCCTGCATCAAGTCTAGAACACACATCAGTTTAATTAGATGTGATGCACTTACTGCACCGAAAAAACTCCTGATTTGTGGGAACATTTCTTTGATTGACTCTTAAAAAAACTAAGTAAAAAATAGTTTGGATGATCCTTGCAGAATCAGCGTTTCAAATTTTTACATAGTTAGATGCTTCATCTGCAAACACAGACTAGCTCATTTACACTCTTCAGCCAGTTCGACACACTTATGTGCAAATCAGCCAACAACATGACAGCAACTCAATGCATTTTAGCATGTAGACATTTGTCAGGATAACCTGAAGCTCAAACCGAGCATCAGAAAAGGAAAGAGAGGTGATTTAAGTGACTTGGCGTGGCGTGGTTGTTCGTCCCTGGCAGGCTGGAGTATGTATTTCAGCAACGGCTGTCCCACTAGGATTTTCACCTACAACGAGAGAATGGTCTGAAGAAGAGAAAACATCCAGCGTCCTGTAGTGTTCTGTGGGTGAAAATGCTTTGTTGGTGCTACAGGACAGAGGAGAACGGCCAGGGTGGTTCAAGATGATAGAAAAGCAACAGTGACTCAAACAGCATTCATTAAAACCAGGAATATCATATCTGAATCTTAAAGCGGATGGTCCACAGGAGCAGAAGACCACGCCAGGTGAAACTCCTGTCAAAATATATGTCTAAATATACGCACAGGCTCACTAAAACTACACAACAGAAGACTGGAAAAATGTAGCCTGGTCCATTGACCTGTTTGACTATCATTATATAGGAATAAGGTTGATTTTTGTATCTGATTACAACCTTTTGTTTAAATGATGTACATAATTTGATGAATAAATAAGGTTTATTGAAAGAACGCATTACTGTATATTAGCACAAATATTTGAAAAGGCAAATTGGAGAGATGTAACAGAAAAAAATACAGCAGAAATTAAGGTAAAACAAATGGAACAATCCAACAAATATGCAGAAAAGCATTTGGTAAATCCAATAATAACAGCACAAAGACATAAAAACAGTGATAATGATAATAAAAAATAATAATGATGATGATATCTGTAAAAATATATGGAAATAGCTTCTGCCATGCTGCTAAAACTTATATTACTACGTATTTCCCAGGATGTAGTTTTAACGTAGTGAAGCTGATTTTTCTCATGAGTAACTTAGTTCCACTTTTAAAACTAACTGGCCCATCACTGCTAGTTTAGATCATTTAACCAGCCCTTTTATCTCCCTGTCCCTTCCCCATATTAAAATAATAGAAGTGATTTTTTATCTCCCTGAATATTTAAGTTGCTCATCTCTCCTCGTCGACACCACTGAGTTGTGTTTGGACCCAGACTTAACCATTAAAAACACCAGACGTACACTATTGAATTATTAACATACACTGTTGTAATTATTAATGAAAAATGCCAACTATTGCAAGTTTCCAACTATGTCAAGGTAAAAGCATCTCCAGAATGAAAAAGTTGCTCAAAGCAATGCTGCATACATGATGGACAAGTACAAACCCCAATTCCAAAGAAGCTGGGATGTTGTGTAGATATAAATAAAGCTAAAAACAATGATCTGCAAATCCTTTCTGTCCTATATTTAACCGAATATTGCCACACCTTGCACTCTTCCATTGTGTTATGGACGTGGTTGTAACAGTATTTAACTCTGTATGATGGGTATAACTGGAGAGATTATAAGATCGCTCAACTTCCTGTTTCAGACACATTCAATTAAGAGGTAAGAATTAAAATAATCATCATTGATAATCAGTAGAAGCATCAGATTAGCTCGGAAAATGCCAGGTGGATGAAACACACACTGTCAGGATTGTCAGAATATCAACTCCAAGCTATTTTGTTGACATGCAAGATTGAGCAACAGTTTAATGTTCAATATCATGCAGAAAAACACACTTTTTCATCCAAAATATTGCATTATTGACTTGTTCACAGCCCCTCCTAGCATGAGGAAAAAAATCATCTGCTCCTTCTGGTGCCTGCTCCATCTTTCAGAAAATGTGTCCCTAAACACTCAGTTTAAAAACCTCTCCCTTCAGAGACATGCCACCATGTCTGTGCAGCCACAGTAAACATTCGAGCACAGGGCTGATGAGCTGAAGCCATAACCATTTTGTATGAATGTTTTTACAGTATTTTCCTCCACACTCAGAGAGTGTAGCGGTTTATTAAGTTGCTGTGCCAACTGGGGACTTTCAGCCATGGTTGTTTGTCAGTGTTTAATCTGGTCCTTTATCTCTCATGTCTCTTCCCAACAACTTCTCTTGTCCCTTTTCTGATTTGATCCACCGTCTTTCCAGTATAAATATATCAAATTAAATTTTTTTAATGACCTGTAGGGACCCTAACCTTTACTCTCCACAAAGTCCATCTTTGTAGCATTCCAACTTTGCTGTAGTTTTGCTCCAACCAACGGCACATATCCTCGCCCAGTGGAAGCACATTTAAAGAACTGTGTGGCAGAGCACAGCCCTGATTAGCTTGAAAAACAAGATCGTAGGATCACTAGGGAACCACAACTTCAGGAAATAATGGTAAGAACACAAGAAATCAGGAAAAGCATTAGGGGTGAAATCGGTCCGATTTCAGCAAAAAAACAAATATCGGATAATATCGGCCTGCATCTAAAATCTCCGATATAAGCACTCCAATACAAGCAGTCTATTCTGATTTATTTTTTATTTATTTAATTCATTTGTAGAATATGCTTATGTTTAAGTTAAACACAGTGGTTATTTTGCAATTTAAAAATATATGTTTGTGTTTTTATTGGATTTATTGAGGTTACTTTTCAGGGTCTTCTAATTTATTTTTTATTTATTTTATTTAATTGTAGTATATTCTTATGTTTAAGGTTAAAATTTATTTAACCCATTGGTTAATAACAAATGGGTCAGTTTTTCTCATACCTATTATTGCTGACTACTGTTCTCTGTTTGAGTAATCTCACTTGATCAAGCCTTTTCTTACAGTCCATACTACAAAATAATTAATAAAAGTATGTATGATTCCTGCTGATATTGTATCGGATCGATATCGGTATCAGCCAATACTCAAGGCTGCAATATCGGTATCATATCGGAGGTGAAAACGTTGTATCAGGACACCCCTAAAAAGCATCATAAACAGCTGATTTTGTAGCATGCCTGCCATTAATTTGCACAGTATTTCACTATTTCTACTGTATTTTGAAATTCCAGAATCTCCGAGCACTTTCTTCCTGTTTTGGGTTAATGTACTTGATGGATACTGACGTAGAGTTGAAGAGACTGAAATTACCAATGCCGAGGAAGTTATGTTATTGCTGGCATATGTTTAACTGTTTGTTTGTCTGTTATTGTTAGCAAGATTGTGCTACAACTACAGGACGGATTTTGCTGAAATTTTCAGGAGATGTTGGTAATGGCCCAACTTGAAAATGATAAGATTTTGGTGGTGATTCAGAAAAGCACCACGAGCGAACGATTGATTTTGCTGAATAAGTGTCTAAGTAACAGTGATATCAACATGATTCTGAGTGCCAGGTGTGGGTTTTCAGGGTCAAGGAACCATATTTATGACGCTATCTTTATCATGGAACTATTGCTTATAGATGTGACAGTGATATGTGAGCTATCATGGTGGAGGTTTGCGCTCTGAGTGCTTTCTGGTTGAAAAAAGACTGGCCGCGTAGTTTCAGCGAACCAGTGTGGAGGTGTGCTGAAAGTGCTGAAAGTGCTGAAAGCAGGCCATCAGGGCACTCTGTAGGAATGGAATAATGTCCTTCTCCCAGCTGAAAGTTATTGTAAATTTAGATTGACATTGAAACGACTATTTTAAAGTTATAATGTTAAATATTGCTGCCTTAGTATTATCCCATTGGTACTTGAATGCAGCATTTTCTTCACTATATTATTTTTGTTTACAGCCAGCTGAGTCTAGAAGCCAATAAATGGGAGAAACCGTATGTGTGTGGTGTCAGCTTTATAGGTGACTGTGTTTATTTAGATGCATGTATTAACGTGCTCTGCCCCCCGGCCTCCTGCTCTCCGGCCCCCTCCCCTGGCTCTGTGTCGCTGGAGGTTGATAGCTGTAAGCATTCAAACTCCAGAATGTGCAGCTCACTTCTAGCAACGAGGCACATTGCTGCAATGCAATAAGGGAAAACAACACTTTTAATAATTCAGGCCCTGAGACCGTGAGGGGGTGGGGGGTGAGGTGGAGGGTGGGGGGGGGTGGGGTGGGGCGGAGAGAAGACGTCTTAAAGTACCGCAGAATGGCTCATTTAGCTCCTGCTACGCATTATTAAAGTTGTATCGAACCCCCTCCTGGGTCCTTCCCAAAGTTTTTTTTTTTTTTTTTTTCATTTTCCTTTCCTCTTTCCCCAAAAGCCTGCGAGGTAACCAATAACAGCTAGCAACATTTATAAACGACAGAGTACCCTGCACCTTAGAGGAGGAGGTAAATAATGGTGTAGCTCTTAATCTCTCTTTCTCGCTGTCCTCCCCGCTCACTAGTCCTGCGGTCCGGAATTTGTCAGTGCTTTATCCTGTTTGAACCGTAATACAGAGCCCACCCTCCCACCCCCAAACCCAGCCCTCGCTGTCCAGATTATTTTCTGCCTGAGCTAAGCCCACGATGCATAAAAAATGTGGGGAATGAACCTTGTATGGAATCAAATTGAGTAATAAAATCGTGTTCGCAGTGGCACTGATGGACGCATGATGGTACCGTTAAGGACGTGTTCAAAGGTACTGTAAATTGCCTCGGAGGCTGATGGCACTTTAGCGAGCAAAGAGAGGGATGTGAGAGCTACACGGGCGCAAGAAAAATGGGGACACTCTCATATGCAGATGTGTGACTGTTTTGTTATCCGCTAAAACAACACCTGTGCACACAAACCGTCCCTCTGATTCAGTGTGAAAACGATTGTCATAACTCTCTAACATGGATATTTCCCCCCTTTCAGGTCCAAATAGTTAGCTTTGTGGTCAAAAGAAATCATCTTAATCCATACTATTAAAGGCTGGCAGCATCATATAATAAGTCTTCTGTTTAATCCTGCTTCTAATGGTTGCTTTATGATGTTCCAGCTAAATAAAATTTTAAACTTCAGACTCCATGTTTACTATGGCAGATCCCTCCTTTCAATAGGAATACCCCAGACAGCTAATGCATTTTTTAGGGATATTTTTAGACTTTGGGACCTCAGCTTTAAATAAAATCAGCTCCAGCTTGTCACAAGCCATTTTGTTGACATGCAAGCTCAAGCAACAGTTTAAATTTTCATGTCATGTAGAGAAACTCTTTTTTTAAACACAAAAAATACATCAATGACCTGCTCGCAACCCCTTCTAGCATGAGAAAATTCATCTGCTCCCTCTGGTGCATGCTCCATCTCTCAGGAAATGTGTACCTAAACACATGCCGCCTTGTTAAGCCCACAGGAGGCTTCATGTGTAGCCACAGTAAACATTTGAGCACATGGCTGATGAGCTGAAGCCATAATCATCTCTTGACACAGTTGACATGGTTAAAGCTCACACGGGTTAACTCAAAAAAAAAAAACCCTGTTCTGAGCAGAGCTGAAACAGAGGAGTTGAAATGCAAGATTCTCAAGGAAAAATTATGTCCGGACATGTCCGTGCTGTTACAGTAAACAATAGAGCACAGTATAGAGAAGCTGAAACCACATCCACCTCTTGAAAGGGCCACTGTCAAAGCTCGGAACTTTTTACATCATAATAGCCTGTTTTGTGGGGTTTAATTCAAATGGATTCTCAGGCAGTAAATTTTTCAAAATAAATTGTACTGAGGACATCAGGGCGTAAACCTAATGAACATTAATAAGATGTGGGCCATTTTTAGCTTCAACCTATGCAGTGGCTCCCAAAGTGAGGGTCAGGAATTCCCAAGAGCTCATGAAACACCAACAGGGGTTTAACGAAATGCTAAAAAACAAAGAAAATGTTTAAAATGGTTCACTGTACACAATATCAAAAAGAATAAAAGCTTGAAGTGGCTCTATTTAAAATAAACCAAAGTCATTTTGTGTGATTTATGCTAAAATAGAGGAAATGTAAAAACGATTCTTCTTCTTAAAAAAAGAAGTTTGCACATCACAGCAGTAATGCAGGTGTTTGCTGCTTTTTAAAGATGCACACAGTCTGGGTCCCTTGTGCCTGGTTTTGCTATTTTAGGGGTTGAGAGACAAAAAGCTCTGGAAAACTTGATTAAATGGACCTCTGTGCTTGCCCCTTTTGGTCTATTTGTTGGCATGTGAACAAGTGGGGATCACCTGAGGTCTGAAACCAAAGAGTTTGACTCTAAACAGATCAGGAAAAGGTTTACTGAGCTTATATCACACATAAATGTGGACTAGTTTTATACCAGTGACCACATTTAATCTAACCCTAACTATTTAGCCCTAGCCCTGACGTTAACCCTTTTAAAGGTTAGATGACTGGGCTTAAGGTAAGGTGGTTATTGGCATAATTAAATTGCACCAGCCCTCATCAAAAAAAGAAAAAACCTCCATTAATACCCATCAAGTCAACCTCCAACAAGCTTTTTTTTTGTGAAAACTTGACATTTCAAAGGTACAGTGAGAGCTTTTCAGCCCTGCAGCAACAAATCATAATTATTTTAATTTATGATTAGTGCTTACGTTGCACAATACAACGAAGAAGAAAAAAAGTAGAGGCCTATTAAAACGTCCATTTAGGATATATACACCATAAACTGCTGCAGAGACCTTAAATCACAGCCTGCTAAGCGATAAGAGACACAGAGACAGGAGACAGGAGGTCAGAGGAGAGGAAGACAGACGGTGTCAGATGTGATATGATTGGCTGATATATCGACCTTTAATGAGAAATTAGTGTCACTGAGTCAGTGTTGTGTCATTTACAATTTGATGGATATGAAACACATTAAAAATAAGTATATGGTACATGTGTGCGTGGAAGGGCTGTCTTTGACATGCTTACTAATGCAGATGTTGGACCAAGAAAACTATCATTATAACCAAATCTATAATTCAAACAATGTTATCCATTTTAGTTTGAAAATTGGTGCCAGACTTGTTTTTCTAAAAGTTAAATGCCTTCAAATAGAGAATGTAATGAGTCCATTTGTAAGTCCTTGCATGCGTCGATTAACACCTCATATCTCAATAACTTTATGAGGGCTTTACTTCAAACTTTGCATAAATATCAACGTTAATCGAAAGAAAACATCATTCAATTTTGGAGGTCAAAGGTCAAAAGCCAAAATCAAAAGGTCTCATGTCCACACCTTGCTTGTAAGATTTCTACAAATCAAGCCCTTCCCCTTGACCCACCATTGTTAACTTTGTTGACTAATTATTTTCGTCATAGTTTTCTTCAACAACCTTTTTTTCCCCTGACAAAAACTAGACTGTTACTAATAAAAACAAGTGCACATGGACAAAAACTACAACTAAATTAACTACCATTTTCATCAACAAATTAAAACTAGACTGAAATGTTTGACAGAGACTAAATCTAATCAGACCTAATTTGGTCATGTAGAAAGTAGGGACAAGTTAGGAATATATCCAATCACAGCTACTTTGGTTGTGTGGAAAGGTTGGATGAGTTAAGAGTGTGTACAACATGAATTAAACAACGGAAGTAGGTCAACAAAACAAAGCCTCTGTTTACAAGTAGAAGAAGGCAATATGATGATATTAAAAAAAAAAAAAATACAACGCTTAAAAAAAAGAGTTATAACAAGCACACAGGACTGTTGGGGGCTAACACCTCCCATTGATTCCCAGTGTTTGGGCTAAGCTAATTAGCAGTGGCCAAGCTTTGCCTGTCTCTTCCTTGTCACTGCACACACAGTTGAAATTACAGTGTCTATCTGCTTGTCATGGACTCAGGAGTGAGGCAAGACATAAAAAGAATGAAAAGGTTGAAAAAAGAGAGTTGAAAGAAGTTGAATAAATTCTACCAGGTGTTTTCATCTGACACAGCAGCTGACACGTTAACATTTCTACAAGCTCCTCTTTATTTTTTTGCCCATTCACAAAACCTCCCAGCTCATGCTTCAGCAGGGTGAACCTCAAAGCACCTCTGCTCATCATACACAGTTTGATGAGAGGCCTCCTACATCAAAGTGAAACCAGTGCAGCCAGCCAGTCATCCACGGAGCCGAGACGTCAGACAAACCAGGCGAGCAGCAGCTCCGTCTCCCGCTGAGTGTCAGACTCTGACGTTTCTCCTGCTCCTGCCATCTAAGCAGACTAAACACACACCCTGTTTTCTTCAAAGCTATGCAAATTAGCCACGTTGCTAAGTGGATTCCTCTTTTTTTTTTGTTGCAAGCCGCGGGGCCGATTAGGGCCAATTTCTATCTACAGAATGTATACACACCTACATACAGTAGAGAGCAGAACCACCCACGGGGGATTCTCCGTGGTCTTCCCTTTCTCATAACACGAGCCTGCTTTAATAGATCTGTTGTTGAATTTAAAGTGAAAATAATGTACATTTCTCCGCTGCAAGGAAATTAAAAAGGGCAAAAACAGGAGAGGGAGGGAGGGAGCTTATAAAGATGAAAACCGAGCAGAGACCCAGAGCAGCAGAAAAACACACTTGTTCTTTGACTGCAGTATGTTTGCTATATGGTCCACATCATCTTTGTGTAACCTCTTCTGCTTTATGTGCTTTTACACCCTCCAAAATTGAAAAAAGCTGCAGGAGCATTCAATATTTTACTGCTTGATATAGCACTACTCCTGTTGGGTACTGCTATAAAGCTTCTGTTATCAAATGTTTGTAAAACTACCATCAGACTTTTGCTGCATTTTAAAGTTTTTAAGTGCATAATGTTGTTTGAGACCAGTAACTTAAATGTAAAACTGCATTTACATTAAAAATAAATAAAAAATTAGCCTTTTATAAATTTGTCAAGATTTATTCAGTCAGACATAATTACTACCTTTAACGCTACCCTCAAAATCAACCTATGGAGCATTATGTATCAGTAATAAATGGCTTTACTGAGTCATATATATGCTTAAATCAAGCCTCTTTACAATGACTAAACAAAAGACTATCTTAAAAAATGGACACGGCATCAGTGATGTCACCCATTGGTTTCTGAGGCTGCACTCTGAATCCCAATAATGACAGTCGACCCAAAAGCTGCCCCAATGACAGACTGTAGAAAATATATGTCAAAGCCTGAGTGATGGCAGCTGTAACTTTAAAATATTGTTGAGAACTTGATTTTGATCAAACCTGGAACACCAGATGGACTGTTCAACATATATATTATTAGTCTATCTGGGAAAGAGTGCATGGAAAGTGTTTGGGGAGGGCAGAACCTTTCAGGTGCATATCTGGGATCTGATTGGACCACTGTTCTGTCAGTCACATTGAGATAATGTTGTAGGCAGGCTAGATTGTGCTACAGAAAGTGAGCGGCGTAAAAGAAACTCTTGACTGTAGAGAATTTTGTTGTGATATTTTTTTTCGTTTATCAAGAAACGTGGTCCAGATTTGATACAGCTGCTACTGAAGCTGATAGCATCTATGCTAATCTCTGTACAAGCAGACACTTCCCGTTCACTTGTAGCTCTTCCTGCTATGAAGGAAGCTGATTGGGCCGTCCCGATTTTTACCGCTCACAATTGTTGTAGATTAGAGCTTGGCAAGATGGATCCTAAAATTGAATCAGGCAGATCCAGCTGCTGAGCAAAGTAGCTTTTGATCAACCTAAACTCAGACTACGATATTGAGCTGATATGGGTCGTAAGTCTCCTGACAAACCGTGACACAACGCAGGTCTTGAGTCATTTCATCTATGTGCTTATACACTTGCAACCTTTCTGTAAGTGAAACAGAGAAAATTTTACACACTTAAATTGTTAGAAATACAGGACTGAACTATGTTGACTGAAAATGTCCCCAAAGCAGGCTGTACAAATTTGTTATTTGTGCCATGAAAAACATCAATTTATTGGACTATCTGTAGTGTGACTATCACTTCTGCTGCAAACAGCCTCAAGTGGACACTTTAGGAACTGCAGCTTTTTGGATGAATGTCAATTCTGCTGTCGAACTGGCAGCATATGAGAATTTCTTGCAAAATGGTTTAATATTGTGATTTGTACTGGTTTTAGCGAAAGTTTATTTACTTTCTGTCTAAATAAACATGCTGCAATTCTGAAGAGAACTATGAGAACCCTCTGTAGTTAGCATCATTAGCTTAATCACAGAGAAAATCAGATCAAATAGTAGTCATTGGTAAATGACATTAATTACAATATCAACAAGTATTATTCAATGGGAGGAATTCTTGACTAAAAGAAGATATATAAAGTTTTTTTCTAGTATATGTAGTGATTAACACATTAATGCTAACACTGCTAACACACTCATCTTCAGTTTATGGTGTCAAGTGTACAGTTTTAACCTTTCTGATACTTAATAATGTGGTTTGTTCAAAACCAGTTGCCTTTTATTCATATGTCTTCATTCTTGCTTCCTTTAATTGGACACTTTTCTTTCTGCTCTACAAAAGCCACTTCTGGTTGCGTTTAATCTCTCCTCATTAGTGCACAGGCCTGTATCCTTACAGCGGACAGATTAATAAGTCATCGGCATAGGGTTGTACTCACCAGCCAGGACTGTATAGATTGGATAGGGTGTAGAAATAGCGGGTGATAACTGGTAAAATGAGTGGCAGCAGTGCTGTGACCTCTTCTTTTTCTAATGAGATGCACTGAGGATGAATAGCGAGGTAGATGAGAGGGAAACGGCTGCTTTTGTAGCCATCACCATCATTATAATAATAATTATTATTGGTGAAAGAAAAGTGTGTTTTGCCGCGGTGGAATCACACTTAAAAACAGCGACCCTATTTGCTGCAGTCATTTCCATTCTGTCTTATCATTATCTCTTCATTACCATTATCACCATTACGATCGGTCACGGCATTATTATCCTAATTGTTCTCAGCATCCTCGCAACATACTGCAGCCTAATGACAACCTCAAGATGTGCAGAGATGATGCAGAAATAAATAATGCAAATGCAAAAAAAAAAAGAAAAAGGAAAAGAAACGACCACTGAAAATTCTCCAAGCTGCCCATCTGGCTTGAGACGCTGTGCAGAAAGAGCAGAGAAACCAAAAAGCTGTTTTGATGTCTCAGTCTGGCAACCAGAGAGGGCCTCGGGATTCCATCAGACTATTGATTGTTACCAATGCTCCAGTCCTGCTTTACCACCCTTATAAACAATCCCTCCGTCAAGCACACTATAGGGCAACAAATGATTTTATTTCATAGATTTTTGGATTTGACTGATGAATTATTCATTGATGTTCTACCCTTGGTGCAAGAGGAGGACGTTAAAGCAGAAGACAAAGAGATGCTTGAGCCTGTATTCATGAATGCTTTCTCTTAAAAAAGAGAGGGGTTCTGTTTTTTTCCTCCTCTAACCCACATCAGCCGTGCTTTGTCAACATCAGCTGAGCGAAAACTCCCAGGGGCCGACAAATCTCCTGTAATCTGCCAGGCCTCCCCTCCATGTCCGGTGCTGTTGCTTCCTGTATCCTTCTAAGTGTTATTGAGTCTGCAAACTCTGAAAAATTGTTACCAATTTGGATCCAGCCCAGCACCTGTGAGAGGCACAGTATGGCTGATTTTTTTTTTTTTTTTTTTTTTTTTTTACCAGTTACAGGCTTTAGTGCTGCACACTCATGGCCCCAGATGTTCGGGATAATGGTGACAGTAAAACTATAAAGAAAGATGCTTACAGGCGGTAAAAATTTCACAGTTTATATTTTGTGATGTTCCCTGTTTTGTAAGGCGTTAAACTCTGGAGGTCAATTACTGCCTCCTGATTTATTTTGTTGGAGATGTGTGTGTCTGTGAAGAGACTGAACAATGGGCCTTAAATGCAAATAAAAGGCCGGAGACTAACTAGCAGTGCTATGTGGGTATCACCAAAGGACTATTTTAGAGACTAATGTCCACAAGAAATGGAAAGTATTTTGACTAACTCTGTAATTTTATTCTGTCTCAGTGTGGATTCAACTTGGTTTCTCCTACTCCAATTTAAGCTCATTTCATAGATAGGTAAGGTAGGGTAGGTGGCCAGGAAGGGTACTTAGTTCTGCTAGGAAGATGGGTAGGATAGTCACTTGGGTAGGGTTGGGTAGGTAGTAAGGTAGGGTAGAGTAAGGGTAGCGTAGATTTGGTAGGTAGATATTAGGGAAGAGTAGGTAGTAGTGGTTGACACGAAAAGCAGCAAGGGAAGGTAGGTAGGACAGTCATTAAGGGAAGTAGGTAGGTAGGAAGGGCAGGATAGGTAGTATGGTAGTGTAGAGTAGGGGTGGCGTAGACTTGGTAGGTAGAAAGTTACAGAATTTAGGTATAGGAAAGAGTAGGTAGTATTGTTGACAGCATAAGTAGCTAGAGAAGGTAGGTAGGAAATTCATTAAGGGAAGTAGGTAGTTAGGAAGGGCAGGATAGGTAGAAAGGTAGGGTAGAGTAGGGGTAGCGTAGTCTTGGTAGGTAGGTAGTTACAGTAGGTAGGTATTAAGGAAGAGAAGGTATTTAGTAGTGGTTGTCAAGATAAGTTGCTAGGGAAGGTAGGATAGTCATTTTGGGTAGTCGGTAGGTAGGAAGGGCAGAATAGGTAGTAAGGTAGGCTAAAGTTGGGGTAGCATAGATTTGTTAGGTAGGTATTTAAGCATGTTGCCAACTAAAGTAGGCAGAGTAGAAAGGAAGAATATAGTTAATTAGATAGTAGGGTAATGAATGTTTGTAGGTAGGGTAGGTCAGAAAGGTAGGCTTGTAATAGTAAGTAAGTAGTTAGCATAGGTAGGCAGCTAAGTTAGTATGCATCATAATTTGACAGGTAGTAAGTCAGGAAGGTGGTTATGGTTGGTGGGTAGGTTGGTGATTTTATGGTAAGGTAAGACAGATAGTTGGAGGAGTTGGAGTAAGCTTGGGTAGGTTATTAGTTCAGAAACGTGGTAAAGTGGGGTAGTTGGGTTAGCTAGGTAGAATATAGTAGGCAGGATAGGTAGATAAGAAGAAAGGTAGGGTAGGTAAGGAAAGTGGGTTGGTTGGTAGATCATTATTTAGGTAAGGTAGGTTGGTTGGTTATTACACAGTTCAATAGCATTAGAAGAGGGTAGTTTGGTTGGAAGGGAAAGTGGATAATTAGGTCAATAGGTTGGTAGACAAAGGGTAGGTAGACGTGGGGTAGGGTATGTAGGTACATTGGTTGGAAAGTAGGAAGTAGGTGTTGGCTGGCAGTTAGAAAGGGTAGTTAAGTCGTGGTGAAGGGTTTGGTTGGAGCAGTTAGTAAGGTAGGATAGGCAGGTTGGTAGACAAAGGGTAGGTAGACGTGGGGTAGGGTATGTATGTACATTGGTTGGAAAGTAGGAAGTAGGTGTTGGTTGGCAGTTAGAAAGGGTAGTTAAGTCGTGGTGAAGGGTTTGGTTGGAGCAGTTAGTAAGGTAGGATAGGCAGGTTGGTAGAAATGTTGGTAGATAGATACGTGATTATGGTACATAGGCAGTCTACTAAGTAGTGATGGAAGATAGGTAGGTATGTAGGTTAAGTAGCGATCACATTTTAAAGCCAGAAGTTAAAAGCCTTTGTAATTTAATTTTAATGAATCACCAGACGTGATAATTTAAATTTCTGCTAATTCCTGGCAACATTTTACATCCTTTTATTTGAGTGAATTTAAAGTTTGACTGCTTTGATGCTTATTCCAACATCATATTTAACATCTTATCAATAAACAAAAAGTAATTTTGATTAACTAGCCGTTTTTTTTCCCCCCTTTTTGCCCAGTTTTGAAAAAACAGCAGGGTGGCACCTGATTCAAAGTCAGAAATTAGCCATGAAATGATCCCTTACTGGTGGGTGAAGTTTAGTTGTTTGTAAATGTGCGGTTCAGGGTTTAGCTCCTATGTTTTAAAGACTGCTTACGGATGGATCACAGTGGCAACCCTGGACTACAAAAAAAGAAACTGAGTAGGAGAGTCTATAAGCAGATAGATCAGTCTGGCATGGTGGTATTTCCCTGTTAAGCTGCCTCGCAGGGTTAAACCTCGTCAAAAGAGGCAAACAAGCTCCTCACCACAGCTGATTTTCCAACACACTGCCCTTTTCTGCTCATGATAAAAAGAAATAACAATGCAGTTTCTTTTTGCATGCAATAGCACCGGCAGGAATATTAACTTTAATGTCATTCTCTCTTGTCTCTGAGTCGGAGGCTGAATAATGTAGCAGTGGTAGCTCACTTCCTGAAAAATCGCCTAAATCACAGGGGATGATGATTGTTGCATCGCGCCTGGCATTTCAGTTGTATCCAGTATCGGACCAAGGCGCTCTCAATTGCACCCTGGGGGCTGAAGCTCGCTAACTGAAGAGAAACCAGGTCAACTGATAGGGGAATTGTGTCGTTATCTTTATATGTGCATGCTGCAGATACAGTGGCACAGCTCTCTGTGGCAGATCGCTACATTTTACAAAGCAATCAGGGCCTGTTATCGACGCACGGGTAGAGGGGCTAAACTACAGTAATCCACTTCATGTTTACTAATGAACCGCCATTTAGAGAGGCAGCCCCTTTCTTTATGAGGCTGAGGGTGGGGCTAACACTTGGGTGAATACAAGGGAAGATGTTGAAGCTTTAGGGGTGAGTAGCAAAGACCAGGATAAGGGATGGGAAATATAAGCAAAAAATCATATCTTGACATCTTTCTATTGAGTGTTGCTTCATAATCTGTATCGCTTTTTTTTCTGTCAGAAATACTAAATAGTATCACAGTAGAAGAACTATAAATGTTTCTTTTAAAAGTCAGATAATGATACATATTTATACCTCAGAAACAAACATAAAAAATAATACTAACAATAACAGAAAAAAATCACGAAAATAATTACTCAAAATGATCAAAATGAGAGAAATAAATATAAATAAATAAATCAATAAATAAAAAAACAATAATAATGATCAAAGGGCAGCATGGTGGCACAGCAAGTAGTGCACGTGCCTCACAGCCATGACCGCGTTGGTCTGGGCCTTTCTGTTTGGAGTTCGCTTGTTCTCCCTGTGCATGCATGGGTTCTCTTCAAGCACTCCTGCTTCCTTCCACAGACCAAAACATGCTTATTAGCTTGATTGGTGATTCCAAATTGCCCTTAGGTGTGAGTGTGAGCGTGAAAGGTTGTGTGTCTCTCCATGTAGCCCTGTAATTGGCTGGCAACCGGTTCAGGATGTACCTTGCCTCTCGCCCATAGTCAGCTAGGACAGGCTCCAGCCCCCCCGAACTGGAAAAGCAGTATAGATAAGATTTAAGTTCTAATCACCTAATTGGGGTAGTTTTTGTTTCTTATCATCAGAACTTGCAGAAATATTCCTGCACATTGTCCAAATTGTACAAAAAAATGAACACATTTTTTACATAAATATTGAAATTGTCAATGTTTACAAAATGTCCAAAACTTTAAAAATGATGACGCTACCAGTTTTTTATGATTTCTGGCTTGAAAACAAAAGAAAACTCACTGTTCCACTGTCATGCTTTAAACCAAAAGAACGAAAGCACTGTTGAAATTGCAGAAATACGTTGGTAACATTTCCACATGCTGAAGTTGTCATAACATTAGCTAAAAATGCACAAGCACCTTGGCAACATTTTGATAAGTGATTAAAACTGGAGGTCCTTAACACCCAATATTTGGTTATGAATTGTTTCAGACCAGCAAAAATCACTGACAATTTCACAATCAATCAAACTCAAACAGACAATCTGAATCAAAATAATCTGTATTAAAAGAAGATATTTTGTTTGTGAAAATAAACCACATATTATAAACCTAATATATTGCCCAGTCCTATCTCAGACTTGACTTCCCATCATGAGGGGGGGTCCACTGGCTGGCTGGACTGGCTTGCTGGCGATGCACAGTCTGTTTGTTGTGCATCCATCAACCCCGGTGTCCTGCCCAGGAGCCGATCAATAGCCAACACAAAAGCTCATTGATGACAGACAGCTCTTGACAAACATATAGCATTTTTTCTGTCTAGTAGAGCAATAATCTCCAAGGTCACCGCGAGACATTCAATGGTGGCGGGGACGCGAGGAGCTCATACCAAGTCTTGTCTGTGTCTTTTCACGTAGAGGGGGAACATAAAAAAAAAGGGTCTGATGCATTTTAAGTCAGTGCTGAAAGCTCTTGGCACATTGTTAGGCAGCTGTACACGGAGAGAATGAAAGCACGGGCTCTTGACGAGCGCCGAAGCTGCCTTGACATGTTGTGACTGACAGCAAACCCCCCCCAAGGACAAATAACTGACCTGATACTTAATGGGGTAATGGGAGGACAAATTAGTGGTTAGTGTTGGTCAGCACAAGCCACAGAAAACACACAGTTAAAGGTACATTATGTAGATTTTTGAACTGAAATGTCTGAAATAGTCAATATGAGGAATCAGGGCATCAATAGCCAAATGTTTATGTTCATATGCTGTGTGTGTAGAGGCTGTTATTTTGTCAATTTTGTGATGAAAAGGCATATATTGATCAAAAATATGAGTGTGCATGTCATCCATTTGTGCAATATATTATATTAGAAAAAAAAAATGGGTCCTACACTTCTTAAAATAAGTAATTGTGCACTGTGTCTGCTTTGAGTTCCTCTTAGTGTTTCCTTGCTTTTTGCTGCTATAGCAAAATTAGAGCTGTCTTACTTGATCTTAAAAGTCATGTTTAAAGCCAGACGGGTTGGTCAAAGTATTTCAAAAACTGCTGATCTACTAAGATTTACACAAAAATTGTCTCTAGGGTTTACCAAGGGGTGGTCAGAGAAAGAGCAAATATCCAGTGAGTGTCAGTTCTCTGGGCAAAACTACCCTGTTAATGCCAGAGGTTGGAATGGCAAAGGTTCGAGATGATAGAAAGGCAGCAAAGACTCAAATAATAACCCTTTATAACCAGGAAACCTTTTCTGAAAGCTTTAATCTTGAAGCTGATATAGACTGCAGCAGCAGAAGTGCCACACCTGTCAGCTAAGAATGGGAAAATGAGGCTGCAAATTGCACAGGCTCACCAAAATTGGACAATGGAGGATTGGAAAAACGTTGCCTGGACTTATGAGTCTTGATTTCTGCTTTAATATTCAGATAGTAGGGTCAAAACAACACAAAAATATGGATCCATAATACCTTGTGTCGACAAATCTAGCTCCTAAGGTGTTATAACGCTGAGGCACACTTCAGTCACCTTAGTACCAGATGCCAGATCCCAAAGTTCAAATCCTGTCAAACTGGTTCCTCAAACTTGACAATAATGGGGGTTTTCCCATGCCACATCAGTTTAACTCTGCTTTATGTGGTTGTTTAGATTTACTATAGGTATCATACCTTGTACCTAACAATTTTTAGTATCACCTCTTGCAGAGGTAAGCAGAGAGTAAATGTGATGTGGAGATTTGATAGTCAGACTATCACCACGGGTTGAGATATTGGCCATAAAAATTAAACTCTTCCTGTTGTCTGCCCTGGGATGCTGTATGACTTCTTGGGAGCAAAATCATAGACTGTAAAAAGAATTGGACTAAGCCGTGTGACATGAAAAATTTTGTTGTCAAAGGAGCCTTTGGGATGATGTTGATGCGTTGTAATGGACGTACTGCACGTGCCATCTCAACCAAACTTTAACTCAGCCTACTCACAGATGTAGAGGCCATTTTGAGGCAGGATTTAAGGCCTTCCGACCAAAAATATATCCAAATGGACATGCAGCCATGTCAATCATCTCCCCTACCTCTGACACCAGGAATTTTTGATACAATTAAAATGGGCACTGTGCAAAAAGAATCAACCCCCGTACAGAGTTACCAGGCCGTAAAACCCCAAGGTTTCCTGCAGCCAGCCTCAAGTGGACACTCAAGGAATTACAGCTTTTGGCCCTTCTGCTTTCAAACCCTGGAAATGACATTTGACATTCATCAAAGTGACAAAAAGCCACATAGATGCCAGCATCTCCATCAATTCAGTTTTCTTCTTTGTTGCTGTGAGGATGCCACTGTAGTTTCACGTTAATGTGTATACACCTTACTTCTGTGTGTTTGTTCTGGAGAATTCACACAAGCCACTTTCAGCACTTCTAAATGCTGATGTACATCAAAAATTCCCTTAGTTATCAGTATATATTTTAATTCCTTTTATAACTTGTCTATTTAATATGTTCACTTTTCTCTTTCATGCTGCCACAGAGGATGCCAAACTATGTTTCACTGTACAAATTCTGTTGCCTAACAAGTGTTTGATAGTGACAATAAAGAACTATTCTCTTCTATTCTATTCTAGTTTCACACAGCTCCACTATGATAAATCTGCCAACCTTGAATAGGTACTATCATAGTCTTTACTGTCATGAAAAATGAAGCGTGTAGTGGCCAAACAGGGCCGAGTTGAGCCAAGCCGAGCAGATACCACAAATGGAAAAGCACCATATGTTCACTGTACTCCAGTGGCCTTCACAGCCATCAGATCTTGATCTAATAGAGCACCTGTGGGATGTGATGGAATGGAAGATTTGCATCATTTAGTGTGATGCCTTCAAGTCAATATGGACCAAACAGGAATTTTTCCATCACCTTGTTGAATCAATGCCATGAAAGATAGAGGGAGCTCCAACACAGTGCTAGGAAGGTGTACCTTATATAAACAAATATACATGTTGATTTTCTAAACAAATTAAGACTGTCAAGTGCATAAAATCCACATATTGTACCTTTAAATAAGAATTCTCAATGATCTTTTTTCCCCCTTGCAAGAGCAAGTCTCTGTGACAGCTGAGACAGCAAGCCACACATCCAAACGCACACACAAACACACTTGCATGCAGACTACAGGTGTGTTAGGGCACACACTTGGAGTTATAATGGGAGGGCCAGGCTCCCCCCCCCAGGCCATCCTGCCAGCTGGCCGGACTGAGTGTGAGTGATGCCCAAGCGAGGCAGCCCCATTAGGGAAGTGCTGGTGGTGAGTGCAGGATAGCTCAGGTAATTAAAGCCAAACCAAAGCAGGCAGGCGAGGCGGGGGCTCCCAGATTTATGTGGCTGAGTAATGCACATACTGAAGGCAGCTCGCCATCCAAAGGCCTCCCTCACTTACAAACAGTCTCGAGAGGCATTAGCTTCCTCACCACTCTGATGCAGACTATTACTCTCACTCTCTCCATCTTGTTCCTCGGTTTTGTTTTGGATCCGTGCTCCGCTCTCAGACTCTATCTGATAAAACATCCACTTCTACACGATTAAGACTAGATTTGGATTTTCTCAGTCTGGTACTATTATCAAATCTATCCACTGAATGGATTCGAGACATTTCTTTGCATTTCGGAAATAGATGTTCCTATTTTTCACAACCTTTTGGTTCCACTGCGAAGAATTTCATGCTTTTAAATTTATTGGACCCAGACAGAGCGTTTTCTGAGCCAAACCTAATATTTTTATGCCTTCCCAGAACAGACTATTTTATATATACTATGAGTTAGAAAGGAATAATACAGAGCATAAGACAGTATTTATACAGATGTTACTTACTGAGCCATATGAATTTCCGAAGGTTGTAGATATTCATGGAGTAATACAAAAATGTTACATAAAATCTATATTAGTGATTGATGGTTCTTTTTTCTGGAGTTGTAGGCATTAAAATGTGAATAAGTACTCCTTTGACTATTAAAATCTGCAATTTTTATGAAGCTTTTGAAAAAAATCAGACATTTTAAGGGTTGGTATTTATTTATTTATTGACAGTTTTAATATGGACATAGTCTTAGTGATGTCACTAATTGGTTTCTTAGGTGGACTTTTGAAACCCATCCATGTCAGTACCACATTAGAAATGCATTTAGTCAGTCTGAGACAGGCCTTACCCATAATTTCCACATATTCCACCCCGCACAACGCCTCATCAATGCTGCGGCTGTGCTACACTTGAGGCGTATTTAAAGCAGTGCCCAGCTCAAATTCTCTGATATTATTTCCACTATTTCTGCTGTACTTTGAAATTCCCCTGAAACTCTGAGTGCTTGTTTTCCTGTTTTGGGTCAATCTGCTTGGCAGAGATTGACACAGGGTTGAAAGGCCTCTTCTTGAAAACCAGTACCGAGCTGTGCTGCTGGCATGTGCCAGAGATGGATCGAGGCTTGTCAGACTGATTGATAAGACTGGAGTGCGTAGCGCGTTCAGAATGCTATGCAGGCTGACTATGTAAAAACTGGGGGAGAATCCTTCAATTAAAGCACTATCCTGTTGGATCAGATAAATCTCATTACCAATAACTCTTACATTTTATAAAAATCTAAAGACTGAGTCATGTCAAATGTATCCCTCCTAAAGTGCGAACCAATGACTAAATAGGCTATTCAGACAAACTTGGCTTTCATACCAGGCTTTAAGCATTGTAAATCTGTGGTAGAAAATAAGCTGTTTTGAATGGGTGTCTATGTGACTTCAGTGGCTTTTGAAGCCACCCTCTCTTGGACACTCAAGAAACTACAGTTTTTTTCTTTTTACCATTTCCAAATAGGCCTAATTTTTCAAAACATGAAACATGAACAATGTAAAATGCAAATTCATCCATTCATTTTCTTTCCTGCCTGTCCTTTTCGGGGTTCAGGGTGATCGGCTGATATCTGGCAAGAGACTAAGTGAACTCGGGACCGGCCGTCAGCTAATCACAGGGCAGACATGTAGAAACCAACAACCATTTGCGCAGTCAGACCTAAGGGCAACTTGAAGTCACCAGTTAACCTAGGAGCTGTGTTTTGGTGTGGAAGGAAGCAGAAGTACCCACAGAAAACCTATGCATGAACAGAGAGAACATGTAAAGTCCACACATGGAGGCCTTCTTGCTTTGAGACATGAACTTGAAGGTTCAATCACTCAGCTTGTGAAATACAAATGTTAAGACCAACTGAATAGCCCCTGGTAGAGAGCACATTTGCTATTATGGGAGAAAAGCATATACACTACCATATCTCTATATTTGTACAAAGAGGCTACAGTTTACCCTGTGAGATCAAATATAGTACAACCAGATGTACCAATATTTCAAGTAACATCAACTCTTAACTGATAGAGATGACTTCATTCCGTCTCTCATGTAAACTCTGTCTGATCTTTGCTCTGAATCACGGTGACAAAATTAAAGCCGAGCTGCTTTAAGTGCTTCTGTGATGTTCACCACACCTTGTCACACTCCCGCTGACATCCATTAACATGATGTTGAACATTTTGGAGAATGATAACAGCATGTCTGAGTGGAAGATACACTTCTGAAGTCAAGACTGTCAGGAAACTGTCTGAATAAAATCTTAAAGATGAAGCTCTCAGAGGAAACCAACCACACTCGGCGTCAAGGTTTTTGGTCGATCACATCTGTCAGCCTGTACATCACTTACTCATGTGAGTCCTTGTTAGCCATCCGATGATGGGAATGGCTTCGGACTGCATGCTGCCTTAAAACAGTTATTTCTGACCATCGCTAAACCCAGCTTCAACGGACAGATAGACATGCCAGGACAAGGATATTTATCTACCAATTCAGGAAAGTCTGATTTGACGTCTGCAAACTCTTGAGAGCTGGACATTTTTTTTTATAACTTTAAAATGTCTTCTTTTCAGCATTGAAAATGGAAATTTTAAAATGGATGCCGATTAAAATAAAGTTGACTTTCTTCTTAACATTCTTAACTGTTTTTACTTGCCTGTGCACCAGTCAATTGTCCATTGGTCATCTATCAATCCATCACTGATCCATTTATCTACCCATTTGTCAGTCAATTCACCCATTTGTTCTTCCATCTTTGGTTATCCATCCATTTATTCATCCATATATCTTTCCTTTCATCCATCCATCAGCCATCTGATCATCCAACCCTCCATCCATATGTTTGTCCATCTGTCCATCCAATTGTCCATAATTTCATTCATCCAACTGTCTATCCACCCATCCATCTAACTTGCCATCCATCAATCTATCACCAATCCTTTTCAATCTATTGGTCCATCCATCTTCCATCCAATCTTCCATCTGCTAACTATGTCCATCTATCCATCCATCTGTCCATCTATCAGCCATCTGGAAATCCACTTATTCACCCATCTATCCATCCATCTGTTTTCGATCTGTCCATTTATCATCCATCTGTCCTTCCATTCATCATGCACCTATTCTTTCACCAATACATCATCAATCTTTCTTTCCTTGAAAGCCTGTTGTATCATATTTGATTCATACTTTCATGATACCTCAATCTAATCAATATGATCAACAAATTACTAAAAAAACATGTGAATATAATCTGATAAATGATAAAAAAAAAAATTTCCTCAAGTGGATTATCTGTTGCCGAAAACACTTAATGTATCAAATGAGGTACAAAAAATATATATGTTAAATTTTATGGAAATTTTGATTTTTTGGGGATTTCAGTAGAAAATGAAACAAACATTTAAGTTCCAAAAAAAATACAATTTTCTGGCTATAATTTGTGTTTTCAGGCTTTAAAGGGTTAAGTGTACTATGCTCTATGCTCTAATGTTTACTGTGGTATCACAGACATGCCCAGACATGTTCTTTAACAGAAGTGAACTGTCTTTAGTGAGGGGAAAAATAATTTGGCAGCTTTGAGGCAAAGACAGGGGGCTGGACGGGGGACATTTTTCAAACCAATTGTCAGAGGAGGAATATTTCTGTTAAAAAAATGTTGAAAAAGAGTATTCTACATCACATAATCTCTACTGCACATGTGCATCTCTTAACAAAGACAGAAATCAAGTAAGATGGCTCACTCACAAGCTATATGTAAACATTCTGTTTACTGGATTCATGTATGCCTGTCAGGTTTGGGCCATTCAGCGGTTGCCTGTGGGCCAGATTTGGCCTGAGGGCCACCAGTTGAATAGCCCGCTGCCAGAAAATGGATCAGCTCAGACACTCAAACAGAAACACGGAGATCAGGAGGGGCTGTAAGGTAGCAGCATACAGTAAATCAAACCTCCTGTCAGATCACATTTCAATCCCATCCCCACAGATGGAAAGATAGCCGCAGACACACAGACATATCAGATGGACAATGCTTAGATTGTCAAACAGAAAAACAGATGAGCGGGAGAGAATGAGAGACGGGCAGCGAGTCCTCTGGAGGGAGAGCCAATGAGGAGAAAAAAAAAAGCCAGATGGGCAGACAGGCATGGAGTAAATCATGGAGGAGCTCCTCAATGCTGGGGCAGGATGGAGAATGGCAGTGTGGGCTGGGAAGAGTTAGCCGCAGTGTGCTCCGGCTAGCATTATCAATGCTGACAGGCAGACAACCCGTTTATAAGGAAAGGAAAAAAAGCATCAAGGAAATCCTGCTCTTGTCTATCCCCAATTGAATTACTGCCTTGATCCAAAGATGGGAGCTCGGGGTGAGGCGGGGTGAGGAAGGAGGGGGGTGGGGTAATATTCTTTGACGAGAGGGGCCGCTCCAAATGTGCACAGAAAATGTATATCCGTACAGTTCGTCCCTAAGGGCTCACATCTCACAACTTTGCCCATCTATTTTTATTTGTTCCCCGTGCCTCTAGTTAATGCAGTGCTGCAGCCCGCAAAATGGAGAAAGGGGGAGGATGGAGGAAGAGGAGAGGAGGAAATAGGGAGTTGGGAAGGTGGGGGCCAACGAGATGCACCGCTGGGAGGGTGCAGGGTGTAGATCGCGTGACCCCTGCGATGTTGTCGGAATACTAATGTCACACAAAGTTCCTCGGCGAAAGATACGAAGGAACAAAGTGCATAGGGGAGTGCGTTAAGGAGTGTGTGTGTCAGTGCACGTGCCTGCCTGCGTGCACGGCAGACTCCCTCTTCCCAAAACTCACAGAATGGTGAAGTGCGAGGAAGCCTAAAGGGGAAAAATGGCCGCCAAATGAGACCCTTTGGGCTGCCGTCGAGAAGACAGGAATTTGGATGCGATGCCTGGTTTGGTTCCATCCAACTTAACCGAACACACCGTCTTGTTTGGAAGATGCTGATTTATTAAAGTTATTTTTCACTCCGACAAAACAGTGCTCGCAGCAAATAAAGTCTTTTAGGGAAAGAAACCTGAACAGGCAGAAAGAAAGTTTAGCCAAACTCAGCACCTCATTTGGTAGCAAAACAAGGGAAGGAATGATGCTCCAATACAAGCCTCATACTGCACAGAAAAACAAATGTACTATGTGTGCTATAAGTTTGTTTAAATCAAATAAAAAAGAAGAGAGCCTTCAAACTGTCATGGATTTTATAGCCAATCAATTAATCAATCATTCATCAATCTTTATTTGTATAGTGCCAATTATTTGTCTCTGCTGAACATAAATTTATCAGAGGTTAGCCACTTGAGATGCAGCATCTTGTTTTCAGGAGTATAATCAATAATAATCATGAAAAGAGTAGTAATCTAATATTTACATTAACATCTATGATGATTATAAGGTAGAGATGACTGATGAATAATACAACAGCATCAAAATGGGAGTTTATTATGATGCATTGGATTGATGTGTTTGTATGCATATTAACGTTCACTGAAATGTATGTATGCTCAATATCCTACACACATACTGATTCTATTCATATTTTTTTTTATTTAAAAAAAAAATTAATAAACAAATTGTGAAAAAAAGACAATTTATAAGTTATGTATTTTCTGCTGATAATTGAGGTGGTACTCATCAAGTTTGTTGACAGCCGTCATTCAGGAAGGTCTGAAAAGCCGCAGTAAACATTAGATGACAGTGCTAAAAAATTAAAGCAACATCCACTTCACCAAGAGAGATGTGGTAGGACAGTTTATGAAGATACACACGAAAACAGCCTGTTCCGCGCAGGGCTGAAACAGAGGGGTTTGTAGGCATAGCAAATTTCATTCACTCATTCATTTTCTACACCGTTTGTCCCTTTTGAGGTAGTGTGGGGGCTGGAGTCTATCCCAGCACACCCTGAACCACTCACCAGACAATTGCAGGGCCACATACAGAGACGGACAACTATTCATGCTAACACTCACACCCTTCGGCAATTTGAAGTCACTAATGAGCATGTTTGTGGTCTGTGGGAGAAAGCCAGAGTGCCTGGAGAGAACCCACGCATGCACAGGGAGAACAACTCCACACAGAAAGCCCCAGAGATCATCTGGCAACCTTCTTGCTGTGAGACGTGCACTAACTGCTGCGCCACCGTGCAACCCCGCATGAGAAATTTATCCAGGAAATTTAAAAAATATGCTCTAGTGACACCTGATGCAAGTGTAGCCTTGCAGTGCATCTGGATCTGCCTGACTGTATTAAGACAAATCCATCTTGTAAGCTCTGATCTATGATGATTGTGAGTAGCCCAAAGAGGCACAGCCCAGTCAGAGCAGGAGGAAATGGGAGCTACGAGCGAGACAACAGCGGGAAGTGGGAGCTTGAACACAGATTGGCATTAAGGCTAACACTGATATGGAGCTTTAGACGCAATTATCTGTCCGTATGATATACCGATTATATCATCTAGTAATTATCAAGATGAGAAGTAAAAAAATGTGAAATTGTGAACAATATTTAATAAGCGTTTTAAATGCAGGACTTTAACCAGACTGCACATGCCCGTTGGAATGTTGCCAGATTTTGCGACTGAAATAAGCAACCAGGTCTATACAAACAAGCTTCAGCTATTTTTTTTTTTTCTAATGGCATATATCACCTTTTTTTTTTTTAAGAGAAATCTACAGAAAGTGTGTTTTGAGTTTCATCTACATTACATTTCAATTTCACAGGAACACTGTTTCTTATTTGGCTCTTAATTTACTTATTCAGCATCCTATTGTTTGGAGGTGGAACATCCTTTTCTTCATACAGAAGTGAAGGGAGGGGCTACTGTTATTTATAACCCTGTTATCACTAAACAGTCTGCCTGACCTTCATTTCTGTAACCAAACAGACTTAGTCAGGCTTTTATCTAAGTTTTATGTTGATGCTCTACAGCTTTATTATGGTGAAAACAGTAACAGCTACATGAGAAATAAATTTAATTCTGGCTGTAAGTGTTTCTTTTTGGTGGAAACATCATTTTTGCCCCTCTTTTTACAGTAAAACTTACATTTGTGTTTGGAGTAGGGCTGAACGATATGGACAAAATTTCATATCTCGATATTCATGCCAGATATCTCGATATCGATACGATATGACTATGGGTTTGGTGAAAACCAAGCATTTTTCAGAAAAATAAAAATATCACAATACAAAAGAATGTGGAAAGTGCAGTTTTAGTGCGGGGGAAATCTATATCGTTTATATCGTTGTTTTTTGATATTAATATCTTGAATGTTCATATCTCGATATCGATAGTTGATATTGGCAGTAGAGTGTGCATCAGATCCCTCCTGGGTTTGGGGGCACAACAAGCCCAAATGAACAACTGTACTTTTGGGACAAGCCCAAAAAATGCAACCTGCAACTGCCAATATTTACAAGCAACTTTTCAAAAAAAGAAGCCCAAAGTTGCTTATAATAAGCAGACCTGGCAACTATGTGCTACAGGCAAGTTGTGTCCTGGACAAGTTATATCCAGAAATTAAAAAAATGATCATCTTGGGCAAAAAAGAAAATAAATGAACAATCTCAGAACATAAATAGCACTCACAGAAACTTAATAAAATGCATTATTCTTTAGCTTTAACAAAGTTAATCGATTTAAAATGGCGTCTTTGTAACTTTGCATGCAGCCATATCTGCCACCAGACATCACAGTGTTAGTGCTCCAGCTCTCAGAAAGACTGATGCCCCCGCAGAAGCTGTTGTATGTCTGCTGATACTTTCCTTCAGTCATCAGTGAGCAGGAAATAGGAAATGATGCATAAGTATCGAGGATTTACCGTCACATACAGTACAGCTGTCATCACACAGAGGTGCATCTCGGTGATATACTCCTCCGGTCCTCCATTTCTACTGAATGTCTTTATAACTCCGCATTAACCCAAATCCCCGGCTGGCACTGGGAGGTTTCAGCGAGGGGTCTTGAAGGTTGGGTATTTCCTCAGTCACACCTGCCTATTACACTTGCTACTCAACTTAATGGCACTTCCAGGCAACCTGAACGTCTTGGTTGGGATCATTTTCTTGACAAAATGCTCAATGGAGGAGGCTGCAGTGATATTTTTATAGGACCTGCACTGGTAGAAAAACTGACACCCAGTGAAGGAATCCACACAATGGCTCTCATTATTATCTATTTCTTCTCTCTTGACACCTCAGCTGGCATTTGAAGATGACACAGCTTTGAGATAAAAACAAGCCTGCTTTAAAGAAGCAGAGGAATGGCACATTAAAATGCAGCCAATTAAATTATGATTCAGATATTAAGAGATATAAACACGGTGATGTGACTAAAGCCATTAACACAAAGCAACTTACTCATTAATCGGGACGGACCATTTGGAATGAGCTAATTGAGCACATGCTGCTTAGCTAATCCCACGCATTTCTGTACGCCATTGATTTCATTTGACCATTATCGTCCGAGGTTGTGACCAAAATTAGATGCAGCCCGGCTAATTATCTGACAGTCGGCAGCTAATTATCCGGCTGTAGCGAGACGCGGAGACAAGAGAGGGGAGAGACAAACCTCCCACCACCTCTCACATGCTAGCAAACTAGTCATCTGCAAGAGAGAGTTGTGATAGGGACAGATAGGGCTGGGAATATATCAAGTTTCTTAATTCATTGATGATCTATCAAATTAGATGCAGGATAGATTATATCTGTTAAATATGATGTGGCGTCTGGTGATGTGTACTCCGATAAAATAAATGCCAGGCCTAAAACTGAGGTGATACTGGATCTGATATACTCTCACGGCCTTTTTATAAGCCACAGCTCTCTAGTAAACATTGGAGCCCCTTTCACCAACATAACTGCTTTAATTGTACATGGTCTAGATTCAACAAGGTGCTCAAAATGTGCCCCATACTGACATGACAGCATCACACAATTGCTGGACTTCCATGATGCAAATTTCCCACTCCACCACATCCAAAAAAAAAGCATTACTGAATTGAGATCGGGTGACAGATACAGTAAATTCAGTGTCATGTTCGAGTAACCAGCCTGATAGGATCACTGGTCATGAAGGGTTGGACTTGGTCAGGAACAAGTCAAATGGGTAGTGCCATTTAAACAATGGAAAAACCACGTCCACACATCAATGTATAGTAGCTGGCATTGACAATGCTAAGAAATTGTCAAAATTTTGGTTAATGTACAATCTCAGGTTTACTGTAGATGGATTTTAAACATTCAAGTAACATATAAGTTCCTCACTTAGCTCAACAAACACTATATAAAGTGGACATATACACAAGCTAGTCACTCTATTCTGACACCATCCCTAGAGGAAGAAAGACAGCTGTCATTAACAACTAAAAAATTCTAGCATACCTAAATAATTTTCCAAGTACCCGACGTACAACAGCGTTGCCCAACCGATGTTAACTTAGCTCTTCATGCCCTGACTTAGCCCAAAATGCGCCAAGAAAGGCCTGAACTGTTGACAAAAAAAAAACAAAAAACAGGAGGGTTGCTTTTTAACACCAAATTGTGACCCTTCCATCCAGACTTGTCAGACTTTTTGAATCCATCAGATCATTGCTCCAGACCACCTGGTTTGGTCTTCTGCTGCTGTAGTCCCTCTGCTTCAAAACTGAACATGATGTGCATTAAGAGATGGTCTTCCACATACCTTGGTTGCATTGAGTGTTTTTTAAAGTTGTCACTCTGGCTATTCTCCTCTGACTTCAGGCATTGTTGCCCTGAGAGGTGGCACTAACTGAATGTTTTATCTTTTTCTGACCTTTCTCTGGCTGATTAGCTGTTTTTTAGGACCATGTGTTGAACCACTGAAGTTGTCGATATGTGCATTTTTCAAACAGGACTACAAAGGGCTTGTTAAAGAGTTGGGCTTTGGCAGGAAAATTAAATTTTGACATCAAGGTCAGAAGGAACAGATACTTCCTGATTGAAAACTGCATCCATTTGTTACAAGTTTGGCCATTTTAATAGGTTATTAACTTTAAACCAGATTGATTTAATTAAGAATGACATAAAAAGCAGCAATCAAAAGTCACTTTCCCAGACAGTATCTGGTATTTTGAAGTAATATATGACTTTGTGAGTGAATCCGTCCAGAGCTGATATTAGTGGACTGAGGAGATACACCATCTCTGCTAGTATGGTGATGTGAAAAATGTTACATCTGTCCGGGAGTAAACATGTGTCACATGTGCAGTGAAGCTCATCCTTGTGTGAGCAGCAGGCTGGGCGTATCTCCCTGGTTAATAAGCGTATCTGAGGCAGGTTCATCTCCAAGACCTTTGACCCCTGGAGTTATCTCTCAACACTTACCTCCCCCACTTCTACGCTCCTGCATCAACATCAGCCCTGCCTGCTCCTCGGGAATCCTCGTGATGAACAAAAGGCCAACCTGCATTTGATCCGCGGGTAGCAGCACCAGTGCTAATTTTCTATTATGCATCATCTTCCAATCGTTTGTTTGTCTGGCTGAATACACAGTGTGTGTCACGGTCTGCTGGCTCTGTCTGCCAAGTCCTCCTGCCGTTAGGTGAATGATGGAGATAATTTTCATCAGATGGGAGTATTACCCCTCGTTTCTCTCTGGTTTGGGGTTCTCCTGGATTTACATGAGGTATGACTGTGAATTTTTTTATCTGCATTTTTAGCCCTTCTTTTTATATCGTCCATCTGTGCGGCACAAGGTCTCATTGAAGAATGAATTTTACTATTAATTTTGTTGGTAAAAGCTATGACAAAAGGCTCTTTAACCCTTCCTTTGGGCACAAAAACCTACTATCCCGTCCTATACAGTGAAAAACAAGCTACACTTACATATAGAGCCACTTAAATTTTCACCACTTTACTAGACAGAGTCTTGGCTGGTCCATGACAGGAAACTACTGGGACCTGCCTACCCTCGAGGCTGTAACGAGATCCCCCCTAGATGATGTGATAAACAAATAACCCTTACCCCCATGTTTCACAGGACATGCAAATGAAAATTTAGATTAGCATGACATTTGCCACCATGTTTTTTAAGTTGTTGGAAAAGCCTGTAAAACACTTGGCTAGAGTCTGTGTTGAGAGATAAATGCAGTTGTGTAAATACCTTTTTGCATTATACTCAGAACCATGGTGCCTGCACTTGGCTAATCCTTAGAAGAAAATAAAGATGTTTGCGTGAATTTGTGGTGACAAGCTTGCTCTCTGATTGATTGAAAGCTCTTCTAATACAGGCTTTTGTAATGGATAAGAAATCTCAAGGAGACACCCTGCAATTGCATGTGTATGCATGGTTATGGTGGAATTTAGTGGCTGGAAGCTGGCTGGAATTGGCTGGCATTAGGCTGGGAGGGGAAAAGTGAAGCGGCTGCATCTATGATCTATATCTTTATGTACTTATTTATGGCATCTGGGAAAACATACATCAAGGAACTCAAAACAGCTGACCCATACTGGATTTCTGAAGTCCAATATCTCACTCCTAACATTTGTTGTCTGGATTTGGCTGGATAAGAAAAAGTCTCTCCCATCGTTTCACTATGTACACCTCTTTAACTGCTCTGGAACAGTAATAGCTGATCAGACAATCACATGGCTGCAACTCGTGCATCTAAGGCATGCAGACATGGTCAAGATGACCTGTTAAAACCAGGCATCAGAAAGGAGAAGAAAGGAGATTTAAGGGACTTTGAACATGGTGTGTTGATGCTTGATGGGATGTCTGAGTATTTCGTAAATGCTGATCTACTGGGATTTTCATGGGCAACCACAGAATGGTTAAAAAAAAAAACGTACAGTGATCAGCGAAAAAGCCTTGAAAATCAGAGGGGAATGGCCAGAGTGGTTTAAGAAGACAGAAAGGCAACACCAAAGTACTCGGAAGACAATTATTTAATTATTTATTTCAGACTATTTTCGGATATTTTGGTCTTATTGATAGTGGGAAAAAAAGTGGATAGACTTGGAAGAGGGTGAAATAGTGGGGGAAGACATGTAGGCGGGAATTGAACATCCTTGCCCACATGAGGCAAGAGCGTCAATGCAATGTAAGTGCAGCGGTGACCTGGTAGCCATGACCCCCCATATTAGACCATTTAAGATTCAGATTCAGACTTCAGATTCAGATTCAGACAGTCTGATAAGACAATAAAACAAATACAGCAAACACAATCACTGTGATAATTAAGCCATCACCTTAACTTGACATAGCAGCGGATTCAGCAGATCCAGTGGGCCATCCATGAATAAAAAACAGCATAATTTATTAGTAGATAACAAGCACATAAAGACTTTATGTGCTTGTTATTTATTGATAAATTATGATGTTTTTGTGCATATTACTGAACTACAACGTGGCAATTTGGCCAAGAAGCAGTTACAATATTTCCAATGAACATGTCAAGCTGTAACCTTTTTCCTCCAAGCTAATGACCTGATCAAGTTGGTCCTAGTGGTTTTGGCAATGGTTTATGAATTATTGATAATTAAGAAAATGAACAGTAATTCTTGCATCAAGGTCCCCAGCCATTTTTGTAGTCTTTGTTAGCAGTAAGCTAGCAATCCATCACTTTATATGCACAGCAACTCTTTATAATTTAAAAGCAAGGCAACCACATATGTATTTTTTTTTTAATATATCAAAAAGAGTATTCTAAAATCCCATAGACTTTCATCCTTGGGAATTAGGAACTGCTAAACGCTAGCTCACTTATTCCTGCACCACTCTACAGGGACCCCAATCTCTGAGAAATGTCCCCAACACCTTTTTGAATCAATACTACGAAGAATAAAGGCAGATCTATGGACAAAAGTGGGTCCAATCTTGGGCATGGTATGCTTAATTAAGTTGCCAGTGAGTAGATACTGCATTAATTAGGCCTCAAAACAGTAAAGTGCAGATCTTTTTGATGAAAAGTCACCTATCAGGATAAGAATTTATGTATTATTTGTGCAATCATGAGATTCTGACTGACTTCAATGCATCACTGATCAACCAAATAACAGAAACATCTTCTGTACTGGTCCTGTTCACTCCTCAATCCTGCAGTAAACAAACCACAGGCATCCATAAAGCACCACATATAACCCAAATTACTCTTCCTCTCCTTTTGCTGCATGCCTGACCCCGGAAGTACTTTGACAGGAAGCCCCTGGCAGGCGCAGGTTGCCGATGGGCTGGGCCGCCTGGCTCTCGGTAAACAATTGGCGTGTTTGTGTGAGCGATGGGCACATCGTTTGTTTTGCTAATGGGTGTTTTTCTCCTTCACACTCCGCGGGGAGCGCTGTCTAATGAGCCGCCCACCCGCGCTTTCCCTCCTGCAGCCCCTGTGCCCTGAGTGCGCGGCTTTAACCCTGGTGCAGAGGAGGATGGATCGCACGGGCTGGGGCTGCTTATGCTCTCAAACACACATATATGCAGAAGCGTATGGAAAATAAGAGATGTATACTCGGCTAAACTTGGCTAAACACACACGCAAGGGAAGAGAGACTGATCTAAAAATATGCTTTATGGAATATGTTACACAGCTTTAATTATTGATTGAAAATGCAAGAAAAAAAACACACCCACGTGGATTTCCTGTGTAGCTATTCCCAGGCTAATGCACAAAATCTTTGCTAACACATGTGGACATTGGTGAAGCAACAAGAACTTGGTAGCTCAGCTGTAGCGCTCTCTAATGCACCAGAGAGGACATTAAATATACATGTGAACCTATGAAGCCGGGGCATTCGCTGCTTGGTAACATATCACACGGGGGATGTCACGCAAAGGCCTCCGGATGATGAAGGAGGAGTGGTGATCAAAGCTCCGACTGTATATGTAAGTGTGCATGTTTATGTGCTGCCATTAACGCTGCCTCGCTCACTGATTGGATAATGTGTTTCAGCTCTTTCTGAGTATCGAGCTTGATGTGGTTTGCAGAAGATAATGCGCATTAAACACAGTGACCTCATATTTAAGCATAAAAAGTGCACCACATGCCTGGAGTCAGCGCTGGATTGTCTGAATGGGTATCAATCAATCATTTTGTCTTTGACAAGTTCAGTGTATGATCCATGTGAAAGCTTGCAGCCCCTGTTAACACAACCTGTGAGGATCATAGCTAGTAACTCTTATTCAGAAGAGTCTTTTAGAAGAGCTTGAGGAGGGTCAACCCTTTTTGTTATCAAGAATAAGTTATAAAATGCTACATTGGCTGTGCCTTAAGTGGAGTTTCCAACCAAATGTAAAGAAATAATTTGTCAAATCTTAAGAAATTCAGCAACAAAAATGGGAATTTATGTGCTTTAATTTGCTACTGTTACAACAGTAGAAGGGCCAAGGGGTCAAGTAGTAGGTTGTGCCACTAAGAAGGCTCAATATGACCCACTGCTATGGTCATTGAAGCCAGAGAAGCCCAAGACAACTGCAGAAAAAGATTTTTTAACATTTATTTTTAAATCTGTGAGTTTAAGCAACAGCCTTGTTTGGTTGCAACATCTGTTTTCACTGTTTTTATCAACATTCTCAGGCCACTTGTTAGATACACCTTGCTAACAATCCTGCTGGAAAAAGGTGGAGAGGTGTCCTTGCCCCAAGTGATGGAGTTTAAGTATCTCAGGAGTTCAAGAGTGAGGGTAAAATGGACGGAGAGATGGAGCATCTTCAGTAAGGCGGAGGAGCACATTTGCTGCGTTGTGAAATAGTGCCGATCACAGAGACATCCAGGAGGAAATATAAAGTGCTTGGAAATTTTTCACCCAGTCGTATGTTCGACTCAACAATTTCTTAGCTTGTTTTTGCAAAGATGTGCTGCACCTTAAGTGGAGTTCCCATCCAAAAGTAAAGAAATAGTTTTATAAATCTTAAGATATTTAGCAACAAAAATGGGAATTGATGTGTTTTCATCTGCTACTGTTACACCAGTATAAAGGTCAAGAGGTTGAACAGGTCAAGAGACTTCCAGGAGGAAATATGGAGCACTACAAAACTTTCCACCTAATCGTACATTCAACTCAAAAAAATGTCTTGGCTTGTTTTGAAGTAAAACTCACACAATTACCAACAGCAGCTCACCTTACCATAGGTCTCATGTTGTTCCTCTTAAAGCCACTTCACTGACAATTCTCAAGTACCACAACCAAACAACCCAACCTCAAAAGTACTGAAATTTCCCTTTAAAAAGATGTCTTGCCTCACTCTCGAGTCCATGACAAGCCGATAGACACCGTTCTTTCGACTGTGCGTGCAGCAACATGCTAGGCATTGGCAGAGCTCACCCACCGCTATTTAGCTTAGCTCAAACACTGGGAGTCAGTGGGTAGTGTTAGCCTGTCTATGCCCACAGTTATCAGATAAACTCTGCAGCAACTCTATACGGCACTGTGTGCTTCTTGTGAATAGTTTTTTTTTTCTGCATTATGTTACGTTATTTATTTTTAGACTAAGATTAGCACTTCATGTAATTTGTGAAAGAAACACATATGTATCTAAACCACAGGACACGTGTGCAAACCACCACGGGCATGCTTTGTTTTGTTGACCTACTTACAAGCATGTCCGTGAGTTGCTGAAGAGTTTATCTGATGACTGTAGGCAGAGGCAGGCAAATGCTACCCATTGACTCCCAGTGTTTGAGCTAAGCTAATTAGCAGTGGATGAACTCTGCCTGTCTCTTCCTTGCTGCTGCACACACAGTCGAAGGAATGGTGTCTATCTGCTTGTCGTGGACTCAGAAGTGAGGCAAGACATGAAAACAAACAAAAAAAAAAAGGTGCGGTATCCCTTTAACCCTGAAAGCCTGAAAACATAAATTATAGCCGTCTTATTTTTTGGAGATGAAATGTTTATTTAACTTTCTACTGAAATTCAAAAAAAAATCAAAACTTCCATAAAATGTAACATATATATTTTTTGTACCTCATTTGATACATTAGGTGTTTTTGGTGACTAATAATCCACTTGAGGACATTTATCACTTATCTGATTGTATTCAGATGTTGTTTCTAGTAATTTGTTGATAGTATTGATTAGATAGGGGTATCATAAAAGTATGTATTAAACATGATACAATAGGTTTTAAGGGGTTAAGTAACCCCCTTTCTGAGATGAAATAATGTGCAGTACATGCTGGATACTTGCAAAGAGCATCACAGGGAATGTTTAAAACCTCCACTGCATTACCATCTGTCATGGCTTGAAGCCTATAGTAGCTTAAGGTGTGCTTTAAAACAGCTGGGTCCTATATAACAGTCCGTACAATTTTCTAAACACGTCATCATGGAGTATAGAAACATCAGCACATCTTTGAAGCAATTGAGTAAAATGTGTTGAATGCAATATCCTAAACACAATATATTTTACCTTCTTCCCTCTTTAAATGCCTTCTGTGCAGGCAAAATATGGCCATAGCGTAATGACATTACTGTAAACATGTTCCATGTATGATGGCATATGGATGCCAGCGTCACCACCTAAGGCATAGGTTTTGATGTGTACGCCATCCCTATATTCAGATTAGTGTGACATCATATAAAATGCATTTAGATTTGCTAACCATCTGGAGGCAGGCTGAAACAGGTGTTCCTCCAGAGTGGAGGCGCTCCTTCAACCCAAATCTCTGCATCCATGAGAAAACACATCAATAGTGAACAGCACATAGGAGTGCAAAAACCCGACAATCTCCGGCGTGGAATAATCCATCTACTGGTTCGTCGTAAATGAGCTCTTTGGAGGGGATTCTTTTATTTTTCTTTCTAAATGGGAGCGCGTTGTTTTGTAATTCAGCCTACAAATATCTGCTCCTTCGTTTTGAGACTAATCTCATGCAGGATAGATAAGACCTCAACTCCAAAAGACACCCATGTTTGAAATAAATTATACATTCAAGTCATAGCGTTATTCTAGCAGAATGAAGATAGTTCAACCTGCTCACTTTGCCTCCCATGGTGTCTATATTCATATGTCAGATGATGAACCCCGCCAAAGCTATCACAGATGAGGTGGCGCAGACAGACAGGGGCAAAGTGCTAAGAAGAAGAAGAAGGAACAGCTTTCCAGGGAGTGCTGAGGGTATATGGGCCTTCTGTAAAATGGTGGCACAAAGGAAGACAGAACTCTTTTTTTTTCTTAGACCATATGCTCCTGTTCTGCACAGGAGCTCGCCTGAATGGGATATGAGGTCCAGAGACACTGCTGGTCCAAGCCTAGCAGGTGTGCTGCCGAGGCTTTCAATCACACACACACACACACACACACACACACACACACACACCCGCTAACACATACACATGCAGATATATGCTGCTGTTTACACTCCGCAGAGTCGTAACGCAACAACTCTCCAAGTAGCAGCTGCCCAGATTGGCCATCTTGAGTTGGGACGCCGCATACTTGCGCTGTTAAGCAATTTCAAGTCTGTAAAATGAAAGTTTTACGACTATGACCGTTTGAGACAACATCACTGGAGTAATATAAGGTGGCTGTCAGGGCTGCAGCTGTGTCGGTAAGCAGAATGCTTCATGCAGTAAGGTTGGGACTTCACGATGGTAGTGGAGGGGAGGCATGTGCTCTAGCGCATTGGTCCTGAGAAACTTTGCCTCCCAAAGAAGTCAGAGAGGTTTCTTAGAAGTAGATATTGTTCGGGGTTTGATCCTAAACTCCTTTAGTCCACATTAAAGGGATACGCCAGTGTTTTTTTGTTTGTTTTTGTGTCTTGCCTAACTTCTGAGTCCATGACAAGCATAGACACCATTCTTTCAACTGTATGTGCAAGAAAGAGATGGGCACAGCTTAGCTTAGCTCAAACACTGGGGGTCAATGGGTAGTGTTAGCCTACCTCTGCCTACAGTCATCAGAAAAACTCTTCGGCAACTCTAAACGGTCCTGTGTGCTTGTTGTGACTCGTTTTTCTTCAACCACATTGTGCTATGATATCTATTTTTAGACTAAGATTAGCACTTTATGTAATTTTCAAAAGAAATACATATGAAACTAAGTTTTGTTGTGTATGTATTTCTTTTGAAATTAACATAAAATGGTAATCTTATTCTTAAAGGTGTAGTGTGTAGAAGTTGGCAGCATTTTGCCAAACTGAAATCGTGAATATAGGATATGGTTCTATTTGTATGTAAAGTCCGTTGAATAAGATAAAAATAATAATAATAAAATAGGTGTACAATCATCCCGATAAAACTTTCGTTTTCTTTTATTAAGTTGGAAAAAGCTTTTGTATTTATGTACTGTGGGTATCCCCTTTGTGGAGGCTGACGTAACGATCCACCATGTTGTCTACTGGTGGGTTTTGGGGACAAAAAGAGCAAAACGCAATTTTTCAATACGAGTCTAAAAGTTTAGAAAACCTATAATCATCATCTTAACTGATCAATAACCCATAAAAATAATAGCTACAAATATGAATGAAAAAACCCTCACCTTGTAACTGTTGTAAATGACGCCCTGTTTACGATCCTTTTTGGTCTTCACCGGCTCTCCGTACTTAGTGATGTGATGTTTTAGTAACGGACGAGCTCATTCCAAAATCTGAATGCTAGACTTCGCTAAAATGCCAATTTCTACACACTGCACCTTTAAAATAGATAGCGAAACATAAAGCGGTAATTAAAAAAAAAAAAAAAAAAAAAAAAAAACGAATCACAACACGCATACAGGACTGTTTGGAGTTGCTGAAGAGTTTGACTGTTGGCAGAGGAAGGCTAACGCTAACCATTGACAACCAGTGTTTGAGCTAAGGTAATTTGTGGTGGGCAAGCTCTACCCGTCTTTTCCTTGTCGAAAGAATGGTGTCTATCTGATTGTCATAGACTCGGGAGTGAGGCAAGACAAGACAAAAAAAAAAAAATGTTGGCGTATCCCTATAAGGTGCATTTATTCTCTATGTTTGATACACATAAAGATGAGCACAGAGCCCTCTGTCAGGCCTAAAAGGTTGCATCAGTTTTGTCTTTAAAGCTACCTTTCCATCAAGAAGTCCGGTACAGTTATGCGTGGAACGGCACTTCCGCATGTACTGGTGGAAAAGAAGAAAATGTACCCAATTAACTGACCTGTGTCGTCCCACTTTTTGGCACCTTCCTGAAGGAGTGCTGAGCTTACAAAAATGAGTTTCTTCATACAGTTTTCTTTGTGTGTGGGTACATTTTTAAATTTATAAGCCGACTGCATTAATGTTGTAGGAGGGCCGCATGTGGCCACAAGGGTGCCAGCTGCTCACCTTTGCTCAAAATAGCCTTTCGTTTACACAGGTAAGTAACAAAAAATGTGCTTATTACGCCTATTTACTATTTATTTTTGAAACGAATGTTAAGAAAGATGCCTTGATTATACAGAAGATATAGATAGATCTCATTATGTTGCAGATTATGTATAAAGCTCACAAGAAAATTTTAACAATCAACCTCCAGAAACGATTTGACAAAAGAAAAAGTTGTGATAATATAAGAGGATTTGAAATATTTAAAAAACCAAGATTCAGAACTAAACTGAAGGAGCGCTGTGTTATAGGAATCAGTTTATGGAACAATCTGAACAAAGAAACTCAATCCAATTTTATCTTCAAAAAACTATCAAGGCCAGTATGTTGAGTAAATACAAGGAAATGTGTTAATCTAAGTCTTGCTATATTTGTTTGTTTTGTGGAAAAATGTGAATTAACGTGGTCCGTTGTGTTTGTTTGTTTAGTTGGTTGTTTTTGATAATAAGAAATAATGACCTGTAAAAAGGCATGTTGGCCTGCAGCTCTTGTTTATTTGTATTATGTGTTTAGTTAATTAATATCTTGTGAGAAAGGGGCAGACTCTATAAGATTGTTCTTTATTCTGCTCCTTTTCATTCACATGTTTGAGATTTTTCTTTGTGTTGAATGTTTATACTAACAGAATGAAATAAAGTGCTAAACTATAGAGGAGCGTCATTTTTATTTTATTGGAGAAATTAGCCAATTTCTGATGATCTGTTTGGATTATTAACAAATGACAGCCAGCAAAGACAGAGACAGCTGCTAGTCGAGCTGTGTGGTAGACTTTTAGGTCTACCTGGGTGGCAGCTTAGTCCATTTCTTCAGCCTTCTCTGCCTTATTAACAAAACCCTAAATAGGTCCATTAGGTGCTGAGTCAATAACAAGGGTGATGCAAGCTTGCTACTTTGGCAAGGAGTGGATCTCCAGCTTCTTGTAGGAGAACCCTTGGACACTGACTATGGACTTATGAAGAAAGGGCAGGAAGTTTCTGTGCACAAATTAATCAATCAATCAATCAATAAAAAGCATACTGATCCTACAACATACTTCCAATGACTTTTTAACCTCTTTCACACTTATACAAGAAAATCTAAAGTTATACTGAGCAATTTTACAAAATGAAAACCAAGACAAGCAAATTAATCAGCATTAAAAACTATTAAAACAAAAGTGAAACTGATAATAAGTCAAATAAAATAGAATTAAAAGCCACTTCAACTTTGGACCAATCACATGCACAAATCAAAACAGAGTTTCAGTCTTTAAAAGTCTTTGATAAAGTTCTTCCTCAACCCCACTGCCTCATTTTTCAGTTCCAAATAGGATCATATTAAAAAGTGATGACTCCCTCCACTATACACAGGAGTCTGGAGAAAATCGTGCCCTGATTTAAACTTTCGACCACAGCCAGGTGTACGATGCATATCCCTGTCAGAGAACCTGCTCCCAGGCGCATACATCCAACTTTAACATGCAGGTACGCACACACCAAAACTCACACATCCATTAATGCATCCCTCCCCTTCCCTCCACTGAGGCTCCAGTATTAGTGAAACCCCAGTCTGCTGGCAGCCCTATCCATCATCGCACCACGCTAGACAGACAACAGAGCACACCCTCACGCAGCCCACAGAACCGCATTTGCATTTGACCACCTTCATTAAATTCAGCCAAGGTAAGACTAATTTAGACTCTCGGAGGCAACTTGATCTATCTATCCCGAGTTTTTTTTTAAAGATTGTCCTCTAATAGAATTAAAAGTAAAGGTCATGAGCAGTGTATTAGTTTTGATGATTGAATTAGTAACTCAATCCCTGTTGTCCTGCAGCGAAGGGTGACATCTTCATGATAAAGAAGCTGGATTTCTCACTTTGTACTGTCACATGAAACCTGTGGTTGGCACATTAAATGCACAATATTCCATTAGCTCAGTAATTATTATCAATCAGTGGTGAATGAGGATTAGTAACATGGAACAGCCAATAATCCTTGGAAGCTTTGTCGTCAGTTTGTAAGACAATTTCATCAAGCGCTTCATGAATGTTCAACTCAAGATGGATGGGCATTAAGTTCTGACACATTAGTACGTCTTCCTTCCCAATTTGAAATAAAAAAAAATCCACCTCCACACAAAAACATTTCTCAAAAACATCTACGCATAATGATTTTCCATAAACTTAAATATACACTTTCACGATATTTAACAAGCTCATCCAGGAAACAGCCCATAGAAAGTGTTTGGGAAGGCCAGAAACTTTAAAAACATATCCAAAATGTGACTGGACAATCACTCAATCAATCACATTCATTATACACCAAAAAGGGCCTGTTTACACAACAGTGGAAACGGCAGTAAACGGAGAGTTTTCGTTGCGTTTTGTGCCTTCCATTTACGCAAGAACGGTGCCCAGAGTGCTTGAATCCGCAAGCTTTTGAAACTGGAGTCCACAGAGAAAAGTTTTGAAAACGTTTTCGTTGTCTTCTCCATGTAAACAGGGAAAAACAGTGATGCACGGCACATGCACAGTACTCTTTCTGATAAAGATTGCACCAAGAACAACAACAGCTATGGCCGACTACCTAGCAACATGTGTGGTGCTAACTGCGCTAGGTTTATTATCACTCCTCCAACAAAATGTGGTTTGCTGCGTCAATACTCTGACCAGCGGAGACACATTTGTTATATTCACCAAGGACACTCCAAACTTAAATCGCCAAATACTGGCCTTGCTGCCGTGTTTTCAGTGGTTCTCATGGATCCTCGTGAATGCGGAGTGCTTTTAAAAAAACCAAAGGGAACACCTTTCCGTTTCTGGTGACAACATTGTTGTGTAAACAGGCCCTAAGATGATGTAGTAGTGCTGTGAAGTTGAGAACAAAACCAACTTGTTCAGCAAAATCTTGCCAAACTTTTCATCAGAGGGGTAAACATGTCTTTCCCATCAAGAAATGCTCAGTCTTATTCTTTGTTCTTCATTTAAGGTTTGATAAAACTGCTGCTAATTTGTGCAGCCATCGTTTACAGGCTTGCAAATGCTTCTTGGTGTCGTCACACTCACAGCTCTCTCTTCACAGGATGCTGATTGGGCAAGGCCAATCGGTCAAGCTTGAAGCTTTGCAAGATGCTTATTGCAGACATTGCTTTGCATTTTCGCTTGTTTCTTTTCTTTTAGATTTTAACAGTCATCTTGATTTTAGCATTTCTTTTGTTTTAGCTTGTTGGATGTGCAATTTTCTCCAAATCCTCTTGACATCCTGCCTACTATCAACACAATTACAGTGGAATACCATTTAGTAGATGGACCTCTGTTGAGCATTAATTTGCTTGGTGGTTTTATATATATATATGTGGGGCATATGATGAGTTCACTGGACAAGGCAGTATGGTCCTCACGGTATCTGAGCATGTGGATGAAAGTCAGAGTGTTTAGGTCTTTGGTCATACTGGTCTTGTAATACTCTTGCAAGGCCTGGACATTGACTACCGGCCAGAGATGCTGGCTGGACTCCTTCATGACCATTTCCCTTTTACGAATTTTTGGGTTTCATTGGCAGGACCATGTGTTCAGTGCTGACGTGCTCAGGAGGCCAAGAATAAGAATGATCAGCTGCTGGATATGGGAGCGGCAGCTACGCTTCTATGGGTACCTGATGCGCCTTCCTGAACCTGATTCAGCTCCAGCTCACAGTATAACGGGGGCCCAGGACCCGTTGGGTTGGACCAGACCACTGGGGTGACTGTGAGCATCATGGAGGGGTCAGCTCAAAGGATACCTGAAGAGTTGGATTATGGGGCTGGAGAAAGGTTATCAGGAGGCTGGAAAAGTTCAGGGAACAGGTAGGCAAGGCAAAGTGCAGAACCGGCATATGCCCCCATACCTGACCTGTATGTATATTTATATTTATATATACTGTCAATCATTTTCTGCCCCTGTAGAAACACTTTGAACTGCAATTGAATTTGTATGAAATGTGTTATATAAATAAAGTTGGACTGATTGAGTTACCAAAATGTGCTTTAGTTAAATTATCTCCATCACGCCATAAACCTATCATTTTGTAACCTTGACTGTGAAACTATAAAATTAAGTGAATTTTCTTCAGTTGAATCTTTCATAATTTCCATGCAAACTGCTGGACTGAACCTCAGCTCTGGTCTATTTATGAGAAGAGTCTGGGGGAGGACCATAACCTCATGGCTCCACTCTCAGCTGACCTTCTGATCTTATGTTATATTGCACTCTACTTTCCTCTGTATGTTTTGAATACTAGGTGGTGGACTGTTGCACGAATCTCTCAGAGCTCGAGGCGATGTGAACACAGCGCTAACCAGGCCCAGAACTTCGATGCACGTATAGCATGGGCATATCTTCTCCCCTCTGTTGGCCTCTGGCCTGACTAACTCCTGACTGCTGCTATGACCAGGTTCTCTACAAAGACTGAGGCGCTGAAACAAATGAGACGTCTCCTTCAGTCTGCTGTGGATGCACCCGCAGAGTGTGCACTATCATTTAATCTCACATATGCTGAGCGGTGGGGCTGTCAAAATCTCTTCAGTCCCTCCCCCATGAGTGAAAGAGCCTGCAGGTGAGTGGAAACAATCTGATAAAATAGGATCTATTTTCTGGTAAAATATGGCAAAACAGAATTAATTGTTTTAACTGATTGCATAAGGGGATTTAATGAATATTAAGTCTTCGCCTATTAAATTGCTTCAGCCGGCAGCCACCAAACAGGCCCCAATGGCTGCAAAACAAGCAATGTGCTTTTGTCGATAGGGAACTTATCTCTACCAAGAATGCAGATTTTTCAGTCTCAATGTAAATGTAAGACAGCATTTATTAAAAATACAAATGTTTTAGTCCAATTGTGTTTTTATTTGTGGGCTTGTTTTGAAGGTGCTGCTAACAGGCTTAAACTACTGACACAACAATGGTGGGACTTGAAACTTATAGGTCTATTTGAGTGACCAGAGAATGAGATGTTTCAAGCAGGTACTGAAATTAACAGGATGAAAGAAGTGCCAATGCGACAAACTTTTTGTCTTGTGCATAGAAGCTCATTATCATGAGGAGAAATGGTAAACACACGAAAGGGTATTTAACTTGAAAAAGTGCAACATGACCTCTTTCAAGGCAATATTGGTCAAGTAAGCATTTTTTTTATTTGTGATGGGGCTTAGCAGAAGTCAAATTGTGTTTTTCTTCTCTTCAGTTAGTGTATCCAATTGAAAAATAACTGCTTCACTCAAAAATTAAAATATTTTGGCCAAACATGTACGTAGTAACTGAGAATGCCATCTTCTCCATAGTGTAAAGCAGAGGCGAGTGTTTTTACCAACAAGCTGAAGGTCCAAGAGTACAGAAATTAGCACAGATGCTAACAGCTTCAGTAGCAGTTTTATCAGTTTCATGACCATACTTCTTTATTAAACAAAAAAACAAATAACACTGCAAACTTCTCCACAGTAAGGACAATTTCGCTCCACTTCTGACATGTTTTGATGAGTTTGTTTTACACAGTGGCTTACGCTCTGTAACACAGTGGTGCCTGTCTAATACATAATCGTACTGACGGAACGATCATCTAATCATCTGCTGGATACGCTTCTGAGTGGTTCTGCCCTCCCCGAATACTTTCTATGGGCTCTTTCCCAGATGGACTAGTGAAATATGTTGAAAGGTTTAAGCCATATCAGCTTGATGCTTTGCAAGTTGGATCCACATACATTGAATCTAGTGAATCCAGCTGGTTTGCAAGGTTAGCAAAAGGCGGAAAGGTTAGGGAAACAGCAGTTTGTCATCTGCAGAAATAATGATAAACTATTTAGACAGTATGTTGTATCATCACCCATCATCCTTATGTAGTTCAACACAATAAAATGTGTTTCCTTCAAACATAAGTAGGGACAAAACTTAAGTACTAAATCAAATGAAAGAAAGTGAAAGTATCTCAAAGAAGTTTCAACGCTTAATAGCAGCTAATATCTGTTTACTGTATGCCGTGTCAATCAAACACGAATAATTTCATTCTTATTCCTCGGGGGAAACAGAAATCAAGTTGTGTGCTGACAGTGAGCACCGACTCAAGCTGTTCAATAACTGTGTATATGCTCGACAAGCTGCGAGTGCTGCCAACTACAGAAGCCACCAGAGGCGTTTAGAAATGACAATCAGATAATAAAAGACACCGTGGTTCTTTACTGTAAGTTTAAAAGTTTTCTTCATGTTTGAGCATTCTCATCAGAGGTTTCAAAGTCAGAGATACTGCTGTCTGAACAGTGGGATTATAATGCAAGAATTGATCTTTGATGTCTACATGGAAATAGAAATAATGTAAAATACAAAAATGAGTTTCAACCACATCGATCAACACTATGAAACTTTTTAATTACAATGTATTAGGTTCAAAGTTGGACTAACAGTTCAATAACTATCAGGAGACAAATGTCAATCCCTTAGTCCCAGTCACTGCTTTTAGCACTACATAACTGTGGCAGAAAGTCACAGTTCTCTTGCTCAAGGCTGTAAAGCACAAGTTTATATACTAGCCTTGAGCCAAGATGCCTGTTAGCCTGTCTTGGTAAAGTTTGACTTGTCAACTGAGGCTTAGAAATGGAGGACAGCTTACAAATCAGTGGACTGTAAGTTAGACGGCATGTCCTAGCAGGCACTTTTTTTTATAAGTAATTGCAACATAACGTTAAACTCAACTGTCATCAACATCATCTTTGTCACATAAGCAGCTTTGTGAGTTGTGGGAAGTCATTTTATGCAAAATGTTCAAGCTAGAAGTGGTTAGAGACCAAGTTATTTCTGACACTCGTAGCCAAGTTATCAAAAATGTTGAAAACTGCCCTATCTTGCAATGTAAACAAATCCTGTAAAAAAAATCCATACATCCATAATCTGATCACCTCCAAAATCTGATCACTTCTTCATTGTTTATTGACCAACAATCCCTGAAAATGCCATCAGAATTCATTGAGAACTGTATTAGTTATTAGTCTAAATGTGAAAACTGTCCCTGTCTTGCAGTGTTAACAGATAAGCATCCATATTTGGATCGACAACCAAATTTGATCACATCTCCTTAGTTCAATGACCAATGTTTCCTGAAAATGTAATCAAAACCTGTTGAGAACGTTTTTAGTTATATGCTGAAATGTGGAAAAAATATCTTGCAGTGTTAACAAATAATTCAAAAATTCCTGGAGCCACATCTGTATTTGGGTCACCCCAAAAATCTGATCACATCTCCCTTGTGCAATGACAAAAATATCCCTGAACATATAATCACAATCCATTGAGAACCTTTTTAGTTATAAGCCAAAATGTTGAAAACTTTCCTATCTAGCAATGTTACAGAATAATTAAAAGAATTCCAGGGTCTGTATTCGGATCCCCACCAAAATCGAATCACTTCCTTCTTGTACGGTGACCAACATTCCCTGGTAATCTCATCAAAATCTGTTGAGAACTTTCTGAGTTATCTTGCTCACAGAAAAACGAACCAACCAACAAATAGACAAAAGCTGGCAAAAATAAACCTTCTCAGATATTGGTTATTGGAATATATTTTCACAAAATTTGCTGGGCAAGTGACATCTTCTATCTTAAAAAAATCTGTTATATGCATCACAAAATGTTTTTTTTTTTTTAATTAATTAAAAAAAAAAACCTGTTGTTATATTAATTGAAAAAAGTAAAGATACATTTATTACATTGAAAAAGCAGTGTCAATCGGCTTGAATTCTATGTTAAGGTCATTAAGTTAGTAATCTTATTTGCATTTCAAATTAAATATTGAATGTTGGTAAATCCATTTTTTTCTAGAAATGTTTCCATTTTATGTTAAATAGTAAGTATCTTGCAGTTTGGAGTGTGGCCCTCAGCTGTATGGACAGAAGTGGCCCTCGACGTGGGTGAAGTTTCCCATCCGGGCTCAAGCTGGGAGGGCTGACCCCAGGTTGGGAACCAAGCGCCAATGCACCAGCACAGAATGGCATAACGGCATAAATTAGGCCTTAAGTGGGAACCTGTGTCAGCACTATTTAAGTTTCAAAATGGTGTAGTTGCACTTAGGCACCTATAACGGGCACCAAAGCGCACCAAACATCATCTGAAGAAGAAACTGTTCCATTCATAAAGTTGTGTCTAAATTGTTTAAGCCCTCAGTTTCAGCTTCTACGGTTAGTTTGGCTGGTCGAAACAAAATTTATGACTGTGGAATATAGACATAACACTCTTCCAGTCAGTCGTGCCTACAGTTTATATTCAGATCTAAATGAGAGAGGGAGAGAAAGCGAAAGGGAATAAGACAAGGTCGCTCGCTGACTTATCACTTGTCTCATTACTTGAAACAGCGACTGTCAGCACCTGCACGTCTTTCCTCCTGGTCCGGCACATATCCATACTCCAGCAGAAAAGGGATCAGTGGAACAAGAAGGCTGAATAACTCATAGAGCTCCGGGTCATTTTTTACAACGGTGATGCCACTTCTGCTGAGCTCAATTAGCTTAAAAAAAGAGTTTCTGTGACATGTCTGTGTGGGAAAGATAGTAGTGGGTATTTTTAAAGATTCATAATCGCCGTAAAGATATTTTCAGCCTTGAACTGACTCGGTTTTAAGGATACTGAGGACGCGCAGCACATTAGCAAGTAGAAACCACCAATAATGGGTTATAAGTGAAAGGCAATTATCTCAGCGGGGTGCATATTACTGTACAGATGAGCTGAAAGTTCTGTCAAGGTTAAAAAACAATGGTTCGACCCTTAACGTGAAGGAAGACTGAGACGGCAAACAAAAGGGGTTCGAGGGGGAGACTCGCAGAATGCCAAGGAGGAATCAGAGTGAAGGAGGAAGACGAGAAGGAGCAAACACAAAAGTGCGGCCCTCCTGGGTTGGATGCTGACACCGGTGAGGGATTACTGAGGGGAGGAGCACAGGCCATATGGCTGCATGGCAAAGTGGAACCCACGGGGAGGCGGCAGGCGCATTAGCTTGCACGGGGCCCTCCATCGCTTCCTCTGCACTGCGGTTTGCGGGACGCGCGGGAACATTGACAATGACATCAGGGCTCTCCCACCTCTGTGATGGCTCCTGGATCCCGGTTGACACGGCTGGCAAAAGGCCAGAAGGAGGAAGAAGAGGAAAAAAAAAAAAATCACCTGCTCTGCCCCGCGAGCGCAGAGCCACTTATGCCACTCAATAATGACCCGCCGCAAAAAAAAAAAAAAAAACAACAGGCAGCACGATCATGGGGGAGGCCGGGAGTGAGAGGCAGGCGCTCGGCCCCGGCACTCTTGTTCCGCTGGCCTCTTTCAAACAGCAGAGGAGAGAGTCATAATAGCACCACGTTTCACACCAAAAGCGCCACTGTCGTTAAATCAATAAGTCATTACCTTTAATGGGATAAGCACTTTGAAAACTAATTGAAAACAGCTCCATTTACTCCAGCCAGGCCCTTAATGCAAACAATACTGTTGTTGCAGCGAAAAAAACAAAGAGGAAAAACTGAGGAGAGGGGTGCACGCCGCAGCCAGGAATCTATTGTCTGATAATTTGTAAAACATCCTTTAAAAGACAAAAACAGCTGTTAAATCCTCATCACATTTCAGACAGGAGAGTTATCTAGGGCTGGGGAATACAGAACAAAAATAGTGTACTGATTCATTTTTCTGTTATTAGTTTTTTTAATGTATCTAAATGTATACGCACGGCATGTATCTCGATATTTCCTGTTTTTATGCAAAAATGTTACAAATGATTTCCTCAGTACCAGAATTATTAATTTAACAATTCCAGTAAAATCAAAAAGGCACAGCAATTCATGCGTGCCTGTCATGTTAGCAGCAAAAGCAGAAGTCCACGACTCTTAGGAATTATTACCCATTTAAATATTATTTAACATTATATTTGATATATAATATATTGGGTGGCACAGTGGTGCAGCAGGTGGTGCACGTGCCTCACAAGAAGAAGGTCGCTTGGTTCAATCAGGGGCCATTTTTTGTAGAGTTTTTATGTTCTCCACGTACATGCGTGGGTTCCCTCCAGGCACTCCAGCTTTCTCCTACAGGAAGGTAACAACTGCCCAGTGTAACAGTCCATGGAAACAGCAGGTTTCAATATGTTTTTGTTTTCTGTATTTTTTTAGAGCAGTCACAAACAAATCCTATAATTTGGAATATTATTTTTTATTCTAATTTTTATTTTTTATTTATTTATTTTTTTAAATAAGGAAAATGTGTTCATTGTAAATTAATCTTTGTAACTATTGTATTTCTTTCTTTCTTTCTTTCTTTTTATAAAGACATAACTATTAATAATAATAAAAAAAACTATGTACAGGTGTTTAGAATCTCTATTTTTCTTGTCATGGTATTAAACAATTTAAAAAACTTTTTATTTTAAGAAAAAAAAAAAAAAAACATTTTTATAATAATTCTGAACAATTTTGATTCCTACCAAGAAACAAATCGAAGATTGATTGCATTAACTGTTGCTGATCAACTTTTTAGCAACCATTTTTGTCCATTTGTTCTCAGTCCTACTGTTTACAGTCTCTTTTGCAGTTTTCGATTAATAATTAGTCAATTTGAAATATCAAAAATGAATTTTAGTGACAAATTACGCAGCTGGAATTCAAAGATTTTTATTTAGCTGTCATGGTGTATATAGTGTTTCAATATTGTTTCACTTTTTACAAGAATAATGGTGATGTCTGCAGTTTTGTTTTTGACACCTTCATAGTATTATTATATTACTATAAAACGAATTTTAAAAATCCAAAACAGATAAATAAAAATGGGATTTTGACATTTGTTTTTAATATTTCTTTAAAAAAAAAAAAAATGATATAGAAAATTATTGCTTTTCATATTGTAATTTTTATTTAAAATGATAACACAAAAAAGAAAGAAAAAAAACACAAACATTAAAAACAAAAAGCCTCAATTGGGATATTTTTTGTTGTCATGACATTAAACAAGATTTATTATCAGTCCAATTTCACCACTGATTATGGAAGCACTGATAAGATTAAACAAATGAATGAATAATTCTCTTTTAAGACTAAACACTTCAAACACATTATATTGTGATAAAAAGGCATTTTAATTTCCCTTAACCCTGGCATGTCTATATATGTTTTATTAGCATCAGCATAGAATAAATCAACATAAACAACAGTCTTAGCTTCCATGATGCTGATAAAATTACACATATCTATATCTCAAAAACTGCATTTTGCCCAGCTCTAGAGTAAACACAGAGGAGATGATACCAAACAACAGGACTCATCCCTCCACTGCCGTGCGCCTCCACAGGCTCTGTTTGCAGCAAACATGTTGAGAAGTCCAGGCGTGCTCTGAAACTTCTTACTTAGCAGGGAAATATGATTAAGTCTGAGTGGCTCTTAAGTGATTTGTTTTTCCAACATTTCACAAACAGACCGATCTCCCTCCCCAAAAATGTGTCAACTATATGACCGCCTCACTGGTGCTCCAAACTGCAACCCAGCAATGGTGAGCATCTAAAATGTGTTGTGGCAGGTTTGCAGAGTATTGATTTATATTAGAGAAAATGACTGTGCATTCAATTCCAATCAAAAGCCTCTGTGGCAGGCAGCCAGTTCTGTTACTGGGTGAAAGACACTGTATTAAATGTAAAGCAAATTGAATGCGCAAAAGCCAAATATAAACCTTGGCAAGTGGAGCCTAATCAGAAATGGATTCTCATCAACACAATTACTGAGTGGAAGCGTCACGTGGAGTTTTTAACATGTGTGCATTAGCTTCTTTTTCTTCAACATCCCTGTGCTTCATTAGTGCTTGAGATGAAGGTTCCAGCCTTAACAGCATTAAAGCAACCATGATAACAGTGAAGTCCTAAAAACCCTATTCCAATGAAGTTGGGACGTTGTGTTTAAATCACAAATAAAAACAGCAGGTTTTATCATTTGTCATTCATTCCATATCTCCCCTTTTACTCGTCTCTTATTATTTTTATTTTTATTTTTATTAATGTATATTGATTTTTTAATATTGTGTTTATTTTTATTACATTACTTTTTTTGATTATTACTAAGTGTATGCATGATTATATTGACCCTGCACAGCACAGTGTTAATTTTGTCTTATTATTTTCGTCATAGTGTTCAACAACAACCTGTTTTTCCCTGACGAAAACAAGACTATAACTAAAAAAAACAAGTGTTTATTGACAAAAGCTAAAACTAAATTGACTGACATTTTCGTCAACAAATAGACATAAACAAATAACAAATAGAAACTAGACTAAAATGTGTGACAGAAACCAATCAGACCTAATTTGGTCATGTAGAAAGTAGGGACACGTTCGGAGTATATCCAATCACAGCTACTTTGGTTGTGTGGAAAGGTTGGATGAGTTAAGAGGGAGGTCCAATCACAACTGCCTTAGCTTTGTGGTGATCCAAGTGTAAAACATGACTTCAGAAATTCAAGGAAACATAAAAAATGCCTTACACTTTACACTTCATATTTTAGTCGACTAAATTTACAGTAGATTTTGTCGACTACAATGTTGTGAAATTTCATCAACTAAAACTAGACTAAAATTAAACAACTTAGACGACTAAATTATGACCAAAACTAAAAGATATTCAAGGCAAAAGACTAAAACTAAATTAAAAAGTGCTGTCAAAATTAACACACTTTGGTCAACCGAGATTATTTTTAAATGTGTGTTAGAAATAAACTTCGACTCACAGTGACAAGGTTACTGTTCTGATCTCTGTCAGTCAGGGCCTCACAGAGTGGAGCTTACATATTCTCCCCGTGCATGTGTGGGTTCTCTCCGGGCACTCCAGCTTCCTCCCACAGACCGAAAACAAGCTCATTAGGTTAATTGGTGTTACCCACTAAAACAGAAAAAAAAGGAAGGAAACAACCACCCAGTGTTGGGTGTTTATGCCTTTGTCGCCATGGAAACAGGGGTTTCAATACCGTTTTTTTTTTTAAGTCACAGCCAAATCCTGTATTGTGACAACTTATTTTTATTCTTTTATTAAAACATAGTAAAACGTGTTATTGTCATTAAACTCTAGATAATATTGTATCAGGTTTTTTTTTTTAATAAAGAAATTAATATTAATATCTGGAAAGTAACTTTATATGATTAATAATAATAATAATAATAATAATAGATTTTATTTATAACGCACTTTACATTTGAAAACAAATCTCAAAGTGCACAGTACAAAGAACAAATCAATAAAAACAGTCAGCAGATAAAATCAAATAAGATCAGCCAGGAAAAGCTTTTCGAAAAAGGAAGGTTTTTATTCCTTGATTGAACATGACTTGCTGTTTGTCACTCTATGTGGCCCTGTGATTGGCTGGTGACTGGTCCAGGGTGTACCCATCTCCCATCCAGTGTCAGCTGATATCGGCTCCAGCCCCTGTGACCCGGAAAGGGATATGCAGTAAAGACAATGAATGGATGAACACTCTTACATGCAAAGGTTAGTCCCAAGCAAATCCTGTTCTACCTGTAATCGAACCCTGGAAAAAATCAAACCTGCTAGACTTTTGATAAGGAGTCGTGAGACATCCCAGACTGATCTTTTGTTGTCGGACACTATGACTCACAACACAAACAATTTATTCTTGTGGCAGACGGGTTCCAGGGTATAATGGTGGTTTAAATATGCAGACCAGGGGTAACCAAGAGGGCCACAGTAAAACTTGTGGCTTTCAGATTATGTACTAGCTGTTAAAGTTTATTTCACTTATAGTTTAGTTTTTATTTTAACAAATACTTAGTGATGTAGAATTTTAAAGAGATTATTACAGCTCTATTTTCCTGGAAATATTACTATTTTAATGTTTTCATGGTAGATTTGGTCATGTTTCCTTCACTAAAATTCATTTTTGATATTTCAAATTGACTGGTGGGCCATGTTGAAAGAGTATGAGGGCCACATGCTGCATGCGTTGCCCAACCCTGGTGTTGACTGACATCTGCATTAGGTGCCAACATGCTATTTGTTGCAAGTGTTGAGCTTATGTGTACTTTAGGCTAAGTTGCTTGGTTGAAAAACAATATATTAAAATAATATCTTCAATAGTAAGAGTTCTACATAATACTTCAACAAGAATCCACCACTCGTTAATGTTAGAGAAAGAAAGCTTGACAAGTTCAAAATACAGGGGTGATATGAATTATCGGTGTATTTTTATGTATGTATGTGTATATGAAGAGTTTGTCTTCAGCCTGCTCTATTGTTGAGTATCTTGAGACAACACTTGTTATGAATTGGTGCTATACAAATAACGATTGATTGATTGATTGATTGATGAATTATCTGAAATGAACACAAAATGAAATCCTGATTGTCTTTTCAGACGCTGGCTTACATCAGTGTTGTTATGCCTCATGCCGTACTCCCATATCACACAGGCTTCCCTAGAATTCATTTATCTAAGTGAAGACAGCAATCAGCGGTGTGTACAGTAAGTCTGATAACTAGGTTAGCCATTAGGCTGCTGGAGGAAGAGATGATCGTGCTGACAGACCAAGCCTGAAGATTAGTTAACAGGTGGGAGTCTGAAGACACCCACTGTTATCCACTAGCACCCTCGCACCCCCACCACATACACACAAAAACACAAACAGGCATGAAAACAAGCTTTTCATCTCTTGTTTTCCTTTTTTTTCCCACTCTTGGAAGAATGACATACCCACATAAATGGGTGAATAAAAGAACGAGGGCACCATCTGGTTGATCCCGGTGCTAATGGAGCAGCTCAATTACGCTTTGACTTTCAGTGGACTGACCGGGGACGGCGCACTAATGTTTCTCTGTGCTGTTTATGTTTAACACCAGACACTGAGTGGACATGCTGGATCGCTGGAAGGCAAAAATACTTTTAGAGGCTTCTGCCTGGGTGCCAACAATGTGTCATCACCGTCCAGGAACCACTTCCTGTTGCCTCGGCGCTCCTCAGGAAACACGAGCACACAAAATGGAGGGACGGCAACGGCGAAGGTTTGCAGATAAGGAGGCGGGGAAGCGGCGGAGGGGGGCGATCCGACACTTGTTGTTCTATCCTTGAACGAGGTGCTCAAGCTAAATTGGCTGCACAAATGGCTAATGTGTATAATGGAATTGAGAGTTGCCCTGCATAAGGGCGTCTGCTAAGCAAATAAATAATTTAATGCAAATCCCAGCATCGTGCCTCCTGCCAATTAAGCTAACCTGTTTTAGCTGTAAGTGATTTTATTACATTAGCATGCCGTAGCTCTGACTGCATTAGGGAGGGTTTAATCAGTCTGTAATCAAATTAGAGCACAAGACAGAAGGAGGAAGTGCCGCGCTTCAACAAAGCACCTTGCTCGCGCACCTGCAGGTCTCATCGGAGAAATCTATATTTAAGATGCTTTTATACATATGTTGTATGCAGGATCATGTAGCATGCATGCAAATACTTTGATCTGTGAGTATGGAGGAAGACAATGGATTCAAAATGATTGCACTTAATATAGGAGACAACAAAACCAATAAAAGGGGGTTTACTTCCTCATCTAATAAATGAAAATACATTCTTTCTTTCTCTGCCCAACTTGTGAAACCACAAAATGAAAGTTAGGAGTGCTCAGAGAGTGCAAACCTCCACCAAAGCCTTCATGGCCAGCAGCTGACCTGCTGGATACACATGCACCTCTGATCCAGACTGAGGTCCAGAATAAATCATCTGACACCTTAAAGTGAAGGACTTAGCAAGAAATATTTACACATTAAATGCTGCCACAATTCATATTTGGCATCATGAATAATTCTTGGAGAAGGCATTTTTCTCCATTTCTATCTGGCCCCTACATCCAGAAGAAGATCAGTCTGGAGTCAGTATATTACAGAAATAACTAGCAGGGTTTGCACTTTTTTCTAGAAATCATTTTCCAGGACTTTTACAGAATTTTCCATATGTTCTACATGACTGGAAAATTGGTCAATCATTTTCCAGGTTTTCCAGGACGTGTGGGGACCCTGACTAGAAAGCACTCAGAGAGCTCAAATCTCCTCCAAGGTAGCTCACACACTGCTGTTAAATCTATAAGTAATAGTTAAAGTTACCATCAAATTATGATTCCTTGACCCTGAAAACCCACACCTAACACTCAGAATCATGTTGATATCATGATTTGTCCAGTAGTTTTTTTTTTTTTTTAATTTATTTATTTTATATTTTACACAGTTGAAGAAAGACAACGCACATAAAGCATATTTAAAAAAGCATTTTTGTAGGAGTGGTAGAAGCCTGAAAATGGCCTATATAAACCACAGCCAAGAGACAATCTAAGGCAAATACTGAACCACCAAAAATAAAATATTAAACATCAGATATAAAGTACAACAATTTTTTGCAAGTTTTTGCGTAATCTTGCTAACAAACAAACAGACAAACATATGCTGGCAAAACACAACCTCCTTGGCAGAGGTAATAATCTGACATCTTAAACTTTAAGTAAAAAGACTTGCCAGGAAATATGCAAACATAAAATGCTGGAGCAATTCATACATGAATAATTCTTGGAGATGGCATTTATTTTCCACATCTATCAGGCCCTCAGATCCAGAACAGAAACCTGTCTGGAGTCAGTATATTCCAGAAATAATCAAGGCTGTGTTCTCTAAAATGTTGATACTTACAGTCTGTAGAAGTTTTAATGTATAGATTGAAAGGTGAGGATAAGTAGTAATCAATCTTGCAATGCTGATGCATCTTTTAAAAAAAACACCGGGCCACGGACAAGTACCAGTTGAAACATCATACAGTACTGGACCACAGAGACTTTAAAATGAACAGTTTTATCACTCTATTTTGAATAATGGATATTGGGGAGTGTTTTATTTTGAAAGGATGACTGTACCCTGGCAGTGGCTTGACCACTCAGACTCTCTGTCCCTGTCACCACTGTGATGAATGAAAAAGTACAACCTGAGATAAACTCAGAGCTTAACCTTGTGCTTATGCACTCTTTCACCTGTACAGTGGACGCTGCAAAGGAGGTCATGTTTTTGCTAGCATTGTCCGTTTGTCTGTTAGCAAGATAACTCAAAATTTTTGAACTGATTTTTACAACATTTTACGGGAATGTTGGTCACGGCACAAGGAGGAAGTGGGTAGATTTTGGTGGTTATTGGAATCTTGATGCAGATCCAGGACTTCTCCAAAATGATTTGTGAACATTTTGCGATAGGACAGTTTTCCACAATTTCACCAACAACTCAATCAGCTCTCAAGTAAATTTGATGACATTTTTAGAGACTCTTCCTCATGGCAAAAGACAGAAGTAAGACGATATTGGTGATGATCTGAATCTTGATGCGGATCCAGTACTTCTTTAAAATGATTAGCTAACATTGCACAACACAATTTTCCACAATTTTGCCAATAACTCAACCATTTCTAAACCGATTTTGATGGAATTTTCAGGGAATTTTGGTCATAGAACAAGGACATAGTGATATGATTTTGGTAGTGATCCAAATGTGAACGTGAATCCTACATTTTTTAATCTCGCTTTTGAATAATTTCTTCCCCATTTTTACATTTTAACATGTTTAATTGAATTGTATATATTTACCTCCGCCAAGGAGGTTATGTTTTTGCCAGCGTTTATCTGTCCGTCTGTCTGTTTGTCTGTTTGTTTGTGTTCAAAATAACTTGAAAAGTTCTGAACAGATTTGGATGAAATTTTTAGGAATTGTTGGAAATGGGACATGGAAGAACTGATTAAATTTTGGGACTGATCCGGATCACCTTGGCGGAGGTCTGCGCTCTCTGAGTGCTTTTCTAGTTAAGTTTTGTTTTATCATTCTTACCAAACAATCTTTTATTATTTATCTCAGTGTATTCATTTATTTTAATTCTATTATAACTTATATTCTGTTTTATTTTTTTAACTATTATCTCCAGTATTTTCTCATTTTGAACTCATAATGGCGTTTCCACAGTTCCTTGTTCACACGCACACACAGTTACATTAAATCAAGGATTAATTTGGGTTTGTTTGTTCTTATTATTGTTATTTAAGTTTGTTTTACTTTACATACTTTCTCCTATTTGTTCTCTGTTGTATGAAAAGTGCTGTCCTGGTAAAGTTTGATTGATTGATTGAAAAGTTCCTCATTCGGAATGACAAAACCTTTCTTTTCCATAAACAGAGTGAAACACATTCAAGGCTGCAGAAATGTGCCACATGTTTGACTTCCTCTTGGAACCAGTCGGTTAAAAATAAGTTCGCGTCCATACAACAGGCTTCAGTAACAATGTACACACCACAAACAAATCTGTGGTTGTTTATGAACAATTTATTATCATTTAAATGACAAGCAATGATGGATCAATCAGGTGAATGTTCCTTTTTGTTCGTCAACACCATGTGGACAGCTAACTACATGTCATGCAGTCCCTGTTGATGTTCACTGTCACTTCCAATAAAACATCACCAACAGGCAAACTGCGTTACCAGCCTTATTAACATAACATGCTAAAGCAATCTTCCATGTTGCCTCATTGTGCTGACCAGAAGAAGAAAGAGAAGGGAATCCAGAGATGAACTATGGCTAGTTTTCTACAACGTTTCAGAGAGCGCACGGTGAGGAAGCTGCTGTGCTTAAGCTGTCAAGGAACAGCCTCGCAATCTGCCTCGGTGAGAGTGAGCGCTCAGAAGGCGCTGCCAAAACTGATACCCTCATTGCCTTGTTTTCCAGCTTTTGTTTTTCCTGTGCTTATTGGAAGCTGGGGTTGGGGTAGGGAGGAGGGGTTGTGGTGTGATGGGAGGAGGGGGAAGCAACATGAGAAATGTGTTCCCCCCGAAGGCAAAGTGCAGAGAGCAGTCTTTAAAGATTCTACGGGCTGACAGATGGCGGTGATGGCTGACAGACAATGTCTCACATGAAGGCGATCAGCTGGAGACGCGCTCAGCAGTGATCACCTTCCGTTCTCATCATTCTCCGATCAAAATAAATAAATAAACCAACAGACGGCGTACTCTCTCCCAATTAGGTGTGCATAAACATACGTCAAACATACATAAATGATGTCTTCTCTGCTGTGTTTTTGTGGAGTGGTGCAGCAACAACGCTGCCCAGACCAAGACCAAAACTTGAGCTGACTGGTGAGGATGGAGACCAAGGGGTTGAGATCCAGATGACACCAAGAAAGAGGCCTACACTGCAAAAACCCACATCTCAGAAAGTGTGTTTGTCTATTTTCAAGACAGAAATACCTCAAACACTTATTGTAACCCACATTCACTTAACAAGTCCAGATAAATATCTTACTGCAAGGATTAAAAGGCAAAAATAAGGCATTAAACTGCTTGTAATGATAAGAAAATATCTGCCAATGAAAGAAGCAAGTTTGGCCCAGTGAAGGTCTTAAAATCAGGTTTAAAATCTTAAACCCTTTAAGTTAAAATTGCCTTATCTCATTGGCAGATTATTTTACTTATTACAAGCAACTCAGGCTTTATTTTTACTTTATATATCTTCAATTAAGATCTTAATTCAGACATACCAGGATCTTGTGGCTTAGAATCAGTCTAGTGAGATATTTTTGACTTGAAAGTGGACAAATACTCTCACCTAGATCTGAGGTTTTGCAATTTAGGTCATAACAAAGACCAAATATTTGCTTCCAGAATTTAAGGGGATTAAAAAAAAATTAAAATTCATGTTCAAGCCTCATTTCGCTGTTGCAAAGCAAGCGCTGAGTGGTGTAACAAGCAAACAGTTCAAGCCAGATCAGCAAAAACATCAAGATTTACTGCTTGGAAAATGACAAAATAGTTGAAGTTAAGATTTCACAATGATCTTAACTGTTTGGCCAGTGTTAATTCTGTCGACTAATTACTTTTGTCATAGTCATTTTCATCAACAACCCTTTTTCCCCTGACAAAAACTAGACAGCAACTAATAAAAACAAGTGCACATGGACAAAAAACTAAAACTAAACTAACTGACATTTCATCAACAAATAAAAACAAAAATGTTTGACCGAGACTTAATCCGATCAGGTCTAATTTGGTCATGTAGAAAGTAGGGACAAGTTAGGAATATATCCAATCACAGCTACTTTGGTTGTGTGAAAGGTTGGATGAGTTAAGAGGGACATCCAATCACAACTGCCTTAGCTTCATGGTGGTGGGATAAGTTGCGAAGCGATCCAATCAGAGCTACTCTCTTTATGAATTGATATTTTCATGTAGAGCATGTTCACTATTTGTTGTCAATTCTGGTATTGTCACTGAGATTCTCTGCCAGGTAGCCTAAATAAAGGTGACTGCATTTCACACAAAAGTTAAATTTGTTTCTGTTAATTCATACATTCAAACTTTACTAGCATCCAATAAAGGGTTTTTAGATGTTTAATTTTATCCAAGTGTAAAACATGACTTCAGAAATTCAAGAAAACATAAAAAATGCCTTACACTTTACACTTCATATTTTAGTCGACTAAATTTACAGTAGATTTCATTGACTAAAATGTTGTGAAATTTCATCAACTAAAACTAGAATAAAATCCAAACAATTAAGATGAATAAATTATGACTTAAACTAAAAGAAATTGTAGGTAAAAGACTATAACTAAAACTAAATTAAGAAGTGCTGTCAAAATTAACACTGTATTTGGCAGGCCCTAAATGTCTTGGACAGTTGGGCAGTTGGATTGAAACTAAGGAGAACTGGAGGCCGAGGTAAAACAAAACCCTCTAGGGGATCCATTTTAAAGCATTCATCCAAGTGTAAAGTTGGTGTGAGTATATGTGTAGTAAAGGTCGTTTAAGTTAAAAGGTACAGATTTCTATTATATGTGATGGGATCAAAATTAGCCTTTATTTTTCACTTTTATTCCTAAAAAGTGACCTCAACAGTGTTTTTGTGAATTATTTTTAAAGTTTGCCAAAACCAACAAAGAGAATGCACTATATTATCAATTATTTCTACAGTCGATCGGCTTTTTTTCCAACCAGATCAGATTTTAATGGCCAAAAATGTCAAGTTTGTAAAAGTAAGGGTCATTGTGCAAAATCCACCTGTTTTTTTCTCAACATAAAATGTGTCCATTCCCAACTCGAACCCACCAACCCTCCACCTCTGTTGCTCAAAGATACAATATTTCTTTGAGTGCTGATTGGCTGACCAGTCTACTCTGTGCTTGGTGTCATGTTTTCAACAACTCTGGATTCATTCTACGTTCTTTGTGCTCTATTTTGGCAAGAAAAAAAGCCTACAGTCGGTACACTCCCCCCACCCTCCATCTTAATAGCACCAGTAACAACCTGAAAGAGCTCAGTCCCCAGGTTGCTGGTTCCCACTTGTTTCTAGAAATCATTTTTCCAGGATATTTCCAGGACATTTTCACCTATTACAATATTGGTGTGGGCAATTCTCAGGTTAATCTAAACTTCTAAAAAACAAGATTAAAGGTTGATGACCAATATCTCTAGCTAGCTCAACTATATCAAATTGAATTTATTTATTCCTAACTCTCGGGCATGAATACTGTCTGCTAGCCATCTTTTTAGTCTGTCTTTTATGTAGTGTCTTACTATAATAACTTTATGGTTTACACTTTTTTTAATCTTTATTTACTCTGCTTTTTTAACCAATATTTTTTGTTGATTTACTGTTTAAGTTGCCTAAACTTTATTTTGCAATTTTGTATTATTCCTTTTTGTCACCATTGTTTTGAGTTTTTATATTTTATTCCTTAACTTGCATCATTTTATCTACAATTTAACTTCATTTCCTATGTTTGATTTTTGTTCACTAACAAGGTAGAAAGAAGCTAAATCATTTTCCAGGACAATTAAAGCTTTTCCAGGACATTTAACAGACACATTTTCATCATCTTGAAGTGCTTGAACTTGGTGATCAGACCAGGTTAAAGGTCATCCATTTTGAATCGTTGTCCTTTTGTCAATCACAAGCACTGTTTTGTGTCCCATGTCAACATAGATTTTAATTATGAGGCCAAGGCATTTGTTTAAGGATGACTACATGTAAAACGGTTAATTAGAGTTGAGTCAAAGTTTAGCATTAGCAGGATTAGCATGTCAAACACTCTTTCACGCCGCCTGACAAAGTCACCATTGAGCCACATGTATACATTACTGTTGGCACACATTACGGTAATGTCATACATTTTTACACGCACTTCCCTATGCACTCAGCCCTCTCACCCCTGCAGCCTCTCTCATGAATTATGGCCTCGCAGTTTGAGAAGTCATTGATAGGAAGGCCAAGCAGGAGAAGAAGAGGAGGAGGAGGTGGAGAGTGAGGGAGGGGGGGGGGGAAAGAAAATCAATCGGAAGCGTCTCAATTAATCTGGCGAGTGGCGGATTGATTGCAGCCCTAAACTGGGTAAACAGGATTGTCTATTTAAGGGCCATGATCCCTTAATCATCACTTTAGCTCAAATAGACCAGGATCGTCACATCTGCTGGCCTGGCCGGATGCGGGTGCCAGGAGGGCCTCGGCTCTCAACTTTACCCTCTCCCTCGTCACTCCTCTTCACCTGTGATGGACTGACAAGGCGCATGTGGCCTGGAGCGCTCTAGCCCCCAAATTGCCATCGTGGGACCGCAGTGAATGGTCCATCCTGAACCCTGACCAATGCGCAAGCTGGGGCCTCCCCTGTTTTGTGGCTCTGCTGAAATGGCTGCTATCGGGGTTGAATACAAAACATGGCATTATGGCTCGCTCAGCTTCGCCATGAGGACCCTATTACAGGGCTGCGAGTGAGGTGGATGGGGATGGAGATTGAGGAAGGGAGGGGTGGTTGGAGCATTTGCAAGCCCATACCGAAGGCCTATAGGCTCTCGCGGCATAACATGAATTACAATGGAGGAAGGTTTTACGGCATGATGCGGAGCGTAGAGGACCTGAGGGTGCGAGGATGCAGCTCGGAGAAGACGGCTGAGCCCAGATGAATGGTATGGCTCACCGCGAGAGTAGTCATCACCATACGGGAATATCACTGTATCCCCTCCCTCCCTTTCGCTTATTGTCTGGAGTGCTGGAGTTGCCCAGGCTCCATTCTCTAGAGCCTGATTGAAGAGGCTCTCCTCTCCTCCTCACCGGTTTGATTTACTTAGGCTATCTGTGGGAATTGGGCTGGAAGCTTCCTTATTAAGAGCGGACTGTCTGAAGGGTCCACTGACTGATTGGGCAATTGAAGGCAGGGCACGTGAGCGGGGATACAACAGCAATCGCTCTCCCCCACTCACATGGATGCATACAAACACCCCAGTGGTTTATGTATGAGGTCGAGCAGGCACATGTCTGTCACAATTCTTGGTAGCCAGCTTCAGCCCAGTAAACCGCTTGGATCCATCTCTATAAAAAGGCCCTTAAATCGCTCCCCCGGTGGCGAGTAGCTCGCGTTCAGCCGCCGCATCGCATACACGCACCGGCACACTCACGAAAAGAGAAAACAAAGCGAGGATCAGCTCCGTGAGACCGGCTAAAACACGCAAACCTGCCTCCTCGGTAATGACGGCTCATCATTTACATTTTAGACACAGCCGCTGCTTCCCTCTCCAAACATGGAGCAATGGCGATGGAGCGAGGCCGAACTGAGAGATTCCTGCTTCTTCTCCTGGAGTCACCCAGCCCTGCGGTCACACAACGCAAGGCTGCCATGAATAGCAAATTCCAGCACTTCATCTGAGAGACAAAAATAAAGCCAGAGAAGGAGAAATCTGGTTATGAAACGGGCGGAGGGGAGCGGGGAACGCATTCATCAAATTATCCCTACCCATTGACGGCTGTCTGTGCCCAGAGGCCCGTCCTCTCCCATATGCGCTGAATACATTTGCGCCAAAGACACCTCTTTAAACAAAAACTCCTTCCTTCCTTCCTTCCTTCCTTCACTCCGACGCTTGACGTCTCGAACGCATGATTCGCAAGACCTGCTCGATGACCTCAATTTGCTTCAGTCTCTGTATCTGTAATAGCCCATCTGTTTCTTCCTACTCATAAGCAAAGCGCCGTCTTCACAATCTAATATCATAGCACTTATTTCAGACACAACAGATAGATATGGATTGCAGCAGTAACTGTGATTGTGTTTTCCGTGAGTTTGAACTGCTTTGAATTTTTATTTATAGTCTCATTGTCCTCAGACTTGATACTCTCAGTGGAAAATGAAGAGACGGAGGTGACATATTGTGAGGGAGGGTTGTTCTTGGACAGCACTTCAGATGTCCTGACTTAGTTTGAGGTTTTTCGGGGCGAGGACTGAGGATTCTCCCAGTGGGCCAACACAATTTGGGCTGGTATGATTCATCTTTGAATTATTATAAATACTGATCAGTGGCCAACACAGCAGCAGGGCAGAGGCCTATAGGTTGTTTTCTTTGATGACAGTTGACTGGCTCAGTCTCCCATGGGACACTCCCACCCTCCTTCCTATTTCCAAGTGAAAATAACCAGAGAAAAAAGAAAATTCGATGTAAAATGATTAATCTGATACACCATACAAATGGATGATGAACACGCAAATCAAAAGGCTGCTACATTTTCAGAAAATACCCTCGTTCTATGTACAGGGGTGAATCCAGAGGGGTGGCCAGGGGTGGCATGAGCCCTTTTGAAATTTATTTCACCACCCAAAATCCTATAACCTGCTCCTCCCTTTTTTAGAGATTCAATTAAAAGTTACAGCACCAATTCTTTGGGATGTGCTCCAACTTGCCAATATAAGCTTTCCTAAAAGTAGCTCGTCATTGCTAACAAGAACAAACCTCCAATCTTAAGATTTGCTACTTTTCAGGAAATAAAGGAAAAAATACTCTACCACTGAATGACTGAATATTGTTGTCCTGAATACAAATTACTTTTCTGTACTTTTATTTGGTTAAAAAGTTCTAAAACCCCACCCACCAACATGAAAGGTGACCAAGAGCATTGAGATGGTGATTGAAAATTGGGCCTTTTTGTGTTTTGTATAAATGAAGTAATACCTTTTGCATAGATACTCTGATACTTTTAGTAAATTGATGCTTTAAAAATGGGAGCATTGTCTAAATTGTTAAAAACTTTAGAGTGAGACAGTGAGAGAGGAAAAAAAAAAAATCTTAACTCTTGGACAAGTTCTCCCAGTTTTTCTGTGCTGAAACATGGCAGACTAGAGTATTTGCAAGTTCCACTGTAGGCAAAAATTCGTATGAAATTAATTGTGAAGTGAATTGTGAGTGACGATGCAAACTATATACATAATTTTTCTTTTTCTTTTTCAGGATTACCTACCAAAGGCCCCAACCCTTTGGCTGTTTTTTGTTTATCTTTGTTCTGTTCTTTTTTTCCTATAAAAAAAACAAAACATGTTTAACGTACATGCTAACACATTAATTAAGTATTACTAATCATTCAAAATATAACTTCAATTTTCTTTTCAATGTTATTATTATTATTGTATTATTATCATTATTGTACTGTAAAAGATCTGTCAATTTTACAGACAGTACTTCTGGGGTCCACTAGAGGGCCAAACCCACACTTTGGAAAGTACTGCTCTAACTGTAAAAATAAATAAATAAATAAATAAATAAAATATGATATATTGATATATATATAAAATAATACTGATATAAAATATTACAAGCACTGCTCTATTTAATTAAGTAAATTCAGTGAAACATATTACATTAAAAAGTTCAGAACAAAAACAAGTGTATGTATGAATATAATATAATGCTAACTTTTATACTTTATTATTCACTTTGTTTATCCAATAGGTTGTATTGAATTTATTGAATTTACTAGAGTAGTATTTAAAATATTTTACCAGTTACACGTACATCTATAATATATATATATTTTTTTTTCGTTTTTTTCTATCTAGTGTAATGATGTTCGGTCCTTCGGTCCTGGTGAACTGACACCACAGCATACATACATGTTGCACTTGCCTCTTAGCTTTTTAAAATATGGGGAGGACATTTTGTAGATTAATTTAATAAGGACAAAATAGATTTTCTCGGGGGTTAAACAGGACTACAAGAACCAGGGCCTTTTTTGCTCTCTGGTGCATGATGACATGAGGAAAGATAAATGCCACCTTGTCACCAGCCTACCTCATGACAGAGCAGGACGAAGATGCATTTATATTCTGCCACATATGCCTCATAAAGATTAGCCTTCATCATAATCAATTCAATAAATTATTTCATCATTGGGGGGAAATCACATCGATACACCCTGGATATATTTCCTGCAGGTTGTGGAGCGTGTGTGCGTGTCATGAATATTTACTCTGTTTTCTAAAGAATACTGTTTTCTGTTAATCCTAAAAAAAAGGACCATTATGATCAAACAAAATTACCATTTATGACAGTTATGTTCCCCTTCTAGGAACAGTGTGAATTATTGATGAGCACCATTGATTATTTGTTTTAAGGAAGGTGAAGTGATTCGGTAAGTGCCACAGTGTAGATTGGTCTGTTCTCTTCAGCCCTGTTCTCATCTCATCCTCCATTTGTACCTTTCACCAGTGCGACCAGGGCAGGGTCTTTCCTGTAATTCCATTACTGCCGCTACTATGGCATCCCATCATCCCGCAGGACAACTTAGAGACCACTTAGAGACTGGTGCACGTTTAGGCGTGTTACAGTAATGCTGCCAACAGGACAACAAGCTCCATCTATCAGCAGCAAACAGAGGCTTCAGCTGCAGGGGGTGGGCAGGTGAGCTTAGAAGATGGAAGAGCCACAAAAAGTTTGGACAGAAAAAAAAACACAGAAAAGCAAACGTGAACGATGAAAGAATAAAAACACTGCGTTACAATAACCTTTAACTACATTGTGTTGTCACTGTTGTCTCCACAGTCACTAGATCTCAGTCCAATAGGGCACCTTTGGAACGGGTTGGAAGGGAAAAATAGCATCATGGATGTTCAGCGGATGAATCTGCAGCAACTGCTTGATGCTATCATGTGAATATTGACTAAAATCTTTTGTTTGTTTCTAGCATCTTGTTGAATATACGTAGAATTTATTCATGAAGGCTGAAGGGGTCCATCTAGTGGTGGGCCCAAAAAAAAAAAAGATTCACATGTAGCACATAACAAGGGGCATGCTGGTACTAGCTGGTCGTGCTGCCAAAGTTAGCCAGTTAGCTCACTGCATCGTCTGTCAGTCTGTTAGCTTGCCTCATAGCCTGTTAGTCTATTATCTCGGTGCGTAGCTGGTAAGCTTGCTGCACCGCCTGTCAGTCCATTAGCTGGCTGCATAGCCTGTTAGCACATCAGCTTGCTGTGTTGGTTGTTAGCCTGCTAGCTCGCTGCACTACTTGACAGCCCATTAACTATCTTTATTGCCTGCTAGCCCATTAGCTCACTGTGTTAACTCACTGCACTGCCTATCAGCCTGTTAGCCCATTAGCCCACTCCTCTACCTGCTAGCCCAATATCTTGCTGTCTAGCTTGTTAGCGTGTTAGCTCACTTTGAAGCCTGTTAGCCCATGACTTAGCTGTGTTTGTGAGGTTTCCGTATGAAGCAGCATACTGACTGCTAACCATTGCATTGTGCACTCTTTTTTCTATTTCAGCCTGACTCGCACCCACACTGTGTTGTAGAAAACAAAGGAGCTGAGGCAAGGCAAATTTGTTTGTACAGCACCTTTTCAGCAAAAGGCGACTCTAAGTGCTTCACACAATACATCAGAACATAATGAGAAAAAAACACATTTAAACAAAACAATCAATGAAACGTACCTCAAAAATTAAACCAAATAAATTAAAACAAAGATAAAAAGACAAGAAACAACTGATGAAAAAAATGTTGAATATAAAAGCTTAATTATATTAACTAGTACTTTATTCACTCAGTTTTAGAACAATTTTCTGAGCTGTAACAACATCAGGCACAAAACAAATTGTAAGAAATCTTGACTTTTAACAGATCTTCGATTGATGACTGTGAATCAGTCTGAATCAAAAATGAATTCTGAATTTAATTGTTAGAAAGGGGAAGATTCCCATCTCCAACCTGGTAAAAGTAAGGTGTACTTAATAAATAGGCCAGCATTGCATAATAAAACAACATTACACACACTGACGGATTTTACGGTACATAAAACCAGACAGCAAATGAAAATATACACTTAAATTGTTTTCGTTTAGAAGTACTCGACTTCAATAAAACAACCAAAAAAGTCCAGGGATATTTAACGACCCTTGTGGATTATTTTCAATTTCTTTGTCTGAGGAACTTAAATTAATAATCCAGTTTACTGTTAACTGATTAGTTTTCAGATGATTTATAAAAACACAGCCCCGCAGAGCCAAGCGGAGGAGAGCAACCATCAGAGTGTAATGGTTTATTTTAGTGCTGTGATGGCTCAGTGGATTACAGTGTGACCACAGTGGACTCTCTGATGGGCTGAGGAAGTGCAACACCACTGCCCCCCCTCCCCTCCACACTAGCCCCACTGCTGTACTCAACAGATTAGCAGCCTTTGTTACACAAGTGGTGTTTTCTGAGAGAGGACAGGCTGCCTGAGAGGAGTGTGTTAACAGGAAACACACGACAAAGCCGAGCGGATCAGGCCCACATCCCATCACCATCACTTCAGAGCCCTCCACCCTCCTTCCAACTCCTCCTTCGACGGGTCGCCTTGGCTGATCACCCACACTCATCTCCACCTACGCCGGAGAAGGGTGAGCCGGGCGCGAGGAAGGTAGAGGGGGGTCAAGCGTGGGCTCACCCAATAAACCCGCCTCTCCCCTAATCACCCTCTCTCTTCCATCCCTCCATCTCCGAGCAGGAGTGCATAAATCTGCTCCTCTTGACAGCTGCAATCAACAAGGGCCGTAGTGAACCATGCGTAATGGGCGGTTAAGACAGGGGCGTAGGGGAGCGGCAGAATTTACAGCAACAATTATAGCCCCCATACAGCGAGTTGCATGAGGGGGCGGGGAGAGGCTCAGGCGTGGGGGATGCTGCTGTGCGGTGGACGCAGGTATGTCCTCACACAGCTGGCCTCTCGCTGAGAGCAATTGTTTGGCAGAAAAATATAATGAGTTAGAGATAATGATGACAATTTAAAGGAGAGGACATGAATTATACTCTCTGCTGATGGGAGGAACTGGGAGCCTGAGCCGCCCCGTGAGCTGTGACCTGACACCGACTGAGCAAATTGTGAGTCTCAATACATGGGAAGACATCCTGGGGTTGATTCACTTCGAGGATTTATTTTGATTAGACAAAAATCTGGATCCTGTGGGACAACAAGGGTGCTTTCTCGCCTGACCTGTTCGGTTTGATGGAAACAAACTCAAGTTTGTTTGCTGGGGTTAAGGCCCTTTCACACCTTTGTTTAGAATCACACAAAGTCTGGTTTGCTTTTTTGGAAAGTTTGTTGATCTGGGGCGTTGTGAAGGCTCACACAAACTCTGGCTTGGACCAAGGAACTAAATACGCCTCGGTTTTGGCATGCAATCATTCACTTTGCAGCGAGTGTGAATGCCATCTGAACCAAACAAGAACCAAACTAAAAGTGATCCAGAAGCACAAACCCTTACCATGACATTTCCAACACTGTCAGGCAAGTTATTCTCATGTGTTGAGATAATGATGACAAAGTTTGGTTGATTTGGGGTGGTGTGAAAGCTCACAAAAAATTCTGGCTTGGATAAATTAACCAAACAGGGCATTTTGGTTTTGTGTCTAAGCAAACCAGAATTCTCTTTACATTGAGTGTGAATGCCATCTGAACCAAACGAGAACAGGACTAGCAGTGTTCCAAGAGCACAAACCCTCGCCAAGATATTTTCGCCACTGTAAGGCGAGTTATTCTCGTGTTGAGATTTGACGACAAAGTTCGGTTGATTTAAGGCAGTGTGAAAGCTCACACAAACTCTGGCTTCGACCAAGGAACCAGACAGGGAAACCTGGTTTTGTGTCCAAGCGATCCAGAATTCACTTTGCAGCGAGTTTAAGCCATCTGAACTAAACAAGAACCAAACAAGAAGTGATCCAGAGGCACAAACCCTTACCAATGCATTTCCAACATTGTCAGGCAAGTTATTCTCATGTGATAGAGACAATGATGACAAAGTTTGATTGATTTGGGGTGGTGTGAAAGCTCACACAAACTCTGGCATGGACCAAGGCCCCAAATAGGGCATCCTGGTTTTGTGTCAAAACAGGGGTCATGGTTGGCTTCCAAGGGAACCAGATTGTGGTTAAAGCTGGGTGTTTAAGCCATCTAAACCAAACAGGAAACAAACTAGATAGTGTTCCAAGAGCACAAACCTTTCCAACATTGTCGGGCAAGAAATTTTTAAAAATGTTAAAAACTGCCCTATCTTGCCCTGTAAACAAAATCCTTAAAAAATCTTGGCTCCACATCCAGATTCAGATTATCACCAAGGAATCCCCTTTCCCTTGTGATATTACCAACATGCCCTGAAAATGTCTACAAAATCTTTTGAAAAGTTATTGAGTTATTAACAAAAATGTGGAAAACTGTCCTATTGAGCAATGTAAAGAAATCCCTGGATCTGCATTTGTATTTAGACCAACACCAAAATCAAATCACTTTGTATTTCTTCATTTGCTTAATTTAAGACAAAGGGGATGGTGCTTGGATTTGGACCAAAGCAGACCAACTAAAAATACTAGCTTGCCCTATGTTGGTTTTGATGCCTTGAGCTTTACAGATTGTCATTTTTAAAGACCTTTTGTGGTGCTCTATAAATAAAATTGCCCCACTACGCCTTGCTGTTCCTCATCTCTGTCTCTGCTTTTGGCCATCTCACCTATAAATCCCATGACGTGTGTTCACTCTACCATATGACACAAGATAAATGTGATGGTTTTTGTGGGGTGTGGAGCTTTTCATATATTTGCCTGACCTGCTCCCCTAATTCATGTATCTGTGGCCCTCCCTGCATCCATCCATAACAAATACCACCATACACCGTCAGACGTGACCCACCGATATGTGTGTGTGCACGTGCATGTGTGTGCGCGTCGTGCATTACCGGCGGATGTTTTTAACGATCAGTCATTTTAATCAACACGTGACCTTTTAAAAGCCATTATGACAAACAGATCAGCCATGAAAGCCGGTGACCTGGCATGTGGCCCCGGGACGTCAGGCCGCAGCTTCCCAACGTGACCCCTCCCCCTTTTCTGCCATCATAGACAAACACGTATGGAGGAAGTGGAGGGAAGACCCAGGATGAGACACAAGAGTCCTTTTTGCACGTGCACGTCAATCTGATTGAAATAATTCAGATTAGAACCTTACAATGGCGTGGCATGGCGTGTGTGTACATGCATCTAACATGTAATCAGACTAAAAGCATCTGGGCATGCTCAGAAGGTCCAAACTCTGAGACAGCAGAAGAAGCAGCTGTTCTTTACTCTTAAAACACCAAGAAAAAAGGGCTTTAACTTGTGAAAAATGATTTCTGGTTGCTATTATTTCATTGTAAAAACAGTATGGTGGCAGCTGCCAACTGTATGAAGAAGACATGTAGGTGATTCTCTTTTTGAGAGCATGTTGACAAGGATTTTCTCTGTTGTAAGGCCAAATTAATTAGAAATGTGGTGCCATAGTGTGATTAACGCTTTGTTAGTATTGTCCTTATATGGGGACACTACAGTTGACAGTATGACTCTTCTGTTAGAAACAAACACCTTCGTCTGTCAGTCATCGTTCCTCAGGGAGGGACAGAGAAATGATTCCCCTGCTGATGTTGATGACTGTGAACATCTTTACTTTCCGTTCTGCAAAAACCTAAATTGTGTTCTGCAAGCAGTCTTCTCCTGCTCTCTTTAGCGAAGCTAAAACTCTGTGGTTAAAAAGACTAAAGACAGAGAAAAGGCTTGGTAGTGGGACCAGACTGGGACCAAGTGTGTAGAGTGGCACCGGTACTCCTCTCCTCAACTGTTCACGTCTAAAGCGGGGTTCACACATAAAGATTATCAGGCTGTTTTTGTCCCGTCTTTCCCCCTTCCCGACCAAGGATGGCAAACACCAGTTTATCTTATGTTAAATAGATTATCCAATAAGATTACCCTGTGGTCTGAGGTGTGCTCCGAAACAGGTCGGGGCAGAGAATCGTAAATATTAAGCTTGTTCAATATTTAAGACCAAAAATCTTAGAGTGTGGGGAAAGCCGACGACTCCCAAGTCATGACTCTGTGAAAAGAATGTAGCCAATAAAGAAGCGAGCTGACTGAGGAACAAGGAAGCAGGTGTAAATAAAAACAAACATGGCTGACCTGAAACAAAAAGTTCATTGGACTTCAGAAATGGAGGACCAGCTCACGTGTTCACACTGTCTCCACAGTCTTTTCTTTTTCTTTAGTTCCTGATTTTCCGTCAAAAATAGTCCCAAGACCACATCTTTCCCTCTTCTTGCATGTCCTCTTCCATGTTCTGTGTTGAATTTTCCGGTTGTTGCTATGTTTTTTCTTCTTTGTTTTTGTCAGATCACATTTGATCATGTGAGATTTCTGGCTTAGAGGACTAGATTCTAGATCGGTGGTGGAACAGAATCGTTACGTGTGTGGTGTGTTGAGATTATCGGAGCACACCACACACAGTACGATCAAAACTGTTCAATGCCTGATTTTTTATCTTCATGTGTGGGGTCTCTAACAGATAAAACATCTCTTCGGATTTAGAAAAACCCTTATGTGTGTACCCCCCTAAGCAGCTCTAGTTATTGATCAAGCATTGATTCATTTTACTTGTGTCCATGTAAACACGGCAACTTTTTGGTCTCAAAATCCTGAAACTAAGGCTTCCAAAGCCAACTGACAGACCCCCTGATGATGTTACGTTAGTCACACCAAGCATTCACTGTGCACATTTATTTATAACACCAGGACCTGCTTTCGAAACTAAAGAAAAGTAATGCTCAGAAATCGTTTTGCTTTTTGCTCAGCTTGCAAGTTTCCATTATTGACTCCATGCACCCTTCTATTGCACGGGAGCAGACTTGCGGTAAAGTGAAATAAAATACCTTCTAATTAGTTATTCAGTGTGCAAATTCATTTAGCTTGAATGTGTGAAGAAACTAGCAATATCAAGGTTCAATTTCAAATCTAATACTTCGCCACGACATATTGAATTACTAAGCTGAATGGGGAGGGATTTGATGGTAGAGAGTTGAAGAGGGTCATATGCTTTGGTCATTACTGCCAAACAAGGACTGAGACTCATTAGGATTCAGGGGAAAAGAGAGAGGGGAAAAAAAAACTTTAGATAAACTTTAGGGGAGAAAAGAGAAATTGTAATTAGACATGAAAAATACTCCCAATAATCAAATCACATTTTGTACTCGGGGCTTTGAAATTAAATTAACTGAGTTCATATACTGGTATATCTCTCAGCCACTTTCTTCACTCTAAAATGTGTTGCCGGAACACCAGTCCCCAGAGACTAGATAGGAATCTAATTAACTAAGATCAATATTACTCAGAATTTTCTCTGTCTTTCCAGCTCTCCAGCTACTTGTGTCTCCCTTTGTCTTGCCAGTCTGAGCCTTAGATGAGTTTTATTTCTGCAGATGTGCTTTGAGGTCAGCGTGCGAGCTAGTTCTTCTTTCTTTGGGCATGAAAGCTTCAAATAAAATCCTGATGTTTCTGGTCAAAAATTGTGAAGGGAGCACACCCTCTGAACCATTTGCCAGCCAACCACAGGGCCAGAGAGTCAGATAGGCATTCACGCACACACCAATACTAAAGGGCAATTTTGAGTCAACAGTCAACCTAACAAGTATGTTTCTGGTCTGTGGGAGGATTCTGGAGTGCCCAAAGCAAACCCACATATGCACGGGGAGACCATGCAAACATGCAAACGCTCTGACCAACACAGGAATTGAACCAGCAACCTGGGGACTGAGCTCTTTCAGGTTGTCACTGATGCTATACAAATGGAGGGAGGGAGAAGTCTTTGCTATCGTTGGCTTTTTTTCTTGCCCAAATGCAGCACAAAGGCTGTAGAATAAATCCAGAGTTGTGGAGGGCTTACCGTAATTTCTCGATTATAGCACACACTTTTGTGCTTTTAAGTAAGCCGTAATTTTTCGGGTGCGTATTATACACGAGTACAAGCAAAATACTTGCCATATTTCGTCTCGCCAACATGGTGATTGCAACACACCTGATACAAAAAGCCGAAATATTCTCTTTCCCTGCGAAAACACGGACAAATACAGGGCGCTGCCATCTTGTGAGCAAAGGGACGCAAAATAGCTGCACTGTGATCGGTTGAAGACATTGGCATGTTGATAGCTGCCCCAGATTGGTCGGTACACTACGACTGAGCATGCTCGGGCGGAAATCGAGTAATTGCACGTGTGAAGCAAAAGCTGTTTCTGCATCCGTTTGAGAGAGAAAATTGTGTACGGTATTTGTTGTGAAAATACTGAAATTTCATTGATTAAAACTTTAAATAAAGGTAACTTTTGAGTTGTCTGGGCAAAATTTGGGTGCGTGTTATTAAATATATTCGAGTGAGTGTTATAATCGAGATATTATGGTAATAAATTCAGAGTTGTGGATGGCTTTGTTTTGTTGACCCTCTTACAAGCACGTCCGTGGTGGTTTGTGCATGCGCCCTGCAGTTAAGTTATGTATGTATTTCTTTTGAAAATTACATAAAGTGCTCATTTTAGTCTAAAAATAGATAACGTAACATACCAAGGTAAAAGGAAAAGGTTGCAACAAGCACACAGGACCATTTAGAGTTGCTGAAGAGTTTATCTGATGACTGTATGTAGAGGCAGGCTAACACTACCCATTGACTTCCAGTGTTTGAGCTAAGCTAATTAGTGGTGGGTGAGCTCTGGTGAATGGTCTCTATCTGCTTGTCACTGACTCGAAAGTGAGGCAAGACACTTCAACACAAAGCAACAACACAAAAAAAGCAACTCGTGACTGCCAATATTTAAAAGAAGCTTTACAAAAAATAATCCCAAAGTTGCTTATATTAAGCAGACTTGGCAACTTTGAGATCTGTAATGGAGTAATGTTATATAATCAAAAGTAGCACAAAGAATGTTCACTGTAACATCTTTAAACATTATCAGCTGCTGCTTTTTTTTTTTCTTTTTGATTTTTTAAGATCGACTGGTTCTAAGAAGCACCACGTCTGGGTTATTTATGTCCATGTAAGCACACTAACAAGGAGTTATGCAAGACAGCATTATTATTCACTTTAATTCAAAATGTGATTTTCTTTCTCTGTGGATGAATAATGTGAATGAAGGATTTGCGTGTTTGGAATCACACCTTTCTCAGAGCACAGACAGACAGTTAAATGTGTTAAAGTGGATGACCGAATGACTCCAATCTGGCAGAGCACCCTTGCACAGAGAAGCCAAACGTGCTGATTCAGGTGAAAGAAGCGAGATTTGGTGCAGGGAGAATAAGATCCCTCAGCCATATGCCGTGTACAGATCAGTGGTTGGCCTTTTCCTCTCACGACGGTTCAGATTAATTACGATCATCACGTCTCGAGTCTGGGCGCCATAAATCATGCTGACTTTAAAATAATGTAGTAAAATAATATTCCATATATGGTATCGCTGGAAATTCAACACCATTATCGCCCATCTTCAGAGACGAGGCAGAATTAGATCAAATGTGAGACTCCTTATAAAATCATGTCTCCACGCCGGAGCATAAATAATTACATTTCCAGTAAATGGCTGGAGGTTGAGAGCCACTCAGCGCAGCACGACACTGAAATGTGGACATGCTAGGTTCAAATAAAGTGTAAAATGGGGATGTGTGGGGCCAAACACCATGCCAGCCCCCCCTCTCCTCCCAGCAGCGCTCATGCCCACAGAGCATAAATCCACTCAGAGGAAATCTACAAGGCTGTCTATCAGCAAGATAAGTTGGACCGGACACAAATCCTCTCAGTCATAAATCTGCAAAGGCATACAGGGACAGCCCCTCAATCAAGAGTCTGCGCCCGTCAACATGTCCCCCCCAGGTGAATGTGGCGTACACATGAGTGTGTATGTATATTTCCACAACAGCAAATACTCCCAACCAACAACACTGTAATACCTTTCTTGCTGCTCCCCTGCAGGTCAGTCCACTGTGATCTGTTTTGCTGATGGATATGAATGTTGACGCTTAACTGACACGACACATTGTGCTTTTTTTGTTTAAACTACGGGTGCCCCGAAGTCCCAAAAGCTGATAAAACTCGATACCAAAATCAGGTGTTCATGAAAGAATGTAGTATGTTGTCCTTATTTCATAATTAAGGGTCTAAATGACTTTTAGGGACAAAGTTGTGACCTATATGTCGGTATTTTTATTTACCCTTCGACCACAATAGAGACTGTTCCAGAGCTCTAGAAAGAGACAGTTGCATCATTGAGGGGTCATGTGGTTCATGTAGCCACAATATCTGGTTACTACTTACCAATCTTTTCCTTTTTCCCCTTCATATATTGATATAGATAAATTCCAACATGACACAAATTCTATGCGCATGTGTAGGAACATTATTATTGCGATAATGCTTTTAAAATTCCTGAAATTTCCTCTGAAAAGGCAGAATGTGGACTGTAAACTAGCTAGCTTTACTTACGTTCCTGACTGGCAAAAATTGCTTGACACTGTAACGTCAATAAATGTCCTTGTTTATAAAATCAATGTTGGTGATTTGGAACATTACTGTTTTGTTAAAACATTTCAGACGAAGAAAGAAGAAGCCTGCGTGATCCTCCTGAGTAGGAAAACATGTTGAGATGTTTCAAGGACAATGTCTTTGCTGTAACTTAGCTTTATGAACTTAAAGCATGTAGGAAACTCTTTATTGGAAAGTATAAAATATCTAAGTAACGCATATATCTACTGTATGTAAAAAATAGGGAGGAAAACCTACGGCATCGTGTTATTATTTGCTAGTTAATTACTTATCCATACTTTCTTATAGTCAATAAAAATTAAGCAACAAAACAATGGCTTACATGATATCTTAAACAAATTTTACTCAATCCTGCTGTTTCCAGATTAACCACACAGGTCTAATGCAAAAGAGTATTCATCAAGGATGTAAGATGTAACAAGAAGTAGACCAGTGACCACATTAAAACTAATATTTTGTTAAAAATTGATGAGCTTTCATGCTTTAAATTACATTGTTAATTTGATTCAAATATGCTTGTGAAATGTTCATCATTAAAATGTCAACTGTAGCTTCCTACACGTAAAGTGACCTTCGATAAATGCGAGAAACCACAGTCTCAGTCACATTGTTTGGAGCTACTGAGGTCTCCCATGATCTGTCATTGCTGTCAAACAAAGCTTACTGGCGTATACAAAGTTGACGTAACTATCTCTTTCCACAGCTCTGGACTGTTCTAGCTACATTATTTTAAAGACAGCATGATTTATGCCGCCCAGATTTGAGACATGATGATTGTAATGAATATTTTTTTAAGTGTCCTCAATTTATTCAGCTTACTTTAATTATTGGATTGTCCATCTGTCCGTTCCTGATTGTCCTTCATTGTCTACCCTTGACAGTTAAAAACTCCAAGAGCCAAAGGGCAAGCAGCTTCATCAGATTTTAGATGTACCATATTTCCAACAATCTTGATTTTCAAGTCATATTTGGAGCATTTCACCTCTCAGATAACAAACCCCCTCGTTTCAAATTATGTGAGATTCCTTCATTAGACTCAGACTTATTAGGATTGCGGCGGCGTGCCTTCTTTAAGCCTCGAACAGCGATTCAGGCATCTGCTCCAGAAGACAAGGCATAATACCTACAATGTAACAAACAGGAAATGTTTGCTGTCTGCTTCATTTCAGAAACACTGATGCCGCCTGGGGAAAACTAAATGCAAGCAGTGTCTGTTTGTGTTTGTGGATGTAGTGTACACAGGTCTAACACAATATTGCATAATGTCTTCCTTGCAAATAACTGGATTTGAAATGAGATCCACCGCATTGCGAGCGTGTCATGCTGTGCATAAAAATCCCCCTGATTGGGACAGAGAAAAGGGAGGTGATTTTACATCTCAGTCCTCTGACTTACAAAGTTATTCAAGAACAAGAGACAGTGTGGAAACTCTGAAGTGATTTACTGTTGATTACTTCGGCAATTGTCATTCGTTAAAGAGTTTTTATAGTGTTGCCCCAAACCCCGCACATCCTCTAATTCAAGAAGAATTGAGCCCATCTTTATAAATTGTAGACCTTTAGAAGAACTGACCCAGCCATGGATCTTAAGTTGTTGTAGAGAGAGTAGAGAACTTTGGAAGTATTTTGCATTTGGGACATCTTGAACTCAAGAAGCCAACCAAGGCATCATTTGGAGGAGTGGTTCGGTTGAGCCCTGAGCACAGGAGGAGATTGTTCTCCCTGGGGGAATCCTGAGTGTCCCACTTGTGGCTCCTTTTCGTAAAAGGCGCAAAACACGACAACATAGACCTTGGGCTGTTGAATAACTTGGGGCTTACATCAAGCAGGAACGTGAAAAACGTCCACCTACAAAGCTTCAACAATTAGTGTCTTCAGTTCACAAAGGTTCATGGAGTGTTGTTAAAAGTAAAGGTGATGTAACAGAGGTAAACAAGCCCCTGTCCCAGCTTTTTTTGGAATATTTTGCAGTCCTTAAAGTTCAAAACAAGTTCATACTTGCAAAAAGCAATAACATTTTTTTAGTCTGAACAATAAATAGCTTGTCTTTGTGATGGGTTCAAATGAATAAAGGTCAAAAGTGATTTGGAAATCAATGTTTTCTGTTTTTCTTTTTTACATACAGTATTACAAAACATCCCAACTTCATTGGAAATGGGGTTTGCATAAGGTCCTGTACTGTGCATCATAATGTCTAATTATCTTATTCTTAGGTTGTAGTGTTTCTTTGCCATCAAGTGTTCTTGAGATATCACATTCACAAATAAGGGATGATCAAGGAACAGAATTTAACCTACGACCACCTAAAACAGGTCAGATTGTCCTTCAAACAGAGTGGACAATTTTGATAAATTTCAAGCAAACCTTGCAAAGTATTATTAAGATCAATGACGTTAGACAAAAGCAAAATTTCAATTGGTCAGACTCATCTAAACAAAATTTGTCAGAAGTTCCACAAGGTGCTTTTCAGGCACAAGCAAGGGATGAATATGATGACCAATGACCTTGATTCATAGTGAACATCTGCGCAAAGGTTAAAGAAATCCCCCAGAATCATTATTGTTGTGCAACTACACAAGCAGTAGAAGATCTTGAGAACTTTTGACTTTGACCATCGACCTGTGACCTCAAAGTATATCATGTTGAGTATGATACCGTTTGACCTTGAGTTATAGTGGAGAATTTGATAAACAATATCTGCAAGTGTTGTTGGAATAACACATTAGCAAGTAAGCAAAGAGCGTGGAGCCAAATTGCCCGAGCCTTTCACATACGAGCCCCTCAATCTAATCAGTTCATTCCCGGGTCAAGTTGGCCAGTAGTTCTTCAATAGTGTGGCAGGGGGCGCTGCTGTGCCTTTGGAACCATAAGTTATTGCCACAAATGACTCTTTTTAGGTGCACGAACTGTCTTGTGCAGCACAAAATTCTATAACTTTCAACAGTCTCCATAAAACTTTTCAGGAAACAAAGTCTTTTTTGCAGTTAATAGAGCTAGAAAGTTGGGTAAGTTATTACTTTCTGTCTCCTATTCATAAGTTCTCCAAATTTAATCAACTTGGACAGAGAAGTTCAAATGTGTGTTGATGAATAATTGAAATTTAGAAATACAGCTTTCTGTCTGATTAACCAGGCATTAGATATGAATAAACTTGTACGGACCACTGAAATAATCCAGCTCTATGGGATCACCAGTGCCCCCAAACGGTAAAACATGCGTTGTTCAATTACATCTCTGGCACTGTACAGCAGATCTTTACAGGGACAATTGTGTTAGGAAGATCACACTTTTGTCAAGCCAAAAATGTCTTCACGTCAAATATATCTCTACCAAAAATTTTTTTAATTCAGCCTTGAAGTGCAGTGCTTTATTTAAGAAATTTCATATTGGTGGATCCACAGCAAAACACCCACAACTACAACTTTTTAATCTATTTTTCTTGATAAAAATTGAAGCAATGATGTCATTACACCATTTTTTTTACCCTTGGGGAAAGTGACAATATCCTGTCAGTCTTATAAATCAATTGGATGCACCCATTTTCTTCTTCTCTTATTGACTTGATAGTAGCATCCAATCAGGAGCAGCCAAAGGTCAACAAAGCTGCATTTTGACCAAGCAGTCTGGTTTAATTTGCTTGGTACAACACATATTTACTGTTTTTTCCACTATTAATAAGTAGAGAAGGTATCCAAATAACTGGCCTGTGCAGTATCACCTTCTGGCAACCCTCTGAAGGGGTGCAGAGAGTACCAAATCGACTCTAAAAGGTGGAGCTAAAAGCAGTGCAGTCCGTTGATTGGTTAGTTCTCATGAGAAAGCAGCAAGAGCAAAAACAAATACCTTGCCACGTTCAAATGAAAGTGGAAAAGCTGGTGGAAATGCTGACAAGATCAGGGCTTAACATTCCAAACCCTACCAAAAAAAGATAGTTACCTGTCCCTTCCCAGAGAATTAAGTGTTTGAGTAATGTGATGTGGCCCTTTGGAACATTTGAGACAGACATTGTGACTGTAAACTGACCCTTAAGGGTACTTAATATTTAACCCAAGCGGTAAACATCTACTTAACGGTACTTTACAAGACACAGAAATCAATGGTTGTTACCTTATGAGAGTATTTTAGGCACCAATTGATGGCATCCCAAGTTGTTAGTACTTGACCAACAGGAAATTTGAGGGGTTTGGGTGGCAAGCAGGATTATCCGTACCTTAAATTTGTCCCATTTTCTGAGGCAGAAAAACTCCCCCCCCCCCGTTGTACAGTACAAGCGAAATTAGAGGCCTCTCCTTGTCTCCTGCTGTTGCACTCGGGAGAATGTAAAAATTGATTAGTCATCGTTTCGCTCCTGATGAGTTTTCAGAAACTTTACTTGGTAGTCGAGTAAAAAACAAGTAGATTCCTGCTTTCCCTCGGCAGAGCCCCTCATCTGTTTTCCCATCCTCCAGGGAACGTAGTTTGGCCTCCAATTTTCGAGAAATTTTGGCTAAACATAACACCCACATGTTCTCACCGTCTGTATTTCTTCTGAGCATCTCTAACAACACATGAAAGAGAGGAGGCATCAAACATCCTGTCAGGGAGCCTTTGGCCATTCTTTCAGGCCATTGTTAAGAAAGAGAGGCTTTTTTTTATGTCAGGATCCCAATCCTCACCCCTCTCTCCATCACCAGCCGCCCCCCCTTCTTCCCCAACTACCACCACCCCCTTACCAACTCTCTCTACACTTCACAGAGCAGTTCTGTACGTTCAGCACATTTCAGCACAGTGGATATTTGAAATGTCAGGACATTTACTCTGCTTATGTGTGGTAGATCTGAACTTCCATACTGCTAGGCACAATTCCTGAACCGGCCGCATGTATTATTCATCCGAGGATGTATACTGTGGCCGGTGCACTTGACTTTGTCAACGTTCTGTAAACACATGCACTAAATTATTGAAGTTTTTAAAGTAGGGCCTGTTGCCTGGCTTGGCAGGCCCCATGCCGTGACAGGTTGGATGGGCAGTAACGAGGAGCTGCGTAAGCACCCGATAGAAATGAAAGATATTAAAAATGCATGACTCGCCATTCCCCTCTGGCCAGGCAAGGGATCATACCACCCCCCACAACCTCAGCTCACCCCAAACAAGCTACACCTGCCAATTCTCCTGTCACCTGTCTGCGCCGCATCACTGTCACCTCCATCAGCTGGTGATGGTAAAAGGAGGCTGTCAGTCCTTCGCCATCAGCTGTTTGATTCTGATACCGCTTTACACCAACTCTGATGTTCACAGCAAACAAGTGTGCAGCTGCCAATCACTTACAAATCCACAAGTACAAAAGCTTTCGGTCTGAATGTCCTCATCGTTTTCTGTGTTTGCAGAAAGAATCCTTTATTTGATTTCTTATGGTACACAATCCAACAGATAGTAATTTCCTGATGGTCTAATTGGTCCCAGGGGGAGTTTTGTCTTCATCTATTGTGAGGAGACCCCCAGGACCCTTGCTATATTGGATTTATGACAGTAGAGAGAGAAAAGATACTAAAGGCATAATTTATTAACAGTTTTTTCTTTCTTAATTGTGCTGTTTACTGTACCCTTGTCTTCACAGTTTTTCATCTGTTGATGGACATTCTAGTGTGGACAAAATCAGTAAGAAGAGGTTTTGGACAATTTGCATATCATACCCATTGTTATATATTGTAGCTAAAAATGACTGCACTTTATCTGCAGTAATGCTTGAGGTTGGCTGAAGAAAACCTGGAAGGGCCATGAATATTTGTGGGGAACAAGCATTTTCTGGAGCCAAAATTAACAGCCTCAGTCTTAATATTCACTAAATCTTAAGATTCCCATAATATGGGGACTGATTTTTAACTTTGCCCAGACGCTGGACCTGCCTTTAGTGTCTATTACCAGGTGGACCCATCTTGTCAAGCTCCAATCAACAACGATTGCGCTCGGCCCAAAGCAGCTCGGCCCAATCAGCTTCCTTTAGCACAGGAAGAGGTGGGAGTGAGCAAAAGCTTATAGAGATTAGCGTAGATGCTAACAGCTTTAGTAGTCATTTTTTCAGATCTGGACTGCATTTCTTTATTAAATCAAAAACAAATAACAGATGGGGCTCCCTAAGATGGGGGTTGCTAATGTCAATGAAAATTAAGAGCCACTAGTAGTTTCCTACCTTAAAGGCATACCACCGCGGACATGCTTATAAGTCGTTTTAAAAAAACAAAGCATGCCCGTGGTGGTTTAGTTTCATATGTATTTCTTTTTGAAAATTACAGAAAGTGCTAATCTTAGTCTAATAGATAAATGCGGTAAATAAAACAAGTCACAACACGCACACAGGACCATTTAGAGTTGTTGAAGAGTTTATCTGATGACTGTAGGCAGATGCAGGCTAACTCTACCCATAGAATACCAGTATTTGGCTAAGCTAATTAGTTGTGGGGGAAAGCTCTGCCCGTCTTGTCCTTGTTACTGCACGCACAGCCAAAAGAGTGGTGTCTATCTGCTTGTCATGGACTCGGGAGTGAGGCAAGACATGGAAACAAAAAAAAAAAACAGTTGGCATATTCCTTTAACTGTTGACTCTGTATGCATGTCGAACTTATTCCACTGGACTTGAAAAACTTGCTACCTTCTGGTTTTAAAACTGTTGTCGTTATGACCCAGCCATTGTCAAAACCCCAACTTTAAACTGGCCTCTTCGGTTTGACACTCAACTTTCACTTCTTTCCTTAGAAAAAGTGCGATGGTATCAAAAACTTCCTGCTTGATCATAAATGTAAATATTAACGCTTCCACAGATACAAATGAAAAGGTCCTCCGAGGTCCAAATATCTCTCTGGGTGATCAATAAGTAGATTCCGAAACGCAACAGATCACCAATTCTACTGAATCTGAGACCGTCTGTAATGCAAACCAGAGCATCAATCCCCAAACCTACCTGTCAGAGAACTTTAAATCTCGTAACCTCGATTCCCACCATGAATCTCAGCCTTGTGTTAACCCTCATAAATAAAACAACAGCACAATCACAGACTCCACCTTAACCTCTCCCACTGACACCATCTGAATGCCAGCCTTACTTATCTCCCATAAGGCCTTGCCTTCACAGCCTCTCATAGGCCACCAGTACGAGTTCTGGGGAACACGAAGGCAAAAGTCAAAGCAATTAGAAAAGCATCTCTGCCTGTAAAGAATGAGGCACCATGACGGGTCCCTGAGGTGTGCCATTTAAAGCTGCGACACTGTTCGGCCCCACCATTAAAGCTATCTGTTTTGTGAGAGGATGGTCATCATAATTAATGTGTTTTTAAGCTGCAGTTGAGTACTTTTCCACATCCATCTTGGCACGCATTAGAATTTCAAAAGCATCTGTGAATCAGGGCTGGAGACTGGCTGAGATGATTGCAGTGGTTTTCTATAGTCTCCTGTGGTGCTCTCCCTGACCCCGAGTCTGTAATCTATATTTTCAGAATAATACAGAGAACCGGAGATGTTCAAGGGCATAACCCTCTAATCTACTCCACTTGCCATGTACTTGGAATGTCCACAATCGCTCTTGAGCTTGGAGAAATAAAAGTATAACAGGCTCCACTTTGCGGGAGGAGAAAACAAAATGCAAAATGTCCGCCACTTTCATCACACAGCGTATACCTCACACACAAAAGAAGAAGACATATGCACACATTGCGTGTGACAGGAGCAAACACAAGGCGAGAGACGGACAAACACAGAGCATATGCTCCTTCCACAATGATCAGTGACCTCCCAGGCTCGCAACACAGTGCTAAATGAGCAACTTTCCTCTGTGGAGTAGTCAATAACCACACAGCCACAACGATTGTGTCAGCGTCCAGCCTGGCCAACATCCCCCGTAATTAATTAGTTCATGTCTCCTCCGCTCAGAGAGAGAGGGAGACAGCACAAGGCATATGTACTCATCCATTACATGTGCTATCCAGGGGTCAGTGGCCCTGGCAGGAGCAGTCGGCAAGAACGCCTGCAGACGTCAACCCGGGCCCATTTTACAAAATTGCCTTTTGGGTTAAGGAACGTGCCTCTTGGCTGCTGTGTCAGTCAAAGACAATTTGATTAATATCAATCAGCATTAGAAGACAGCGGATCTATACGGCGGAGGATGGCCCTTCTGTAGCCGTCCTGAGTGGAGTCTCCAGGTTCCGGGATGTTTGGCGTGAGGCAGCCGAGCGATCCCTTCAGTCTCCTGGAGCAGGCCGCTGCTTTTCCATCTCTGTCTCAGTTTTTCACTCCTTTCTCAACTCCAATCAGCGCGGCCTATCCCCACATCACCATCCTGTCATCTCCACCAATACCGATCCTACCGCCCCTGCACAATACCACCCCCCCACCCCACAACCCGTCTCTGAAAGTCTCATATGTGAAAAACAAGCCCCATCTCTGGATGGAGGGAGAATCAATCTCTGCTCGCTCTGTGGATTCCCTGACCGTCAGATATGGAGAAGAGGGAGGAGGGAAAGAAAGGAGAAGGAGGGGGGGATTCGGCGCATCAGTCTTCCCCTCGGTCACATGCTGCCTTTTTGACTTTGCGCTGAGTCAGGATAAACACTAAAGACAAAAGCCGACCCCCCCGATCACAAAGCATTCCCTTTTATCGATTCCCACCGCAGCCACCCTCTGCGTCCGAATGAGGTAGAGGGGCGCAGCACATCTGTATCAATCTGTATATTCCTGTAAGTCTGCACTTTGAGCATCTGCGTTGTCTGTGTGGGGTAGCATTTTAATCAAGGCCTGCACATCAGATTAATGGAGAAGTTTGATAAACGTCTTCTATTCGCAGGCAGAATTTTGCAAACTCAGGACTTCGGCTTCGAGCAATGGGAAATGAAGAATTAGAGCGGAGATGAGAGAATGAGATGTTTGAGGTCATCTCTTTAAAAAATGACTTTTAATCAGAATTAAAACCGTCTGCAATATCCCAGTGATGATTTCATTACCGGGGAATCAAGATGTCATCCATTTTGAGGACGGGCCGTCAGAAGTTTTGGGGACTGGATCATGAGTGGCTTTGCAAAAAACTTGGAGCTGCAGATAGAGGAAGTGGTCAAAGTCGTTAAGACAGGCAAGAGAAGACTCATTCAGATTTTACCTTTCTTTAAGTGAGTTCTTACACATATTAGAGTTGGGAAATGTAGACCAAAATCATACCCTGATATTTTCAGCTAAATGGTGATAAACTGGTGTAATGTTATTGCATTTCTGGAAAAGAAATAATACACTTGTCATAGCATCACACACTAGTTTAACTGCTCCTGTGGACAAATCAGCGAATCAAACTGCAGCAACTCAAAACAATTGGTAATGCAAACACGGTCAAGAAAACCTGCTGAAGTTCAATCTGATCAGAAGGGGGAGGAAAGCTGATTTACTTGACTCTGAATGTGGCCTTGCTGTTGGTCTGAGAATTTTAGAAACTGCTGATCTGATGGATTTTTACACACAATCATCTTTATGATTTACATATTATATTATTTATACAGCACAATTCATACAAGTTTGATTGCAGTGCAAAGTGCTTTACAGAGAGATCAAGAGGGATTTGAAGACCAATGAACACTAAATAAAAAAACAATAAAATCAAGATGACTGAGAAACATGTAAAAGAAAAGAAAAAAGGTATAACAGATGATTAGGGCCACGTTAATAAAATAAAAAAAGGACATTTAAAAAAATGCAGAGTTGCGAAAATAATCTCATAAAATTACGAGAATAAAGTTGAAAAGTTACGAGAATTAAGTCGAAAAGTTACGAGAATAAAGTTGAAAACTAATGAGAATAAAGTCGAAAAGTTCTGAGAATAATCTCATAAAGTAACGAGAATAAAGTCGAAAAGTTACGAGAATAAAGTCGAAAAGTTACAAGAATAATCTCATAAAATTATGAGAATAAAGACCTTATGAAAATTATTTGTCAAAACTTCAGATCAATATAAGCATACCTCAATCAAGAAGACACTCTTATTTCATCCTCTTTGCGTCCGTGGATGGCTGCTCTTCTGGTACAACCTTTCAGAATAAAGTTTTCTTTCTAGCCTAATTTACATAGATTTATGACTTTATTCTCGTAACTTTATGAGATTATTCTTGTAACTTTATGACTTTATTCTCGGAACTTTATGACTTTATTCTCATAATTTTATGAGATTATTCTTGAAACTTTTCAACTTCATTCTCGAAAGTTTGTGATTTAATTCTAGTAACTTTACTTTTTTTTTAATGTAAATTTTTTTATGTGGCCCGAATCCTCTGTTGTAGCAAAAAGGCAGCGCAAAAAGAAAAAAGAATAAGTAGACAACCTGGTGCTTTCTAAGATGTACCTAATAAACTGACCAGTAAGTGAATGTCAGTAACACTTCTTTATGAAGCAAATTAAGGATATTGTGTCTTAAAGTCAAGGATTTACTTTGGAACAAGGGGTTGAAACTTCTCATTCTCTAGATAAAAAATTAATAAAGATTTTTTTTTTTTAATTAATGTTGAAATGTTTTCAGAAAAAAGGCTATTTCAGTAACAGAATTCTTACTAAAACACCTGTATCGTCTTGATTTAAGTAGTACTGTCTTCATCTTGTTTAAAATTGCTACATTTCATTAACAAACACATATTGCTTGTATTTTTAATTCGTCCAAGTTTTCTGTCATGAGAGAATTTAATGTCTATAAAAACTGTAGTGTGACCAACAGCAATATATGTCAAATGTGAGGAAAATACAGCAGAAGAAAGAAAATCACATAAAAACATTGAAGTGGAGCAAAGAGAAGACATGAAATCAACCCTTTCTGTGTGCACAACAGCTCACCTCCATTTTTCATTATGCTATAAATGGCTGCACGCGACACGGGGAGGATGGCAAAGTTTCATAACAAATATAGATGGGTTGTTTTCTTGCTCTCTTTTGACATTGTCACAAAGCTAGGATAATATTGATGGCGAAATTATTCTATTTATTAAGTAATCTCTGCGAGGCAGGGTTTCAATCGTGCGCTGGTTTCCACAGGCGACCAAAGTGGCACTTTGCGGGCACATTGAACCGTGTCAGCGCTAAGCGAGGCTGACACATGGGGAGATGAAAGTCTTGTCATTCATTTACCCGGGACAACCTGTGTATGCTAATGTCCGAGCATCTTTAGCTCAGGAGGGAGGACAGTTCTGCCAACGGTCCTGCAGGCTGTGGGGAAACCTGCAGGGACGTACAGTGAGGCTGTGCTGGGTGACTCTCTCACAACGCAGCAGGTCAAAATGGTGATGAATGCTTGATTATCAAAGATATGGATGTTAAAATTTGCACGGGGTGGACTTAGTAAAGTTAAAATTGCTCTGAGAGATTTAAATGCAATTTGGATTAAGAGTGCTCCTACCCAAGTTCAGGACTAACAGGATGAAAAACTCTTTGTCCATCAGGCCATCAGACCGTACAACTCCTCACTCGGGGAAAGGAGTAACAGGAAGACTGAGGACAGGAAAAGAGCAGTATCCAATAGCCAAATTTTTATTTGTATTCTATCTAAGTTCTAATCTTATCTAAGCTAAGTGGGGTATTTGGAGACACCAGTTAACCTTGTGAGTATGTTTTAGGAAGCTTGAGTGCCTGGAGAGAGCCCAGGCATGCACAGGGAGAACATGCTAACTTCACACTGAAAGGCCCTGATTGACACGGCGATTGAACCAGCAACCTTTTTGCTGTGAGGCACATGCACAAAGATGTTCTTGTAAATTTTAAGCGTTTAAAAAGGAAGTTGAAACCTGTTGTCTCTTAAAACCAGCCTAGATATGGACACAGCCTGAGCTGCCTTCATCCTTCAGTGTTTGTGTGAAAGTTGTCTTTTTGTCAACTCTGTGGCTTTCTTGGGTCGAGTTTGTGGCATGGTCCTGCTACTGAACCTATGTTAAACACCAGAAAAAGCACTTCGATTGGATGGCCGAGTCTCCGCTCATGTCTGTCCATGTGGAGGGCTCCTCCCTCTGGCATTGCAAGGGAAGTTGGGAAATGAAGTCACACAAGCTTGAAAATCGTTGACGTCAGTTTGCAAATAAACTACAATTCCCATGATGACATAAAGGGGGTGGAACCGTCACAGCAGCCGAGGAGAAATGAATGGGATTACCCATTATAAACTTAAATGTTTTCTTTGTGACATCAGTCTGGATCAGATCAGGATGAAATTTACCTTGATGATAGAGATATTTTATATATATTATCCTGTAAATCTTGAAGAGAATCCATGAAGTGATGGCAGAGATTTGATTTTTTGTTTTAAATTCGGCCCAATGTTAACTTAAGGGATATTTCAAAATTTTGGTAATTTTTTGCATCCAGACAAATATGTGGATCATCAAAAATAAATAACTATATAAATATATATGAATAAATGAAAAATAAACAATTAAATTTATATATACATATAGACATAGGGTAAGGTGTGGTGCTGCATGCACTCCGGGGCACCAAGGGGTGGGTATAATGGCCAGAGATGTTTGGGGATTTCAGGCTGGTCTCCCACGGATCAGTGGGGCATGAGGCACCCTATTATTTTAGATTTTAAAGAGGAAAGGAAGGGAGGAGGAGGAAAGGGGGGAAAAAAAATCCAAGTTTAATACAACTTGGCTTCTCCATCCCCTCCTCCTCCGGCCCCCCTCCTGCCAAAAAGAGTTAAGTTGGCACTGTCAATTACTTATTTACATTTTTTTTTTCTACTCTTCTAGTTTTAATTTTGTTTTTTATTTATTTTATCATTACTGTTCCTTCTGCCTGTCTAATAATTGTACTATTATTATTATTATTATTATTATTATTATTATTATTAGCTTAGCATTATTATTATTATGCAAGCCTTGTTACTATCATTTCCTTTAACCACCATCAACATCATATCTCTTTTTAATAATAATAATACAGCTGTGAAGACCACCAATCATATTCTCAGCACACACACACGACCACAAATGTTGTTGTTGTTCACACCTTGTTTGTCTCTCTGTCCCACTGTATTGTCTCATTGCACAATATAAAAAAATAATAATAAAATAAATAAGTAAATAAATAAAAAATGGATCACCACCAAAATTTAATGGTCTCTTCCTTGGACCAAACCAAATCTCTAGGGAAATGTTCATATAAATCCACCCATTAGTTTTTTGTGTAACCTTGCTAACAGACAGACAAACAAACAAACAGGGCCAAAAACATAACCTCCTTTGCAGAGGTATTAACCTCCTATAGTATGTACCTATTATAAAGTGTTGCCAATTTCTCGTATCATTTCAAAATTAAAAAGGCCAAGTTTGTATTTGGACGAATAAAACATCTTCTTGAACTCCAATATTACAAAAATCTTCAACTCCCACACACAGCATGATTCATACACTCCTATAAATAATGTTTGTCTTCCTTATTCACTCTTGCGCCTTCACAGATTACGTCCTTTGTGTCATTATGGAATTAAATCAACCCTTCTGCTGTACACAAACAAGTGAAACACAACACTTAAAGGAATGGAGAGGCTGCAAAGACTGTACAAGTGGAGTCAATTAGACAGTCTAATTGAGCTAATGCTTTAAAAGGAATGTTTTATTAATGATTTTTTATTAATCTTCCAATGCCTGTGCTGTTATTGTTACAGATGCCAACACTTAACAGCATCTCCAAAGAAACCTGGCAGCACTCATTAGTGGAGAAACATTCAATGCAGCCACCTCCACCCAAGGTCTCGTGCCCCTCACCCTGGCAACCGAGCCACACGCTGAATTCTTCAAATGCCTCAAATGCACGTCAATACGATTCGCCTTTGAGCGGTATTGACAGACAATTAGCTTTTCACAAGGGCTATTTAGAGAGCAATAATTGCACAGTATGGATCTGAGTTTGCTTGGTGAATTCATCGAGTGGATTGATACATTCAGTGTCTGGATGATGTATTTAGTGATTAATGTGAAATCTATCTGAGGGCCAGCAGACCGTCCTTTTCTTTTGGCTTTTATGCGTTTAATTATTCTGTTTTTTAACATCACATCCCATGCATCACATTTACATTCCTGCTTTATCCAAGTATATGATTTCCATCCATCCACTTGTTAAACAGGAGAAAAAATGTTGAGCACACATTATGTTGATTGTGCACATCTGTTGGAGGAGTCGCACATATGAGTGACTTTGTGCCGATACAGATGACAGATTTTCAGGCTAATTTCTCAGAAGATTATAGCCATCAGCGTTTTTCTGATTTTCATTACATAACTGTGCAGTTATTGCTGATTTCTACAATCTGGAAAGACATCTACACAAGGTTCCAGATGTTCATGAAGTTTAATCTGAATTAAAGACTCTGTTTACATTTGCACTGAACAAGTTAGCATCTGTTTAAGGCATTCAAATATCAAGATGGCTGCATTAAATACATTCAGTCACACCATTTATTTACTATGGAAAGCCGTTCGGGCGTAAAACTGTTATCTGTGATGTCAACCACAGTTCAGCTCTACTAGAACTCAAATGTGGAGTACATGTACTCAATTTTGGTCAACTAGTGCATGAGTAGACTTTGCTAGTGAAGCTAAATCGTCAACGAGTAGACAGCTTTGTGTTACTAGCACTACTAGTATACCTCTGAGTTTTTACTAGTAAGATTTTTAAGTCTACTAGTACTACTGAGTATACAAAATAGTCTATGAGTAGATGATTTTGCTTTACTACTGTATACACTTGGACAGTATTTTCTTGCTGCAATTTAAATCTTGTTTTTATTTTTATACCTCTTACCTGGCATTCGTTGCGGACAGCAGAGTAGAAATTTCATTGTGCAGGGAAACATGTTTCCTAATGTGCAAATGACAATAAACACTTTGAATCTTTCATCTTGAATTCCTAGTAAGATCTACCGTGCACTAGTGTGCCAAAAACCTTTACTCGTAAAACAAAATTTTTATTTACTAGTACTACTAGGAAACTCATATCTCACTAGCAGTACTAACAGACTGTTTTTAGTCTACTGGTAGTACTAGTAAAGCCAAAAGATTCACTAGTAGTACTAGTAGACCTAATGCAAATAAAGTAGGAGGGATTATAACCACATCCAGCACCCTGATTGGTTGTAATATTTTCAAAAGCCAATGATAAGCCTGAATTTGCTTTTCCCGGCCCCCTGATTAGGATATAAGGCTTACTAGTAATACTAGTGAACATTTTAAGTCTACTAGTAGTACTAGTTAGGTTGATAAGGGATTCTAAATTGCCCTTAGGTATGAGAGTGAGAGTGAATGGTTGTGTGTCTCTATGTGGCCCTGTGATTGGCTGGTGACCAGTTTAGGGTGTACTCTACCTCTTGCCAATGACAGATGTGATAAGCTCCAGCCCCCCCATGACCCCAAAATAGATGAGCGTTAAAGACTTTGGATGGATTATGATTTAAGTCCTATATACCCAATTAGGGTCATTTTTGTTTTATATCATGAGAAATTCCAAAAATATTCCTGCATACTCTCAAGAGTTTACAAAAAAAAGAAATCATGTGCAACATTCTTTACATAAATGTTGAAATTTTCAATGATTGCACACAACAGGAGATGTTACAAATGATGAACTTGCCTTTTTCTTTTTTAATCCAAAAAGGGACAGGCGGAATAGATAATGGATGGATGGATGGATGTTTTCATACAAAAAGCCTCCTGGTGGTGAAATTTGCATACTTTATGTTTAATCTAAATGTCTAAAATCTTTCAAACACTCAGTTTAAGGATTCACTTAATTTAAAAATACTCCAGGTGTGTTTTTCTATGGGCCTGTAAATGTTGTACTGTCCCATTTGTACCTGCTTCTTATAGCTTTAAAAACACTGAAGGAGATTCCAGGGTTTATAAATCTTTCCTTTGAACAAACCAACACTACCTCCCTTTAACTGTAACTGCTCTCCAATTACCAGCTCGGATCGACCCAGTTAATAAAAGAGTCCATTTGATCCGGTGAACCCTGTTCGTGTTTTGGCTCTGAGCGACGTTGTGTTGTTGATGCTGTGATCAGATGCATCCAGGCAGACACCTGACATGATAGTGTTACTTTCACAGCAGCTGTCACTGCGGTCTGTCGGTGATTGACTCGCACCAGATCTGCTTTTGGATTAATATTTCATCTCTCACTTAATAGAAAAACAGATGTTCTGCAGCCGTGTACACTGGGAAATAAGCCGGTGGTAATGTATGCATTACTTACAGCCAGCTAACTAAATTTAGAATGAAATATGCATCTGACAGATGCCTCACAATCAAGTTCCAAAAGCCTATAATGGGATATCGACAGATTTCATTTATGCAGGGCAGACTGACCTCATTGGGGGAACTAATAAAACTTTTGGTACATTCAACCGGAAAGATGCCCTGGCTGTATTTCAGTCTTAGGCAGCTCTCTGGGTGCCCTTTAAAGCATTGACCTCTTCACAGAGTGAGGGCTCCTATGTGATTAATACTGCTAGGCATTTATTGGCACGCAAGGCACTTTTACCAATAGGTCACCTGCTTGACCCCAGCGCGAGCACGGGGATCGAAACCGACTGGACAGGAAACTATATGGCTCAGGGTGGTAACTACAAGCACAATACTAAAAAGGCAAACTCATAACCATCCACCTCATATAAAGCTATTTGGCCGCACATACACACACACACACACACACATACATACATACAGATCCTTAGTCTCCATCACATTCACCAAGACCCACCCACACAACACACACAGCCCGGGGCATAAAAGGTTTCTGCGGCCAGAGCACAAACAAACTCATTTGTAACCTGCCATGACATGCACATACACACAGGCGCACACATGCAGGCGTACACACACACACACACACACACACACAGACACACACACAACAGAAAAGCCAAGTAACATTATCCCCTTGTGCAGCTAGATGGATCAGACTGTTTATCAGAGGCTCTCCACCAGCACACTGTAAGAAGGATCATAATGTCAGCAATCGATCGCATGGGGATCAATATAGATACCTATTCAGATACCTATTGATGCGATTTAACAGGGATATTAGTCTGTGCGCAGGTAAATGTCAGGAGTTCTGCTAAACAGTGTTTCTAGGTAATAATTGGATTGAAGGGTGCCTAAATGACAGTGGACTGTTACATACAGTCCATTTAAGTCAGCTCAAGTGGTGCTCCAGGTTGGAAAATTCAGTTTGAGGTCTTTCGTTTGTGTATCAGGTCAACAAGCTTCTGAAAATAGGATCCATCTTGTCTGGTGAATAATAACAAGCAACCGAAGAGTGTCTCTGCAACACGATAACACATAATGTGGAAATAGTTAGCTGGAAATAGACGATTAAAGCAACTTTATGTACATGTTCAAAGATTGTTTTTTGAAGAATCTAGCAGGGCTCCTTCAAATGGCCTTAATATCCCTGCAGTAAACAGAGTGTTGTGTGCATGTAATTGAGGAGTAGCTCAGCTATTCTCAAGTATACTTGCATAAGATATGGTTGTTTTAATCAAGACTATGCTAAAATACATTTTCCCTAACTATATACAAAATCTTTGTTCAAGGCCAACCTTCAATTTTGTAAATACCAGGTTAATTCCTGTTTTTTTCCATAAATTTCTTCTAATTCCCATGGAAAATTCCCAGAATTTTGTCACCCTGTTGCCTTCTTATATGTTGACACCAGTTGCATCAGGGTACTTTGATACAGGCATCACTGGCCCTACTTTGATGTGATGAAGTGCGTTGTTACCTTTCGCTAAGGAGGTTATGTTTTTGGCCCTGTCTGTTTGTCTGTTTGTAGCAAGATTACGCAAAAACTACTTTACGGATTTTGCTGAAACTTTCAGGGGATGTTGGTAATGGTCCAACTTAAAAACGATTAGATTTTGGTGGTGATCCAGATAACTACCATTAAGTGAACAATCATTTTTACTCAGTAATTATGATATCAACATGATTCTGACTGCTAAGTGTGAGTTTTCAGGGTCAAGGAATCACACTGATGCTAACTTTATCATGCTTATAGATGTAACAGCAATATGTGAGCTACCTTGGTGGAGATTTGCGCTTTCCGTGTGCTTTCTAGTTTGTTTGCATGTTCTCCCTGTGCATGCCAGGGTTCCCCCCGTGCACTCCACCTTCCTCCCACAGACCAAAAACATTCGGTTGATTGGTGACTCTAAATTGCTCTTAGGTATGAGTGCGAGCGTGAATGGTTGTCTGTCTCTTTATGTGGCTGGTAACCAGTTCAGGGTGCACCCCACCTCTCGCCCAATGGTCCCCCACGTTTCATCAGCATTCATCTAAACAAGTAACCTAAGTACAGACCCTGACACATTTGAAAGTCTCTGAAGAATTTTGAGAAACAGATACATAACTAATGACAAAAAATGACAAATGACAAGTACTGTGTGAAGGATAGTTCATAGGAGCTGCCAAAGGCAACTCTAAAAGTTCCTCAAAGGGTACCTCAAAACCAGTACCAAAGGAGACATGAAAGTCTCTGCTAAACAATGACCCTCATGTGTATTAGAAAGAAACAGTAAAGCAGAGACTTACTGGAATTGCACCTTAAAACAGACTCTGAAAAATAACTTTGTGCATCCCTAATAAAACTAATTAAAACTTTAAAAGCTGTCAACAAACAGATAGTAAAGGGTATCCAAAAACAGATCCAGAGGAAAAGTCACTGCAAAGATGCTAAAGCAAAGGCTCATGAGGGCCTTAGAATAGAAACGATAGAGAATACAGAAAAGTGTCATTAATTTACAGTATTCTGCATCATACAGTCGATTAATAAACTGAAGCAGTGCTCTAGGAAAAGGTTTAGGACTGTTTTGTTTCAGTATCGGGTCAACAAGCATCCCAAAATAGGATACAATTTGTCTTACATAAAGCAGGATAGATGGAGCATCAGAATAAAAATAACAAGCGACCGAGGGATGGCTCTGCAACAACACAACATACGCACACTCTGGTTTATCAGCAGTAAATAGCCGGTGCCATGTTCCCATGCTCCTTAATCATACTGATGCACATCCACAAACACACAATAACAGAAAGGCGTGTGCACGGACACACACCCTATATATACACACATTCTTCTCCTCTATCTTCCACGAGCAGTAGAAGGCACGCACACGCCCCCCGCGCACACTCATTCGCACATATTTTTCTGAGACCAAAGGAAGAGCTGACTGCAACATTTTTCTCCACTTCAAAAAAGTAGCCAGTGTCAAAATGATAAATGAGGGATCATGAGGGAGAGCGTGCATACTTACATTAGACTGCACAAGAGCTTCAAGAGCTGCAACAGCACGGGCCGGCGCTGTTTTCAGACGGTTTCGGCACAGCTTTGAGGCTCTTGTTGTTACACAGAAGGAGTCGACATGCAAATTATATGCCACGGCAGTGATTAGCATTGTAAAATCACCATCAACATAACAATAACGCTTTCGACACCACGTGGCGTGCAGGGTGTGCGACCTGACATTACGAGCTGCAGGATGGGGGGAAATGTTGTGTTCCTTATACAGGTGTTGGCTGCTAAAAGGTTGATTGCTAATTTCCCGGAGGTGAAAACAGCTCACAGATGTGTGCGGAGAACATCTGATCGGGAGGGCCCTCAGACTGCTGATGCAGGGCGGCGTGGGGATATTTTCAAACATCATTTATAACATCATTTCAGCATCAGTTACAAAATGGCGTCGGGAAGATTGATGTGTGGCGAGGGCTGGTTAATATGCGTGATTGGAATGATACACAAACCGGTCTGTTTGTTGTTGCGAGAGTGATGGCGCACATACTGAAGAGACAAGCTCCCGGATTTACAGGCTCAACATTAATTCCAATGAAGGCGGTATTGACATCGAGGCATTTCTGTCTGTCTAAGTCTTTTTGGGATGATTACAAATGTGCACATGGGAACAAGTAAACATTTGTTATGTTTGTTTGCAGGTCCATGTTTCGACTTTCGTGAAACATGTCTCCCTGAGCAGGCTGTTCTGACTCACTGTTTATACTCAAACCAACAAAAAGTAATGCTCTCTAATTTGTATTTAAGCCACGTAGTCTTGAGCAATTTTTAACCATCTGCAGGAATATTAGATGCTCACAGCAACTGCTCGGGCCACCCAACATGCTGAAAGTTTGATTTTGTGGGGGAAAAAACTCCAAATGATCAGCGCGGGTTGGAAGTTGGGTGATGGCTCTGACAGCACAATGAAACATATGGTAGGGTAACAAACATGCTATTCCTCGATAAACATGTATTGGAAACAGACAGTACAGATGTGACGTTACCGAACGAGTCGAGTCTTTTGAATGGTTCTTTTAAGTGAACGATGAACCAATTTGCAGCTCTGAGGGAGGCATTCGTGCGGGCCATTCTTAAATGCAAATTTTCCACCCTGCCTTCACGTGCCATCCGTGTGCCCCGACTCCCTGATCCAGACACTAAGGCAATGTTTACACGACAATGTTGCCACCAGAAACAAAAGGGCTTTTCCTTTGCGTTTTCACAAGCGTTCCACATTCACACGGAGACGATGTGAAAATGATGCATGTTCACACGGATCCGCGAGAATGACTGAAAATGCTGTAGTGTGCATGCCAAGCCAGTAGTTGGCGATGTAGGTTTGTAGTGAAACAGCAGTGTTACAACACGCATACGCTTTTCAGTGAAGACAGACTTTTCATAAACAACAATGGCGAGTGGACGCGCGAAGACGCAGGAGTTTCTTGTCTGGATAACAAATCGAGCACAGTAAGCAGCACACATGTTGCTCAGTAGACGGCCGAATGTCATGATCCTGCTTTTTTGTTTTACTTAAGTTACCCATTTTGTGTTCATGTTTTACTTTCTGTTTTATTTTGAAAATTCACCTGTCTTTCCTTGTTCCCCTAGGTTTTGCTTCCTGTCTGGCACTGTCACACCTGTTTCCTGATTGTTCTTCCCCAGCTGTGTCTAATCACCCCCAATCACCTCATGTACTTAAACCATACGTCTTCCCCTGTCTCGTTGCCAGTTCCTCGTACGTCATTGTCTTCGTCCCAGCATTCTTTCTGTCACGTCTTGCCGGTAACACACAGTTTTGTCTTCGATCTAGTCTTTAGCCTCAAGCTTTGGATATCTTTGCCCTTCATGATTGATTCTCTGTGTACCAAACCTTACCTGTTTTTGTAATAAACCCACTGCCCTTGTCAAACCGTAGAAAGATCAAGCCTTAGTGTCCTTTCTGTGCCACGTTTATGACACCGAGGCTGTTGTTGTTGTTGCTGTTGTTCATAGGTGCGCGCGCAACCTTCACCTGAAAGAGTACTGCACATGCGGCGCGCGTCATCACTTTCCCTGAAAACTCTGATTCCTTTTTACACGGAGACGGATACCAAAATGTTTTCAAAACATTTCATTCTGGACCCTGGTTTCAAAAGTGTTTGTGGATTCAGGCACTTCGGGCAGTGCTCTTGTGTAAATGGAAGGCGCAAACACAACAAAACTCTCTGTTTTCAGTCGTTTTTGTTGTCATGTAAACAGAACCTAAAATCCAACTTGATGCCACAGTCGGAGAAATTGTTAGTGCTACTCTAGGGTTCCAAAAATGTATTAAAGGGGAACTTCATCATCTGCTGAATGCACAGGCAAGGGACATACATGTATGTGTATGATATTGTCTAAAAATAAATGATAAAGCAGACAATATGTGGAACCTTGAAACAAACAAAAAGCTAACTTGATGCTAATCTAAAACAGTGATTCTCAACTGGTGGGTCTCGGACCCTTTGCCTGGGCAGAAAATGACGTGAAAAATAACAGGTGTGAATAACACCCTACTAATTGACTTGTTTTTATAGAAAGGTGTTTGCTAAATATTCACAATTACGCACTCAGCTCAAGCTATATATCTTACAATTTTTTAAAACAACTTCTCAGTAGCTGCACTTTTTTTTTTCATGTTTGTGCATGAAAGCACAGAGTCTGTCAAAGCAGCTGAAGTTACTGAAGTGTTTCGTGACAACTTCATGATCAGCAGCTTATTTAGTGCTACTGATAAAATATTATTCATACAGAGCTGTTCTGTATGTGTCCACAGCTACTTGAATATAAAAGGGAATATTTCTCTCTCTAGCATCCCCTTATGGTTCCTCATTGAACTTGTTTTTGTGTTGGCACACTGTGATATTCTGTATTATCTCAGGTTCAAAGTGCATCATTTCATTAAATACATTTGAGAAGTTGAATATTTTCCTCGATTTGGATTGCAGCTTGTCATTAAGTGGTGATGGAGGGTCCTGAGGCCAGACCAGTTGAGAAAAAGTGATCTAAAAGACACCTCAAAACAAGGTCCAGATGGATGCTCGGAGCAGATATTAAAAGGGGGATCACACAAAAAAGAAATAAAGAGCACAGGTCTGAATAGACTACTCAAGTTGAGGAAATTCAGGTATCCAGTGGCAACATAAAAAGAAATTAAAAAAATGAAAATAAAAAATAAAAGTAGAAGATTGCAATCAATGTAAGTACAAGACCCTACCCACCCTTGCAATCCACATACAGCACACAAACTCACACACACACGAAGCCATTAAGAAGAGATTCTAACTGAAAACACAATCAGAGGACCAAGGAAATTCTATCTTGAATTAAAAATGAGGAAACACAAGACTAAAATGACATAATGAAAAAAAATACTATAGGGTAACGAGACAATGATAACAATAAAACAAAGAATAGGGATTTAAAAGGCCTGGAAGTAAGAGCTACAGGTGAACTTGAAATGGATCTTCCATTTGCTAAAATGTTAAACAAAGACCTTGAAGCTATAGCTATCTTGTACTTTAGAGGACTAGGATATGGAAGATGTATGAGCCATAGGATGAGGAGAAGTGGTCTTAAAAAAGTCTTCTAGTTTTCACAGCTTCTGCCTTGTAATCAGGTTTTATCTCTTCATTAGGGATGAGACTTTTCATCCGGAAACAAAAGGTTGTAAAAACCATCAAAGGTTTGCTTACAAAGACACTGTAGCACTTCTCCAGATAACATGAGGGAGAGAAAGCCTTGCAAAGTTACTGCATGGGCACTGCCCAGCACAGCCTCGGATCAATTACAATGTAATTACAATAGCAGACAGAAATACAACCTGGGTCTGTGCTCTGTCTGCACTGATAACTGATAGATAAGCACCTGAGGGATGGCTGAGAGAAGCACCTGGCCAGAAACACATCTCAATGCTGTCAATAAATTACTCTGCTGGGACTCCTCTTTTCCCGGGTAAGGCTACACGATCGGCAGGCCACCAGCCGCATCCCAAGCTCCTGAGCAGTCCATCTAGCCGCCCGCTGGGAAAAACGAGAGAGAGGAGGAGGGGGGGGGGAAGCAGTGGATACTGCGGTAGAAAAAGGTCTTGCTTTCTGCCGCTCCCCTGCCACCAACACGCTCTCTCTCCTTCTCTCTCCACTTCCAATGAGCCCCCGGGTAACCTCGCAAGTCTGTGCAATTTCAAAACCCTGATCAACCCTCTCCTTATCGAGAAGCACTCGGAGCTAAAATGTGTGACACTCGCGCAGATGTGCCAGTGATCTGCGGTCAAAAGGAAGAGTGGAAGAGCAAATTTCACTGCAGAGAGCATACAAAGACAAAGAGATCAGCGATAAGACAGAGGAGTGCACCCATATCGACTGCTGTCAGTTAGGAGCATGTTAAGGAGTGTATTAAGGATTAGAGGGGATTAGTCATATCAGATCACTAGAGGGTTATCAGTGGTCGCAGCTCCACAAAGAGAAGCTCCCGGCCGCACTGAAACAAGCACCCTAGCATCTCGTATAAGTCTTAATATTAACCCATTAAGTCGGACGATTTATGAGTTTGGAAAAACAATTAAGCCTGTGATTTTTATTAGGGCCTTGACTGAGTGTCTCCTCCCCCCGGTGTCTCCACACTACCTAACTTTACCCCTCCAAGGGGGCCGGGGCACGCTCCAAATATTACCGTGATTTAAGATGCAAAACCAACACACATTAAAACAGCTCAGAGCTTATTCCATGTGCGCTTCCACACAAAACCAATTTAGTTTCCATTGATCGCTTTTCAAGCAATTAGATTTCCATTGATGGAAAAAGTAGAGGCTGCTTGTATGAGACGGGGAGGGTCAGTGGTCGGGCGCTGTGATTTGCACGTTTATTCAGGCCGCTTGACCACCTCCCTTAACCCCCCTGACAGATCCCTGGCTCCCCTCCCTCCTACCCGTTCTCCACGTCTCCACCATCCGGACAACAAATAATTCACCCAGCAGGAAAAAAATGCCTGGCGTCAGATTATATATCCGTCTTTATTTCCGATATCGCCTCTTTGTTTCTGCAAACTTGGCTGATTTTCTAAATTGTGGAGTATTGACTGTTTCAGAGCCTGACCAAGCGAGTCTGATGTAACACATTGGAGGTAATGATATCCCAGCGACGGGAGAGGCAGCGGCTGGGGCCAGCACTGGACGTTGGCCAGGCCCTGTAACCATTAGTCTCCTCAAGAGCTGGAGTTTTGTTCTGTTCCAGTGTGCAGGGCTCGCCATCGGGGTAAACAGTAACCCTACTCAACCAGTGAAACCACCAGGACCTATCCCATGTGCCCACCACAGACAAAGATGCCATCGCCAATTACTTCCTCTCATAGGGCCAAGGTCATCCTTCATCTATGTGGAGAAATCTGTGATATGATTATTTACAAACTGGCACACAGCTGAATATCAATCACATACTCAGAGTTTAAACTCAAGTGAATTGAGTTCTGTGTTGTAGGCTCTTCATTTGGGACAAATTATGACCCGATGCAAACCACAAGAACCTCTCTAATGCACTTATGACAACCAAAAGGCCCTATTTCAATGGCGGGGACACTTTATAAGTGCTTGGCGTACTGCGGTTTGGGTTGTTTCCATCTACATTTTGCTATATAGAGGGGGCACAATCATCATGAAAATACAAAAAAAAGGAACAGAAATGCATCCTTTTTTCCTTCGGTTTTCAACATTTTATGTCTTTTATTTTTTCTGAATATGTATTTTTATTTATCAAATAAGAAGTCAAAGAGTGAATTACACTTTGATACACTGACCCCAATTGACAAGTAAAAAAAGAAAAAAAGAAACAGAAATGTATTCATTTTACTTATGTTTTCAAGGTTTGGTTATAAAAAAAAAAAAAAAAAGAATAAATAAATATATTTATTATCGTTTATTTATATATAAAAATAAAAATGCACCCTTATTTTTTTATTTTATAATATTTGATTCACTGACCAATTGACAATAAAAAAAGAAAAAAGGAAACAGAAATATATATTTTTTTCCCATCGGTTTTTAACCTTTTCGGAAAATAAAAGGTAAAAAAAAAAAAAAAAAAAAAATATATATATATATATATATATATATATATATATATATATATATATATATATGTATATATATTATGTATTTTATTTTATCTGAATATGTATATTAATTTATCAAGTAATATGTAGTCAAAGAATGAATTTCACTTTGATACACTGACCAATTGGAAACTAAAAAAGAAAAAAGAAACAGACATGTATCCTTTTTTTTCTTCCGTTTGCAATTTTTGGTTAAAAAATAAATAGATAAGAAAAAGAATAAATAAATATGCATCCATATTTTTTTTATTTTAAATAAGTGGTCAAAGAGTAAATTACACTTTGGCAGCTGAAATGGTGCAAATTTTGTTTGCCAAAAAAAAAAAAGATTAAAAGAAAATGAACAATATTCTTCCTGAAAATTTGGTTAAATATTATTTATGCTAACTTTAATGCTTCCCACTTTTTAAGCACCCATATTATGCTCTTGCGGTCTTTATATACCTAACAGTGTGTTTTATAATCCCCCTCAAGTAATTAAATACTTCTTTGTACAAGAAAAAAGACTTTAAACATCCGTACCTCTTCCCCTGAAACAGATCATTCCCCCAGCCTTCTGTAACAACCTACCAGTATGACATCCTACCGTTGTTTTGTCATCAGTTTAAGCCCACTGGCTTGGGCGAGCAAGCACAGCGCAGAGTACCAACTGTAGAATGAACGCAGAGTTGTTGACAACATGGCAGCAAGAAGTGCTGAGCCGACTTAATACCACCAATTAGTTGACAGAATGACCAATCAGAGCAGACTGTACGCACATGGAGAGAGAGGCCTTAACATTCTTAGAGGGTTTGTTGAACATCCAAGATGCTACAACCTGATTGGTGGCTGTAAATTAGATGTATGGACTTCACAAACTTGTGGATTATTTGGACAAATCGTCAGTTGCGATAGGCCTGGAATCTACTGTTGAGAGGGGGGAATCAGGTCAAAAATGTGGCATAAAATCCTGTGACATTTAGCTAGCCTGTGTCATGTATATTATCTTCATTCTCAGCAAAACAATATGTCAAATTGAGCACTGATTGTCAATTGATGTCATTGACAATTACTTCCTTCCACTTGGCCAAGGTCATCCTTTGCCTTCATGGAAAAATCTCCAACCTGCTTTCCCACAAACTGCCGCACAGCTGGTGGTTTTTAAAAGTGAGCGATTCCTGATTCAGAATACATTGTAAAGGTGAAAGGGCGAGAAGTAGATTCAAGGTATAAAATAGGAACACTGAATGCCATTAATGCGAAAGTAGGGAGTAATTCCCAGCTTGTTCCCAGAGGAAATCCACCTTTCGCCAAAGCCTGGGGATTTTGACAAATGCCTTTCTCAACGGCAGCAAAGGAGACAAATGTTACATTTAAACAGAAATACTTAATTTCCGCTTTTGGTGACTTGCAGCAGATATCATTAATCAACAGAGGCCTACCACGCTCAGTGAGCCTGCTAAGAACCAGATGATCGCCCTCTTCCACTCAATCCATCAAGTATGATTGGAGAAAGAAAAGGTTCAAAAATTTTGAGTTGCACCCACGCAGGAAGAGTAATTACCCTTGTGCCAGTCGCCGAGGTGTTCCCGTGACACCTCGACCCCCTGTTTATCATGCACCAGATTACTCATGGGGTTGTCAGCGCGGCGTGACAAGAACCGGCACCTCCACCTATGTTCCCCTCACTCACCGCGCCCCGTGGAAGACAAATATGACGTACGGGTGCCCTGAACTTTTAACGAGTAAACTTATCTCGGGATCCGGAAAACATAATGCCCTTCATGTTTGGAAAAACAGGAAGGCCTGGGTTTTGAGCGATGGTATCTCTTTTTCTATCCTTAAAGACCAATCTGTTGATCTTGGTCATTATCTTAAACTGTCACATCAAGCAATTGTTCCACCTTGGGGGTATTACTCACTGTCTGCTTTATGATAATATGCATTGAGAAGGGTTTCTTAAAGGTGCTACGTGCAGCATTTTGAACGTCTATGCATCATTGTCAAATTAATTGTGATACATTTGTTTACCTCACTTGTAAACAAATGAGACCATTATAGCCTCCAGCTCATGAAAGTGTTTGTGGTGGTGTTTCTGAAAGTTTTGCACAATGCTTGGAGTTATTGTTTGCTTCGTTAGAGTTTTTCCATCCTATTGAAGATGAGAAATTAGTAATTAGCATTTGATTAATCAGGCTCCATGGGAAAGTTGTTGCTCCATGCTTGTGCTGACAAAACAACGCCCTCTTTCTGTTTAAAGCTGGAAAACAATAGCAGACAAATTATGGTCTATCTGAATGGGTGTAAGGAAACCGTATGTTTAATCAGAACTGCACTTACTGCAATATATATAACTATATTCAAGTGTAAATCAGAGCAAAATTCAAAACTTGTCTTGAAATATAGCATTAGTGTTCTTTTCCCCCTTAATTAAAATGTGCCTAAAAATGATATAACACTGACTAAACTAATATGTTGTTCCAGTACCTTTACTAATATTTGCTTATTAAAAAAAGGCCATTTAATCAGACAGTATGAGACCTGAGACCAGTGTTCATTTTGTTGACTAATTATTGTTGTCATAGTTTAAAAACAAGACTAAAATGTTTGACAGAGACTTAATTCAATCAGAGCGAATTTCGTCATGTTAGGAATATATCCAATCACAGCTGCTTTGGTTGTGTGGAAAGGTTGGATGAGTTAAGAGGGACATCCAATCACAACTGCCTTAGCTTGATGGTGGTGGGATAAGTTGGGGAGCGATCCAATCAGAGCTACTCTCTTTATGAACTGATATATTCGTGTAGAGCAGGTTCACTGTTTGTTGTCAATTCTGGTATTGTAGCTGAGATGCTCTGCCAGGTAGCCTAAATAAAGGTGGCTGTATTTCACACAAAAGTTCAATTTGTTTCTGTGAATTTATACATTCAAACTTTACTAGCATTCAGTAAAGGGTTATTAGATGATTCATTTTATCCAAGTATAAAACATGACTTCAGGAATTCAAGGAAACATAAAAATGCCTTACACTTCATATGTTAGTCGACTAAATTGTTGTGAAATTTCATCAACTAACACTAGACTAAAATTAAAACAATTTAGATGACTAAATAATGACTAAAACTAAAAAGATATTTTAGGCAAAAGACTAAAACTAAGTTAAAAAGTGCTGTCAAAATAAACACTGCTTGAGACCACATTTCTATTTGATATTTTTCAGTAATTAGTTTCCTCATATGCAGTACAGTAACAAAAACACACTTCTAACTGAACATTTCAAGTTTAACAAAAAACTGTGACTTACCAAGGGACTGCAGATGTACATAAGCTTTAAGCTAACTCTGGTACAATACATCAAATCAAACATCATCAGCAACCAGAGGAGCCTGTTCAGCCAAAGACTGATCCTTCCCAAGTTCAGGACCAACAGACTGAGAAACTCTTTTGTCCCTCAGGACTGTACAACCACGTAACTATATTTTATATATATATATATATATATATATAGGATATATTTAATATTAAATGAATTGAATGGCGCTAGCTGTTTGATGATTTCTGACATTGTAGGCCTAGTTGTCCTTGAAAGTTAAAAAAATATATATTTTAACAATTTCTTTCTTGTAAACATAAATTTTTCCTTTTTGAAATTGAGTAAGGAAATCTGCATGTATCCCCCAGGGTGCCAGTTGCAGATCCCTGGAGTAGAAAAACAAAAATCTAAGAGCCTTGTTCAATGAAAAAAAATGTTAAATTGCCAACTTTAATCACCCAATTCACCAAACACCAAACAGGGAACCTGATTGACTTGTCAACTAGATATTTGTTTAATGATTTTATGAGATGATATATCTCTCTCTTTAGCCCCGATTTTTGGAATCTTAAGAACTTTATAATTTTGTTGTTTTGATATTTTTTGTAAGATTTTATGGGTTTCATTGGGGTTCATACATTTAAAAAGTTCCTCTGTTAGGCTGCTTTGTGTTACACCTGTTCTGTAATTTATGTGTTATTACATATGGTAATCATGGGTACAAATAAAGTAATGTGGACCTGATCCTGAACATTTGTTCAAATGTTTATGATTGTATGATCTCCATGCAAATCCCTTTGGTTCCCCACGGCTTCAGGATGCTGTTTTCCCCAAATTCCCTGTCATACAAGGACAGTGTAGAACAGCCTTCAGATAATAGATGATGTAGATCGTAATGGGAACAAACCACTAACAAGCTGCTTATACACCAGAGCCCCTTTAAGTAGAAATCAGAACATGGTCCAATTACAATTCTTACCAACATTGGAACTTTTCCACTCTCAAAAAAGTCTTTTTAACGTGTAAAATTAGCACAATATACTCATTTTCTCGTAAAACACGACAAAAACTCAACAATGAGGCCAGCTTTTTGAATCAGGACACAGATTTCCTCTTGTGTTTGTGGAACTACACACATTTCCTAGTTTGGCTGATAATGTTTTATTGATGCGAGAGTTTAACATGCAGCAGTTATTTTAATTAAGTTTATCTTAGCATCACAGATCTACAAACTTAGTGTTGCATTTAAAATGTCCGAACAGGGGCAGAGTCAGACGAGGACGGACGTGCAGAGGCAATAACAGTAAAGCAAACAGGCTGCTGCCTTTGCACCACTGCTTCACCTCCCCAGTGATACATGCCAGAGATAACAGCTTAATTTCAGCCTCAGCACTTTTACTGCACTGTCCGAGGCATTCACTGCATCAATGTATCAATGTACCGCCATGCTAGTCACTCTCCACTGCGACAACTAACAATTTTTCCATGATGGAAGCTTTTCAGCAAAAGGTGCCACGATTTAGCTCGCACACAGGCCGCCCTCCTCTGATGGCTTGGGTCTTGGGAGACTCTGCTGGCTGTTTGTTTCTCAGAGAACGGGTCACAGGGCACACTTTTGATTGAATCCCCCACACTGTGGCGAGTGAAGGGGGCGGAATTGTTCTTGATTCTGCTGCAGAGGCTCCTTCCCTCTGAAAAAACATTCCCTCCGTCGCTTTGAAAAGCAGCTGCTTCAAGTGTCCGAGATAACAAATGACAACATGAAGACGGCGAGACAGAGATTCTTCATCTGAAGAGCTCTTGTGACTGAGTTCTGTAAATCACGCCAGTGGAGAAAAAAAAGTGTTTTTCTAATCTGATGAGCAAAATTAGAGTTATAAAATGATGCTCTGCAGTATCTAACTGTGAAATGGTTCCTGTTTCCTGGGGGTTACATACATTTGATAGACTTTTAGGATGGGGGCTTTGGACTTTATGAGGAACACTAAAGGAGGGATTTGAGGTCGCAAGGTCATGTGACTTTACACGTTAACACGCCAACGTTGTCACCAGAAATGGACAGGTTTTTCCTTTGCGTTTGCAAAACCTCTCACACAGAATCGCTTTAAAAACGATGCGTGTTCACACAGATCTGTGAGAACAACTGAAAACGCTGTAGCGTGCATGTCACTGAGCTGCCAGGTAGATGGTGATGTAGGTTTGTAGTGAAACATCGGTGTGAAAACACACGTACTCTTCCCAGTGAACACAAACTTTCATAAACAGCAATGGCGAGTGGACGCAAGAAGACAAAGGAGTTTCTTGTCTGAACAACAAATCTGTTCTTTATTTTGGCACTTTTGCATAAATTCATTGTAAATTGTGCTAAAGACAATGACCAGAAATGTTGTGTTGTTGTTTTTACATGTTAATCATGTATTTTTTGTGAATAAATAAGGGAACATTCTATGAGTCATATAAAAAAAGGTTTATTTGATTCTCATAAATGTATGAAAAAACACTGAATGTTGGCACCTTGGATACTAGTCCAGGCGTTGTCGCTACAGAGGGGTGAGCCCTGATGTCCATATTTAAAACAAGCCAAATTTAGCCAAATTTAGCTATCTCCACCAAGGAATAAAGCTTGCAAGTCCCTTGATTGACACTCATATCTACTCATGCCATGGGCCTTGAGCAAACTCCACTTCAAAAAAAAAACAAACTAACCCTTTAAAACAAGTCCACATCTCTGTATACGTCCTCAGTTCTGAGTAAAAATGATGTGTCTTTAGCATCAGCTGCTTTTTGTTGCTTCATGTAAACAGTTTAACTTTTGGAACTGTGCCATGCTGGTCAATATTTCTTATCCGTCAATGACCTATCAAAATACAGGAGGGATGGGACGTCTGTAATTTATTTTGTCAACAATAATGGCGGAAGAGAAAGAGGCCTGACTCGTATATTTACAGGTCTATAGCTGCTCTAACTGATTAGACATGATCTCCCTTATTTGTCTTCAGGTATTCTGTGTGATACTGCAGGAAGAAGTGGAATTAAACTTTTGTAACATAACAGCATTAAGCATTATAATGGAGGTTGTGGGTGATACCAGCCCCAAAAGAGAAGAAAAGACTGCACAGTAAATAACCTCAAATAATACTTGACAGATTACATTGGGACCAAGACTAAGGGTGGACGAGGGCTATGATATGTATTCTAAAAGTCAGCATGATTTTTATTTAACCATTTTTGTCAAAAATTATAAAAAGGGAAACAATAAAGAAGCTCCTGAGTACTGATTCTACTTTAGTTTTACGGCCACACTGGTGTTCCACATTCAAAAGAAAGCCTCCATAAAAAAAGAAATTTCCCACTATCCTGCTGAGAGATGCCATGTCAGATCCCACAGCGCACATTTCATAAACATGTGTGTTTTGGCTAAATTTAATCTAAAATCTTATAAACTGAAGCTCCACACAAACACCCAAAGCTCAAACCGAGACTATTCTCAAAGCAATTAGCGGTTAAATTTAAGAAGTGCTAAGATAGATTACCCTCTCTGCGAATCCTCTTGTCAATTCACATTCGTTCTCAGGCTCCCCGAGAAGCAGGAAGAACTCTGCACCACGCTGGCTGGGATTTCCTCTGAAAGCCGGCGGATCCGCAGAGCGTTGACCCCATGTGTCAAAGACGGCATGGCAAGCATGCCAGACTGTTATTAACACTGACGTAACGGAGGCCGGGCCGCGGCCGCCTGGAGTGCCGAGGCCATCAAGGAATCTGGGCACCAGAGGAAATCCACCTTGTCGGGGGCGTCACGGTGAGAAATCGGTCACGTTGTGCATCACCTCCTGCGGCAGGGGGTGGTGGAGGGGCAGTTTTTAAAAGGGCAAACATGAGATGAATGAAGAAGATGCTCTGGAGCATATTGTTCAACCTCCACAACATGGAATAAGAAAACAGAATTGTTGAAATGCCTTTATTCGAAGGCAGATTCACTTTACATAACATAGTCGTGACAGAAAGTAGCATCTGCCAGGATCTACCCAAGTTCAACAAGAAGCTGCAGATTGCAATTGACATAAAAAAGCAACAAAATCAGCCAGAGTTAAGGCTGATTAATGGACCATGTTTGGCAATTTTTTATCAGTAGAATCCCAAACCTCAATTCCAGTGAAGTTGGGAGGTTGTGTGAAATGTAACTAAAACAGAACAAAATGATTCGCAATAAAACTTCATTGCTTTATTGAAAATATTCACTCATTAGGAACATGTTCTAAAAAAGCAGGGACAGAGGCATATTTACCACTGTGTTTTATCTCCTTTTCTTTTTGCAATACTGAATAAGTGTTTGAGAAACTGAGGACAGAAGTTGTTGAAGCTTTCAGTTGCTCAACAGTGTCTGTAAATGTATTTTGCACTTTGTAGTACGCCACACATTATCAATTGGAGACAGGTCTACACTGTAGTAGGGCTGTCACCTTGAATTCGATATTCGAATAACCGTTCAAGCATGGGGATAAATATCCGTAACCAAAGAGTAAATAATTAGTGTAGCAGCACATAAGGGCACCTGGAGCAGTGAACTGTTTCATCCAACAGAGGGCGCTCTCAGCGCAGCTTGACCGTCAGCCACATACGCTGTGCAAAGCAGTTTACTCACTTGTCCTCCACATCAAATTTGCGGGCTTGACCGTCGACCATCGAGTGCAGCTGTGTTTCGTCAAGAGTTCAACCCCGTGCGATGGCATTTTTTCTGGCAGGGTCTTTACCGAAGGGGCGGATAAGATAGTCTCTGAGCCTTGCTACTAACAGGGTGGGGGGGCAAATTAACCGAATACCTTTGGTTATTTGCGCGTATGTTCGAAAACCGTTCCATTTTGAGGAAAACTGACAGCCTTAGACTGTAGGCAGGCCAGTTTAATATCTGCTACAAAGCTTGACACTGTCTTGCGAAAATAAGCAGGGACGTCCCTGAAAAAGATGCCACTTGGATCAGCATATGTTACTTAAAAACCCATATGTATCTTTAAATTAATCAATCAATCAGTCAATCAATCAATCTCCCTTTATTTGTAAAGCACTTTCTATCCACAAAGTGCTGTAGATGGACAGAAACAACAACAACAGAACACCACGCAATTCCCCTGATGAACCCACACTTCTGAACCTGCCTCCTGGTTGAACCTTGCACTCTGAACTTCTTTAAACATTTCATCTCCCTCTATGCCATACCCAGGGATACTCTCCTCATGGAACATATAACATGAAACGACATGCTCTTTACAGCACTCCCCATGATCACCGTCCTCTGTTATGACAGCAGATCATCTCTCACTCAGCATATGCATCATACACATGAGTAATGATCTTAAAAATAACACTGCTATACACTTTCACATATAGTAGAGCAGTGGCGGCGGCTCGGAGCAGTCACGTCTCCTGTTATCCATACGAGGGGCTAAAATGAAAAGCGCTTTTTATCATGTGCCACGAATGCTCCTCACGACATCCCTCCTCCTTTTCACTCATATCCACATTGTCAAAAAAATATTGGCAAATGTTGTAATTATGTGCCGAGTATCTGCGCCTTACATGGCTCCGGGCTGGGAGCGGTCCCGGGCCTGATATTTCAGCTTTATCATATTTTAGTTTTATTTGAGGATGGTGGCAGCACCGTGCCTCCAGTCAGCCATAATTGAAATGAGGGAAGGAAGATGTAGAGGCTGTGTGCCCCACTCCTTGTAATCAAGCCCTTAGTCCTGTGTGCTTTGCCATTTTTCAAAGTGAAATATCCTTGCAATCTTTGTAGTAATATGCAGCGAGTCCTCTTCATGCCTTAGCCTGCGGGTAATTAGGCATGAGAAAGTGTACTTTTACATGCAGAGGAGAGCCGAGGACCAGGGATGTTGAGGCCACAAACCGGGGCCTCGCAAGACTCAACCGGAAGGGTTCGATAAAATATACGATCGCACGCACAACAACATCAGGCTGGTTTGTTGCTAATTTATTATTCTTTTTGTGGAAGGCGTGACATCAGGATTCAGCCAGCGGAGCGATCTGTTTCCCCCACATTCGCCGCACACATGTGAGAGTCGTGTGTCGGGGAGGGCGAGCAGTGGGAAAAAAGTGAAGCCGGGGGGACCGATGGAGAAGTTGATGTATGATCCCTGGTGGCTGAGCTTGTTTGAAGCGTGGAGCCGGGCAGGTGATTCGAAGGCGCCGGCTCTTTAAACAGCGTAATGAGCCAGAGAGGACGCACATCAGCTCCTCTTTTTCCCCAACCAAACACCCGCCACCACCCAGTCCCTCCTCTCTCCACTTTATATCAATTCACGTTGACCCGATAAGAGGGAGATTTGTTATATTTAGCCCTTTTTTCCTGATATTGCAATCTGTCAATATCAGGCTCTACCTATCAGCATCACTTGAACTAGTATCTCTGCTTTTTAGAGAGATTAAGAGTGATCAATTCGCTCATTTTTTGCAACTTCAACTGGATTCCTTGACTTCCAATTACCTAAATTAGTCTCAAGCTAATTTTCCAAAGTGTTTTGGTGTAAAGGCACATTTACTTTCTGGTTCTCATCACTTTTTCAGCAGTAAATAAGTTCAGATAAATGCATGTGTGCAACCTGCCCGTTGCCAGATGGCTGATGGAATAAACAGTCAGAAAGTGGCTGGTGTAGAAAGTGGACAATATAGATGGCTTTGACTGAACTAAAAGAAAGTCCATCAACAAATGTGCCATCAAGTCACCAAATTAAAAAAAAGCATAACTGAAGTGAGAAACAAACCCTCTCTACTCTGCTTTTTCATTAATTTTAAAGGTAGTTAGCATATGGCTAGCTCGGCCCTGCTATTGTGTTTTGTATTAACCCTTTGACTGGCATTGTAACCATGTGGTTGACTTTTTGCTGCATTACCGCTGTATTTAAAATATTGAAGCCTGCCTTTGTCTGTTTTTACTTATTCAAGTCTCTGAATAGTGTTTGTGACAGCAATATATATCCACTTGGAGGCACTGCTGTACATGAATATAATGTTTGAAAACTAGAAAAATTCGGAAGTGAATGGTTGCTGCAAAGCTTCTCAGACATGTAACAGCGAGAGCGTACATTGGAGTAAGAAAAAATCTTTTCACATGTTTCCAGATCCTCTAACAATCATAATTTAGGTGAAGGAAATAAATTTGATGATAAAAAACAGCTCTGTGATTCCTCTGAAAACTGGGTCAACAGCTAAATATCTAAATTCTACTCTCTGTGATGTTTTCATACGACAAAACAAAAGAATTGTTGCAGAAATGAAAGAAATCCATTCATGCCCAATATAACCTTTACAAGCCAACCAGCAGATTGACCAACATATCTGCTTCCCAATTGGTTAATCTGAAAAATAAAACCTGAAATTTTGCTAAATGAAGAGGAAGAAACACGATTTTACCAACAAATAATATGGTGCAAATGTGTTTCTTAGTTTGAAATTCAAAGAGTTACGCAGAAAATCCATGCAAGCATCTGTTTAACACTGAAAAATGTAGGAAACTGGTTCTTTTAAGGGCAATAGCGCCCCATAATTCTGAGTTTTGCTTTTGACTGAAGCGTGTGAACTATGGAGTTGAACAAACAAGGGGCAAGCAGCAACCTTTGCTCAATTCTTTTGTCAGTCAATTATCAGTAGGCTTGTTTACTGTGGTGTTGAAAGGCTTGAACAAACTCCCTGTAAGCAATGAATGTCCTTGAGGTGATAGTGGGTGACCCCCCTCCATACTGACCTGCAATGGTAGAGCAAGTGCAAGGGCAAGTTGCTTTTTCAGAAAACTAACAGAAAAAACCAAAGTGGTTTTCTCTGATTGATCAACAACGCTGTGGTGTCAAAGTTTGTGTAGGGATCAGGGTCTGTTGTAGTCATACTCACTTACAGAAGAAAAGAAAAGTCAGATATCTCATCCCCTAACTTCTTACAAACAACTAAACTAGCAAAAGCACGGAGGCAGCAGTACCAAGTTTGTGTTTGGGGGCTTAGCTACACCTGCTCCAGCACTTTCTCTGCAGCACAAGTTCAAAAGTCAGAGTATTGCCTTCTGCTTACTCGTGCAAAGACAAATTTGGAAAATGTTGCAGTGCAAAGAAGTTGACTTTTTTTGTTTTTAAATCTCTATTTTTTCCCATGAACCTCAAGTTGAAATTCAGTTCTAATCTTGATATTTAGGGGGCATAGGTCAGAGGTGGGCGGCCGCTACATTGGGGCCTTCCTTCTGAGTCAATGTGGTATGAGAGTTACTTTCAAATGTATTCAAAGAAATCACGACAACACGAGAGGAGAGTCAACAAAGACAAAAAACATGGAGGAATTTTACCTGTGTTGCAGATACAGCCTCAACAATCAAATAGAGCACTCTATTAAAATACTCTGTACCCCACTCCTTATTGTCCATGAAAACAGTTTGAGATGATCTGTGACATGTTCTCCCACAGGAGGTAGTGATCAGAAGATGCTACACTGCTCTCATAAAGGATGGACATGGTCAGCAGCAGTACTCAGGTAGGCTGTGGGGCTGAAGCAAGGCTCAGCGGAACTCAGGGGCCCAAAGCGTGCCCACAACGTATATCCCACATCATTACACCAGCAGCAACCTGAACTGTTGTTACAAAGCAGGATGGATCAATGTTTTCATGTTGTTTACCCCAAATTCTGACTCTACCATCTGAAAGTTGCAGCAGTGCTCATTTTTCTATCATTTTGAACCACTCTGGCCATTCTCCCTGACCTCTCGCAGCAACTAAGCAGTTTCACCCTGACCGCTAACTGTATATCTTCTCTTTTTTGTGAACAAAAGATTCCAAGATCTGAAGCTGTACTGGATCACCACCTAAATCCAATCACTTGTGCCATAACCCATCAGAATTCTGTGAAAAACTTTTATTTATCTGCAAAAATGTGGGACATGTTCCTGAAATTCCTGGAACTGCATCCAGAATTAAATCATTACCAAAATCAAATCACTTCTCCCCTGTGCCAAGACCAATACTTCCTGAAAATTTTATCAGAATAAGTTGATAAGGATTTGAGTTATTATGGGAATTATGGCAAACTGCCTTATCTTGCACTATTAACAAGTGGTTTTAAAAGCTTGAAGCTCCACATCTCAAATCATATCTCTACCGAAATCGATCTACTTCTTCTACGTTCTATGACCAAGACTACCTGAAAATTTCATCAAAATCCATTGATAACTTTTTGAGTAATTAGCAATAATGCAGAAAACAGCCTTATCTTGCACTATTAACAAATCCTTAAAAACATCCCAGATCCACATCCAGCTTTAGGTCACTATCAAAATCTAATCATTTCTCCTTCCAACCAAGACCAAGACCCCCTGAAAACTCAATTCAGGGGGTCAAACTCAATCAATAGCTTTTTGAGTTATTAGCAAAAAAAAAATAGAAAACTGTTCTGTCTTGCAATGCTAACAAACCCTTTGAAAAATCCTGAATTTACAAAAAAAAGGGGAAATCTTGTCCATCTTGGAACTTCACATATCTTTGAAAAATTCCTGGATCCACACCTGGATGTGGATCACACCAAAATTCAAACACTTCTTGTATGTGATATGACCAAGAAGATTCCCTGAAAATTTCATCAGAATCAGTGGGTACATTTTAGAGTTATTGGCAAAAATGCAGGAAACTGTCCTATCATGCACTATCCATAAATCTTTGAAAAATTCCTGTATTCACATTTGGATTCGGCTCACAAGCAAAATTAGATTACATCTTTAACGTTCCATGACCAAGATTCCCTGAAAATGTCATTAAAATCCATTAATAACTTTTTGTGTTATTAGAAAAAATATTGAAAGCTGCCCTGTTTTGCAACATTAACAAATACTTAAAAAATCCTGGATCTACGTTCGGATTCAGATCATCACCAAAATTAGACTACTTCTTTGATGCGCCATGACCAAGATTTCCCCTAAAATTTCATCAAAATCAGTTGATAAGTTGTTGAGTTATTGGCAAAATTACAGGAAACTGCCCTAACTCACAAGTTCACAAATCCTGCATCTGGCATTTGTTCACCTCCAAAATCTATACACTTCTATCTTGAGCCATGACTAAGTTTCCCTGAAAAATTGATCAAAATACATTGAAAACTTTGCTCACAAACAGACAAACAAATGCAGGCGAAAACAAACCCTCCTTTGGGGAGGTGACAGTGTCACTGTTTATCTTATATGCTCTTTCTTCTGGTTGTGTTCCTGTAATAATGCAGGAGGCTCCATCTCCAGCTCTGTGCAGCATTACTCATCAGGAAACAACTCTCAGAGTCATGTTTCAGGACTCACCAACAGGTCCGTACACCGAAGGATGCCAGAGCGTGGGTATAAAGTGTGAAAAACAGAAAGTTCCTCCAGATACTAAATGTGTTTACATTAACCGCGAACGTCTGCCTGATACCGGCCCTCATGCACGATTTACCGAGTGTCTTTTTGGAGACGTATTTCTGAAACAAAGACGAGGGGGCACACGGGGGAGCGGGAACCGGGCTGCCTTGGTAGCGTTTCATTGCTGCTGATAATATATAAATGCATGCACACATGGATGCTGCTCGTAAATGAATAAACACATACATCAATTTCAAAATCCAACACATTTGAAATTCAAATTGAGCGGCGGCTCTCCTTTTTTTTTTTTTTTTTACGATATGTCTCATTTCTCTTGTGGAGATATAAAAGCAGAGGGCTGAGAGGAAAAATTAGAGGGGTGGGAGAGAACAAATGCTGTGTGGAATTTGAGATTATGTATTTGGTTTGTGCGTCTCCCTCCCGTTTAAATCAAACGCGTGGGGGCCGCGTTGCCCTCGGCTTGTTGCTGGTGACAGTTTCAGTGTTTCTAGACTTCTCTCCTCCCCCTTTTTTCAGTCCTGAATTGAGAAGCGGGGTGGAACAGGGGGGTGTGGGCTTTCTGGCGGAGGGTGAATTAAATAGTCTCTCTCTCTCTCTCACTCGCTCGCACTTTCTCTTTTTTTTTTTTTTTTCAGTGGCGTTTAAAATCAATTCATTCAGTGGACTGCTGACACAGCCCGGCCCAGAGAGCCCAGGATTTATGGCTCCCTCTAATGGGCATGCTCTGAACCAAAGCCCTGCCGTCAGCACAATCCTGCCAGCCACCCGTCCGCCCCACTCCCTCACTCCATCTAGCTTTTAAAGACGCAGGCACCCCCTCTGCTTCCTCCCTCCCCTCCGCCTCCCACTACTCTCTTTTCCCTCATCATGCTGTCGTGGCTATTGAGGGGGGTCTTGGCAACATTTGAGGCTAAAATAAAAGATATAGGGAAAGAATTAATCAATGTAGAGAAAAGAAAAAAGACCAATATCTCACAGGTCATTCCTGTTTACAATATTTTATACTGACTATTATTTTGATATTGTTTTAGGCATAAAACTATATGGACAGTGAATACACAGCATAATTTTCCCCTTCTAGCCGAATTATCAGTCAATTCCCAGCATGTGGGAGTCTTAAACATGCCCATTTCACGCAACTGCAAGGTGCCCCAATGACATGGGAACACATCCAACAGGTTTTAACCTTTGCCCATTTCCATTTATTTATTTATTTCATTCTGTCAGTATATAAAACATTTAATACAAACAACGAAAAATCTCAAACATGAATGAAAAGGAGCAGAATGAAGAAGAATCTTATAGAGTCTGCCCCTTTCTCACAAGATATTAATTAACTAAACACATCATACAAATAAACAAGAGCTGAAATCCAACATACCTTTTTATAGTTCATTATTTCTTATTATCAAAAACAACCAACAAAACAAACAAACAAACAAAAAGGGCCATATGTTAATTCACATTTTTCCACTAAAACACATTTCCCTGTGTTTACTCAACATACTGACTTTGATTCTTCTTTTGAAGGTAAAATCTGATTGAGCTTCTTCAGTACATTTGTTCAGATTGTTCCATAAACTCATTCCTCTCCCTGTGACACAGCACTCCTTCAGTTTAGTTCTGAATCTTGTTTTCTTAAATATTTCAAATCCTTTTAATTATAACAACTTTCTTTTTTCAAGTCGGTTCTGGATGTTGGTGCTTTTGTAAGCAATGCCCCTCAAAACACTCTGTTTTCTACTTCCTGGGGTTTATCATGTCATAGATATACAGTCCCCACCTACATGTGTTTTCTGTTCATCAGGCGGGGAAGCCAAGTTTGTTCTACGACCTGTGACCCCTCTTCCCTCTCCCCTCAGATATCATTTGGGGATCATAGCAGGGCAAAACTCACTATCATAGCCTTCCCGCCTTCAGATATGAGCATTTCCACAGGGGAGGGGAAAAGGGCTTCATCTGATGCTCTCTGGAGACTTTTCTTTTTGGTTCAACTTCAATCAAATCCTTGATTAATAGACACCAAGACATGATGTAAAAGGTCCAAAACACCAGGACATCGGACCTCTAAAAAAGAAATTAAGTTAATGTGTTGCTCAACTTTTAAGCTAATCACTTTCGATGCCTTTGCAACAACACATGCATTCAATGAGTAGCTAGCAGCTATATTTGTATAATATATGTGTTAATGGCGTCTCATTGCTGTTTTGTGACCACTGTTTCTTGATAATAAAAAAACAAACAAAAAAAGGACAATCTCACAACAAATAAATGGTTTATCTCTGCAGGGATCCTTTCCCTCAGATGCTTAGATTAACTATTTAAGCCTGTCAGTAGATAAAGAAAGTGCTTCAAGGGAACACTGCCACCATTACAGGCCATTTTGTGACACAAGGCCCAATCATCATCTGGAGATACTGAAAAACTTTCCAGTTTTTATGCTTTAACTCCTCAGTGGGGGGAGATGGAGTAACAGGAAGAAAGAGGATGGTAAGGTGCAGTAGCCAGCCAGTAGCCATATTTTCATTTTTATATTTTTTGTATTTATTTCATTTTATATTTATTTATTTACATTCTCTGTTTATATATATGTAATTATATATATATATATATATATATATATATATATATTTCTTTCTATCTACTTTTCAACTGCTCTTCAAATTTTCTAATTTCCCTGAGGAAATTTCTCAAAGGGATTAATAAAGTTTTATCTAATCGAATCGAATCTTTTCTAATCTTTAGATGGTTAAATAGAAATAGCAGCCTCTCTGAAATATTTTCAGATTTTTTAATGATAGAAATCCTGTTAAATTATTTGTTGCAATGTTGTTTCCCGGAGCAGCCTTAGTAATATCGCTCTGTGATTATTTACTCTAACAGCAGGGAGGAGGAAGTGCTCGACACCGTTAACTTCAAAATAAAACTCAAGCCAAATGGGTTTTTTTATTGTTGTGGGCAGAGATTTGATGTTAAATGTTTTCTCGTGATTATTAAAAATCTGAGTGGTGCCTCCCTGAGCTGCACATAATATCTCTCTATCCATTACCTTGGGTGACTAGTGGAGCTTCCTAAGGTCCTAGGAGTGTATATATATATTCATATATTCATAACCAAGTCTAGTGTCACAGGACCTGAAACAATTTATAGCACAAGAGGAGAGGAAAAAAAAAGGAGGGTGATTGAAAACACTCGGCTATGAGCCCAGCCAGTGTAAAGATATATAAGAAGGATCATGGCCTGAATTGCGATGACAACATGAAGTCACTCTAGCGAGTCACTTTGAGCGAGTTAGCGAGTGGATCGTCTGACTGAACGTGTTTCTGTATCATATTTATGTCGGCGTCGCAGCTGTGTACACTCGGAGTAGAACTCCGTGCTGCTGTTGACCCTGTTATATCCTCAGGCAACCTGGCAATTTGCAGACAAACACAGACCTTCACTTCAGCCCCAGAGCCCCTAATGGACATGATAGGGCTAAAGTGTTCACTATATTTACACTCAAGGGCCACTTTATTAGGTACACCTAGCTTGTTCTGGGCTTTTTTGCTTCCAGATTTGGTTTTCTTCGTACCCTGATTGTAATGCGTGGTTGGTTTTTAAATTATTGTTGCATCTCTATCATCTTGAATCTGGCCAACCTCCTCTGACTTCTGGCATTAACAAGGTTTTCCCACTCAGAGAACTGCTGCTCACTGAATATTTTCTCTTTACTGGACCATTCTCTGTAAACTCTTGGGAGGGCATGAAGGTCCCAGAAGATGAATTATGACTAAAACAGTCAAAACAGCATGTCTGACACGATCCAGACCAAACTCAGCACATACATAGAGGTTGTTATCCTGTATGAACACAGCAAGTTTTGGGAACACCACTTAATATTTGGATTTTATATGAATTATTGAATTTCGTCGATGGGATTTCCCATTATAAAGTTCAATGTTTATTAGTGACATCAATCTGCTTTGGATCCAGATGAAATGTGCCCTGATGACAGAGACATGGGCCCCATATAATCCTGTAAAACTGGAAAAATCCGTTGAGAAATGGCAGAGATATGATATTTTAAAATTCTGCCCAATGATAAGCTATGGGATTTTTTTTTTTTAATTTGGGGAATTTTTTTAATCCAGACCAATGTCTGTATCGCCACCAAAATTTAATGGTTTCTTCCTTGGACCAAACCACACCTCTGGTAAAATTTTTATGTAAATCCATCCAGTATTTTTTCCGTAATCTAGCTAACAGACAAACACACAAACAAACAGACAGACAGACCCTGGCGAAAACATAACCTCCTTAATACATTGGTTTTTGTTGCCATGGTATAAAAGGGTTTTCAATATCTGTTCAGAGTTTATAACTCTTATGCAGTGACACACATTTGCCATTTCTTTCATATTTGAAGTATATCGAATGGGCTGGACAACATCAAGTTATGATTTCTGCCTCACATTTCCCATCCCTAGCACATCCTTATCCATATTCCAGCTCCACTCTGCAGCCTGTCAGAGCGTTATGGGCCCTGAATTAGCCTCCCATTACAGCAAGGCTCCGGCTCCCCCTTAAGTTAACCATAACTGACCATTTGGCGTGGCTTCATTATAAAGCCATGCATGTAAAATCAAGTCATGGTCCCCCGGCCGTCACATCCAATTTCAAAATACAATCCCCGGCTCCCCCTCTTGCTTCCTCCCCTTCCAGAATCTCCATCTTTCTCTCTTACTTAAGTTCAACCCTCTCCTTGTTTCATAAAATATGATCTGATTAAAATAGATTACACACCTTGTTAGCGGCGTGTTTCATATTTGATACGGCGGCGCTTTAAGACGGGTAACCTCCTCGGTGATTCAAAGCGATCGCGGCCTTGTTCTCCGGCCTATTTGTTTAATAAGCTCTGCTACATCAGTGGGCCTTTTAAGTGAACACAAGCCCCCGCAGCAAAGGCAAAAGATCAATACCCACACCTGTAAAAAAAAAATAATAATAATAAAAAGAGGAGGAATCCAGCCAAGGATTTTCTCCTTCCAAGGAATACACGTCGAGATAATCAGCAACAATTGCGCCGAGTATGAGAGCAAATCCAAAAACAGGAAGCGGCTTTTATGCGCCGACCTGTGGGGAGGGCTACAGGTCAGCGGTAAAATATTCAGCAGCGATTAGACGGGGCGAGCTTTAACTGAAGCTTTGCCAAAGTCTTGAACATTGGAGTTATGCTAATGGGATATTATAAACAGAAGAAGAAAGGCAGAGTCTTCCAGGGCAAATTAATTCATTATAATCCTCACCTCGTCTGCTGACTGATGGAAGACTCTTCGTGTAATCGCTGATGAGGAAGAAAAAGAGGGGAGAACCGTCGACTGTACGGGGCAGAATGAAAATAATACTCCCTCCATTTAGTGGGAACAAAGTCCGTGTAAGAGGGTAAAATGTAATGCCATGCTCGAGGAGTGTAATTACCATTTAGCGAGTCTGTGAGCTGTGTTTGACAGGGCCTGAACTGCGTGAAAAACTCATTTTCATTTTTCTTATTATATCGTGATTATATAAACATTCTTAACCAGTGGCCACAGCAGCAGCAAATTATTGCAAATTAGCCCCATATTGCTAGTTTTTTCCTCGCCGAGGCAAATGAACAAGCGCTAGAACTCCAGTGTTTGTTCCATAAATCAGCCCAACGCCGCACCTGTTGAGAATGTAAATAGCCGCGGCTATTTGATTAAACTCTTACATCAAAACATTTGAAGAGCTCCCCCTTCTTCCTCCTTGTTTATCCTTCAGTTTTCCTCCTCCTTCTGCATTAAGTTTGTTCTCCCACACCCACTGCAAGCCGAGTTTCAATGGGTGGCGACGGGGGAGACATAACACCCACCAGCTATACGTGGGGGCACGGGAGGTCCATCATTACCAAGCCGCAGTGGTGATCACGGCAATAATATAGAACTATAACCGAGCAATTAGACTAATGGAAAACGTCCCTATTTCTCCCGGTGTGCTGCAGCGAGATGCGCAGCGTGCCCCGCGGGCCCCCCCTGGAGATGAGGCTGGAGATGTGAAGTGGAGAGGAGGTAATGGCGGAGGCCCATTGATCCTCGCCGCCACCTGCTATATGGCTCCGCCGAGGACGGGAGGGGAGGCAGAGGACTCCATCTGGGGAGAGATCACGCCGGCTCCTGGGCTCTCAGGCATATGGATAAGAGTCTTTCTCTAGTCTTCCGCTACTTAACCAGCGCACATTAGCACAATATGGCCGGATAGGGGAGAGTGAGGCGTGCATACATACAGGCTACATTACAGTAACGGGGCGTCCACAGCGAGAAGGCGGCTTCAAACTCTGGAGCTCCTCGTGTGAGAGCATGAGCCCCTAAAAAACCATCCAGGAAGTGGAAGCAGCACAAAGTCTTCAGAGTGCAGCCGCGAGTGATCACAATACAAGAGTTTAGAAGTCCAGTGCAAAACTGCCAAAGTCAAATATCAACCATTTCTGTTTTAATGTCACAACAACAAAACTGACCTTCCAGGCACCACAAACTGATGAATTTAGTCATTTAGATTTCAACTCTGCAGCCAAAAGAAAAAAGAAAAAAAAGAAAAAAAGAAAAAAATGTACATACCACAAACAGTATATATGAAAAACACGTCAACAACAACAAAAATACAACAACAATTACGGAAATGGACAACAAGCAAGAAGATATAACAATACAGGAGACAAAACAATACAAAAACACATCACTAAATCAGAAAACTAACCATTAAAACAGAGGACAATCAGAAACCCAACAACTGAAACGAAAACTAAAAACAAAACAACAACACAGAAACATAAAAACAAAAAGAAAACAACAACAATTTGGAAATCACAACAACCACAATGGAACAGCAAAACAAGAAAAAAATGACAATTAAAAAAGAAAGGAAAGAAATAACAGCAACAAATAGATTAAAAAAACAAAGTCAAAACTGAAAACACAATTAAAAAAAATATATAAAGCACTGAGCAAATGTACAGAACACTGACAGAAATACAACAACAAATAAAGAAACAAATAAGTCAGAAAGCACAAGATCAAGTCAAAATTATATGAAAAATACCCCTCTAAAAATAATTAAAAACAAACAAATAAGAACAAATGAGAAACATTTACAAAAAAAACAACAAATCAAAAAAGGAATCATAGTAAATAAAACAAAAACACAGCACCTGGAAACACATGCACTAAAAAAAACAGCCAAAAAGAATTTTGAGAAAAATCAGAAAACGCAAAAAAAACCCAAAAAACTTAACAGCCAACCAAAACACTTTACAAAGAAATACGAATCTACAAAACCACAAAAATTCATTACAAATGAGAATACAAAACAAAAAATCAAAACAGAACAACATAAAGGAAAATATAAAAAAAATGCCAAATTAGAAAACCAAAAACAAATTAAAAAAGAAAACAAAATAAGAAAATGAAAAGTCAAATATATAACTACAAATGTGAAGAAACTATGTAATCAGAAAACAAATGAACAACAAGAAACTGAAGAAAAAAATCAAAATTAGAGCATTAAATTTGGAAATCAAAAGTGAGACAGAAATCACAAAAATTAAAAGGACAATACAGTTTGACAAATACATAATAAAATGAGAAAGCAAACCAGAACACCAGTCCTTTCTACATTGATGTGTTTTTTCATTCATTATGATGTCTTGTTTTCTTTTCTGTATTTTTGTATTGCACTCATCTATTCTCTACCTTTTGCCAGAGGCCTTGAGGTATCATGAATTTCTCCCCAACTGTGAGTACAGCGGGACAAAGACACACTGATGTCAGCAAGCAAGACATGGGACAACTTCAGCATCAATAATACTAAACCCTGCACCATCCTGCTCCCTTGTGCAGAGGTGTTGATGTGATTTTATGTTCTTTGGAGCACAACTGCAGTGAAAATATCAGAAAATGCTGTCTTTTTTACGGTACAGTGGAACTTGAAGGGAGTATCTTGTCAATTAAAGCCATTGGAATCACAGCCGTCTGCTTTCTTGAGCAAAGGCTGAAAACATGACGAAAGCTCGAGTCCAAAACTTTAGTTTCTTCTTCAAAAAATTGCCAAGTATTAGAGAGATTCAAGTGGACCGAACGAGAATCCAAGACGGGAATAAAGCTTACATCTGAGTGATCAAGTATGCAAGTTTTTTGAGGTTTCATCAGTTTCCTCATTGAAATTTTCAAACTCAAAATCATGTCTTCTACTCAGTAAAACTTTTTTTATAGAATTGCTTTTCTCAGTTTTAATTAAGCAGAAACAGGCTTTGCCATTACAGATTATGATTCATTCATATCAGTTATAGCGGTTGTAAATGAAGTTTGGGAGGACTGAGAAGAAAAAATATGAAAAAGTAAAACATCCACCGTGGGCTGGATTGATTTTCTTAACAAAATATTCTTTTACAGTCTCATAAAACAATAATACACTTTGAATGAAAGCTTGGATATTTCCAAGAGTGAACTATAAAAGCACTAAATTCATGAATGGAGTCGACCTCGCCACATGGGCTCAGTTCAAAGACAGAACCTGAAGAGCGATTCATTGAAAGTTAAGACACGTCAACAAACAGGACCTGCACAGTGCATGACAGAGGGGGTTTGTTTTGAGGCCTACCTGCCCAGCTGGGGGTCTCCATGTACAGGTAAAGCCGGTCTGGCTGAAGCTGGGTCAGTCGACTCGCTGCTGCTGCCACAGGTTCTGAAGAACTCTGCAGAGAGGAGACAAGGAGAAGCTCTGGTTAATAATACGCACTTTTATAGAGGAAAAGCTGCACTTGAAGGCTCAGTTTTGATTTACATAGGGATGCACGATAATGTGCATCAAAACCTTCATACCAATATTTTGTGTCAAGAACACAAGCATCTACCTAACTAAAATTGCTCTGTTCCTTTTATGGTTTCAGAAACTGTGTTAGAAACAGATTTTAAGTAATGAAACAACATTTTATTTTAATAACTTGGAAGTCCCCACATACTCTATCAAAACAAAAATGGCTACTGGATTTTGCTGATGTTGCAAGCATGAAACATTGGGCTGCCGAAATACACCTTGCCAAAAGAAAAAATGTGACATGCTGGACTAAAATCATTAATACACTGAAGGGGTGAACTTAGTATCATTGTTACTGTTATTATTATGTTCATTCCATCCATTACCAAATCTCTACTGTTTGTCCATTTCTTGTGTTCAGGTTATTCAGGGGAGGACAACAAGTTTATCTCAGTTAACTTTTTTATTTTTTATTTTGAATTTATTCGCCCCTATATAACATTTTTTTTCTGTTGTTTCACCCAGAAGACAATGCATTCACTATCGTAAATAATCAAGATGAACAATAATAAATATAATAAAAAAAACATTTTATTTTAATAACTGATATTTTTTATTTATAAAGGTGGACACAGAGTGATGTTGGGGTGAACTAATATTCTACAACTGTACATCTTCTGCCCTCTGCTAAATGTACTTATTCAGCCCTAAATACATATGGTAAGAACTCCGGAGTCGTGTCTGATTTTGCAGTGTATACTGACTTAACACAACGTTCAGTCTCTATACATGTCCAATAAGACTGCATTCACAATTAACACATGTAAACAATGGATTCAGACTTACAATCTTAGCAACAGAAAAGACATAGCATGTACACAAACCAACAGGCAATGCTACATGCTAAACGCAGCCAATGCTAACCGCTGTGACAACATGCTAACAGGTAGCCTCTGCTGAACAAGATGCAGAATATATCCATCAAAGACAAGAAATAGTCCACTTTGCTTAAGTGCGTCAATTGTACAGAAAACTTACAGATTATGCCTTCTCATGGACAAGGGATGTGGGAATACACAGAGACACGGCTCAGGTGACTGTCCATTAGGTGTGCTTCCATAGAAGTGAGTCTTTCTGATCTAATATAGGCTGCTGTTTAACCATGCGGCCAGCAGGTGGCAGTGTTCAAGCAACGTGAAATCAAACCAATTCCTATTAAAGGCACATTCTCAAAACAAACAAAGAACAAATGAACATAAACCTTAATATACGTCCAACAAAGTGTAAACAAAATGCTTGAACTGATATGAGGGACAGAATAGTACATTTTGCCCGTATTAGGGAATTATAGCCAATTTTAATGGCCAAAATATTGGCTGTAAATACCTGCAAAAATTCTCAAATGTGCCGATACTAATAATCAGATTTTCAGGCAAATATCTGCACATACCAATACTGGTCCAATAACATCACGCATCCTTCGATTCACAACAATCTAGCTGCTCCAGTCTTCACAAAACACACATCCAGGTCATTAATGAAGTTGAACTAAACCACGATTCTCCTCCATTTACGGTGTCACCACATAAGAGGCAGAGGCACATGCAGACAAGCAGGTGGAAAGCAGACAGGGTTCTCAATACAGTGTTCCGAAGTCAGACAAAACTAAAAGATAACAAGAAAATAAAAGAGAAATAAAAGAGAAATAAAGAGAAATGTGAGGAATACGATGACCAAAAGTGTAAGAGTTAAAACAGAACAGTGGTAAAACACGCAAGGGCCAGAAATGACAGAACATGGAGCAAAAGATTAATATCACCAAAGATAAGAAGGAGGAAGGACATTAAAAGGCAAAAACTACCGAAAGATAAAAGGGAATAGGAAATAAAATGATGGAAAACAAATAAAACCAAAAGAGGATAAAGAGTTAAAATGATGAAAAGATGCCCAAGGACACATCAACATGTGACTACCAAAGCTAAGCTCAAACCTACAACCTTCTGATTGATGAGAACAGACTACCAGAATGGAGGCCTTTGTTCACCGGATGTGACTTTCTTTATGCTAATAATTTGCCTACAATGGAATCGTATCAATTCCCATCCCTACTCGTCATTACCCGCCGCTGTCTGGCAACGTAAGCTCTGTGGAAGGATATAATTGCCAGGTGGCGATTCTAGCTCCTCAAGAAGTAGTTTCAGAACATAATTCCTTTAATTTATGGATCTCAGCACCTTTTCTACCACTATGAGTAATCAAAATGTACAAAAAGGCCCAGTAAATCTGACTCTAAATTAAGTTTTGTGCACAGAAATGATGCCGGAGCTTTTTGTAATCACATTTGGAAACAGAGCATATGGTTACAATTCATTCTGAAGGGGTGTGATTACATTTATAAAACAAAATTATCGAACAGAGGATTTATAATTTTGGTTATGGAGCGAGTGAGTAAATGAGAGCATGATTGTGCCTGAATGTGCATCTGCATCACTGTCTAAAGAACGTCCAATCCGGTGGGCAAACATCACAACCTGCACGCAGCACATCTGTACATACGGCGCACACATTCGCCGGCCTGTTTACGCCTCAGTGTGAGGCTGCTCTCATGCAGAGGCTGCTTCTTTCTGCTGACGGCTTGTATCTGGTGCGGGCCTCGGCTTGGCTCCGGCCCAGGAGCCCAGCCGGTGAACCGCGGAGAAAGCGCATTGATTTCATCCCAGCAGAAATCCCTTCTCCCCGGTACCCGCCTCCCTACCCCGCCCAGCACCTGATTAAGCATTTGCAGGGAGCCGTGCCAACACAATTTGTCATTTATCAAAAGTAATTAAAAGCAATTTCTTTTCTCTTGTTGATTGGGAATTGACTAATTGTTGAGTCTGTGAAAACGGGGGAATAAATAAAACAGGGAAGGATGAATTTTACATAAACTCGGAGGAAAACATAAATGCTGTAAAACGAGGGCCAGACATCTGGCTCTGTGATTTCTCTCTACATGATTATGACTACGAAAACCAAAACAGTTGTTTAGTGCACTCTGATATACAGCAGCCCATAGGCGGTAAATAATATATTAGAAACAGCATATTGACTCCCTGACTTAAAACACTGTTTTCACTTCATGTTGTGTGAACACCAGAGTGGGAGGAATATACAAACACTGGTTTGCTACTTGTTAACAGGAAAAAAAATACTTATGTGCAGCAAGACATAAACTCACTGGCCACTTTATTAGGTACACCTTGCACTTTCTGGGTTGGACTTTCTTAAATCTTCATGGCACTGGATCAACAAAGTCCTGGAAACATTCATCACGGGTTCTGGTCTAATATTTACACAACAGCATCACCTAGTTGCGGCAGATTTGTCAGTTATACAGCCATGATGCAAATTTTCTGGCGCTCCATTGGATTGATATCTGGTGACTGCGGATGCACTGGTGTACAGTGAACTCATTCTCATGTTCAAGATACCAGATTACATGATTTGAGCTTTGTGATATGGCATGATTTCCTTCTGGAAGTATCCATCAGACGATGGGTACACTGTGGTCATAAATGGATGGAAACGGTCAGCAACAATACTCAACTGAGCACCATTAATATGCCACACCTTTTCTAAGGGAACAAAAATGTGCCAAGAGAGTATTCTCTATGTCATCACACCAGCAGCAGCCTGAGCTGTTGAGACAAGGCAGGATGGATCCAGGCTTTCATGTTTACGCCAAATACTGACCCTATTTACTCAACATGGAAGCTAAAATCAAGACTCATCAGAATAGGCAGCTTTTGTACAATCATCAGTTGAGCCCGTGCATGTTGTAGCCTTAGTTTCCTGTTTTTAACTGACATGAATGGCACCCTGTGTGGTCTTATGTGTTGGCAGCTCTATCATTAATCGACAGTGTCAGTGGCATGTAAATGGGTTTAAACAAACAAGCATAAACAAGCAGTTTAACTGGTTTACTTAGTCGATGGCAAGTGGGTATGTATATCTGACTCAGAGATACAGAAACATTAAGGCATACTTCTCACATCTTTGTTTTTATGTAAACATTTTTTACTGCATCCAGAGGAAGTTGGATTTTTTTTATTTCTGGTTGGTATTTTTTCTTTTTTCTTTTTGTATTTGTAATATTTCTCACTGCATCCAGAGATAGTTAGCGTTTTATTGGGGGTTTATTGGGGTTGTACTTTTATTTATTTATTTAGTTATTTTTACTATTATTTTACTGCAGGTTTTGTTGTTTATTTGTGTATATTTGTTGGCAAATTTTCTTTTTTTCTGTTCCTTTGTTTCTTTGGTAATATGTTTTGTTTGTTTTGGAGTTAATATAATATTTTTAATCGTATACAGGGTTAGGCAGCTTTTATTCATTTATTTTTTACTGCATCCAGCAGTAGGTTTTTTTTTTTCCAATGTATAACTGCATGATAATAAGCTTTTTTATTTTGGGTTGTACTTTTTTTTCATTTATTTATTTTCATTTCCGCATGCATGGTTACTTTTTTATTTATTTTATTTTATTTTTGTGTTTCCTGATGTTTATTATGTTAATCCAGTGACTATTTTTAATAATTCCATCTATTAATGAGGGGTTAGCTTTTCTCCTTTTTTTATTTAAACAATTTATTGCTTTAATTTATGTATTTATTTAATGCATCCAGTGGAATTTTGATTGTTTGTTTGTTTGCTTGTTTGGGGTTTACATGTTTAATATTTCTAACTGCATCCAGGGGTAAATAGCTTATATTTATTTTTACTTTTTTTTTTGCATACAGGGGTAGTAAGATATTTATTTTTGGGCTATTTTTATTGATGTTTTTGTTTTTTGTTTTTTTGAACTGCATCCAAGGTTGTTTTTTTTTTGCTTGTTTTTTCTTGTTTGTTTTGTTTTTGTACTTTTTTGTTTGGTTATTTTGGAACCTATTCTAAACCTGTATGACTGCATTTTTATTCATTTATTAATTTTTGGGGTATATTTAATATTCCTAACTGTTTTTATTTCTTCTTCAGGGGGTAGTTTACGCTTTAATTTCATTCATTTTCTTATCCATTCAACCACTGTACTGGTGCTGCATCTGCTCTACTGCTGCCAAGAGCTGATAAGTCAACTTCCCAGTAGCGGAGCAGAGACACTACATTATGCGCCGTACTCACTGAGCTGGCATAAAGCTCCATGTATAGACAAACCATGACAAGCCTCCTCTCTTCGTCAGATGGCTCCCAGGAGAAGGTGTGTTATTGCACGTACATCCCTAATTCAAGCTCTCACTTCCAAGGGACTCGGAGCGTTGTTCCTACATATATCACCCAAATTGCGTGGCGAAAGATTAGAGAGGAGAAGCATAATTAGAACATTAATAACCATACATGTTAGGGAACATAAGTAATTGAGTTTTTTATGATGAATGGGAATGTAAACAAAAGGCAGGAGAGAGAGTGAGAGCTCCAATTAGATATTCCGAGCAGGGCCGTGTCTCAGCAGACGCTCGGCTCGACGTCGGCTTCTCCCACCGTTGCCCAATTATTTCTGTGTTCCCAGGCAATGATAGCGTTGCTTGTCCATCTGCAGCCTTCAAAGGGATATTCAAATCGTCTCATTGAAGCAACGGCTCCGTTTGTTGGCAGAGAATAAATTGTTGGCTTGGACTTTCTTTTTATCCGCTCCGAGCAAAGCCAGGTATTTGTGCTGCTAAAGTTATTTACAAAGTGGTGGGAATCTAAACGGCTCCTCTACCTTTTTTTTTTTCTTTGATTCCTGCCTTTTTTAAATGTGTGTGTTCGTTTCGTCCGCTGTTATTTCACATGCTGTCACCGGAGACTCCCGTGATGGCTGCCCACGCCTCCTTCATGTTCCTCCAGCTTTTTTTTTTTTTTTTTCGCCGTCATCTGCTAATGATCCAGGGACACCAAATAAAGGGCCACTGAAACAAAATGGCCACCTCAGCTGCCCACTTATGTCTCAACCCTCCCCTCTTGAATCAATTCTGACATTTCATTCTGCCCTTATAGAAGGTAATGGTGCATTCAGAGGTTGTTACCGATAATGTTGGGACAGTATTGCTTGGTTTCATTGGATACTGTAACCTCTGCTGGTGGACAGCTTCAGCTCCTCTCTTCTTCATCCTCTTCTTTTTTTTTTTTTCCCTTCTAGAATGAGACGTTCATATCAACTCACTCAAATATATCCTTGCACCTGAAGTGTTTTCATTATTCTCTAAACAAGGAACCAACAAATGTTTTATTCTCCTTAGACTCGTGTGTTCACATGTGAAGTGGAAACATTCTTTTTAATGAAGTCAATACGTGGCTATAAAAGTCTATTTAAAATAAACTAATACAGAGTTACATGTTTAAATTTTGGTGAACTTGGGAAGCATTCAGTTCAGAGATGGAGTTGGTCCTTGAAAACCTAAACATTTTTGTGAATCTACTGCACTTATGAAATTCTATCTATCTATCCCAAATACAAAAAGGAGGCTCATTGTCTTTCTTTTGGTTGTACTGCTGTACATAACTAGGAGGCACTTAGAGAGCTCAAAGCTCCCCCAAGGTAGCTCACATATTGCTGTTACATCGATAAGCAATAGTTCTACGAGGAAGTTACCATCACAATATGATTCCTTGCCCCTGAAAACCCACACCTAGCACTCAGAATCATGTTGATATCATTATTGACAGTTATTGAGCAAAAAGGATTGTTCGCGAATGGCGGATATCTGGATCACCACCAAAATCTAATTTTTTTAAGTTGGGCCATAACCAACATCTCCTGAAAATTTCAGCAAAATCTGTCCAGTAGCTTTTGCGTAATCTTGCTAACAAACAAACAAATGGGCAAACAAATATATGGCGGCAAATAACATAACCTCCTTGGCCGAGGTAAATACTAGTGATAGATACAGTCTCGGGAAATATTTTTTTTTACTTGATAAAGCAACAGAAGCTGAAGAGCTTTGGAAAGGTTAAAAAGACAGCGCAAGACATGTAAAGGTCACAGGTCAGATTGAACACAGAACGATTACTTCCTGCTACGGGCTGTTTTGCTAACATCATAACTGTGAGGCCCTTTCGCACTTCCTCAAAGCCGTATCCCTCTCGGGGTCAAAGGGCTGGAGCCCATCTCATCTGTCATTGGGTGAGAGGAGGGTACACCCTGAACTGGTCACCAGCCAATTGCAGGGCCACATAGAGAGCAGTCAACCATTCAGGCTAAAACTCATACCTAAGGAAAATTTAAGAGTCACCAGTCAAGCTAATGAACATGTTTTTGGTCTGTGGGAGGAAGCTGGAGTGCCCAGAGAGAACATTAACATGCACGGGAAGAACAAAAAGAAAGGCCCTGACCTACACAGGGAATTGAATCAGCATCTTTCTTTCCTTTAATTCACATGGAAAGTTTCCAACTCTGAAAATTCCTGGAATTTTGCAAACCTATATACAGTTAACTTCAGTTGTAAAGACTACACTCTTACACATACCGTAATTTCTCGATTATAACACACACAAGATATTTTCACGATTTTTGCCTGAAAAACACTGTACTCCAATATAACATGCACCCAAATTTTGCTCAAACCTTACTCTCTCAGACAATTCAATAATAACCTTTATTCAAAGTTTCGGTCAATAAAATTTCAGCATTTTCACAACAAAAAAAAACAATTTTCTCTCTCAAATGGATGCGGAACACCTTTTGCTTCACACATGTGCAATCACTCGATTTCTGACCGAGCATGCTCAGTCATAGTGTACCAACCAGTCAGAGAGCAGCTATCAACATGCCGATGTCTTCGACCAATCACAGCGCAGCTATTTTGTGTCCCCTTTGCTCACAAGTTGGCAGCAAACAATGATTACACAAAGTTAAACTAATTAAGACCCAAAATATTTGATTAGCACAGTTTAACGGTTGATTTAATAAGAATTTTGCAAGTTTAGCGGCAATGTTTCACGTTCACGTTTTTTGCTTGTAGACATGTATAATACGCATAATACAAAAACTTAGAGCTTATTTAAAAGCAAAAAAAGTGTGTGTAATAATTGAGAAATTACAGTATATCAATAATAGCTTAGCAATACTGATAAATTTTACTGTTTAATAAGTCAAAATATGGAGCGAATGGAGCTGAAACTGTTGTGTTTTAGCACTAAGTTGATCCAAATGATCCTAAATCAATAAAAAAGGATGTAGTTTTTATCACTAGTTAGCCCTGTTAGCCTAGTCATCCCTGCCTTTTTCAATCAAACGTGAAGTAAAACAACAACCCAAACAAAGCCAACCAGCTCCGGCCACCTCCTCTTATTCTTCTTGTGAGAGGCTATAGGTATGACAGCTTTAGAGGTGTGAAATAATGTCGCTGAGAGCCTTGAGGAGCCCCCGCAGAGAGGCTGAGAGGGTCCTGTACTGCCTCCAGCAATGAGTGTTCTTCAAGGCTTTTTCCTCAGAGCACTTTTACAAGAGCACAAATTAGGTGTAAGGGATGCCTGTGTGTACGTGAGCGTGTCTGCGAGCGCACACACCAAAAAGAAAGGGGGGAGTAAAAAAAAAAAAAAAAAAAAATGGGGTAGAAACTTGGATGACAGTGAAGAAACGGAGGGCGTCGTAAAGTGCAGAAAATAAGCTCTCACTTTCAAACGTTTACGGCGGCTCAAATATCTGATGATACCTCTCATAGCTTTTAATCTTTAATGTGAAAAATTAATCATCCCATTCATTATTTTAATAGCTGTCATTTTTCTCTCCCCAAAGTGATGATTTATAACCATTAAGCCCTGCGTAGGCTTGTGTGAGAGGGATTTATCGTAATGTTTGCACCAGGTAGCCTCCAACCATATTTCATTACTCTGACAAGCCATTAAAATGCCCTGGTGATTAAACAACAGCTCTGAGGTCAGCGCATGCCTGTTTCTTTACCCAGGCAGGAGCGCAGGCGGTGGTGCAGGCGGGCAGGCGGGGACCGGTAGCTTAACAAATCCCTTTCTCCTTCCCTCACCCCGTTCCCCCCAGACCTGCGATCGTAGTTATAGATCTCTATCTGTTGCTGTGCGGGGGCAACCGGGGCGTGTGAGAATAATGTCCACGAACATGGAGATGCAATGAAACGAAGTTAAGAATGGGGCTATTATGCTGTTTTGTCCCCTCAGAGGTTTGACACTGTGATAACTGTGCACTTAGAGGAAAAACTCCAGCCTCACATACTCTTAAATCCATCCATCTGTGCTGCTCAGAGTGTTCCCGGAGTTATTTTGTGATCATGTAATCTGTGTCTGGTCCCAACAATTCTGCCTCTATTTCATTTATTGACTCCCTGTTGATGCTCAAAGCAGGGGCGCACTGGAAAATGAGCAGTAGAGGGGCAGTGTCAGCCCCCATGGCCACCCTAAAGATCCAGCTGTTGCAAAAAAACAGGTTTCAGAGGGGTATTAGATATTGTCAAAATCAAGTTTACATTTACAGGGTTCCCACTCTTTTCTAGAAATCATTTTCCAGGTAATTTACAGGACTTCTCCAGGACTTTTTACCCATTACAAGATTGGTGTGGTCAATTCTCAGCTTAATCTAGCCTTCTAAAAGTCAAGATTAAAGGTTGATGACCAATATCTCTGGCTAGCCCACCGTATCATATTGAACTTAAAATGTTTTTTTTTCTAACTCTCAGGCATGAACACTGTCTGCTAGTTATCTTTTTAGTCTGGCTTTTATGTAGTGTCTTACTTTTATAAGTTTATGGTTTATACTTATTTTTTAATCTTTATTTACTCTGCTTTTTTATAAAAAGACTTTGTTGATTTACTGTTTAAGTAGCCTGAATTTTATCTTGCCATTTCTTATTATTTCTTTCTGTCACCATTGTTTTTATATTTCATTCCTTAACTTGCATTATTTCATCTACATTATTACTTCATTTCCTATGTTTGATTTCTGTTCACTAAAAAGGTAAGAAGAAGCTAAATAATTTTCCAGGACAATTCAAGTTTTTCCAGGACATTTTACTTTTTTCCTCATGTTCCATATGTTATCCATGACTGGAAAATTGGTCAATCATTTTCCAGGTTTTCCAGGACGTGTGGGAACCCTGATTTACATCCGATATGACGGCCAAGTCTCCACTTATGTCTGTCCATGTGGAGAACTCCTCCGTTGGCATTGCAAGGGAAGCTGGGTAATGGCTTGGCTTGAAAAACGTTGATGTCAGTTTGTAAATAAACTACAATTCCCATAATGATGTAAAGGGGGCAGGGCCCTCACAGCAGCCGAGGAGAAATGAAAACGATTTGCCATTATAAACTTCAATGTTTTGTTGTGACGTCAATCTGGATCTGATTAAGATGAACTTTACCTTGATGATAGAGTTATATTATATATAACATACTGTAAATTTTGAAGGGAATCCATGCAGTAATGTCAGAAATATGTTTTTTTCAAATACAGCCCAATGCTAAGTTATGGGATTTTTACAAAATTTTGGGATTTTTTTGCATCCAGACAAATCTGCAGATCACCACCAAAATGTAATGGCTTCATCCTTGGACCAAACCACACCTTTGGTAAAAATTTTCATGTAAATCCATCCAGTAGTTTTTGCATAATCTAACTAACAGACAAACAAACAAACAAACAAACAAACAGACACACAGACAGACCCTTGCGAAAACATAACCTCCTTGGCGGAGGTAATGATTCTTTAAAAGTCTTTTTTTTAATGAAATAATGTGCATGTAGGCCAATTCTAGCTGGATTTCCTAAATGAATACAATCAAAATGTACATAAATTTGACAGCAAGGTATTTTAGTCAGTCCTTTAAATCTTAGCGATAACTGGGGGCAGTTACAACCTGCGGTGCGGCCTTACCACTAAGAAACAAATGGAGGTGGTTTGTGCTGCTTTTAAAAGCTGTGGTCACCCATCCATCCATTATCTATACCTCTTACCCCTTTCAAGAGGCGGGAACACCTTGAACCTGTCTCCAGCCAACCATAGGGCCACATAGAGAGACTAAAAAACATTAACAATCACTCCCATACCTAAGGGCAATTTAGAGTCAACAATTAACCTAATTAATCTGTGGGAGGAAGCTTGAGTGCCCAGAGAGAACCCACACATGCACAGGGAGAACATGCAAACTCCATACATAAAGGCCCTGATTGACCTTCTTACTGTGAGGCATGCGCACCACCTGCTGCACCACCATGTAACCCAAGCTGTTATCAGTTTGTCTTTTTTGATCAGTAAAGCACAAGCTTCAAGTTCTATGATATGCACCCAATATCAGGGATATTACACTTAAACCAGACTTTATTTAAACCTACGCCATGCTTTTTCCCTACACTTGATCAAGAATATTTTTGTGCTGAAACCTACACATCAGTCCAGAAATCTTGGTGTGATTATGAAATCATAGCTTTGAGTTTTTGCTGCTTTATGCTGGGGTGTCAGTGGCACAGTCTGATAGTGCACTTGGTCGGTGATCGAAAGGTTGCAGGTTCAAGCACAGCTCTGGGTGTCACATGTCGTTGTGTCCTTGGGCAAGACACTTAACCCTAAGTTGCTCCCACTGCTGCATCGGTGGAGTGTAAATGGGCGTGAAAGGGTGTGAAAGTGTTAGCTGATACTGATGGACAACTGACACAGATAGTCAAACCACAATGTGTGAGTGAATGGGTGTGAATGGGTAGGTGTGACCTGCGGTGTAACACTGCTTTGACTATATAAGTGCTATACAAGCTCAAGTCCGTTTACCATAATTTCAGCTTCTTATTATTTTTCTTCTTTTATCTCCTCTTTTCTTTTTATTACATATATACGTTTACATTTAATTTCTCATTTTGTAACTTGGAATTATATTTTACTGTCCGTCTTTTACAAATTTTATCTCTTTAATACTATTTACATCATATCTTCTTTGTTTTTAACCCTGTAAAGCACTATAAATTGCTATATGTATGAATGGTGCTGGCACTATTTGCTGAGAAACCATGACTCCTCATTTTAGAAAGAAGAAAACAACCATTAAATTAGAAAACAGGCACTGAACTGATGGTAACTGCTGCCTTGTAATCACTCCAAAGGGCAACCGGGCTTATCAAAACAAGAAAAACTGAGCATAAGTCGCACAACTTGTTAAACAAGGTCACACTACTTGGTATAATGCATAATTGTAAGATAAAAAAAAAAGATGCAGAGGGCTAACAAGAGTGCAAAAAACATCTTGAAAACCAAAGACAAATCTCCATTATCTTTGGGTAAAGGGTAAGTTTGGGTTTTTTGAAGTGGCGTTGCTAGAGGCCCATGGTACGAGTAAATATGAGTGGGGAGGTCCATTGCTGTCACGAGTATGACTTGATAACACGGCTCTTCACCGACCTTTAATCAGAGCTCTGGAAAATTGCACATGCAAAAAGACACTGAATGCCAAACCCTGACTTCATGCTATCATGTTTTGCACTTCTCCGGTTATCTATGGCAACACACTGCTTCATAAGTGTTGAATTTTAATGTCTGAAAGAGATCAGTTGGAGTTTTGAGGGCTGAAATAAACAGATGTTACTGGAGAAAAAGCCGGCAGCCGGTAACACAAAATGGATCCACAGTGGATCCCAGCGGTGGAAGCTGGCTGAACAGCCGGCCAGGGAGCAGGGGGCGGAGGATTTAACTCCCCTGCATGTATGTTCGTGTCTAATGTCCCGAGTCCAGTGGGCTGGATTGATCACCGATGCCACGTCTGACAGTGACTGACAGCGCCTGTAATTGCTATGTTAGCTTTGGGAGGTAGAGCAAACTGCCTTGGTGGGGCAATGTGGATGAAACATGCCGGCGTTTCTCCAACACATACAGGTCCAGCTGTGGGTGTTACATCATAGTACACAATGCTCACAATCTGCGTGATTAATGGGTGTGATCACTGTCATGTGTGGCGTGATGGTGCCATGAAGAAGACACCTGCTGGGGTTCAGGATTGTACATAATGCACAATAAAAGTCAACACTGGTAAATAATGTATCCCCTTTGATCCAATGTTGCTTTCAGCAGTCAACAGTGTTTCAGTGCATATAATCACACTTTTATCACATCTGAAGTGTTACAAGAAGGGCAAAGGAAAGAAAAATAGCACCTCAAGACCACAGATGTATGTAATTAGCATACGGATATCTGTAAATATGCAGATGATACTTCCAAATGTCCAAGAAATGGGTTTTTATTCTTCTACAAGCAGATACAAAACACAAAATCATCAACAAAGCCAAAGCGATGTCAGCCATTTTGTCACTGAACTCTTTTGCTTGGACCAAACAATTTTATGAAATTTTCCAATTTTTGGAAAGTTTCATTGATTTAAACTCTGTTGTGGTCCAAAGAACCAAACTCTGGTTCACCTAAAAACAAGGATTCGAGGTTAGCTTTAGGGCAGAACGATTTTAGGAAAAGATCTAACTGCGATTTTTCTTGCAGATATTACGATTTCAATTCAATTTATGTTTTTCTTCAAATCAAGCTTCAGTGCAATACTCACTATGTTTACAGTATTGACAACAACAAGGATGATCAAGCACATAACACATTATTCATCATCTAATACTGATGTTAAATAATCTGTTTTCATTATTTAAGGGATGCTCCAGCTTATACTCCTAAACAGAGGCTTTGTATTGTTGACCTGCTTACTTCCACGGTGGAGATAAGATGTTCGCGGACGAGTCGGCTCTTTTGAACGGCTCTTTTAAGTGAAAAATGAGAAGTGACTTGCATTTGTGAGTAAGCCGCTCATCTGCGAGCCATTCTTAAATGTAAATTGCCTGCAAATTTGTAAAATAGTATGTGTAAAATAGTTGACAAAACAGATCCTGTGGCTTATATTAGCATTGATAGCACATCAGCCTCCAGTTGCCCCCAAATGGCGCAACGCTGCTTTGAACTAAACATTATTACTCAGTTGTGTATGAGCCGGTTGTGTATTTCCAGGTCATAGTGCAACAACAGGCCAGATGGCAGGAACAAAGACCGTAGCCACAGCCTCAACTAGTGGCGTGTGTCTATATTACATTCCATCTTACAGACTTTGGTCCACCTGATCAAAATCAGAGTGAAAGGAAACCAAACCATGTGAAGATTTCAACAATATTGCAACTTCACTTCCAAGTTTGCCAAACATTATGTGGGAAATGATCCAAGTCAAATTCGTGGCCATATTAAAAATGCTAACTTCGGATCAATCTAGTAACAAACAAAGACGGTAAGTTGAGGTGGGAGTCATTTAACCAAAGCAACACCAGACTCTGCATGGGCTTGTAGTCACATCAGCCATGTCCCTAACTTGATAAAATCTTTTTTAGACCCAAAACAGGTCCCCAGAGGAGGCTAGGGATGGTAAAAGAAGTTCAAAAGTGAAGGGACACAACTGTGCGTGCACATGTGTAGATAAATATTTGATCATCGAAGGATGGGACGGTGAGCTACTGCAGATAACGACAAGAGACAAAGCACTGCACGCAACGAGATTCAAAATAACATTTTACACATGAGCTCAAATATGGGAAGAATCCAAATTAATTATCAACCTTCAATGATCAATTGTGATAAAAAAAAAAAGGTTGGAAGCTTTATAACGGTCTGTTTATATACAGTACACATGGGCCACTTTATTAGGTACCAACTTGGACCCCCTGCTGCAGTCAGCACTGCAGTAGACTCAACATCATCCTGTAAAAAGTCTTTGGAGATTTATGTCTGATTTATGTATATTGAAAGCATCAGACAGTTGCAGCAGATTTGTCGGCTACACATCCATGATGCCAACCTCCTGTTCCACCACATTCCAAAGATGCTCTGTTGAACTGAGATCTGGTTGCTATGGGGGCCTCTGGAGTACAATGAACTTATGGTCATGTTCAAGAAACCAGTTTGAGATGATCTAAGCTTCGTGACATGCAGCATTACCCCATTAGGGATGGGAAACTGTCCAATTTTGCTGCTGAAGCCCTATTGTGCGTTCAGAAATGGTCTTCTAAATATGTTAGTTCAAACAAGTGGTTCTTTGAGTTGCTGTTTTGTTTCTATCACCTCAAACCACTCTGGCCATCCTCCTCTGACCTCTGCCTTCAAGATGATATTAGCCAACCTGCCGTTACAAGGTGATATTTATGCCACTCTGATGTTTCGCCTCCAATGTGAATGTCCTGGAGATGGAACGGGATGGAACAAGTTGACCCCCTCTTTGCGCCATCTCCAGGGGCAGTAACAGAGGCGTGACATTGGAAAGCAGTGGACACGCAGACTCGGCGGGAGACAGGAGCGCTGTGAGTGTGTCTCTGCATCTAAGCCATACTGCAGCATGAAGTGACACAGATATTATGGCTACAGATTTAATGTAAATGTCTCAAGGTGTAAATATAACAGAGTCTCATTGTGGCTTTGAGTCCAGAAGAATGTTGTCCAGAAAAATGCTGGGTTACTGGACATCCTCCCTTATTTGGGCCATTATTTGTGTGCTCTTGAGATGTTTGAGTGTGAAAATCCTGGTAGCACAATAGTTTCTGAAATATTCAGACCAGAGTGTCCAGCACCAACAAACATGCCATATTAAAAGTCACTTAAATCACTTTTCTGCCACATTCTGATGTTAAAATTGAACTTCTGCATGCTTTGAGTAGCAGCCATGTGATTGGCTGATCAGCTATTTTGCATTTACGAGCAACTGAGCAGATGTATCTCATATAGTGATGGGTGTAGCCTTACAGCTGTGTTTTTTCTCAGTTTTTGGCATGTCCTGTTGAACTTTTACTGCTTTCCTGCCTCTTACTTTAACACAGTAAATTTCTGAAAGTAAATGAGCTGTGATGCTCTCCAGCTCTCGCCGCGACAATTTGTAAAAACATATTAAACAGCAGCAGCGGACAGATATATTGGCAGAGAGACGTGTTTCCAGCCTGAGCCAGATTCTAAAAAACTCGGTGTTGTTAACATTTACAGCTCCTCTTCCTGAGGGAGGGGAAGTCATCATCAGTAAAAATCGCTCTCGTAGATTTGAAAGCCTCCAAAAACTGGAAATTGGGATGTATACTGAAGGCCATGATTTCTGCTATTTTATTTCTCTCCCAACCACTGCCTGCTTCCCTGCCTGGATCCACTGTGGATGAATGTTCGACACATCCTATTTGGCTGCCTCTGCTCGCTGGGCCCGATCCAACAGTTGTCACTGCGACAGAACAAAAGCTGCAGAGAGAGGAGGGGGAAAATTTGCATCCTAATGTGTCGAACGTCTCGTGTTTGTTGTGTCCCAGATGAGAGGCGCAGAAAACAACGCTGCTAATTTGTAATAGGTATCAAAACTCCCAGCGTTAAAAAGTTAATTACCGCAGCAAATACAGCAGTCGTAAATGGGAGATAATGCCGTCTCTGCAAATGATTGTCGTCCCCGCCAACTAGAAAAATAATATTTAGTATCCAGCTGCACTTCTGGATGCAAAAGGCGATGGAGGAAGAGCGGGGAAAGAGGAGGGAGGGGAAAGGTACTTGTAATTCAGAATATTTTTTTCTGCAACTTAGCAAGTTTTTCATCTATCAGCAAGGCACATTAAGTCCCAGCTGGTCAAATGCGAGGCTCCTGATGCTCGGCTTTGGACTTGAAACAAACTACTGCTGAAATGAAAGCGCTTCTCCGAGCAGTGGAAATTCGACTCCTACAAGAGTCTATTAAAAATACATGTTCAAATGAATCTTGGTGGGGATGACAAGTTTTACCATATTCTTCTTGAACTTTTAATGTAGCAAGCCCAGACTTCAAAGAGGGGAAATTAAATATTAAGGCTATTATCTAAGCTGTTCCCAATATTATTCAAGCCTAGGTTATTTATATAGTACAGTAATAATTGTGTTATATAAGCCAGGTTTCATTTCAGAGCCGTGATGATCAAGAGGTGGTTCGTTTGCGAGTTTGCCACCAAAATGGAGGAACCTAATTTATATATTTGCTGCTGTAAACCCAACAAGATTATGCAGATTTATTACAGCAATCCTAGGTGGATATTGTAAATGTAAATATATTTATAATTTATGACTGCAGGGATATGGATCATTTTTACCACTGTGGATATGAGTTCAACTTTTGGCAGAGTGCAGTGCATGCTCGACATTTTTGTGCATCTGTGTTAACTCTTAGATATTTTATATTTAAGGCCTCAACAGTGTGGTTTGACCTGGAAGAAGGGTTTCCTATTTATGGGAGAGGATAAGGGCTACAAAAGTACAATGAGATTAAACTTTTTGTCTTAATTCTGTTATAGTTTCGAGAAAAAAGGTCAGAATTCAAAGATTCAATTTAGAATTTTGAGAAAAAAGTCACATATCTGTGAGAAAGTCTGATTTCTGAGATTAAATATTCAGAAAATGTCAGGAAAATTCAGAAATCAAACTTTTCCATTCTGTCTTTTTTCAGAATCTTGACTTCCTTCCAAAATCCCTACCTTAATCTGAGGACTCTTGTTTATTCTAAGACATCAGACTTTAATCTTCGAACCCTTTTTCATAAAATTCTCAGTTAAATCTCAGAATTCTGACTAAGTATCATAATTTAAAAGATATCTTGGAATCCTGAATTTTCTCAGAAATCATACTTTAATGTAACATTCCTGACATTTTTTTCTGAACTCTGACCTAAATATATGAACTTTGGTTTGAAGCTGAGTATTTTGACCTTTGTTTTCAGCTGAATCTTGATTTTAATCCCATTGTCTTGACTCTAATCTCAGAATTCTAACTTTATTTTCAGATATCTGACTTAAACACATGAATTCTGACCTTAACATCTGACATTTTTGACTTTTTTTCTGGATCTTTCTTTTAATTCATGATTTTGACTAATGTCAGAATTCTGACTTTAGCCTCAGAGTTTGGATTTGAATTTCAAAATTCTAAATTAAATCTTAGAACTTTGCCGTTGAATTCAGAATCGCCTTCTTTTTTTCTTCTAAAACCCATACCTTAGCGTATAGCGTATTTAGTCATTTTGGGGCCCAAGGCAAACCCAGTCATAGGGGCCCTTTATATCCCTGTACTGCACTGACAAAAGTTTAATTATTATTTTAATCTTGTACCAACTAATGTAATGAAACTAAATGGATTTCCTCAAATTATGTACTTTAGTTCAATTTTGACAAAAGGTGAGTGTGTTATTTAGGCCACTTGTCCTGCTTTTGAAATCTGTTACAGTTATTTGACGGATCAAGTTACTAGTTACATAACAATGTTTATATATCTCCCCTTCCAGTGAATAAGATTTGTCACCAAAAAATATTTTGGATATTAATGTTTATCATTAAGCAGCCCCTAAAGGGATATTGGCAAAAAAATAAATAAATAAAATAAAATAAAAAATTCTCACGCGCATGTAAAACTATCTCATGCAGGAACCTTATGCTATTCATACCAAATATCATACAGTTTGAAAATTTATTAATTAAAGTATTTTACAGGATGTTACGATAGAAAATAAAGCAAATACAATTAAATGTATGAGGTCTACTGACAAAATGATCATAAAATATGGATGTTGATCTCTTCTTCTTCATACTACAGCTCTAACTTAAAAGAATAGTGTTTTAATTTATATATGTATATATATGTGTATATACATATATATATGTGTGTATATATATATATAATATATATATATATAAGTACATATATATACGCATATATTTATTTATTTATATTGACTGGGGTTAATTAATAGGTACTGATCATAATAACTTTACAGTTGTTAACCGCAGTGACACCAAACTCGACCTGATGATCAAAAATCTCCTCTAGTTCATACGACAGTTCTTACTTAAAACAAATAGATTTTAATTTAATTTATATTATCTTTAAATTTATTATAATAATTAATAGGTAATGACTATTAGAACTATAATAACGGTATTGTTTCTAACTGCAGTGTCACCAAACTAAGCCTGATGATCAAACATCTCTTTCAGTTCATACTACATCTCTTACTTTAGAGAAGCAGGTTTTAATTTTTTAATTTAATTTAATTTATATTGTTTTTATATTGAAAGGGGTTAATTTATAGGTAATGACTGTGATAACTGTAATAACTCTATTGTTGTTAACTGTAGGGACACCAAACTCAGCCTGATGATCAAACATCTCTGGTTTATACTACAGCTCTTACTTTAGAGAAATAGATTTTGATTTATATGATTTTTTAATATTAAATTATGTTAATTAATAGGTAATGACCATTATACCTGTAACAACTAATGTTGTTAACAGAGATTATTATGTAACAAGTGAATCACCACAACGCCTTTACTGTAATTAACAAGAACATTAATCAATATTTAATATAGTTTACCATTTGGACCGCTTTACTTCTCCCACTTTTGTGATGAAAAGTGTCACTCGTGTCTCCACTTCATCTCTACACTTCCTGCTGCACGTCCTCTGCCCACACCGACAGGAGCGTCAGGCTCTCGCTGTTGTTGAGTTCGGTGAAAAGTTTACACCTTCGGTAGTTTTGATAAGAACTGTTTACTTTCTTCTCCCCTTTTCTGCTCCACTGGGGTGACTCTGCTTCATTCTCTTCAAAGCCCGTTTATAACCGTCTATGCTCAAATCCGCGCCAACAAGTTTGTTTTGCTACCGTCTTCCTGGATCAAGTCTGCACATGCGCAGTAACATGGAATAGTCCATTGCATGAGAATGGAGGGGGAGCAGTCGAAACGATCATGATAGATTAAGCATTTTGATGTATTTCTAAGCGTGTAAATTAAGACTATAACAAAAACAACTCCTTTAAATCGAAGAAAACTTTATTAGTACGTTTTTATGAGACATTTGGGGGCCCCTGGAAATCTCGGCACCTCAGGCAATTGCCTGTTTTTGTGTAATGGTAAATACGCCCTTGCCTACATCTCAGAACAGACTCTTTCACAGGCTTAAAAAAAAGTGTTCAAAATCTAAAAAATCGGTTGTTTTGTACATTGGATATGTTTTTATTTACACATTACAATTAATTACAAACAATATTGGCCTTGATTTTTATGTAAAACAGTAACAGGAAGAATATTGATAGAGTAACTGATGAATAGACAGAGACAAAATTTTGCAAACCTGCAAGATATAATGTAATATGAGTGAGATTTGAATTCTGTTTTGATTTTTAAGGCCAGAAGGACACTGTTTTTTTATTACATACTTTTATTTATAATTTATAATTTTTTTTATTTATAATTCCTTTCTTTGTCACTTTAGATTTACACTAAGAAATTCACAAAATAAAAAAATGACCTTTATTTTGAAGTTGTTCTGATATATTGTTTATTTTATTTTATTTTAGTTTTACTTAAACCATATATGAGAAAATGCCAAAATTCCCCCATTCTTCCTGTCATTTTTTTTTTTTCGAAATAAAATATAAATAAGGATAGTGAGAGGTTAGGAAATGCTTCTCTTTTCCCTTCCTCCAATTATGGTCATCCATCAGTGAAAGATACTACCCTGACATTTTTTTTGTCTTTTTCTATCTTGAAAAAAATGTTTCTATCAGGACTTAAAAATCAAATGTGTCCTAAAATAATTGTCACAACATCTTTGACTGGACCTTTTAGAGTGAAAGTCACTTGTATTTAAGTTTAAATAGTTTATTTTCTAAGACTGGATACCAGTTTATTATGACAAGGAACAGCTTTAATGTAGGAAACATTCTGACGCTTGTGCAACAACATGAAAAATAAACTTTACATGTGTAAGTTAGTACACTTTAAGGAAAGTCCTCAAGCTCCAGGCTTACACAATGACATTTAAAGTGTTTTTTCAACTGCTGTGAAATGCCAAAACATTTCTTATTTGACACACGCACGCAGAAGTGTTAAAAAACACAGACAGTAGATTATTTTGTGCACTGAATGAGAAGAACCTCAGTCAATCTGGAGCTACCTAACCCGGATCACCACTGTTTACCCACCGGTGAGACAGTAAATACTCTGGCTGACATTTGAGGGGGGTTAGTGTGCTCAGAGAGCCGAGTGGAAGTGGAGGCTCAGATGAATTTGTCTGACAAATGCTCCTGGAGTATGTGTTGTCGACTGTGCTTCAGCAAGGCCCTGGACTGGGATTTGAGTCTGACTGAAGCCAAGCAAAGCATGCCAGATCACTAATTGCACAATTTAAAACCAAAGTCCCTGGCAGCTTGTCATTCGAAATGGAGAGAAGAGCCATTGCTTAATCAGCGAGCTCAACATAGATCTGCAAAGCTCTCCGCCGAGGAAGCCCCCCCAGACGTGCACGGCTGAAGCTCAGTGTCAACCGCCAAAGAAAAGACTAAGTGATTGGCTGGCTGCTGCCGCTGTAAATGAAACGTTTTATGATGAGGGGTGTTCCTGTGATTGGTTGATTGAATCACTGTGCATCAAATGTTGGTGCCCTGACAATGATTTCATTTTCATTTAATTGACCGGTATAAGAGCAGTCAACTGTTGCTCCCAGTTGGTGTTGATGAAATTCACAGCAGCTACTTGAGGTCCCTCACAGGCATCAGATAAATGTCTGAACATAATGTGGTTTTAGCAGCAAGTCCAACTTTTACTTTAATTTAAGTCCTGAAACTTTGTCAAAAGTAATATAAAACTTTACCAACTTTTTACATCAAGAAGATAATCACATATAAAGACACTGAGGATATCTTGAAACAGGCACTAAGGGGACCCCAAAAGACTAAGCTAACAGCTAAGGGTACTTAGAAATGGACTCTAAAACATACTGAACCGCAGAGGCTCCAGACATTAAAATCTAAAAGGCTGTTTAGGAACAGATTAAAAGACAAAAGGCTGCTTTAAACAAAGGGAGGGGGCACATTGATTAAACATAAAGAGTACCTTGATACATTCGCAACAAGTTAAAACCAGATGCTATAGGGTGCACTGAGATTATTATCTAACAAGTGCACAAAATCAACATTAGTTCAACTGGCATTTACTAAAGTTAAAGTCAAAGGGGACCCAAATAAATGGGTAACTTCACACAAACACAAGATGTAGAAGAAAATAGATAAACACCATGAAAAGGGCACTGAAGATATACAAAACAGACTGAATAATTAATTTGTGAGGGTGCCATGAAATGTCAGGTCAGGTCAGTTTTGGGAGCACATGCTGGGTTGGCAAGTGTGCAATCGGCTTGTATCTCCTCAGCTACCAACCAACTTCCAGGTATGTCTCAATCAGGACTTGAACCAGCCACCCTCTGGTCCAGCCCAAGCCCTTACAGACTGGGCTGCATTGCTACCATGATAAAATGGATGGCAAATAATACTTTTTACGGGACTAAAACTACTTTGAAACAGGGTTAATTTCACAACATTTTAGTCGACAAAATCTACTGTAAACTTAGTCGACTAAAATATGAAGCGTAAAGGGTAAGGCGTTTTATGTTTCCTTGAATTTCTGAAGTCATGTTTTACACTTGGATAAAGTGAAACATCTAATAACCCTTTATTGAATGCTAGAAAAGTTTGAATGTATAAATGAACAGAAACAAATTTAACTTTTGTGTGAAATGCAGTCAGCTTTATTCAGGCTACCTGGCAGAGCATCTCAGTTACAATACCATAACTGACAACAAACAGTAAACTGCTCTAAATGAATATATAGCTTCCTAAAGAGAGCTCTGATTGGATCACCACCATGAAGCTAAGGCAGTTGTGATTGGATGTCCCTCTTAACTCATCCAACCTTTCCACACAATCAAAGTAGCTGTGATTGGATATATTCCAAAGTTGTCCCTACTTTCTACATGACGATATAATAAGGTCTGATTGGATTAAGTCTCCGTCAGACATCTTCATCTAGTTTTTATGTGTTGACGAAAATGTCAGATTAATGTCGTTTTAGTTTTTGTCCATGTGCACTTGTTTTTATTAGTTATTGTCTAGTTTTTTTAGTCCGAAGCTATTGAAGCTGTCACTGAAGACAGAAAAAGACATTCATGATTCAAATTGCCATAACTCCTCTAGTATCCACGCTATCTAAAAAAATTCCAACGCATTCTGAAAGCTGACAGGAGCTTTCCAGTGATATACAGTACATTACGGTAAAGGTTGGACTGCCTGAGGGGGAGGTACGGGAAGTGAGCTGAGCTGAGAGCAGAGTGAGAGGTTTCAGAGACAAACTTGTGAGTGATTAATCTGTGTTTTATCAATATTTTACTTGTAAATAATGTAAAAATACTGTAAATTATAGCATTAGTATCATGCTTGAGTGTTTTCTTGTCGTTCTTTGCTGTATTTTATTTGTCTTTTGTAATTACACACTTAGGATTTGTAACATAATCATGATGAATACTTCCTAGAATTGTTTACTATTATTTCTCATGAAAAAAATTGTGAAAAAATTTAGTCAAAGGACATTTCCTGACACATTTAAAGCAAAAAAGACCAGGGGGGCTGTTACAATTAGAGTATTAAAAGGGTCAAATAAAGGTTAAATGAAAAAGGTAGACACTGTGTTGAATAAGAAGGCTGATCTACATTATTATATGTTGACATGAATTATGGGGTTGAGATGCCAGGAAGGACCTTTTTGACCTATTTTTGACCTATTATAAATAATAAATATAAGATTATTTTCCTAAAACGAAGGCGCATCTAGACCGTTGCATTGCACTAAAACACCTCCGACTTAAAATATATATGTTTTAAATCCACTCAGTGCATTTTCCAAGACTTTACGGATCACAATCAAACCTCTAATGCCTTGAATGTTTGAAACAAGCTGCGAGACACAGAGCACCGTTAAAAATAACAGTTTCCCCCTGACTGAATCTCTTTATGACATGATATTTCAGGAAATAAACATGCAAAAACAAAACAATAAGGAAGCTGAAACCCCAGAAAGGAAACACAAAAAAAGGATAGACATCCCTCAGTCTTCATAATATATAATAAAATATCTATTTTACTGCTGGAGCAACGCAACTCTACGGGGCATTAAATTCTCCATTTCCTGTTATAGCTATGTTACAGGTTCAGGCAATTCTCCACTGGCTATTGGGAGGAGCTGTAAACATTATTACTATTGAGGCCGGGTTGTATTTTGGTGAGAACATTAGCAAAGAGGCGAGTTACTCATCGCCCCAGCGACATGAAACCGAAGTGGAGTCTTGTTTTTTTTTTTTTTCGTCTGGCTCGAGCCTAACGAGAGAGCACACACACTGATGTACACATGCAGGGGAGACAGCAGTGCTCAGAAAGGGGTGGAGCCGAAGACACACACACGCGAACACACACTCTCGCACAGCTGCACAAAGTCAGAAAAAAAGAGAAAATAAAAAACACTGCCCTGAAGTCAATTCCACACTCAAGCAACATCCTTCTCTGATCTGGGAGCGTTCTTGCAGTGGCGGCACAACAAGAGTGATGCGGCACTGAGGGCCATGAATTAAAAAGTCAATATGTAAAACCATAGAGGGATGCCATTTTGAAAAAGCGTTCCATCAATGGAAATCATATTAACATGATAAAGGGCAGATTGGGAGGCGAGGGCATTGATTCAGATGCCGCGCTGAGGCCCCGGCACATCCACCTCAAACATGTTAATGAATCGTGCTGCAAAAGAGAAAAAAATGAAATGTGGAGGAGGGTGATCGAGGTAACACGAGGGGAGAGAGTCTGGCCTCAAAGTAACAGGAGGGGGTTTGGGGAGTGGGTCAGTGGAGTCCTAGTGAGGTAAACCTCTGGGTGCTGCATCTGTGGTGGCCTGGGACTGCCTTTTGAAGATGAAAGATAACATCTTATAATGAGTACAAACTATGATGCAATTGTTGAGCATTGGACGAGGTTTATTTAACACTTAACTCATCATCTGACAGGGATTTTCAGTTACAACTCAACCGCCACTTTATTACACTCCTTCTCCTTGAGATGTATAGCTTATTAGCCAATCATATGGTGGCAACTCAATGTATTTGAGCATGTAGACAAGGTCAAGACAACCTGCTGAAGTTCAAACTAAGCATTAGAATGGAGAAAAACGCTGATTTAGGAGACTTTGAAAGTTGTAGGTAGGTAGCCTAGTCTGAGCCCTGCATCTATAAGGCTTACAGAAAATGGTCCAAAAAAAGAGGGAATATCCAGTGAGTTGCAGTTCTCTGTTCCAGAATGCCATCTGTCATGATCCTGCTTTTAGTTTAGTCAAGTTTCCCATTTTGTTCATGCTTCATGTATTGTCTTCGTGCTTCCTGTTTATTTTGAAAACTGACCTGTCTCTCCTTGTCTTCTTAGGTTTTACTTCCTGTCTGGCGTTGTCACACCTGATCCCTGATTTTGCTTCCCCAGCTGTGTCTAATCACCCCTAATCACTTTATGTATATTACCCTTGTGTCTTCCCTTGTCTCGTTGCCAGATTGTTTGTTGAGTCACTTTCTAGCGTTCTTTCATAGTCAAGCTTTGATCACGACCTTGTTAGTTTTTGGACATTGCCTTCAGCCTAATGTTTTGGATACCCCTGCCTGTTTCGGCCTGCTTTTTTGTGTACAGACCTGGATCAAAAATAAAACTCTGTCTTTTGCCTCATGGACTCTGTCGTCTGCTTTACAGTGTTTTTGTGCCTGGTGTTCATGACAGTCTTGTTAAGTTGGGCCCCCCTATTTCCTCCAAAACTGCCTTAATTCTTTGGAGCATGGATTCAACAAGATGCTAGAAATATTCCTTAAAAATTTTGGTCAATGTTTTGGGTTTTTGGGCTGCACATCCATGATGCCAATCTCCCATTCAACCATATCCCAAAGGTGATCAACTGCCTTGGTTTCCAATCTAGGGGTCCAGGTCTCCCTCAGGGGGGGAAAAAGGGTCTAACAGGGGGTGCAAGGCTCTGTCAGCATTGAGGTAGTCCAAATTTGGTTTACATGTTTTATCTTAAACAATAATTACACAATGTTTTGCACAAAAATGAACACATAAGCCCATTTGATCTTGATTCTACCTGAGAAAACAAGTGAGATTGGTCTTTATTTTGCTTAGGCATGTAACAATTGTGTTTGTGTCTCAGGGTGCTTATAGAGATATTTTAGATATTTTCTCTCTTTTGGCCCATACAAAGTAATCCCTGGGATATTTGTGTGTGAAAATCCTAGTTGATCAGCAGCCATGCCACATACAAAGTCAGAAAATCACGTTTTTTATGTATTGTGTTTGTAAGTCTTTGTTGTCCCCAAGGTGCAATTCGGGTGCAGCATAACCAGACATACACACTAGACAAAGTGCACAAATACAAAATAGTTAAAAGGCCACAGATAAAACTATACAAGTACGAGCCCTCTACCAGTAATGGGATAGTGCAAAGCGGCATGATTTACAGAAACAGAGATTAAAAATACATAAAAGAGATAGAAAACAGGGTACGGATGAAACTACAGGTACAAGGGGAGAGACACAACCTATAATTGTTTATTAAGAGCTGCAATGGCCTTGGGAATAAATGTGCGCTGAGCTCTAGAGCTCCTGAGCCCAGGTACCCTGTATAGAGGATGGAACTTGTGGTGTAAGGGTTGTGATGGGTCAGCAAGAATTGAAAGGGCCTTTCTGACCAAATGTCTGTCATACAATGCAGACAGACTCAACTGTGGCACCCCTGTAATTTTAGAGCAGGTGTTCACCACTCTCTGCAATTTGGCTCTGCACCTCTCCTTCAGGTTGCCAAACCAACAGATAAAGGAAAAGTTAAAACTGATTCAGTAAAGGATCTTAAAACAGGTTTGTCCACACTTTAAGAGTTAAATTTCCTCAGCAGAAACAGTCTTTGCTGTGCTTTAGAGTGAATGGCATTAGTATTCTCCTCCCACTGCAGTTTATCATCGATGATTGTGCCCAGATATTTTTAGGTGCTCACAGTTTCAACCGTCATGATGCTCTGACTGAACTTCAACAGGCCATCTTGACCAAAGCCTAAGTGCATTGAGTCGCTGCCACATTATTGTTTGATTAGCTATGTATATTGAAGATCAGTTGAACAGGTGTGCTTAATAACAAGGTAGCAACTGAGTGTACATTCAAAAATTAATCATTACATAATTAATTAACTAGTTATTAAGGAGTTATTAGTGGTTTATTTGATTATTTTTGTTATTTTGCTCTGATGATATACCATAACTCTTACTAAAGCTTTGGTAATGCATGGTTAAAGCATTAATAACTGTGATTTATCTTCTTTAAACATGATGACTGCAGTATTTACTAAAGCTTTTCTAATGGTTACCTGTGTGCCGTCATTATAAAGTGTGACTGGTGAACTTTTGATGAGGATAGGTGGCAGACTTTGCAGACTTTCTTCATTTTTCACCAAGTAGGGAGTTGGTCCAATTAGAAAGGAGCCTCGGAGAGAGAGATGAAGTACTATAATGCCACCCAGAGACGGAGAGCGCGAGAGCAGAGAGCGAGTGAGCGGAGGATTCACCCCCTGTTGACCATGACTACAGACACATAGCCTGGGGGAGGGAGCATCCAAGGCTTCACACACACATCCACGCATGCAGGAAAAGAGAAAGCGAGAGCGGGCGAGCGAGAGAGAGTGACATGAAAGCAACAAGGCAGTGCTGCGAGGCCAAACAGATGAATTACTTATCAAAGACGCGCACAGTCAACCGGCTATGAGGCTGCAACACACAGACAGCTGGGGCATTATCAATTCACCTTCAATTAGCTGTCCTTGGCACTGCCTGCCAACTGGACCTGGAGTACCGGTGCATTCACAACACATGAGCTAATTCAAGAAAAATACAAAAAATAACAGGATCAAGTGGATTCTTTTGAGGGATTCAATTAAAATGGTGTTAAAAAACACTTTTCCTATAAAAGGATGAAAGCAAAGGGATTATTTTCAATGCCATAGGAGGGGAAAGAAATGAGGGTAGAAGAAGAAGAAGGAAAAGGTACTCAGTCTTTGAGTCTGATGGCACAGCACCTTTGTTAAATATGAACTAATTAAGTGGAAAAATGAAAGTGTTTCATCTTCATTAGCATCAGACAATAGGACTATGAAACATAATTGAGAGTAGTTCCACTTTAATAGAATGAACAGAAGTCATTTGGTATTGAAATGTGCGGGGCGATTTAGCCAAAAGAAAGTGTATTATTAGATTTAATAGAATACCTACACATGATCAATGCTCGGAGCGCAGGTGGTAGTTTGTCTCGGCTTCTTCAAATGATTAGGCCAACAGAATAATGGCCAGCCGGAATCACGTTGCTCTCGCATTGATTACGAGGAGCAGCCCATTTTTCATGAAGTGGAGCTCCGCACACCATTTATTAAGCCTTTACACGTGTGACATAACAACCGGTGGGCGCCGAGCACACCTTGCAGAGTGGATTTGGAGGAATCAGGTTGCAGGCATGGAGCCTTACGATGATGATGAATTACACTGAGTGGGGCAAAGTGAATGGCCAGAACACTTTGCCTACACTTTATTTAAGTAGGCAGTGAGATAAACCACCCTTTGTTGACACCTGAAAGTTATTGTAGATATTTATTCCAAATCTCATCAGACATGTAGTAGTTATGACCAAGACCAAAAAAGTGTTCTTTGCAAATTAACTTAACCAAATTTAATAACAGTTCAGCTAGATGCTGCTGTATTATTTAACATCAGTCCTCTCTACTTTCAAATCAGTATAGATTTTGCTGAAATTTTCAGGAGATGTTGGTAATGGCCCAACTTAAAAATGATTAGATTTTGGTGGTGATATGTATATTTGTCTGGATGCAAAATTTTCCAAAATTTAAAAAAAAAAATCCCATAAGTAAACATTGGGCTGAATTTAAAACCATCACATCTCTGCCATTTTTGAACGGATTCTCTTTCAATTTCACAGGATAATATGGGGTCCATGTCTCTGTCATCAAGGTGAATTTCATCTGGATTCGATCCAGATTGACGTCACTAAAAAAAACACAGAACTTGATGATGGGAAATCCCATGATGGAGGAAATTCAATAATTCATATAAAATCTAAATATTAAGAGATATTCCCAAAACTTGTTACATTTGTACAGGATAACAGCCTCCATGTATGTGCTGAGTTTGGTCCAGATCCCTGGCTCTAATCTGGATCTGGTGATCCAGAATTGTATCTTCTACAGGGGTTGTGGAAAAACCACTGCCGGAACTGAGCTGCTTGGCGGAGGTCTGAGTGTTATCTAGATGTAAATGTTAATATTGGAACCTTCTCTCTATCCATGGTTGTTATTGATAACACCTCCATGATAATTACATTTACAACCACATAGACGTGAGGACCCTCTTGAAAACGAGGTTCCACATCTCAAGGGGCTAACCTTGAATAAATTTATATTCAATTGCAAACATATGATGAGGTTTGTTGCAAACAAGCTCCAGAGGCTGACTCAAAGTACAAAACATATGTCATCAATTTTGATCAATTAATACAAAACAAAATATCAATATGAAGCAATGATATATCAATACAGTTATTTGGCACACTATATTGCAACATATTGATTTATTAATATTTTATTGCATTCCCGCAACCTCTATTCAGGGGCCTCTCCACTGCCAGGTTGATTAAAGCAAGCCTTTAATCTCTTGGAGCCTCTAGAGGGGTCCAATGGGAATCTTCGCCATTGGCTTTAAATGTGTTATTATCTCTTTTACAAATAAAGAAAACATTCATTCACTAGGATTTTCCCAATAGGTGCAGTCAGTCAACCAACAGAACCCTAACTGTTGCATCATAATCTCCCTGTAATGGATTTTGGGGACCTAGGCCCCATTCCTCATGGTGTCTACAGACTTATGGCCAAGCATAACAGACATGCTCAGACCCAGATAGTCTGACTTCACAGAATTTGTAAAGAGAGAAACTCATGCAGAATGTTCTTCCCCCCAAAAAAGACTCGGTGCGTACAAGCAACATGGTCATTCTTTAAAAAACATGAGCGCATCACAGAGCTTGGCCATACTGAAACGGCGGTCTCGAGAAACAGTGGGTCTTTATCACTTCAAAGGCTGACATCCCTCCGGCGTCTCGGGGAAGCCGTGACTGGCACTCGTACAGCCCCTCTTTCTGCTGCATTTGTCCAATCTTAGAAAGCCCAGAGTCAGGAAACACAAGGTCTTTTCAAAGTTAGTCAACAGGCCTTTGAAGCCAAGCCAACGGAGTCAGCAACCCGGCGACAAGGTGCCGAGCCATTATCATTCAATAGACAGCCGGGATTTTGCATATTTAACAGGAAATTTCACTTTGCTTTTTTGACACGGGGCATTATGCATCCTCTGTACATAAAATCCATCAGCACCTTGCCAATTGTGTTTGTGCTTTTCCCATTTGGCTGGGGAAATGTGTTTCTCTTCCAATGCACACCACATTCAAAACATGCAACAGAATTAAATTATATGTCTTTTTGGGCAAATAAATTGAACCCGGGGTTCAATGTAAACTGTTTTAGCAATGTATTTATTCATTTGTTAGCCTGTTTGCTTTGGTGTTGATATAAGCACATGGGTGGAAATGCCAGAAATTATTACATTTATAATTTTTCCTTTTCACAATAGACTTGAGAGACAAAGGCCCTGTTTGAATCAGTTTTTGCAGAGAGAAGAAGCAAATTTAAAGTGATTTTAGAAATTAAAAAAAACTTAGCAAACAACTTACCTGAGCTTTATTTTTCTGTGGGAAAATGTAGAAAGATATATTTCATAATAAAAAAAAAAAGATAGTTTATTTCATTAACAGCAAGAGCCTTTTTTCTCCTGACAAGAAGCAGACATTTACAAAATAAAAATCCTGCCAGGATGAAATTAATGCAGCAACACTGTATTTGAAATTTGAGCCAGCAATAAAGAGACGAATTTGAACAAAAAACGTAGCTTGCTACCCTTAACCCTTTAACCCCTTTTATATCATGTTTGATACATACTTTTATGATACCTCTATCTAATCAATATGATGAACAAATTACTGAAAAAACCTCCAAACACAATCAGATAAATGATAAAAATGTCCACAAATGAATTATCAGTTGCCAAAAACACCTAATATATCAAATGAGAAACAAAAAATATATATTTTAAATTTCATGTAAATTTTGATTTTTTAGGATTTCAGTAGAAAGGGAAATAAACATTTCAGCTTCAAAAAAAATGAATTTTCTGGCTATAATTGTGTTTTCAGGCATGAAAGGGTTAATCTGACACTAATGATGATTGCAAACAGACTTTTAAAAATTGATTGCTGCCTTTACTTTGGATTTCTGTCTTCATTCAATAGCACAAATCTAACCTCATGAATGTTTCTTTGCACAGTGCATTTTTACAAATGAAACTGTGTCATTTTTATGCTTTGAAACAGTCAAAACAGTCCACAAGTCATAAGACTAGTGTCAGTCCAACATGTACTACAGCACTGCTGAAGCATGACAGTGCACAGCACAATGGGAGCTCCACATACACACACTCATAGATTGTGTAATGCTTTTATGGTCGTTCACACTATATAGTCACATCACAGGTCACATCTTCCTATTTACACTTATATTCATGCATTGATGGTTGAAGCCTCTATGTAAGGTGTCCATTAGCATGTCTCAGTAATATGTCAGCATCAGGCTTGATCCCTCAACTTTCCAACTGACAGTCATGCAACTCTCCTCACTGAGCCACCAACGCCTTTGCTTAAAAGTGTTTGTAAAATAAAAACTGGAGGAAAATGGAGGACAGACAAAGTCACTCCATGGAAGCACTTTGGGCTCCACACTGCCAATGGCAAAACAATAAGCAAAGGCAGGGCTGTGTGATGATCATGTGCAAAGCAGCTGGCCCACTCCTCAGCCACAACAAACCTACGGGCCCATTTGTCAGTCATTCACCCATTGCAGTCCCGCAGTACCTTGTCAAAGCTAGCGTGTATGCTCAAAAAAACCATTCGAGTTTGCTTCCTGGGAAAAGTAGCAGGGCCATACCACATATACCTGATAATGCCCGAAGTGCTTACTCATTTATTCAGAGGGGCAATTTCTCACGTGGAAGCGAACAGGACCTCATGTGACCAAATGTGACTTCAGAAAAATTGTTTCTATAAAGCTGGTCTTCCTTGACAATATAAAAAATTAGGCCAAAGATAAAAACGTTCAGCTTTTCTCAGCTTAATTTAAGTCACACAAATTTATGAACATATATTCTATCTGTTCGGCAACAACAAATTGTCCTTCACTACATGCATGTTTACATACTGAGTGACTCAGAGTGGGTCAAATTGAGCTTTCAAATTGTATAAATTAGTCTAAAGGGAGTGAAATATTAGAGCAGAATGCAACAAAACTGGGATTACAACACAACATACATGCATTCAACAAGACCGCTATTACTGTCACACAAATAGAAAACCAAAGAACCCTGGATACAGAATCCACAAGGTTTTGCCATTAGTCCTGTGAAATCAAAGCAGCTACAGCTTGTTTCTCGACTAACCATGTTTGGAATGATGAATAACAGTAATAAGAAAAGTCAATCGGGGAAAACAAAGGAACGCCAGTGTCACATACAAAGTAGTCTCAGCACATACCATGGATCAGAATGAAAGTCATTGCTTTGAGAGGCTCTATACGGTCCTCAACATGATTGAGTTAGTTGGCTGTTCGATTGCATGTTGCAGTCATATGGGTTTTTTTGATTGAAGGGAGAAGTTGGTGCCTCTCCTCTGGGATTTGTGTAAGGGGAGTAAGGAGAAGCTGAATGTGCTGAACTCAAGAGGCAGTTGGTGTCCATTTAAATGTGAAAAATCTCCTTTTATGAGTGCTTCATTATTTGAAACTCTTCAAACTAACCCAAACAGCAGATCCACATCCATGCACAAGAAAACACACTGTTGGCATTTCTTGTTTGGACTTGCAGGCATCATGTTGGTGTCTTGGAGAGCTTTGGTGTCCCTCAGCAGTTGAGCAGTCGCAGTAATAGCTGCGTTCCTGCCCTTTGGGATTTGCTCTGACGACCCAACTCGAGCGCATCCATTCCTAATGAGCGGCAAGCCGGTGCCTGTCTCCTCCCGTGGGCTGTCAGCTGTCTGTCCCTTGGTGCACGGGAAGAGGAGAGCACCCTGCGAAACCTCCTCGGCTCACCCCCTGCCTCCTAGAAGGGTGGCTTCACAGGACGGGGGTCCCATGGCGAGCTGCTAATGATCCATATGATGGCCTGGCCCAGCCATTGTTTGGGCTACATTACCCAGAGAGGGACAAACAATCGTTCGCAGTGTCACTTGATAATGGCCCAAAAAGCAAATCTCACAGACCTTCATTCTTCACAAGGGTAATTAATTCGCCGCTGTGCTGGGGATGCTTCGCCTCTTCCAGCTCCTCTCACGCTGCCCCCGCTATACTCTCCAAAAGATTTCCAATTGTTTTGCAGACAATGGTTTCAGAAGGCAGTAAAAGACCATTGATCTGAGGGCTATTTGCAAATACCCGTCTCCATACCAGAGAAATGCATCTTACTGTGTTGCGTTAAGCAATTCCACATTTTAATGGGTGGACTATTGATGGTTGATGCCAAAAGAGTATGGTATTGATGCGCTCACACACATCCACAATGAGGTCTGGAGGGGATAGCACCAGCTCAGCACAATAAATAAAGGAAGGGGCATCAAAGTGAGGAGGGGGGATTGCGTAATGTTGCAGAGCACTCATAAAAAAGTTACTGTAATGTGTGTCATGATTGACTTTTATGATCAATGCTGCTGTACATCCAAAAGTCTGCAGCAGCAGAAGCAGAGCTCCCAGAAGACATCTGCAGATCTATACCTCTCAAGGTGGAATATGTAGTAATTACAAGTGCTGATTGGCTACATGCGCGTTATTGGATGTAATTGTGTTGATTGCAATCGTAATATTACCTGCAATAGTTCCAATGAGGGTGATGCTAGCATGGCAAGAAGATTAGACTCATACTCTGACTACTCTTACTGCTGTGTATAAATCATTCATCATTTTGAAACATAAGACGTGCTATTTTATTACTTTTCCAAACTTTCTGTCAAGGTTCCTGTCTTTATCTGTTGGGTATTTAGGGTACTTGACCCACTGCAGCATATCTCCATTTATCGCTTAATACCCTTGGTCAGGACCAAACGAACTCTGATTCACCTTTTCTTTGAAAGAAACAAACTATAGTTGGCTTCAAACTGGGGGTCTTGGTTCACTTCCATGCAAATCTGAATACGGTTTTGGGGTGGGTGTGAAAAGCATTGAAGCAAAATTTGACCAGTCAAGGGAAGCAAACCAAAATGGGCTTTATTACATCAATACTGTATTACATCAGTATTACATCAGTAATGTACATTTATTCTATTGCTCCAAATGCTGCAGAAGTAAACAAAGTTACTGCACAATATCTGGTAGTGTATTTGCAGGTTAAAGTGCAAGAAGAGGCCCAATGGCAGACAAAGACCACAACAACAGCTCCAGCTAGTGGTGCGTGGCTGTATAACACAATATATGACAGAATTTGGTCCACCTAATTGTAGTGCTAAAGCTAATCAAGCTAAATGAAAACTGAAACACTCCATAACTTCAACTTGAACAAAGTCTGCCAAAGTGAAAGTGACCTAAAAGGGTCCAAAAGATCTTAAATGTAACCCCATACCAGTAGTTGGACTATTTACTTATGTGCCCTGTAGGGTAATAGTAGGTAATCCACCTGGTGAATTTCCTTTCACCATACCGAAGCATGAAGACTGCTTGTAAAACAAGCTTTTAGTACCTCTTTTAGAGTCTTTCTTGTTCCTTTCCTTGGCTCCCTGTCTTACTTTATAGGTTACTTGGCAGTGCTCGACCTGCTGCTGGATTCTGGCACATAAATATTCACATTCATTAGTTGAAAATGTAAAAGGTACAGAGCAAAAAAATATATATATTAACTTCCTCTTTAAGCTCATTTCTAAACTCCCTCTAGTTGCCACTTTAATAAGCAGTATATACAGTATACAGTGTATATATATTTATAAATGTGTATTCTCTTATCTCTTACAATTTCCAGAATGAACAGTAAAAGCATTATTTCCCTCTTTTTTCTCTTTTATAACCTATCAGTCTAGATGAATGCTTCTGTATCTAATTTTTGTACACTCTATGCAAAGTATCCCGTAACTTTCAATAAAGAAATTCAATATTCAGTGATGAATAAATCTTACAAGGCATATATTTGAGTTTTTCTTTTTTTTTTTTCCCCCAAATCTTCATGTACATTTCAAGTAGTGTTCAGTTACCCCTCTTATTTCTAACTATCACCACAGGATTAGGGCACATAGGATGAAAAAACATTGTGTATAATTCTCATGGTCCCCCAACTCCCAGGTTTTTTTCTTTTGGACTACATGACGTTTTTGTCTGCATGACTGTATGTCTCTTAATTTGCTTTGTGTGTTTTTATTCCTATCGCAGATGTCTGTTTTTTGTTTTCATGTGTTGACACCAACCTGCTAATGGGACTGGGAATGGAAATTAGCCACTCAGCTTTAATCCCATGCATTTACATATTAATATTTATTAAAGCATACTGTCCCATTTTAAAAAAAAAAATACATAAATCTCAATCTCTCAAATCTCACAGTGGCCTAGGGCAGTGGCTGAGCCCACCTCTGGGCCCAGACTAACAAAAAAAGCATCCATTTTTGTCCAAAGTTCTCCCTTATTTTGACAGCTTCATTGATAAAATCCCCAAAACAGGCCCCCAAAATGGTTGTTCTCATTAAAATACCATATCTTTTGAGTTTGTTATCCTTATCTTTGTCAGTATGTACAGGAACACATATGATAGCCCCTGAGTAGAAAGAGCCTTGCACCCCCTGAGATCCTCCCCCTCAGGGTGCCCAGACCCCAGGTGGGGAACCAAGGGCCTGGGATACTGTAATACATGTCATGATTGACTTTTATGATCAATGGTGTTCATCCAAAAGTCCACAGAAGCAGCATCACAGCTCCCAGGAGGCAACTGCAGATCTATACCTCTCAGGGTGGAATACATAGTAATTACAACTGCCGATTGGCTACATGTGCATTATTAGATGTAATTAGGTGTTGATTTAAATTGGAACATTACTTGCAATAGTTCCAATGTGGGTGATAATAAAACAGCAGCAAGATTGAACTTATTTCCATCTCCATTCATCATTTGAGAGCATAGCAAACAGCACTCTCTCCCTGTGTTTCTGTATCACCAATAAATCCCACGCACTGAGAGAAATGAATGATTTTTCGACAAAAGCGAGACAGCACGAGACAAGACAAATGTCTGTGCTTACATCAAATGTTCCCAGATACGAAACAATCCAACCACACCAATAAAGCAATCAATGCTAACCTAATCTCCGCAGCCTCAGCGGCACTTGCTCGCCATTTCTTAGCCCCAAAATGAAGAGGAAAGGAGAGCCCGAAAGGCATAAATAAATAAACCTCAAACCACTCATGCTGCTGAGGACGGAGATGGGGAAAAGAGGGGAAGGGGGGGGGTCCACAAACAGCCACATCTACAGTATATAAAGCTCATTTCGGAGAGCGGCGTGGCTTTATTCGAGCGCAAGAGGTGAATTACAAACACAGTGGCTTTCAAATTCGGTTAAAGGAGGGAGAGATCGAGGAGGAAGGCTGCGGATGAGTCATCCCCGCCAGTTTGGTTGCCCTCGCTACTCAGCAGGGACATGAGGAGGATTTTACAGGGGCAGGGGCTCGAATTTATTTATAAAAGGCCTCTTTCATATTAATATATGTACGTCTGGGATGACTATTTTCATAACTCTGTTGAAGGAACATCAAAATACATGTATCTACAACAGGAGGAGGCCAGACCGCGCAGTGAAACATGACTTTCTGCCCCACCTCACCTCCAGATTCATGTCACAGCATCTCTTAACAGAGCTTTTATTTCATTTGGTGGTAAAATCCTGACTTATGTTCTGTTTCAGGAACAAATAGTATGTGGCAATGTTGTGTTTTGTATGATAACCCGTGCCATAAAGCTGGGTATTTCAGACCATTATGAATTTAAAGAGGCACTAAACCCCAGAGCTTCAGCTGAGATGCATCCACTCCTAAGATATATTTTTCAAAAAGCTTGTAGAACATCACCAAAAAGCTTGGTAGTGAGGTGCTGGTTAGGCTGAGTGGTAAGTAACCAGGCACAACCCATATACATGTCCAGGTTTGAATCCAGCCTGTGGCCTGTTTTCAGAGACTTCCCCTTACTTTCTCTCTCTCTCTCCTATCAATTAAGGCACAATATGCCCCGAAAAAATAATCTTAACCCTTTGATTGGCATTGTAACCGTACGGTTGACTTTTTGTCCCCATACCACTAAATAGCCTTTGTTACAATATGTATCCACTGGGTGGCGCTGCTGTGCATGAAAATAACTGTTTGGAAACCAGAACAAATTGGAAGTTAATTGTTGCTGTATAGCTCCTCAGAAATCTAAAAGTAAGAGCATACATCAGAGTAAGAAGTATGATTCCTCAGAAAACTGTGTCAACCACTACATATTTAAATTTTGCTCTCTGTGATGTTTTCATACGAAAAAACAAAAACTTGTTGCAGAAATAAAATAAATCCATTCTCACCCAGAATAACCCTTAACAGGCAAGCCAACCAGCCGGTTGACCTGCATATCTGCTTCCTGATTGGGTCATCTGAAAAATAAAACCTATAATGTTGCTAAATAAAGAGGCAGGAACACACCAACAAATAACTTGTTGCAGATGTATTTCTTAGTTTGAAAGTCTAAGGGTTAAAAAAACAAAGCCTGGTAAGCCTTTTCCCTCTCCATCAGCCACAGCATCATACTATACTTGATTATTGGTCATTATTCATAACCATAGTTGAGTGTAAAATGATGGTGTATGCCAGTTAACAGCAATTGGTGGCATGAGGGCCACATCAGGCCCCTACAGCTTATGATCTGGCCCCCAAAATACTACCAAGTTTATAAAATGCATCCATTCATCCATACTGCTTATCCCTTTTGAGCATATCCCAGCTGAAATTTCTGGGGCATACCCTGAACCGGCTGCCAGCCAATCTCAGGGCCAAATAGAAAAACAGACAACCATAACACTCATACTCAAGGGCATGTTTTTGGTCTGTGGGAGGAAGCAGGAGTGCCCAGAAAGAACCCACCCAAGAACAGGGAGAAACATCCAAACTCCACTCAGAAAGGCCCTGACCGTCACAGGGATCGAACCAGCAACCTTCTTGCTGTGAGGCACATGCACGACCTGCTGCACCACCGTGCCGCCCTTATAAAATGCAAAGTTGACAAAATATGTTGCGTGTATGTCTTGTGTTTCTCTGTTTGGTTATCTTAGAAAACGTGTGCTTAAAGATCAAGTTTGAAAAATTCCCCTTAATGATGCCACTGGGATATGCCACCTCCTCCAATTTAGCAACACTCACCGAGCCAGGCACACAGGTGGCTTCAGTGGGAGGAACATATAGTATCTAAGAACATCTGATTTTTAATTCTTAGCCATATTGAGCATAGTGATTGTTGTGGTAGCATGCAGAGTCCAGATTGCTACCATGCTAGCTGCTGGAAAGGCTGGGGACTGAGGCCACAGCAAATGTGAGTAAACCTAGTTGTGTTCTGACCTTAAAGGACATTTTGAGTATTCTACTATTTTGTTAGAGTTGTTTCATAGAGTTGTTTGTTCCGTGGTATGCTAACGCTAATGTAGTGACTGTACTGATGTGTATATTGCAGTTAGTTGTGTTGTGTAATGGTGTGTGGATTATCAGTTCCATATATTTGGGTCTTGCTTAGACCACACACCACCCCTTGTTAGAAGAAGAGCATCCTGTATGTGTTCTTCTGACACCCCAAGGCGAACATCACCACTACTCAACCATCACCTATATATAAGTGAATGCTTATTTAATACTAGCATTCAATTTTTAAACAGTTGATCATAGCTAGCCCATCACTGCAAACAACCATTAGCTGCCATTACATAAATACACTCAGACCACCCTATAAAAGCTGCTCTGTCCTTCCTCCTCTTCTCTGCTTCCGCCACTTTCCGCTTGGCAACCCTCCTCCACCCTACTTCCTCTTTTATGCCATTTTCTGACTTGATCAATGTCTTGCTGGCATTGATGTTCACTCTGGTGGGATTTGCTGCTTCTCCTTCTACCTCATGCTTTCCTTTTAGGTGCAAGAAAGGCTGTAATGTGTTGCTCCTGCTTGAGGCTTCAATCATCGGCACATGGAAGGGCAGGAAGGGCCTCCATTTGGTAATAAATTGCATTAAGTTAACTTTAAATAAAAAGTGGTCCTGGCAGAAATGTTTCTATTGTTAAGGGGCCATCTCTACATATCAGAACAGGATTATAAGTTTAAAAAAATGATGAAAAAGGCACTCAAAATAGCAGGTACCAAAGCCCCATTTATGTCTTTGTGTGCATGTGCCCACTCCTCCACAAATGGGTCTAGCTGTTTCTTTATTCCCCTGGCCCAGTCAAAGGTGGGGTGTGCCGGATAAGCTGGGCACTGTGTCTCAAATGGGGACACTCGAGTGGGTAAAGCCTATCTTAAAGAGAGCTGCGCCTTTTTTTCCCCCTCTGCGACTCTTCATACCTCCACCCAAGCAGAACTAAGGGCGCCGCTCGCTGAGATACAAAAGGGACAAAATCACTCTTTTACACTTCCACACTCCCCTCGTCTCTGCATATACAGTACAGCACAGGACACACACCCAGAGAAGCACACACACTCCCAGGCACAAGACTGCTCCCTTCTGGTTGCAGCTTGTGGCTACATCGCTTCCCCCCCAACCCCCCAACCCCTAAGCCCAACCCATCGGGGGCAAGAACGTGTACGGATATTGTCCAGATGCAGTTATAATTTCACTAATGCTCGCTCAAATGTCAATGGGGTCCAGTGACAAAGGATTCTTAATCCCTCATATGAATTTAGCGCCCAAAGGCAGAAGAGGAAGAGGCGGTGTGTGTGTGGCGAATGCATGAGGGGGCATACATTACACACGACTTGTCTCTGGCCTTAATGGGAGTGTTCAGTGAATTCAGCTGATATTTAAATCAGCGCAGTAAGAGGGGAGGCAACGGCGAGAATGATGAGTGTGTCGAACTATTGAACTTTCCCTCATCCACCTGTCCTCCGCCCGGAAGCAACCCCCTTGCTTCGATCTCGTCGCAGAGGAGCCCAAAAGCAGCAGCAGCACGCCGCGCGAACACACCCACCCCATCAGCCTAAATCACTTAAGTGGGGCAGAAACGGAGAAGAGCTCCTTCCTCGTCCCCTAAGTGAGATGCTGTAGTTTCACTCTATTTGCCCAAATTATACTCCGCTGTCTGTGGTGCGCTGGAAGTGATGAATCAAAAGTGAAAGGCTAAAACTGCTGCTTTTTCACTTTTTTTTGCCCCCTCTCTCTCTCTCTTTCTCTGTTGGTTAAACCTGAGATGAAGAAAAAAGTTGAAGCCCGTCGATGTATTTCAGAATCTGCACGACAGTCTGTTGGGCGGCAGGTTTGCCTCTGCGCCCATTGCTCTCAAGAATCCATTAAAAAACAGCTTGCAGAGCCATACTGCTGCCCTCACAAATGTAATATACATCGGGCCGAGAGGCGCTGGAGTTTTATTGTTTTATCTATATGTGGCGCAGTCTCTTCTTTTTATTCCTCAGGGCTGATTATTGCTCTGATTGGGACCATTTTAACACTTTAACACCAGGCTTTACTGCTCTTCCTCAAGTTGCAGTTTTGCAGAAAGAAAGAAAGAAAATACAGAAAGAAAGAAAAATTACATTCACCAGCCACTTATGTGAGCCTGTTCAACCGCTAAACTCAAACAGTTAATCAGGCAATCACATGGAAGCAACTCAATGCTTTGGCATTAAGTTCAAACAGAATATCAAAATGGGCAAGAAAGGGAATTTAAGAGATTTTGAATGTAAATGGTAATTGGACTTGAGCTCATACAGCACATTTCTACTCTTAGACTACTCAGAGCAGCATTCACACTGCTACAAGGCGACTCCTGCTCTTTCCCCACAAAGTCAATATACAGCCAATGTATGATAATAATAATAATAATAATAATAATAATAATAATAATAATAATAATGATAATAATAATAATAATAATAATGACTTTATTTGCATAGCACTTTTAAAAAAAGAGGTTGACAAAGTGCTTTGACAAACAGTCAAGAACATACAGACGACAAAGCACAAGAGGTACAGCACAACAAAACAAAAACAAAAAGCTTGGTTCAACTCAATGCACTCTTCCAGAAAGACACAAAAGGCATAAAAGACACTAGCAAGAAAAGTTAAGAGGAAAGCACTGGCGCTTCTGATGTCAAGTGACTCCTGGTCTTTGAATCGAAGGCCCTTTCATAAGTCATAAAAACATGTCATAAGAACCATGCAACATAAAATGAGACCATGAGGACTGAAGTAAAAGCTAAAAACATATAATCAGTAAGAAAAAGAAAAGGCATTAAAAGGGGTTGAATGCAAAAAAACAGGACAGCAAATACAAAATGACGATATTATAATGATGGGGAGGGGGCCAGCCCTCCCCCAATGCAACAGATGCTACTGGGTGACTTGGTGATGTTATCGAGTCGCTTTGGATGCGTGACCAGGTTGCATTGCTCGGTTGCCAAAGTTAAAAATTTTTTAACTTTTTAGGCGATGTCACATGTGGCTGTGCTGCGACAGCCAATCAGCATTGTGTGGGGTGTGTGACACCAGTGACAGAACTGTTTTTATTCTGGTTCACAGAGTGACAATCCATGTCCATGTGGGAACATTAGTTAGTGAGTACTAGGGCTGAATGATATGGACAAAATGTCATATCTCGATATTCATGCCAGATATCTTGATATCGATACGATATGACTACGGGTTCGGTGAAAACCAAGCATTTTTCAGAAAAATAAAAACATCATAACACAAAAGAATGTGGAAAGTGCAGTTTTAGTGCGGGGGAAGTCTATATCGTTTATATTGTTGCTTTTCGATATTAATATCTTGAATGTTCATATCTCGATATCGATACGATAACGATATATTGTTCAGCCCTAGTGAGTACATTAGTTCAGTCTAGACAGGACCGCAGAGACCTCACAGACGATGCTGCTGCAGGGTCATCAGCTGCAGTGTTCTGTGGTTGGTAGGTAAATGAAAAGGATACAGTTGGAATAATGTCAGCTAATACATCCTATTATATGATAAGATATGATCTACCCATTCACACCCATTCACTCTTACATTCACTAATGATGGTTCTGAGTTTCTCTGTCAGTTGCCCATCAGTATTAACTAACACTTTCACACCCTTTCATCCCCATTTACTCGCCACTGACAGAGCAGTGGGAGCAACTTGGGGTCAAGTGTTTTGCCCAATGACACATCAACAGGTGACAGATGGAGCTTGGCTTGAACCTACAACCCACTGACAAAGCTCACTATCCAACAGCGCCACTGACGCCCTGCAATGTGGTGTGGTTGTTGATGGCCTGGTCCATGTGTTTCAAAATCATTAGGATTTACAAAGAACTGTCCAAAAAAGAGAAAATATCCAGAGATTTTCCATTAGACACTGAAGTGAAGATGAGCTTAGTCAGTTTTACTTTTCACAGAAAACATCAGCGTTCACATACAGGGAGGAAGTTCTGTAGCCTGTCAGGTAAAAATGACAAAGAGTGCTGCAACTGGCGGGACTAGTGTTGGAGTCTGGGAATAGCAAAGATCCCAAGGGGATAAAATCACTCCTTCTGTTGTCTAAGGTTGGCGAGTCTATGCAAATTGTAGCCTTGGTTTCCCATTCTTGGCTGGAGCCTGGTGTGGTCTTCTTCTGCTGTATCTTAGCAGGTCGCTTTGTCTGTGGTTGGTCCCGACAAAATTGGGAAAAACCATATCTCCAGTATTTTTGCAAGAAAAAAAAAAATGCATTAGTTTATTCTTCAATATGAAAAGACCTCTTTATATTATCAGTCTTCTTAAAAGTAAAGTTTTGACGATGAAATGAAGTGGAAACATTTTAACCAAGAAGGTTTGATTTATTTTTCAATTTCCAACCTCATTCGCACAGTAAAATTCATTTATTTTGAATATGAATCATTTTAATGGCTCAGAACTACTTCAATGTGACTCAGCCTTGACTTCTTCACATTATTCTTGAAATGTCACCAAAATGAATAAAAAAATCACATTCTTGTCATAATTTTGCTTTTGGAAGGCTGCAATACTCAAGATCCAATTTCAACAGACTGTAATTTTTGGCTCGAAGTAGCTGTAGTGTTCAAAAATGCTCTGAAATAGCAGAACATTTTTCAAAATATCCTGATCTTGTGCACTTTCTCTCACCACGAAATAGGAAAAAATGTTAAATTTAAACCTTATGGTACCATCATGTAGGTGTTTTCTTTTGCTTTCACAAGAGAAATTGTCAAATTTGGCACAGAAATAAATCTTGTTAGGATACACAATGTTACCCCACAGTTTGAGAGCACCACACAGCTCCTGTTGGTTTGATGCGAGTCTCCCATTCAAGCACATTTAATAGTGCTTTTTTTGGATTGAGATCTACTGACTATGAAGGAGACGCTGGTGGTGTGGTGTGTTGTTCTGCTTGAAGTAGCTATTAGAAGATGGGTGCACTGTGGTCATCAAGGGATGAACATGCTCAGTAGCAACACTGAGGTTGGCTGTGGCTTTTAGATAATGCCCAAAGGGGCCGAAATGTTGGTACAAGGTAGGATGGAGCTATGATTTCATGTTGAAATAGAACTGACTACAACAGACCTGCAAAGGAAATAAATGAGAATGAATACATACTTAAAAACACTGAAATGCTGTTAAATGTAGGTAAAGTGTAAGCAGATACAATTTTCCCCTTCTAGCCAGTTACCAGTGAGCTCCCAGCCAACTTTTAGCCCCCGGAAATCTCCCCCATTGTGCTGATTCTGGTTCCACAGAAAACCACCAAAAAAAGATTATATAGCCTCAACCTTCCCTTTTTTTTGTCAAGGCAGGTAGGCCCTGTCACGGACCTGCCATGGACCAGCCAAGACTCTATCAGGGAAAGTGGGGAAGTTTTAAGTGGCTGCATCTGTTGGTAAAAAAGGAACCTTGGCTCTCATTCGCCAACCCTTCTTAAGGCTTAAGCAAACAAAACCAAGCATTGCCAGTCAATGCAAACTTTAGCTGTCCACATTGATTTTCTAAAAGCAGCATTTTCTTTACAATTTGTCCTTCTGTTCACACATAAACCTCGTTTTAGGTCACTGAAAAATCCTGCCAAGGTGAAGATTTTCATATATCCACCACGGAAATAGTCCATCTGGAGAAGAGCCCATAGAAAAAGTTTTCAGAGGGCAGAACCCTCAAAAACAACTGCTGCTGGTGATTGGACGATTGTTCTGCCAGTCACACTCATCACAGACTAATCTTTTCGAAAAAATACAGTCCATTTCTGATAAAAATCGAAGATATTGTTGCATCCATAGAGACCACTTCAGAATTGTTTTCAAACATGCAGTCACTTTCCGCCTCTCTTCCCTGATTTGGCCGTCCAGATTTTGGCCGTGAAGTCATTGGCAAGATGGATCTGCGTGATTTCAGGCAATGAATCAGGCAGGTCCATCTACACTGCAAGGTTACTGTTGCTTCAACGTGCAGCAGAATCTGTTGCTGATAAACTATTTACCAGCAAACACATCATATCCGTCCCTCCCTCACCGTGATGCTGCTTTAAAAAATGATACAAACCCTGCCGATGTTTGAGAAGAGACCCGGGGTTATTGTCTCACAAGTGACTGTGTTGATTGCTGACCTGAGGTTGGTTTGTCTGTGGCCTATATTCAATTCTCGTTTATTTCCTTTGCAGGTTTGTTGTAGTCAAAAGTGCAAGAATATGCATCAGTACATTTACACATCAAAGCTGCAGGATCACTTCTTTGAAATGAAGGATTCAGCTTCAGACCTATTACAAACTGACATTTAGTTATTTCTGTGATTGCTTTTGAACATCAATTACCTTCATGCTCACTTTTGTCACACACACACATAGACACACTCACGCACAGGGACCATTGTTTCCCCAAAGCTCCGGCCCTCATCAGAAGGGACAGCTCCTGCAGTTTCGGCACCAATAATTACTTGACTTCATGTCATAATCAAATCCCTTTAATAATGGGAACAATTCAGCGATTGCCTGCCGTAATCAAATTAGCCCGAGTCTTTTTGGATTTTCAATTATCTCCAGTCGGCGGAGCACTTTATCCGGGGCTCTGGCTGAGGCTCTAGCTTTGGGGGGGGGGGAGCCGAACCATGCGCCGGGGGGGCTGACAGCAGCAGCCTCACAATTACAATGAGGTCCGGGCTAATGTGATGACAAGATCGCCTGCCCGCCTTACTTAGCCTTTCATTTGTGCCGGGTCTCCTCTGCGTCCCCCCCCCGCTCTTATCATCGTGTCCGTGTACCTGCTCCGCTCGGCCCCCCAAACGCACCCCTCCTCCCCCTCAAACCAGCTCTTTATGTCGAGGGCGGGCAGCATTAAAGCAGAGCGCCTCCAACATTTACTCCTTTTACACTTTAGGAAAAAGAGAACGGTTTGTTGAACAGGTTTGCAGCAGAGTCTTTTTATTCATACGGCTCTGTGGATGCACACTCAGGGGCTGCTCTGTACAGCCGCAGCCTTCAACTGTTTGCCACCAGCTTTGAAGGAAAGTCGAGTCTTTGACACTGGAAGACACCAGTGGGCCAAACACTACAGTACCAATGAGGGGAACTTAGCATACAGGCCTTGCAGCAATATGGACGCAGAACTGTGCTAAGGCGGGCTGTTAGGAGGGGAAAAGAGGAGAAAGAGGACTCTGTTTCGGCTAAAATATGTAGTTTTCTCTCAAGAAGGGGCTCTTTAAACACTTTTCTGAATGCTGAAAATCTTAGCACCGAAAACATTTTGTTCTTTATAGGGATACACCAACATTTTTGTTTTCATGTCTTGCCTCACTCCCAAGTCCATGACAAGCAGATAGACACCATTCTTTCGACTGTGCGTGCAGTAACAAGGAAAGGAGAGGCAGATCTCATCCACTGCTAATTAGCTTAGCTCAAACACTGGGAGTCAGTGGGTAGTGTTAGCCTGCCTCTGCCTACAGTCATCAGATGACTCTTCAGCAACTCTAAACTGTGCTGGGTGCTTGTTGGGACTCTTTTTGTTTTAAACCACGTCATATTACGTTACCTATTTTTAGACTAAGACTCTACTCAGAAACAGTGTTTGTGTTTTTGACCTGCTTACAAGCACGTCCACGGTGGTTTGCGAATGCACCCTGCAGTTCAGCTACCTATACCAAGGTGGTTATGTTTTTGCTAGCGTATGTTTGTTTGTCTGTTTGTTTGTTAGCAAAATCACACAAAAACTACAGGACAGATTTTGCTGAAATTTTCAGGTGTTGGTTATGGCCCAACTTTAAAATGATGTGATTTTGGTGGTGATCCAGATAACCGAACAATCATTTTTGCTCGATAACTGTCTAACTAATAATTATGATATCGACATAATTCTGAGTGTGAGTTTTCACGTCAAGGAATCATACTATGATGGTGACTTTATCATGGATTATAGATGTAACAGCGATATGTGAGCTACCTTGGCGGAGATTTGCAGTCTCCGAGTGCTTTCTAGTTTTGTCTGTATTTCTTTCTAAAATTTCATAAAAAGTGCTAATATTAGTCTAAAAATTGATAATGCAACATAACACAGTGAAAAAAATGAGTCACAACAAGCACCCAGCACAGTTTAGAGTTGCTGAAGAGTTTATCTGATGACCGTAGGCAGAGACAGGCTAACACTACCCATTGACTCCCAGTGTTTGAGGTAAGCTAATTAGCAGTGGGCGCATTCTGCCCGTCTCTTCCTTGTTACCATACGCACAGTCAAAAGAATGGTGTCTATCTGCTTGTCATGGACTTGGGAATCAGGCAAGACACAAAAAGAAAAAAAGGTTGGCACGCTCAGCTTCCAAAGGATGTAGTTTCCCTCCATATGTTCTGTACCAATCTTCTTCCACTCATGAACAGAGGCTTTGTTTTTGTTGACCTACTTACATGCACGTCACGGTGGTTTGTGCATACACCCTGCAGTTTAGTTCTATTCGTATTTCTTTCGAAAAATTACAAAAAGTGCTAGACTTAGTCTAAAAATAGATAACGTAACGTAACACGGTAAAAAAAAAAAAAAAGTCCCAACAAAAACACAGGAAGGCTTAGAGTTGCTGAAGAGTTTATCTGATGACTGTAGGCAGAGGCAGGCTAGCACTACCCATTGACTCACAGTGTTTGAGCTAAGCTACTTAGCAGTGGGTGAGCTCTGCCCGTCCCTTTCCTTGTTACTGCACACACAGGCAAAAGAATGGTGTCTATCTGCTTGTAAAGAACTCAGGAGTGAGGCAAGACACAAAAACAAAAAAATGTTGGCATAACCCTTTAAGACTTCCAAAGGCATGAACCTCATTATTTGACACTTTGGCATCATTTAACTCAAGTATCCGACATTGTAACATGTGTAGGTAAGTAAAGAGGAAAATCATAATAGTTCTCCTTTAACATAAGCGTCTTTTTGAGTCAATATTGGATCAATATTCCACATTAGATTGAAACTTTTGGAGTTTTCTTCTGCAGAAAACAACCACAGCAGTAAAGCATCTTCTTATTACTCTTCAAAACACCATCAGTTTCTACCCTGGACTACTTCTGAAAAACAAAAATCAGACCATGTTGTTGAGGGAAGATTTTCTTTGTGTTCACAAAAACTTAAGGGTTTCAGACAAGAGCAGTTTGATTAAAGCTGCCACGCACTCTGAGCCGCAAAAACAACCAAAGGCCCGGAGTAGAGGGCTCCGCTGATACTCTGAATGACCCAAAACTCCAAAGTAAGAACATTTAACTCGGAGTCAGCAACGCAAACTGTGAGTCCATCTGAATCCTCCACACTAGCAGGCCTTAACTGTGTATTTTTGATCAGCAATCATCATAACAGACACATTAAACCGCTACGTTTTCATGCTACATCACAATAATCACATTGTTTTACTGCTCCGCTGCTGCACCCACTGCTTTATTTGGAGAGATATTTATCAAAAAGTCCCTCTTGGCTCCAGACTGTTTGTTTATAACAGCTCTAATCGACCTCCGAGTGTCTCATTGTGCAGAACTTTTCTCAAACACTCGGAGAGAAAAACTTAATTAGCTCCTGTGCGCACCGTGTCATGTCTGATGTGACCTCTGACCTCTTTTCTTGCTGATTTACCAAACAGACTGTAGGACTGAAATTAAAATCGCCCACATCTCAAAGACAGCTAAACAAAGTTTGTGTGCTCCGGTGGGGATCCTGGTGTCTGCAGCCATCAGGGAGGCTGACAGGAGCGCTTAGTGCTGAACAAAAACACCGGCAGGGATGGGACCACTTTTAGGAAGGAGGCCCGGAGTGGACACGGGTTTGTTTTCTCCATTTTCCTGTGACAACAACGATATTTGGTTGATTTTTGAAAACTTAACCTGTTTCTTTCTTATCTTAAAGTCTCCACACTGGTTGCCTGTTTGTTATCGCATTGATTTTAAAATTCTTTTATCAGTTTATAAAGCTTAACATGGCCTGGCACCAGAATACAGCTCAGAGATGGTTTGAGTTTGTGAACCAGGACGGCCCCTCAGATCCTCTGATTCTTCTCTTTTAGCCGATCCACAGAGCAGAACCAGAAACTTTGGTGATTCTGCTTTTAGCTGTTACGCTAGACGAGCTACAACAGTAGAAATATATTTAAACACAATCCAAGAACTCATTTATTTGGCCTGGCTTTTATGTGGAACTTTACAATTATGCATACAAAATAAAGTTCTATCTAATCTAATCTAATCTAATACATATATGTGTGTATTTTATATATTTTTATGCATATATGTGTATCCATAAAATGAAGAGTTTGTCTCCAGCCTGCTCTATTGTAAAGTAAAACTCTTGTTATAAATTGATTGATGGATTGATATTATTTATTTGTTGGTAAAACTTTTAACCTTATTTATTTTTAAATTTAGGTTCAAAATTTTATTGTCCAGTGTTTAATTATGTTTTCAGTATTTGCTTATACTTCTTATTATGCTGATATATATGTTTATCTTTTTACACTCAATCATTTTAGATTTTCTTTTAATCTTTTTCACTATTTTTAAATGTTTTTTTAGCGTCTTCTTTATTTCTGTCTGATGATTCTTGGTTTTATTGCTTTGCATTTCTCTTGTTTCTTTTTTTTTTATTTTACATTTTAAGAGTCATCTTGAGTTTGTCTCTTTTCCGTTAGCTTTTCTAATGTGCATTGGTCTCGAAATCCTCTTGACATCCAACCTCATCATTACAATTACAATTGAATACCATTTTATTTTATTCTATTTTTTTCTATTATAATTATTGTTATTAATATTTTTTATTTATTTATTTTATTTGTTTTGTTTTGTTTATATTTGGTTTTATTTATATTTTTGTTTATATCTATCTTTTTATGTATCTTTGTATCTAGTTTTTGTAACTGCTATTGGAATTCTGACTTCCCTGAGGAGTTTTCCAAAGGGATTAATAAAGTGCTATCTAAGCCAAGCTAATTTAGTGGAGATATATATATCCATATATGTATGTGTACATATATATACATATTAGGAATGTAACGGTTCAGTAAAATTTCAAAAGCGGCCTGGCTGGACTGTTGAGAAAGACCTAAGAGGCTGTTTACAGGACTCCATTTCCACCAGAAACGCAAAGATTTTTCCTTTGCGTCTTCAAAAACAATCTGCGTTCAGATGGAGACTCGAGTACGACTGAAAACGCTGTAGCGTGCATGCCAGTCCAGTAGATGGTGATGTAGGCTTGCAGAAAAACAGCGCAGTTACAACACACTTATGAAGAAGAAAAATTTTTCACAAACAGCAATGGTGAGTGGACACACAAAGATGCAGGAGTCTCTTGTCTAGACAACAAATCTGTCTGGATAGTTTTGTCTGGATAACAAACCGAGCACGGGAAGCAGCACACATGTCACTCGGGAGACGACCGAAAGCGTTGTTGTTCATGGTATGTGCGCGCAGCCTTCATGTGAAAGAGTACTGCGCATGCAGTGACGTCAGCGTTTCCCCCTGAAACGCTGAATCGTGTTTACATGAGACTGGGTGGTGGAGCGTTTTGAAAACTCTCCACCTTGGACCCTGGTTTCAAAAGTTTGTGGATTCAGGCGTTCTCATGTAAACGGGAGACTAAAACGCAATAAAAACTCTTCTCTCTTCTCTTCAGATTCGGCTGAAAAAGGAGTCGTGTAAACACCACCTCAGCGAGAAACCAGAGAGGCGAAGAGGGTCAGGCTCTGACCACTGCAGATCAGTCTTAAAATCATATTGTTTTTGAATTAAATAAAACTTTGTTAAATGATTTCAGTGTGTTAATAAGTACTTTTTGAACATTTTGAGCACACTGCAACAATACCATGATAATAATGATAACTGTGATAATTTCGGTCACAATAACTGTGATATGAAATTTTCATACATTACATCCCTTATATATATACATACTGTGCTTTAAAAATAAAGTTTGATTGACTGATAATCTTCTTTTGTGATATTTTATTTTGAGCCATTACAGTTGTCACACACATCCTCTCAATGACACAATAAGACAAATTAGACTTGAATAAATCAATATATAAATATGTATATGCAAACATCACTACATGTTTGTTGAATATGCTTGTTAAAAATGACAGAGTCGTGAAAAAAGGAGAAAAAAAAACTGTTTTAACCAGAATATGTTGGACTTTGGGATATTTCTTATTAAAAACCCATCCAATGTGAAATCAGCGTAGGACATTATGTATGTCTACGTGTTCTCTTAGGGCCTCCATAACTACTGGGAGTTAAGTTCTCCATAAAAGTTTCAGTGATGTATTCATGCATGTTAATTTTTGGAAACAGGCTCAGTAATTGCACAAAACATCTGGGCATTGTGGTCGTTATGAAGCGCAGCTGAAAGCAGACAAAACTGCCCATTTGTGAGGGACTATTTTCAGCGGCGCAGTCATCCACAGCTGTAAACTCACTGCTGCATATTTATATCTCTGACGGTGGGGCGTGTGAGATTTATTCCAAACGAACTGGAGTGTGTGTGCTCTCAGAAATAAAGGAACATGTCAACAATCTGACTCACTGAACGGTTTTAAATAGTTCCTGGACAATAGTGGAGCGCGATGGCCCGGAGAAAGATGATAGCACAAACAGTACTTGTTAGCAGGATGCTTTCATTGTCTCTTTTTGGTTTTTCACGGCGTTTGTTGACAGCACAAAACTACGGAATATCACCTGTCTGAGACTAAAGGATCTTGTCGCCATTTGCAAGAATCCTGATTGATGTCTCTGCAATGTAAAGCACCTCGCCTAAAGGCATGTCAGCAGAAGAGAAATCCATTTTCTCTCCACTACCTGCCTGGGCGGAGATTCAAAGCAGCTGCTTTTTGTCACAGTCCCACCAAAAAGGAACAACGCACCATCCAGCATCACTACAATTTTCACATAGACTCTAAAATACTGCAAATCATTTATTTAGCATTTGTGAAGATTCCGAAATATTAGCATCTTTAGAGCATTTCTGGTTCAGTTTATAAACACCATTCACCAGAGATATGGGGCTCAGAGACTGCAGCATTTACTGTGATCATATGTCAAAGGTCAAAGTCATCAGGGCCTCATATTCAAGATCTGCTTGTCTGTAAAATATGTCAAAAACACTTTAGGCTCTGTCATACTTAGCATGAAGCATCTGGGTGTACATTGGTTGATAACCTTGCAGTGCAGCTGGATCCAATTAAATGTCAGGCAGGTCCATCTCGCCAAGCTCCAGTCTACAATGATTGTGAGCGGCCCGAAGTGGGACGGCCCAATCAGCGCCATTCAAAGCAGGAAGAGGTGGGAGCTACAAGCAAGAAGACAGCAGGAAGTGACTGATCGGACAGAGATTAGCATAGATGCTAACAGCTTCAGGAGGTGAATTCAGGCGTATCCACACAAGACTTGAATCATACAGGCATTCTGCACATTTTTGAAAACCTGTCCCAGAGTTTTGAATCTGAAAATGCTGGCCGAGCGTTTCTGTGTGGACAACGAATACGGATATTTACAGACATGATGATGTAATAGCTCCGCCTCTCCCTGCATGTGTGAAGCCTGACAACAACAGAAGCAATGGCGAAATACAGTGTTGTGGTCGTGCTGCAGAAGCTTGTTTTGGCTTTTACAGCAAAATCTTCTGCTGATTAGCATAAGTTCCTTTTAGGGCATTGGATTTATTTCAAAATATCAAACATGAAAAGTTTTCTTCTTAGTCCAGTCTTCATCATGTATAGCAAATGGTAATTCAGTTTCATAATTTTAAATATAAATGCCAGTTTATTTACTTAATTAAACTTTTTTACACACAAAAATAATCATTTTATATTCAATTAATCCAAAATGGCTTTTTTGTGCAGGGATTATCAGTCTAGCATATGTCAATGATTAGCTGCAACTGGAAATTTCAGCTAGTTGAAATTATTCATTCCACTGGCCTATAGTCACAGTTATATCCTATCAGTTCAATCAAGGCAACCATTTCCCACAATGCCTCTCTGAAAACATGAAAATATGTCTTAACTAACCTAGTGGTGATTTTTTTTTTGTGTGTTTGTGCATTTTTTTTTTGCCACAGAGAGCCAGGTTTACAGAGGAATTAAAAGATTTTATGTTTCTGTATTGCAATGGCAGTAGAGTGAAAAAAGTAGTTTTACTGATCGTCAATGGGGCCAAAAGGGGCTCCAGTTTTTGTCTACACCAGGGGACCCCAACCTTTTAGAACCATTTATACATTTGATAGGATACATACAACACTGTCTATTTACTTTTTTACTTTTAATTGACTAATTATTACTAACAACAATTTTTACCACAGATCATTACATGATATGAGAACAATTTATTTATATGCATCAGCATCAATGTATCAACTTTGACCCCATGCAGGTCAAAGTTAAGGAAAAATAGGTGGTCTTAAAATGTGATGCACATTATTTGTTATTGTTTGTATTTATCAAGTGTTATTTATTAGCAAAAAATACAACTGAAGTAAAAAAAATGTCATTTTATTGCAAGTTCTGCGATAGTAGCTTGTGTTATTACCTCAACCAAGGAGGTTATGTTTTGCCGGTGTATGTATGTTTGTTTGTTTGCTAGCGAGATTACGCAAAAACTACTGGACGAATTTTGCAGGAATTTTCAGGAGATGTTGGTAATGGCCCAACTTAAAAATGATTAGATTCTGGTGGTGATCCAGATAACTGCCATCAGGGAAGGATCCTTTTTGTTCAATAACTGTCTAACTAATAATGATATCAACATGATTCCGAGTGCTAGGTGTGGTTTTTTAGAGTTAAGGAATCATATTATGATGGTAATTTTATCATGGAACTATTGCTTATAGATGTAACAGCAATATATGAGCTACCTTGGCGGAGGTTTGCGCTCTCAGAGTGCTTTCTAGTTTTTTAAAATGTCCTTGAGACCACCTTATTGGCTCCCTGCGGGCAGATGCTTGCAGGCACCTTGTTGCGTACTCCTGGTCTACATGGTGTCAATTTTGTTGATGCAGTGTCAGTGTTGTTACACTGCAAAACCCCAAACTGAGACAAGTTTGTTTGTCTATTTTCAAGTCAAAAGTGTCCAAAACACTTATTCTAATCCACATTCACTTCACCAGTCCAGATAAATATCTTACTCTAATGAATAAAATGCAAAAATAAGGCATTAAATTGATTGTAGTGAAGAGAAAATATCTGCCAATGAAACAAGCAAATCTGACTCAGTGAGGGTCTTGTGTCATTGGCAGATTATTTTACTTCATTTTATCAAACCACTCAGGATGTATTTTTAGTTTTATATCTTCAAAGAAGATCATAATCCAGACATGTAAGGAAATTGTGGATTAGAATAAGTCTAGTGAGATTTTTTTTTTTCACTTAAAATTGGCCAAATACTCTCACTTAGATCTGAGTTTTTTAAGTGTACTCCAAAATTCACTGAAAAATAAACCTCTTTGGCAGATATCCTCCTCTCAGAGTAAAAACTGCGTAAATGATTGCGGCAAACTACAATTAAAAAGCCTTAAAAGAGTTATGGGAGGGCCTGAGGGTTCAAATTTTTTTTTTAACAAAGTCTGGATGTGCTTTCCACGGGCGTCTGGAGCAACAATAGATGAAAGCTGATAGTGTTAAAAACTGAAGATATGATAGACTTTGCACCAAACACTTCAATCTTTTATTGAGTTGTCGCATCCCTTGTTGACTCCTAATACTAATATAACCATGCTGGATAGATTTTGAGCTTAATTTCTAAAAGACTGGTCAGATTTTGCAGTACTTTTCAGTGAAAACCCCTCTAGAATGAATCAGGCATTAATATTTCACCATTAGGCCTTAATCATACTGCGCTGTGTAAGGACAAATGGTTAAGTAGAGTCATCTCCCTGTTTACAGTAAATATTCATCATCCTTTTTCACTCATTGACAGTCTCACTGAAGTGATTATCCGCCCCTGTTGAGGTTTTCTGTTGCCTCCTGAATATCCTCCATCTGAATATTATTCCATAATCAGCACAACATGTTGCTGCCTGTCTGTGTTTACATCACTGATTTGCATTCAAATCATATTTCCTTCTTCTCTCCCCGAGCATGCTCAAGTGCAGATGCTCCAGAGGTAACTGGGAAAAGGTTGCTTGTGCCAAATATACTGTAGGAATAAATAAACACTTTATCAAGGCGGTAAAAGAAAGAAGAAAAAAACCTACGTACTGAGGAGGAGCGGGACCGGGAAATAAAAAAAAAAAAGGAGGGTAAAAAGACGCCATTGTCCTCTTTGGAAACAAGCTAGTGTGAGAAATGATAATTAACCGGTAATTAATTTGGTGGTCTTTATCTCAGAGCAATGTGTGCTCTGCGAAAAGATTAGGCGAGTGTTTTTAATAAGCAGAGTAGAGTTTGATTCTTGCCTATTTCCGCCTGCAACAAATAAGCCCCTGTGTTTGTTTATTCCAGACAGGCAGCTGGCAGAGAGCGGCTGATTCGTTCACAGGAAGGCTTTCCCGGTTTATTCTCAGTCTGCTGCTGCTGCTGTGCTGGAGGAAGAGGAGGAGGAGGAGGAGGAGGAGGAGGAGGAGGCCCCGAACCCTCCATGTGTTGTTCATGACATCAGAAACACACTGATAATTACACATGAATGGATCTGTTTCTCTCCGTCCTGCAGCACAGTCAACACTGGAACAGTTTTGGTGTTTAAGGACCAACATTTTGTCATGAATAAAACTTGTTTGCGCTGCAGAACAATGCTTCTGACAGTCCATTAGAGGGTCTGTTTTTCAAGCTAAAATACCAAAACTCAGTGGTGACAGTTGTTTGTTGTCTTTTCTATGAAACATGTTCTTTCTTTGGACCAAGAATTACTCAGTTTAGCTCATTCATGTTGCAAAATGCTACCGCTAAATCCAGCAAAATCCTTTATACCAACAGTGCACAGTAGAACAAAATTACGGTTCACCTGCTAAAGACGCTAAGAACAGAATAAATTATATTTATATTATACTAAAAGAAGAAATTAGGTAATTTGAAGAGTTCAAGTCACAGAATTGAGCTTAAGTGCAGTACAGCAGAGTTTAAGTTAAAGTAAAGGGGACTTGTAAATAACTCTTGCCTCCCGACATTCTGTTATAGTTTTATTTATCAATATTTATCATATTGTAACTTGTTTGGGCCGGCACATATCCACATATCTCCAAAAAATACTAAAGCTACAGGAACAATTTGTTAAGTTAGCCACCTTCTCCAAAACTTTAGCACCACGTGCATCTGTTTTTCTAAAACTCCAGTTGTTAACTATTTTTAACAATAACATCCTCCAAACATGCATTTTTGTCTTTAAAGTTTTGTACCAAAACTCAGATTTATCAGTTTGTTTAAGAAATAATTTTGTCAGTAGTTCAAAATTTCATAATTATTCAATTAGACAAGCTAACAACCTGTATGTTCCCTTATGTAAAACATCTCTTTGTCAATTTTCAATCAAATATGAGGGCGTTATCTTGTGGAACAAATACATTCATTTGAATGCTTCCTTTGTGTTATTGCCCGTGTACAAAATCAGGCTAAGGAATTCTTCGATGACCTTAAGGGTGCAGAGTGTAGAATTTGGCATTTGAGCGACATCTATCATTCAGATTCTAGAATGAGCCCAACTGTAACCAAAAGGTCACATCGCTGAGCAACAGAAGCCTGTGAAGACCAAAAGGGATCGTGAACACGGCATCATTTACTAAAGTGACAAGGTTTGTAACCATTATTTTTATAGATTATAGTTGTTGTCCTCTCTCCTCTTCTTCGCCTGCATTCCAGGTAGATTTCAGAACCGGCGGACAGATTCGCGTTTTGTTCTTTTTGTCCCTAAAATCCACCCGTAGACAACATGGCGGATCGTTGTGTTGGCCCACATGAACGTGGCCCGCGGTAATGTAAACTTTTTGAAACTTATTTCTAACTAAATAAAAATAAAACAAACGTTTTATGGGGATGACTGTACTCCTATTTTGACGGACTTTACATACAAATAGAAACATTATATCCTATATTCACCGTTTCTGTTTGGCAAAATGCTGCCAAATTCTACACGCTGCACCTTTAACATAACCAAGAGCAGTATCCCCTTCCCTATTAAAATGTAATTTATTTATCATTCCTAAGCACCTTCCTTGTTCTATACTGTTACTTTTCTTTTTCTTTGTTTCTTTGTATGTAATTGTTGTACTTTATATCTGATGTTTAATATTTTATTTTTGGTGGTTCTGTATTTACCTTCGATTGTCTATTCGGTGTGGTTTATGCCATTTGCAGGCTTCTACCACTCCCACTCACGCTTTCTTTTTAATATGTTTTATGTGCATTGTCTTTCCTTAACAGCATAAAATAAATATAGTGTAGATTGTAACGTGCAAATAGAGACCAAAGTCTGTGCAAATGCAAGTAGCTTGAATCAAAGTATGCTTATAAATGCAGATACACATATGCACATACAGATGGCCTCTTAAATTTTCTTGACTGGTCCATAACTGGATCATGCTGGGACCTGCCCACTGCCATCACTGTAATGAGATCCCCCACAATACCATGACAGAAACATAGTGACTGGTTAATGCTAATGCCACTCAAATAAGGAAAAGCCCACTGGGTGTGTTCTTGTAAGGGAAGCACCATCAAATAGGAATGTTTATGATGGAATCTGGGCACTCCCATTGACGGGATGTTGGCTGGTAATTGGCTGGAGCTCAGCAGGTGTTTGGCTGGAAGGGGAAAGTTGAAGTGGCTGCTTCTGCTTCTGAGTTTAAAAACAAAAACAAGATCTACGTTTTAGTCTGGCTTTTACCTGAATTATCTTTTAGTGTTTTTATTCTTATTACCGCACCCTTTGATGATAAATGTAGATTTACACTTTAACATAACCTCCAGTGTTTAGTCTTTTTAACCTTTAAGATGGCATTTCCTCGTGTGTAATGGGGACAAGAACGTTCCTGCTTTACAGTTGTCTTTTATTTTTGACGCATTGTACCATTACTGTGTATGGATTGCAGGGTAGGTTCTCGGGTCTGGCGGAGTGGGTTTGGGTCGAACTTCCTTTTATCTTATTTTAATTTATCTATTTGTAAAGCACTTTGTACAACATTTTTTGTATGAAAAGTGTTATATAAATAAAGTTTGATTGACTGATTGTACCAATACCAATTGTGCAAAATGTATGGACAGTCAAGACTATGATTCAACAGAAGAGTGCAGATTGAATGAATCTTTGAATCTAAAGATCTTCTGTCCAGCATTGAGTAAAAGGGATACACCAACATTGTTTTTTTGCTTTTTACATCTTGCCTCACTCCCGAGTCCATGACAAGCAGATAGACACCATTCTTTCGACTGTGTGTCCAGTAACAAGGAAGAGACGGGCAAAGCATGCATACCGCTAGTTAGCTTAGCACAAACACTGGCAGTCAATGGGTTATCTGATAAAGTTATCAGATAAACTCTTCAGCAACTCTTACTGTGCTGTGTGCTTGTTGTGACTCATTTCTTAACTATGATATATTACAATATCTATTTTTAGACTAAGATTAGCACTTAATGTTATTTCAGAAAGAAATACATACGAAACTAATTCGCAGGGCGCATTCACAAACTACTGCAGAAATGCTAGTTGACCTACTTACAAGCAATTCCACGTTGGATCACTAGAAATACGCAGCAAGTTTATTTTCAACAGGAGCTGCTTCAGCTTCGCGTCAACCCCCGCCAAGCAGATCGACCCAAAACAGGAAAACAAGCGCTCAGTTTCGAGGCAATTTCATAATACAGTGGAATAATTCCTGGATCCACATAAACGCACTAATCACCACCAAAATCGTATCACTCTTTCCTTTTGCCATGAACAACATTCCCTGAAAATTTGATCAAAATCAAATATGAACTTCTGGAGTTATCTCACTCACAGATGGACAACAAACAGACTTGACTCCCAGAAGAAAAATGGCCGATGATTAATTCAGAACATAGGACAAACTCTATTTATTTTCAGTATTTAAAGCATGAATTCTCAGAAAGACTTCTGTTTTCAAACGCTGTAAAAACTGATTTGATTCTTGATGGCGTTTCTTAAAAGCTGCCAAAGTTGCTTCTATTTATGAGGCATGGTATCAGTTATTATATCCGTCTCAGGTGTGTCGAAAAGGATCTCTTGTGACTTTTTGTTGCATCATTTTGGTTCCCATCATGCAGATGCATCTACCCAGCCTTCCCAATCTTCTGATGTAACTGTGAGATCTTTATATCTGATGATTCACTTTCCTTCTTCTCTGCATTATTTCAATAAGAACACATTATACGTGCATCCCTTTCTTGTAGCAGCATTATTCTGTGACCGCTGAATAAAAACTAAATCACTTTCCCTCTCGTTATATGCAAATCTAAGAGCTCTTTATCTCTGCAAACACAAAGTGAAACCTTGGACTCTTGAATGAATCATCTGAATAGTTCTCACTGTGACACACAATAGGAGTCAGTTAACTTTAGCGGCATTAGTCTGCTAAAGTCGACGTTCATCATGAGATGAAACATGCAGGACAGTCGATGAAGGAGCTTAAAGACACTCACAAAACCTCTGCAGCCTTTTTCTACTCTTATGAGTTGTTTGGTGCTCAGAATATATTTAACCAATAAGAACTGTGAGCACCTCAGCCACCTTCACAATGGATGAAGTCTGAGCTCTGCACACTCTGACAGGCTAAATATGTTTGAGGTGACATGAAATGAATAATTAAAGTTTGTTTTAACACTTCAGCTCAGATGAAATGAACCAGTTTCAGTCCTGATGATGCATTTTAACGCCAAACTATGTCCACGCTGTAAAAATCTAATGTTCTAAATGATTAGAATGATAAGAAAAACAAAAATAAGTTGTTTTTTTTTAAAGTAACAAAATATTGTGAAAACTGCTGTGAACTGAGAAAAGAAAGGTCTTAAATGAAACTGTCAAATCTAGTCTTCAAATAGTTCTGTTGGTTTGAAGGCATAGATACTACAAACTGCTGAGAAGGCAAAATAAGACATCTAAACTCAAACTTCAGGCTCAGGATGATTTTTATGAGGACTTTTCAAATTTGGTCTGACATTTATTGAATGAAATAAACTGGGAAAAATTTAAAGAGAAAAAGTGAGGCCTCAGTAAAATCATTGATGTCTTCATTAGCTTTTTTTTAATAAAAAAAAACTTAATGGCCATAATTTAACTTCTTTGTAGAGAAAAAAAAAGGCTAAAAAAATATATATTGCGTGTATTGAGAGATACAGAGAAAATAATTTCAAAATAAAAGCCCAGTGGACAGGAGATGGATGGATGAATGGACTTGTTGATAGACAGATAGATAGATGTAAAAAAATATAAACCAATTTTCATATTTTTACATAAATATGAATCAACAGTGACGCCACAACAACAACTTGAAAGTTTTTGCATTGTTAACGATCAATCAATCAATTTTTATTGTTTAAGCACAATTTATGGCAAGCGTCATTTTAGGACACTTTACAATAGAGCAGGCTAAAGCCATACTCTTCAAGACGGACACACTGAAAATGTTTGCCGCTTTTGTGATGATGGTGCCAAATGTTTTTTCAGGTGCACATTTCTAGGTTTCATTATTTAAATAATACTTTCATCGTTAAAGTAGAAGAGCCTCCTTTCATGCAGAAATTACAGCATGCAATGTGATGCCTTGAGAAAATTTCAGATTACCTTTGTGTCATTTAAACTTGTGATTTTGGGCTCATTGTTTTTGTTTTTTTTGTTTGTGTTTTATGAGAAGAATCTGAGATTACATTGTAATGCAATATTACTTAGACCTAATAGATAGATAGATAGATAGATAGATAGATAGATAGATAGATAGAAACAAGTTTGGTCCAAATCTCTATGATAGCATCACACAGCTGCTTCAGATTTATCAGCTGAACATAAATAAAGCAAATCTCATCCTCCACCACATCCCAAATGTGCACTACTGCACTGAGATCTGGTGACTGTGGAGACCACTGGAGTGGTGAGTCTTTTCCATATTCAAAAAACAGTAAGAGATGTTTGAGAAATGTGACATGGTGCATTACCCTGCTGAAAATAGACACCTGAAGATTGGCACACTTGGGTCATAACAAGATGGATGTGATCAGTGACAACACTCAGGTGGGCTGTGAGGTTTATTCAATGCTCAAATGGAACTGAGGGCCCAAAATGTGCCAGAAAGTGCCCCTCTATGCTGAACCTTTAAACATGATATAAAGTTTGGCCCATGTTGCCAATATAAATTATAATACACATACATTTAATGCATTTATTTTGTATTTAAGTTGCCTCAGACTACAGCTATAACTGTTAACCTCTTTTTTAAACTCCATTTTTTACTTACTGCATTCCAAACACCAAAACAACTTTCTTCTATTTGTAAATCTTTTGCATGAATGCTATTCTAACAATTGGCCCCTTTGTAGGTTTATTTAGAATTAAAAGCCTTAAAATTAAACCTTTAAATCAATGTGAAAATCTTGGTAGATTGCCATCTTTAAGGTAAAAAACGTACAAAAGTGAATTACAAAAAAAGACACTCACAAACAAACTCAGTAAACAGCTTCGAGTAATTTCCTGCAGGATGCCTTCTTTTAGGAAGAGGATGAATAAGAGCGGACGTGAGATAATTAAGCAAATAGTAGTATTTCCTTTGCAATATGAAACAAAAGAATGTGTTTCTCTGAAAAATTAATTGAAAGGGACTGAACAAAAGCACCAAAACAAGAAATATAAAAGGAAATAGATGTTTCATTCCTTCACATGCAGGTTTGTTGTTTGTGGGCTGATGCAAAGCAAGAGCACTGCTGCCATCTACTGGTCAAGGTTGTCAATGGAACTGCAGTACAAGGATGAGAGGGTAGTCATTTAGAGCCACATACAGATGGAAAAAAAGCAGAAAAATAGTGTAAAATCGCTATGATGTGCCAATTTAAAGACACATAATTGATCTCTAGTTATTACATTTTTATAGGCAGCGCTCCAAAAGTTGTTAAAAATGTTAGTATCCAAATTAATCAGGTCTAAAGTCTTTGGAACGGTTTTAGCCAAACCTTAAATAACAGACACTTTAAACAGTTGCATTTAAATCCATCTGCTCACTAAACACCCAATGAGAAAATCAGACCTAGATGTATGTATTTCCATCACCCTGCAGTCCCACCTTTGTCCACCAGATGTCCCCCTGCAGACAGGAATGCCACAGACTCTCACCACCTCTCTGTCCTCAGCCGACCCCTTCCAAAAAACTGCAGAAACAAACCAGCCCGGCTCCCGCACCCCCTGCCTGCCTATTCTACCCATCAGCCCCCTGCATCCTGCCAGAGCGAAGGAGGAGCGGCGGCATCATGTCACCCCTCTGAGCCCTGCGGAGGAAGCACATTCAGCCGGTTAAAGAGGAGTTAAATCCTCCCGAGAAGAAGCAGAGGAGCATCTCCTGGTTTATATTTAGCACCACACGACTCAGAGAGGAGCCAAGTCCGAAACACCGAACAGATCTGCACTCTTTCAACCCGTGTTCTAGGGCTGGGTGACAGAAACCTAATGAAAACAACAGATTCAAATATGATGATTGTAACAAACAACTCAAACTGATACCTGTTTGACACCAGAGCAACAAGAGTCTAAGAGAAATGGCCAATTCTTAATAAAAGAATTGTTCATTATTACCTTAATTATCAGCTTTACCCTCATTAATGCTCATTTCTGTATAATAGCCATTTTCAAACCACTTCTTCTTAAAATAGGATGAGTTTTCTGATCAATACTGTCATAAGCCCAATCATACATCTAGACACACAAAGACTGAGACACTCGCGGCACTCCCATCTCCCGCCGAGTCTCCTTGCCTCCTTCTCTCCAGTATCACACCTCTGTTACTACCCCTGCAGACAGAACAGAGAGGGGGTCAACTCCTTCCCCCATACCGTCTCCATGACATTCACAAGGGAAGCAAACATCACACAGAGGGGGTAAATATAATGCCTTGAAACTGCAGTTTGATAGTGCTATTCTTGCCAAGGAGTCAAAACTGTCTGACACTTAAAGGGTTAGTACAGGTTTTTTAGAGTGGGGTTGCTCAAGGCCTATGGCAGTAGTAAATAAACTGGCCAGTAAACAACTGGCCAACTCTACCTCTGTGGGAGATAGCTGGTACAGACGCTAGGCAATACATAGCCTCGGTAAATGGTGCCATAGAAAATTTCATATTTAACCTAATTTTAGGGTAAAACTATACAAAAACAACACTGGTTCAACTAGACGCTACAGTAAGATTCTTTACAGCATTTCACTTTTTCTCAACAAAGCCTCTTCCTTGTTGGGAATGTATTTGTGCAACTTTGAGTGAAAGTTGAATTTTGCTCATCAAAGTGATCAAATCTTGGGTGTCTTGGACTTAGTAATACCATAAGACCTATAACACACACTATATCGACACTTTGCACCATGCGTTGCAAAAATGATTGTAACCCCATTATTTTAAAGTTTAGTAGTATCAAAAAAAAAAGGCAGAAACTTAATAATCTTCAATCATATTTTTCAACAAAAGTGTCAACATTTCCCTAACAAATTGACAACTTTTGGAAAAGTAGATGGATTTGATGGGAGGTTTTCGGTTCCCTCCCTATTTTTCCTTTTGTTGCAAATGTTGCCAACGTTTTTCGGCAAGTTATATCGCAAGCAAATAACATATACAACAGCAGCATTTGTAAAAATGGTCGGTACTAGAATAGCAAGAATTGAAAGAACCCTTTCTCCTCGGTACATTCAATTCAGGCAGTTTATGGAGATTTCCTGCAATTACTGATCATTAAAATGACCTACCATTTTTTCCAAACAATATTCATAATCCCAGGATTTCTTTTAATCTTGCAACTGGACCTCTTAAGTAACTTGTAGATGTTTCAAGTCTCCAAAAGGCTTCTCCAGTTCTTAAAGATGACTAGGCCTAGGGTTGGAATAAAGCTTGGTATGATCATATGACTATGCATGTACGTGTTTTTCGATAAAATGACTACAATGCAGAGTATGGCTTCAGCCTGCTTTATTGTAAAGTGTCTTGAGATAACACTTGTTATGAACTGGTGCTGAACAAATAAAGATGATTGATTGATGTGACTTCTTGATTCCTTACTATTTTCATGATAAGTTACATCAAGAAGTACAAACACCTGATGATCTGCTGATGCTTTTTGGCCAAAATGAGGGGAGAGCACTGTCTAGACTGCACATAAACATTGGCAGCATGTGACATAGTAAGAGGTAACCCTTGACCCTCGCCACTTCAACATGCTTCCCAGGTGGTGCCAAATCATTTGTGCATTTTCGACAGCATGTTTAAGTTTGTCTCTAATTCTTGGCAATAAATTACAGTATCATCTTAAAAAATATAATGAGAGTGCTCCAGGAGTACAAACCACCACCAAGGCATTACCGACATTGCTGGTTGAGTTAGTATCAAAGCTACGGAAAGCTGCCGTATCTCACAATGTTAACAAAGTCTTTAAGAAAGTCCTGAACCTACATCCAGATTCGGATCACCACCAAAGTTGAACCACTTATACCTTGTGCCAGGACCAATAATTCCTGAAAATTTCATCAAAATCTGTTCAAAAAGATTTGAGTTATCACAGACAGAAAGACTGACCAACAAACAGAAAAATGGTAGCAGAAGCATCACCTCCCTGGTGAAGATAATAAATGATCCTCTGTTACAACTGAATGTACTATCTTCGTGTCAAAATAAGGATATTTCTGTAGTTTGTCCTGTGAACAATCTTTAAACAGAGCATAAGGAGATGACTTTCTTTTTGTCTTTCTCATTGAACATTGGCATAAATGATTTGGTTATGAACATTACTGACTATTCATTATCTAATCTGAAGAACATGGATATATCTTCAAAACTTGATCAACTGAACAGCCCTACAGTACACGTCCTTCACTGGGTGACCTAAATCAATTGTCAGCACCTCACAATGGGGTAAGCGCCCCCTACTGGAGTGTGACCTTAACACTCCCGCCTCTGCTTCAAAAGGAAACAGAAAAAAAAACGATTAAATTAGAGCGCTGGCTCACAGTCGGCCCCGTGAATAATGAATAGGAGATGAACACCGCTCTAAACAATGGAGGCCCCAGTGGCAATTCCTGCAGCTGTTCGGATCTCTCCCAGCTTGCACCTCACTCCTGGGCAGTCCGCAGTGCCTTTATAGCCCCGCTAATACAGTAGCACGGAGAGGCCGCACCTGCTGTCCCCGCGGCCGCCCCGGGCCCTCCACCAGCACCACCACGCAGCCAATAAAAGAAATATGAGCAGGATGTAGCGGGAGGGCAAACATTCCCACACTCACACATGCAGCTCCCGCTCTCTTTGTGAAGAATGAGGAAATACGAGCACACAAAATCCAACTGTATTTGTCTCCACTACCCCCCCTTCCCATCCCCCCGTCCTCCATCTCCATCCTCTCCCTCAGCACTCGCTCTTCATCTCCCCACGGCAGAACTGACTAAAAGTAATTATACATGTTTAATAACTTCAAGGACTATAAAAACCGCTGTCGGGGGGCGAGGAGGTCCAGTTTAACGACGGTGATAAAAATGAGGGTAAGGAAGAGGGGACAGAAGAAGGGGGGGAGGGGGTGTCAGTATGAGCTGGTGGAAGGGAATGAAGGCCAGGGATATTTCCAGGGTATAAGAATGAAAGTAGGGCTGGGTAATACAGACCAAAAGTTACATATTTCAGCTTGGTATGGTGCATAATATGCATCCTTATATTTATAACAGTTGACACAACAACCACTCACCATTCACGTTATTATGATGTTATTGGGGCTTTGGGGTAAATGCGTCAGTTGGGACAAGATCATGCAACAATAACAATCCCATTACTGGAACAACTGTTTGTTATCTTACTGTTAAGGCCCCGAAAAGTTGAGCCACTGTAGCAGTGCAACACCTCAATACTCACTTGAGTACATGCCTGCCTTATAGTGAGTTTGACTGAGGACACTACTATGCCTTTGAATGTCTCATTGTACTTTCAAAATTTTGCAAACTTTTGGCATCTTCACAGTGAACTACAGAATATTCCACTTTTTACTTTTCTCTTCGACTGTTTTCATTTGCCTCATGATCCATCCAAGTTCTGCTTTTTATCTGTAATTCAGCTAAAGCTATGACCAACAAGAAGTCCCTATTAATAGTTTTCTTTTTGTCTTTTGTTTCAGACATGTATTTTTTCAAGTACCTTGACATGTTTCGGCAGAAACTTCTGCCTTCCTCACAAGTGTCACTTGGTGTCACGCCTCCCTAACACCAGCTGATGTGACGCGTCACGCCTACCACCAAGTGAGGAAGGCAGAAGTTTCTGCCGAAACACGTCAAGGTACGTGAAAAAATACATGTATGAGATAAAAGAAAAAAGAAAACTATTTATAAGAAACTGAAGACATAATGAACACCATTCAACTAGAAGTCCCTTTTATTCATGTCAAATAATATGATACTCTTTTACATAACTGTGGGCCACCTTGAAAAGGGGGTTTAGGTTGCAGTGGGTGTGAAAACCATCAGAACAAAAAAAGGACCAAACAAGGCAAAGGAGCCAAAAAGCAGCGAATGTGGCTTGAATTTGGACGAATACAACAACAGTATGTATGTGTGTATATATATATATACACATGTCTTTTGTCAATCTTTGTTTGTCTTGATGTAAAGCACTTTGAGTGGCAAGTTCATTTGTATGAACTGGGCTTTATAAATAAATTTTGATTGATTGATTGAACAGGAGGCACGCTATTGAAGCATTCACTGACAGTGTCAAGCAGAGTGTGGCTAATGTTAGCACTGCTGGCACTGTCAAGTTCTCTGATCAGGTTAATATCTACAAGTCTGTGTGGAACATGGTTACATATCACACTAGTCAAAATACTGATGAGCTGCTAAGCTGAGGGATTTCCTGTTCTAAAGGAAGTTCTGGTATCTGTTGCAAAAAGTTCCTTCAATTTCAATCAAAACAAGATAGGAGGCATCTTAAGTCAGTACAATTAACTAAGAAAAGCCTACCAAAACATTTTGTGGAGAGAATCTATCAGCAATGGTTGACATTTAAGATGAGTTATGTACTAAAGAAAAATAACTAGCCATGTATTAATTGGTGTATTTCCCACAATAAAAAAAAGGGAAAGACATCAAAAAGTCAAGAGCAAGTTTGAAAATATAATTTAAGATGCCAAATACAAAGAAGAAGCTAAAACACTCAATCAAATCCTTAACAAAGTCTGAAGTTCATGATTTTCCATCCATTATCTATACCGCTTTATAGTCATTGGAGGCTGGAGCCTATCGCAGCTGAAATTGATTAAGAGGCGGGGTACACCCCACACTGGTCACCAGCCAATCACATGGCTGACACATACAGGCAAACAATAATTCACACATACACATTCACACCAAAGGGCAATCAAGAGTCACCAATGAACCTAACAAACATGTTTGTGGTCTGTAGGAGGAAAGTGAAGCAACTGGACAAGCCCCTTACATTCAATCTTCATACAGAAAGGAGCCTTCGAACAAGTCTGACAGGACTTTAGTATATTAACAGCACATTTTCCCATTTCCCATGCTTGCAAGGGGGTAACCCTGTGTTGCTCTGCCTAAGCTCCCATGTCCTGCAAAATGCACTTTTCGTTGTTCTTAATGTTGTTCAAGCATGACACCTTTTAATTAAATTCTCAGTTCACAGAGAAAACGCAAATTAAAAGACTATGTTTTGTACTTTGCTGGGTTTATGATGTCATAGCTATACAGCCTCCACCTACATGTGTGTTTTCTGCTTGTAATGTAGTTTTAGTTACAGTCTTTTACTTAAACTATCTGTTATTTTTAGTCATAATTTAGTCATCTGAATTGTTTAATTTTAATCTAGTTTTAGCTGATGAAATTTTACAACATTTTAGTCGATGAAATGTGCTGTAAAATTAGTTGACTAAAATATGAAGTGTAAGGCATTTTTTATGTTTTCCTGAATTTCTGAAGTCATGTTTTACACTTGGATAAAATGAAACATCTAATAACTATTTACTGCATGCTAGTAAAGTTTGAAAGTAAACTAGCAGAAACAAATTTAACTTTTGTGTGAAATGCAGTCACTTTTTTTTAGGCTACCAGGCAGAGTATCTCTGTTACAATACCAGAATTGACAACAAACAGTGAACCTGCTCTACATGAATAATTCATAAAGAGAGTAGCTCTGATTGGATCGCTCCCCAACTTATCCCACCACCACCAAGCTAAGGCAGTTGTGATTGGATGTCCCTCTTAACTCATCCAACCTTTCCACACAACCAAAGCCGCTGTGATTGGCTATATTCCTAACCTGTTCCTGCTTTCTACATGAAAAAATTAGGTCTGATTGGATTAAATCGCTGTCAGAGATTTTAGTCTACTTTTTATTTGTTGATGAAAATGTAAGTGGATTTAGTTTTTGTCCATGTGCATTTGTTTTTTTTAGTTACTGTCTAGTTTTCGTCAGGGGAAAAAAGGTTGTGGACGAAAACTATGATGAAATTAATTAGCCAAAAAATTAACACTGCTGTTTTGAAAGTCGGCCTGTAGCCGCTCCTCCCCTCTCCCATCAGACAAAGCTTGTTATCGTAGCCTCCCCACCCCCTCAGATCCAAGTGTTTCCTAAGGGGAGGCGAAAAGAGCTGCATCAGATCCTCTACAGGGACTACATTTTTTATTTATCTTATTCAACTTGAAGCTTGATTAATAGGCACCCAAGACATGATGAAAACCGTCAAACACACCAGAACCCTAAAGGGGACCCTAAAGGATTAATTAACCACTACTTCTTAAAACTGTGATGAATCTTTTTTTTTTCTTTTTAGAAAATTATCCTTTAATTTTGTCAAATAAATAGTCGTAACCTTTCCACTCACACTGAACCGTAAATAAATATCAACTTGTGGTTTTTATTTCATTTTTTTTTGTATGAGTTTTCAGCTTGTCATGTATTTCATAATTAAAATTTGGTACAATAATGTAAACACTGGCCTCTCACTCTACATCACAACTAAAACCACCCATCAATAAAACTTTAAGGCTCATCATGATTCCCAGCCCTTGCATGAACAGTAGTCAAGGCCCATTTCAAGTGTAAACCCTGTAGGCACAAGAGGAGCCGAGTGGCTCAGAGTAAGAGACCGGTGTCATCTAAATTACCCACAATCCTTCTCTTTGCTGTCTACCACTAAAGCCATGCCCGTATTCCTCGGGAGTATCGTCTTTAAAAGTCAAACAGACAATGGCGATGAGGGAAAAACCTGTTTCAAAGGCGCTGAAGTGAAGCAAATCTCTTGTAGCTCGGCATCCTGGCGGAGTCAGACACTCGTGGGCCGGGCTTGTATTAGTTTGAATTCTGGGAGAGTGGGATTGACGAGACAAAGCTACGCAGTCTGCTGTGTGAGAACACGGGGCGGCGAGAGGGAAGGAGGGATCCGGCTTCTTCTTCTTCTTCTGTTTTTTTCTTTTTTGCTATAGACACTGAGTGATCCCGGGGTTAGTTCTGAGTTTCTCTGCCTGCTCTGACTGACTGTGGTTCTGCCTATTTGGTGTGCAGCACAGCATGAAAATCCCCAGAATAACCCCCCGGTTCACTCATTCCCACAGCAGCCCGAGCACACAGAAGCCTGGCTGTGTTGTGGGGCGAAGGAAACACGTATCGGAACACGCCGCTCGTCTACTTCTACTGACCTTGGCTGGGTTTCATTTTATGCTTTCATTTTGTTTTCACTGTAACCTCCTGATCATCGAATTATTGGAGAAAGTGTAGGTTTCTCTCAGCCCTGCACCGACTGTATGCTGGAAATCCTCGTGAAAAAAAAAAAAGGAACAGAAGGTCTGCTGGGTTCACGCTGCCTCTGCTCTTCCTCGCCCCAGGCCTGAGCATTCTGCGCTTATGTATTCTTTCCCAACTTCCTGACCTTGTCCTGGTCCAGGTGAGTGGAGGATGGGTTCAGTCGACCCAGATGCCCGGCAGGTCTGCTTGGCCCGGGCCGAGCGGAGGCGCCCGCTGCCCCGCTGAGGGCGTGGGCGGAGAGTGTGAGGGGACGCTGGGAGGAAGAGGAGGAGGAGGAGGAAGAGAGGACATTCCTTGGCCTCAGGTGAAGCCGGGCGCCGTGCCGCAGTGCCGGACGCACACTGAGAGCAGGAATATATAAACACACTGAGCTGCAAGCTGCACCCGCTGACACCGACACACACCGACGCACACCGACGCATAAACACCAAGGTTAACATCATTAGAAAAAACTAATCAAAAACTTAAATGATAATCAGGCTTCACTAAAAACTGACATCTAAATGAAACTGTTTTATGTTTAAAGAAATACAATAAGCTCATGTAACAGGGCAGCTTCTGTTATGGAGAGGGTTTACTCTGAAGAGGCCAACTGTTGTCATGTAAGATATTTAAAGAGCCCATATTCTGCTTTTTGACGAGTTTTAAAAGCACCTCTATGCACAAAAAGTCAGACGTATCAGTACTTCCCCCTCCCCACTGCTTACAGCGGCAGTAGCTGCCTGAATAAATCACCACTGTGACATCCTTCAACATAAAGCAATTCTTTGGGACTTCGGAACTGGAAGTGCTACAATGCTAACTCCAGCTTTTTACTGTGCGTTCACACCGACTTGGCAGCCAAGATCACATCACCTGTCCATAAATAGCTCATTTTGTCATGACGCCAAGCCCGCTCAGGTTTCACCACGATCATATCATATCATATATTTCTATTTATTAGCTGACATTATTCCAACTGTATCCTTTTTACTCATCTATCAATCCTTAAACACTGCAACGATGCAGATAAGCATGGAGAGGAGCGCAGAGAACCACCACCTCTGTTGAATAAGGCGAAACTAATGCTCTCACTAACTAATGTACCCACATGGGCATGGATTGTCACTCTAACGTGATGCAGAATTAAAACAGTCTGTCACAGATGTCGTCACACACCCACACATTGTTGATTGGATGTCGCGGCACAGGCACAAATGACGTTGAATGGAAAGTTCAAATTATTCAACTTTGGCGACCATCCAAAGTGACCCGGTAGCGCGACCAAGTTGCCCAGATCACATCCGTCGCATTGCAAGAGGGTTGGCACCGCCTCATTGAATTTACATTGAGAGTGGTCTCCCAAGTGTTAAGCCCAGCGCAACCCAGAGGGTATAAAAAGAATGCAGTCATTAAGAAGATGGTGCACTGAACTGGCCTTGAAGTAACAGGAGCTCCAACAGAGCATCTCATACAGAAAGAGAACAGAGGTGGATCAGGGATACTCAATATATGAAAAATAGAGGTCTTTTTTGAGTTTAAGAGATTGTGAACATTCTCTAGCATAGGATGATCAGATTTTCAGACCTTGAAAAAGGATTTGTTATATTTTCCCACAAGCTAACGCAGGGATGGGCAACTTTAACTACCAAAAGGGCCAGATAAAACCTTTTTTCTCAGCCTGAGGGCCACATTGTTACAGACTGCCAGACACCTTTAATGGGGGAAAATAATGTTGATAAACAAAATATGCAAAAGAAAGTAGTGATAAAACTGTAAACCAATATTCCTATATTATTACACAAATACAAGTTATTATGCACAGTTAAGTGAACTTACACAGAATTAAACCAATTAAGGTATTCTTTAAATCAATGAAACAATGATTGTTTTCCAATTTTCAAAGCACAAATGATGTACCACTACTATTTTCTAAACATAGTATTGAGTAAAACTTGATATAATGTCCTAACGCTTCATGAAAGAGATTTAGAGAAGCTATTATAGCAAAGTAAGTTCTTCAATAATTTGCAACAAACAATGATCAGTCTTGATTGTATAAATATATTTCTATTAGGTATCTGAATTTGTGTACTGAGTTGTATTCATATCTCAGGTTAAGCACATTTATGGATTCTCTGATGTTCTCTTCATGTTTACAATTTGGGAAAGGAAATGTTGGTGGGCCAAATTTAGTAAGGTGGTGGGCCGCATGTGGTCCCCGGGTCACCAGTTGCCTACCCCTGAGCTGACGTGTAGTGCACCCTTTGCCACCACACAAAGCAGCAAATAAGCAATCAATAACAAAGACTGATAGTGATAGTATTACTGATGCAGGCCACACTGTCCACACACATTTGACATGGTTTACAGATGGACAAATTCACCTCAAAATCAACTGCTCTCCCTGTTCTCACCATTTATCAAGCAGACCATAGTTTGATCCATCGGTCTGCACCAGAGGTTGTTTGAGCATTCATGCCCTCAAACCAAACAAACTGTCCAAGAGTGCACCTGAGTTTATTTTCACCAACATACAGAGGCATCCCAATGCATAAAATAATACAAACTACACCAAAGTTATGTGCATTTCAAAAAATAAATAAATAAAACTAATCACTTCAACGTGAAAACTAATTAAAGCTGAAGCACAGCTGAAAGAACAAGAGTCAAAACAAAATGAAAAGTGGAGAAACATCCCTGACTGTCTTAGTCTGGATGTAAACATACACACTCTTCAAGTCTGCAGAAACATGCAGCAGCATGCACATGCACCATGAGTCACCCAGATTCTCATTCAAATCATATTCATAACGGAGCTGAATGTAAACAAACAAAATGTGCTCAAGTCTGGCATGAAAACACACACACACACACTGCTCTGAGAGTACAAAGGCATTTATTCTCTGTATTTATATCACAAACACCAACACACTCTCGGCTATTACAACACTCTGACATCCTCCTGCTGCTACTTACAGAAACAAACAGCCAAGGTCTCGCTCTGTATGCAAGAGTCAATAATCAATACTGACTGATCAACATGTAGGAACATCGTCAATAATGTCAAATTATTCGGTTAAGAGTGAGACAAAAGGGGTGCTGGTTTGGCAGAGTGGTAAGCAACAGGTAAGACTCATACAAACTACTGCTGGCCCGGGTTCGAATCCAGCTTGTGGCCAGTGTGAAAAATCTTTGAAAGAAAAAAAAAAAAGCTGAAACAAAAATACTTTGGATTTAAAAACAGAAAAGAAATATAAAGCAATAAAATAAAACATAAATACATGAAGAAAAAACCTGAATAATTAAAAGAATACCTTCAGTAATTAGATGAAATGAAGGAATAAATGATTGATAACAGTTTCAAATAAAGCTCAAAAAATGTAATGAAAACTATTCACAGTTGAAAAAGAAAGTAGTAACTGTTAACCTTTAACCAATAAACAGGAAAACAAACAGCAAAACAATAAAATAAAATAAATCTAAAAACGAGGACTTCAGTGGTGGCTAGAAAACTGTGTTGCTAAAACAATCCCAATAATAATGAACATAAATATATCAGTTAATAAATGTTGGAAATAAATGATCATAATTGGAAAAAATATTAGGAAAAAAACATTAAAAAAATAAACAGACAAATTAACATATAAATAATATTAAATACTAAATAATTAAAATGTGATCAATGTCTGAAACAGGCAACTGAGAATAAACGGAAAAATAAATACAAAACTAATTAAAAAATTAAATAAATAAGTAAATAAATAAATAAGTAAATAAATAACAGTACTTAAACTGAACACAACTATTTATTAAATTTAAAAAACTGGAAAATAAGGAAGGAAAAAATGTGTAAGCACAGTAATAAAAAAATATAATTTCTCAATGATTGAAACAAAAAAGGAAATTAACTAAGAAAGGAAAGTAAGAAAGAAACAAAAAAGAAAAATAATAATAATTAATAAAAGAAAAAAGCAACAATAAAAAATAAGAAAGACATATAAATATAGAATATAAAAATTAAAAAGAAACAACAACAAAAAATATATATACAAGAATAAAAAATCACGAGGACAATATAAAGAAAAATGTAAAGAATAAAAATTCAAAATTTTAAAAGATGAGCTGTACTTTCATATCCGACATAATTGATAGGTTTAATTCTCATTTTGAAACAGGCATTTAAAACAAGAAATAAACACAGAGAATAAAAATAATTATTGAAAAAGTGAACTGAAGAAATGTTCAATAAAATAACAAAAGATGACATAAATTTAAATAGAAATATGGCTGTAAAATAAATATATGATTCAGAAAGTATTCAAAGAAAAGATAAACACAAGTTATACTTGAAAATAAGTTATAAATATATATTACAGCTAAGTTTAAACCAACTTGTAAAAAATTAAAAAATCCCAAATAAACAAAACAAGTAGACAAAAGTAATAAATGATTAAATGTTGCTCTGTTCTGAATGTAAACAAATAAAGTCACATGTTCATATCTGCTATCCAAACGCACTGAGCTGTGAGTACACATATATTTTTTCTCTGTATTTATATCACTGACACAACAACACACTGGCTATTCCAACACTCTGCCATCCTCCTGCTGCTTCACTTCCGGTCTCGACAGCCAAGGCCTCGCTCTACAGAAAGAGCGGCGCCATGATGGATCAGGAGCCGCGTGCCTGCCAACACAAACCACCAGCACCCCACCCCCCCTCCCTACAGGACCGTGCTGCCCCACACACACACAAACCCACTCAGCTCCAGCAGCACAGCACAAAAGGATGTGGGCAGGCTGTGGCAGGTGTCCCGAAACCGAGCGGCGGACACACACACACACACACACACATGCACGACAAAATATTTCTGCTGATACCAACACAAAGCGGAGAACAGAAGAAGACGTAGGAGCACAAGTTTTTCACATCGACAGCAACAAGAAGAGAAAAGTACTTGATACATCCTCCAGATTTGTTATTTTTGTCGGGGCCGGGAAAGCCTCTGAAACAGGAGTGGGATCATCTCGGGACGCGCACAATGCTTACTTCAGGATAATAAAACTCAGATTTAAAATCCACGGGGTCAGGAGGTGCGGTAGAATTTAAGAACTTCTTTTGTGTCCGTGTAAACACAAACCCACATAGAGCTACCATCAACTACTTAACTTTTTAACTCCCTTCGCTTCAAGGCTCTATTAACGGAACATTTACTGCTTCTTGTTTGCTTCGCGTGCCCCCATGTGCTCCCAGTATGTAACATTTACAGGCAGGTGTTGGGGAGAAAACTTTAAAAACCCTCAAAAGCACCAAACAGCAGGGATAGAAAGACTCGAGGTGTAGCCTAGCTGCAAAGAAGCTATCAACTATTTCACCTGCAGAGCCTGAATGCACCCCAAACCCAACACTTTTAATGTATACATGTGCAACTGAGGTGGTTTGCACACCAACAACTTGGCTATTTGTTCCAATTCTGTTTAACAAAAAGGCCACACATTAGCACATTTCCTTTGGATCGTTTCATGTTCTCATGGCAGAATTCTGAACTGAGCAAAGATGCACAAAAGGCCAGAGCAGCCAGTGTTACTATGACTATGAGTCGCACTGCATTATGGGAAGAAGGCTAGCAGGCTAAGCTAACAACCCACTGGTCAAGAGCGGAGATATAGAATCCCATGTGAGACTAGATGGGCATATTTATCAAAGTGGGGCTATTGTAAGTGTAAATACTATTTAAAATACAAGTGGTGTTTTTTGAGATATACAGAAAAAAATAACATAAAAAACCAAACACAGAAAGATGTAAATACATATATTAATTATATCGAAAGCTAAATAATTTAAATTTGATAAATCTCCAAAACAGGCAACTGAGGATAAAAGATAATCCCATTAAAAAAAATATTTAAAAAAAATTGAGAAAATAACTGTAGAGAATTCAAACTGAACAAAACTAAAAATTAAATTTCAAATATTGGGGAATAAGGAAAAAAAAAATGTATGTACAGTAAAATAAATACAACAGATGAATGCAAATTAAATTGATAATAGGAAAAATTCTCAAATAAAAAAACATTATTTCTTAATTTATGAAACAAAAAAGGTAAATTAATAAAGAAAGACAAGTTACAAAAATTTACATTAGATTTCATCGACTAAAACTTGACTGAAATTAAAACAATTTAGATGACCAAATTTTGACTAAAACCTAAAGATATTTAAGGCAAAAGACTAAGACTAAATTAAAAAGTGCCGTCAAAATGAACACTGCCTTCAACCCAGTCAGTAATACCTGCACTCTGCCCTCATGCATGCTTTATGCAGTTGCCTTGTCACCCTATCACCCCGCTACGCCAAGTGTTGGGAGGATAAAGGTCCTGGTCAAAGGTCAAACAAACCTTGAATAATCACCCTTGAGAGATAATTTCCTATATTAGGGCGTGTTTCAGTTATCTAAGCAAGTGACTAACCACCTTTAAATTAGGCCTTGAATAAATGACCAAACAAACCCCATGCTTCCCATTAATGAAGGTCTTCTGTTTATCCAAAGCAGACAAAGTGGTAAACAAACCCACCCCGACACAAACACCAGCGTGCCCGCAGAGTGACAGAGGAGCGGGATCTCTCGAGGAGACGTTGCCTTGGCCCTGGACGATGGCTTCCCCTCCAGAGCCACGGGGAGACAGGAGACTCAGCGCCGCCTGGCTCCGGGGTTAGCTCCATTTGGCAACCGGCAGCCTGAGCTGGCCTCGGTGGAAGGAAAAGGTGATGATGTGGCAGTGCCAGCGGAGTCATTATGAGAATCCATCATGACTTATTATCACCTGAACTGATCGCACACCAACACTTCCTGGATGACAGCCTCTTATTTTCTGATAGAAATGAGAGGCTTGTTGTCACCCAACTCCAACCCCCGGCCCGATCACGAGATACCCGCTAAACCTGCGCCGGCTTATTTTGATGACAACGACCTGGACAACACCGCCGAAAGCTTCCAGGAGGCGTCGTTCTGACAGGATGACACGGCGCCACGGCTCATCGAAAGACAATTCCAATCAGAGCTGTACTCCGATAGCGCCATTCACAAAACAGGAACAATGGAGTAACTGAAGTCTATCATGTCCTGCCATGTAAAACAACCTTTGGGCTAATTGTTCCCAATTAGGTTGCCGGCACAAAGGGAGGCTGACAAGCGCACAGGTGCCTGTCATCTCGGCACATCAAACCACAGCCTGAGAAAGATACCGGAGGAGAAGGAAGAAAAACAGAAGTTGTGTGATTTATAATGAAACAAAAGGAGAGAAAGAGGAGGAGGGAAAGAAGCCGTGAGGACTTTTTCTTTCTTTGACCCTTTTTTTTTTTTTCCAGCATGTTGATGGAGCTGAGTGAATTATTCAGAGTGTCGGCCTGACTTCTAGCTGGGCTGCAGCTGCTGTGTACTTTAGCTTCAGGGCTCAGGGAAAAGTTTGTGGTTACTCGGACAAGAAGTGAAGAAGTAAGTCCTCGGAGAGACTGCACTGAACTGCTCACTGTATCTCTGTCAGTGGAGAGGCTTGGTGTATTCAAGGTGGGTGTCCTAGCACAGCTGTGTTCACTTGATACAGGGATTCAGGCACTGGCTGGAGAATGGATTGGACAAAGCCATGTGATATCATTATCGTGGGAGGCTTTGGACTATTCTGAAGCCAATGCATGGACGCAGGTAAACTGTAAATGCCCTCCTAACATAGCCTTAAGCACTGGCAGCCTGAGGCCCTCCTTCTCACTTAACACGACCCATCAGTCGATTTTAAATTCCTAAAACTGTAACCATAAAGATAAAAAAGTCGGCCATAAGGTATTTAAGGGGAGTTTCACACCTAGCTTGTTTGGTCTGGACCATCAGTGTTAATATTGACAGCACTTTTTAATTTAGTTATAGTCATAATTTAGTCATCGAAATCGTTTTAAGTTTAGTCTAGTTTTAGTTGATGAAATTTCACAACATTTTAGTCGACGAAATCTACTGTAAATTTAGCTGTAGGGCATTTTTTATGTTTCCTTGAATTTCTGAAGTCATGTTTTACACTTGATGAAACATCGAATAACCCTTAATTTAATGCTAGTAAAGTCTGAATGTATAAATTAACAGAAACAAATTGAACTTTTGTGTAAAATGAAATCAACTTTATTTAGGCTACCTTGCAGAGCATCTCAGTTACGATATCAGAATTGACAACAAACAGTGAACCTGCTCTACATGAATATATCAATTTGCCACCAATTGGATGTCCCATTTAACTCATCCAACCTTTCAAAACAATCAAAGTAGCTGTGGTTGGATAAATTCCTAACTTGTCCCTACTTTCTACATGACAAAATTAGGTCTGACTGGATTAAGTCTCTGTCAAACATTTTCGTCTAGTTCTAATTTTTGTTGACTAAAATGTCAGTTAATTTAGTTTTAGTTTTTGTCCATGTGCACTTGTTTTTTATTAGTTTATTAGTAACGGTCTAGTTTTCGGTTGTTGACGAAAACATGACGAAAATAATAAGTCAACAAAATTAACACTGATGTACTTTTGGGCTGATTGAGTGGACCACAGCCAAACTTTCTGCTGTTTTCTCGCTCATGGCTCTCACCTCTCACCTCTCCCTGTTTTGCTGATTGAACCGTGCCGCTTTGGGCCGAGCACAGTCATTGTAGATTGGAGCTTGGCAAGATGGATCAGCCTGATTGAGGAACATTGAATCAAGTGGATCCAGCTGCTGCCGAAGGTTACACAATGAAAATCCTGGTCACTCAAGGTTATTCAAATTCATTTCACTTTTTTTTTACTGCTGCCTTGGCCAGTTTGCTTTTACAAACGATTGTTTTATTCTTAATTAAACTCAATAGGAGTTCATTGCATTAAAAAAAAGGTACATTTAAGCGGTTTTAACTCCAGCTTTAGCTCATTAAACTTCGCTTTACTTTCTGTTTTTGAGCTTGAAAATAACAATATGAATGCTGATAGAAAGGTAGATATTTAATTCTTTGTTAGATGAATGGTATTTCTTAATGTCCTGTTGATAGTGTCCTCTTTTTGGGACAGTATTGCCCTCTGAAATCTAATATAACATTAACGTGTCCCTCATGCAGCCAAGGTTGCCAATCCAGGCTTTATATCAGGAATCAACTACTACACTTGTACAAGGGCTAGTTTTTATATATGCTCTGGGGACAGATTTAAGAAAAACAGAAATAATAATTAAAAAAATAATAATAATTAAATACTTTGGTCCAGTAAAAAAAAAGATATTAGTTTTAGTCTGTTTCACCAGATCTAAAGGCAGCCACGTGGGGTTTCATTAATAGTTGTAGGTATTTAATGTAAAAAAAAACAACAACAAAACAATTTTTCCCTGCACGTTTTCTCATTTTGCTGACATCGAAGACCACAAGTGCCAAAAAAAAAAGAAAGGAAGAAAGTAAAAAATATATGTTAAACTTGTTTGTGAAGAAAAGTCAAAATTTGGGGGGAAAATTTTCTGACATTGAAATAAATATTTTTGGGAAAAATGTGAAAATCTGAGACTGGATTCAGAAGTATGTGGGGAAACTCAGAACTCTAAGATTAAATGTAGAATTATGGGAAAAAAAAGTAAGAACTCTGAAATTAAAGTTAGAAATATGTGGAAAAAAGTAAGAAAGCGGGGAATTAAGTCATACTTTACTTGAGAATTATTACTTTAATCATAGAATTTCAACTTTTTTCTTACAAGTCTGACTTATATCTTTAACCTCAAAATTCTGAATTTCTTCACATTCATAAAAAAGTTCAGTTTTTATGAAACATTTTTCTCATTGGCCCTCATCCTGTTCTAACAGGGGCCTGATGTGGCCTCCCAACCTACTAAGATGGAGAGCCAAATGAGGCAAATGTTATAAAGAAAGGCCGCTGTAAAGCTAAATGAGGCCCCAACCAAGTGGTAGCAACATTTACCCTCTGTAATAAAAGCCAGTAGGTGATTAACAATGTTTGAGTCATTATAAAATCAGTTTAGACACATTAGTGTGAAAATTCGACATACTTAAAACAACATGCTTTAACATCGGCCCTATTAAGTCATTACTGAGCTGATGTGCTCCCTCTTTTAACTCCAGAATAGTGAAATCCCCTGTCTGCTTTGCAAGACTAATAATCAGCTTTGTTTCCCGTCACTGATGAGGTGCATATGGAGAAGCGATTACCACTAATTGCTTTCCCATTACAACCTCCCATACATTAGAGAGAAAACTATAAACATTAGCTCCTTTTACGTTATTTCCCCTCATGGCATCCACTCAAACTCCTGATGCATTGAAACTGAAGTTGATAACTGCTGCTTAAAACTCTCATCCGAGGAACTCCACTCCAAAAAAAAAAAAAAATCCCATCTCCCAATTTGAATATTTTTATGACATGATGAGACCTTCCCCTTCAATCCACTCAGTCGACACAAACCGGTGCCATTCATCACTGAAGAAGCCGATCTAAAACGAATTCTGACATCGAAATGATTCCGCCCAATCTCCTCCATATTTCACACCAAGCCTGCTAATATCAGTGTTGACATTTAAATGAACATTCTCATCTACGGGAAGGTCTAATTTGATCAATGCAGAATTCCAAAAAAGAAGAGGAACCTCCTCCACGGCGCACACAGTGATGCACATCTCCCGGTACATCTGTCACCTCCATGAAAGGAGACCTCCTGGTGACCTGGCCCCCATAAAGACAAGTCGCTGCTTCACCAATACACCGCAGGCTGCCGGCATCTGAGCCTCATCCGCCACCGACGCCGCTTTCATCCGGCGAGGCTGCAGGCAGCGGGGAACACACAATACAGCAGCTTCACAGAGACATGTGACGGCAGACGGAGACAAGTACACAGAGATATGAACAAAACGCTTTCTGCAGCCGCCATGGCAGCATAAACTGAGATAAAAATCCTGCGACTCTGCAATAAAAACCTCCCTGCTCTAAACCTGCCACTAAAATCTCAATATTTATCCCAAAAGGTGTGATTGAACGAGGCCACGGCGGTGCATTATTCCTTCTTTGCCTTCTGACGACTTTCCACTTTATTTCCCCAAATGAACCACTACACGGGAAACAATGAAATCTCCTGATAATGTTGTTCCTCACACACCAAGAGGAACTCGAAAGCAGCTCCCCCAGAGAAGACTGACAAGGCTAAATTATACAGACTTCAGATTATATACTCGCTTTAAATCGCCAGCATTACTCACTGCCTCCAACCTCCGACTCCATTGTGTTATTTGTATCTTTGTTATGCAGCAAATGGACCTTGAAGCCTCCAACGTTACACACTTTCAATTACGCCTCAACACCTTTCTACACCAGCTCCAAGGCTTCACTATTTAGCACAAAAGCAAGATAATAATGTTAATAAAATATCCCTTATTTGTAAAGTACCTTTCGTGAAATACATGAAAAAAAAAATACAAAAGGCAGGGAAGAAAAGGAAGCAGATCTTGGCCTTAGCTGCCTTTCTTCAGGCCTTGATTGACGTGAAACGATTGTATAACACAACTGTGGCAAAGTCTGTGATGTATGGAGCCTCTGAGCAGAGAAAAACTCACTGGCCACTTTATTAGGTACACCTTGCTATTTCCTTTAACAAGTGTTGGGAACATTCCTCAGAGATTTTGGTCCATATTGGCATGACAGCATCACACAGCTGCTGCAGATTAGTTGCCTGCACATATATGATGCTAATCTCCTGCTCCACCACATCCCAAAGGTGCTCTATTGGATTGAGAACAAGTCACTGTGGTGGGTTATCCTTAAGAATGCAAATCAAAGACCAATTACAGGTGTGAATCGATGACAATCAGCTAAAGGAATCAATATCATTTGTCGATATGCTTGACAATTCACTTATCAGTTCCTTCCACTTTGTAAGGCATGCCTCGCAAATCAAGGACGCCACAGTAACATCAGATTCAGAAATACTTAATGAATCCTCAAGGGGAAATTCGGTTGTTTCAGTTGCTCGTATACACAGTATAGCAGCAGGAAATATCAAATAAGTCATTAAAATAGATAAGAGCGTTCAATTACATAAATGAAATGAAAAATTGAAAAGAAAAACTACAGGTTGCAAACATGAAGAATCTTTAAGCAATATTAACTGAAGGAAAAAACAAGTACGTTAAGTAGAAGTGAGACTATAAATAAGGCCAATGAATTCACACTATTAACCTTGACAATATTTACAATATGAACATAAAAATGACAACGCTGTTTGTCCAAAAAGCAAAGCTTGCCAGTTAGGTACAAGAGAAAACAAAGACGTCAAAGATGTGATCATGGCAGACAGGAAACACAAACCCCAGTTCCAGTGAAGTTGCAATTTTGTTTTGAGCTTGAATAAAATGAGAAAACAATGATTTGCAAATCTTTGTCAACTTGTATTCAATTAAATACCCTGCAAAGACAAAATATTGAATGTTGAAACTATTTTCTTCTCACACATTTTGAACTTGATGCCTGCTACAATTTCCAAAAAGCTGGGACAGAGGCAACAAACAGCTGTGAAAGTTGAGGAATGCTCTAAAACACCTGTTTGGAACATTCCACAGGTGAACAGGTACGAAAGGAGCATCCCTAAAAGGCTTAGGACAGGAGTGTCCAAGCTTTTTAGATCAAGGGCCGCATAAAGAGGAATACGCGGACGACTGAGCCACTTGCTGCGGCTCCTTTTTAGTGTATTTAAGTTAAAGTTTTAGGGTTTAGGGGTGGGTTATCACCTGTTAAGGGGCCCTCGTAACCCCGGGCTATCACTGGATTCACACCTCATCAGGGCGAGAATGACCTTCTGAGCAGCAGAAATGGGAGATACTGACAGCTTATCTTCACTGTCAGACACAAAACAAGAGTAAACTGCAAGAATGTTTGTGCTTGGAGATGAATATTGCAATATACTTTGTAAATTAGACCTTGTGACAAAGTAAATATGGCAGAAAATGTGCATGACTGATGGTATTTGCTGCTGTTATCGAGATGTCTTTATTCATTTATCTGTTTCAGAGGCCAGTTCAAAATGGGCAGCGGGCCGTATTTGGACACCTCTGGCTAAGGATGTGGCAAGGTTCACCACTTTGTAAACAACAGTTTCATAACAACATTTCTCAACATAGAATTGCAGAAAATTAAGAGATTTCATCATCTACAGTCAAAAATATCACCAAAAATTCAAAGAATCTCAATCGGCAAGGCTGAAAACCAACATTGAATGCCTGTGACCTTTGATTCCTCAGGCCGCCCTGCATTAAAAACCAACACCATTCTGTGAGGGATTTTACCATGTGGGCTCAGGAACACTTCAGAAACCATTGTCAGTTAACACAGTTCATCTCTACATCTACAAGGTCAAGTTAAAACTCTATCATGCAAAGACAAAGGCCACATATCAACAACCCACAGAAACATCACCAGATTCTCTAGGCCCGAGCTCATCTGAGATGGGCTGTGGCAAAGTGGAAAAGTCTGCTGTGGTCTGATGAGTTCACATTTCAAATTGTTGTAGGAAATCATGGACGTGGTGTCCTCCAGGCTGAAAAGAAAAGGGACCATCCAGACTGTCATCAGAGCAAAGTTCAGAAGCAAACACCTGTGATGGTATGGATTGTGTGAGTGCCCATGGCATGGGTAACTTGTACATCTATGAATTCACAATTAACACTGAAAGGAAAATAAAGGTTTTGGAGCAACACATGCTGCCATATTAGTGACATCTTTTCCATCCCTGCTTGTTTCAGCAAGACAAGAGTCTGGGCGATACAACAGCGTGGCTTCACAGTGAAAGAGTGCAGGTACAAACCTGACCTGCCTGCAGTCCAAACTTGACCCCCACTAAAAATGTGTGGCACATCATGAAGTGCAACATACAATGATGTAGACCCTGGACTGTTGGACAACTGAAGCCTTACATGAAGCAAGAAAGGAACAGAATTCCACCCACAAAGCTTCAGCAATATGGTCCTCGGTTCGAGTGTTGTTAAAAGGAAAGGTGAAGTAACACAGTGGTAAACATGCCCCCGTCCCAGCTTCTTTGGAACGTGTTGTAGGCATCAAATTGAAGCTGAGTGAGTATTTTCAAGAAACAAAGTTTATCAGTGTAAACATTAGATATTTACCTCCACCAAGGAAGTTATGTTTACGCTGGGGTCTGTCTGTCTGTTGGTTTGTCTGTTAGCAACATAACGCAAAAACTACTTAATGGATTTACATGAAAATTTTAACAGAGGTGTGGTTTGGTCCAAGGAAGAAGCCATTACATTTTGTTGATGATCCGATTATTTGTCTGGATGCAAAAAATTCCCCCCCAAAAAATCCCATAACTTAACGCTAGGCCGTATTTTGTCCCACACACAGCACCATCCAATTGGTTACACGCTCTGGTTACACGCAGAGCCAGGGCACGCCGAACAGCCAATCAGCACTGAAAGCTGTGCATGCAGTTCTGCTCCCAGACATAGCGGAGAGGAAGAAAAGTTTTGCCAGTGGAGAAAGCCCGGCGCTGTTCCTTGAGCCTTGATTTCTAAGGTAAATCAAGGCAGCAGACTCTCTCGACATTGTAATAAACATCCCAGTCCTCCACAACTCACAACTACTAGTAACATTACTGTGAGCCCATTAACGTTATAGGTACATACGCAGCAGCTCTGCGTATGTTAATCACTCAAATCAAGGCTGCTTATAATGTCAATACAGAAATAATCCTTCATAGCAGAAGTCTGTGTGTGTGTGAGTGCAAAAACCTAACCCCCAAACTCCACATAGAGCAAACGCGCCATGTACCAAAGCACCGTGGTTTTGCTCCAACCGACAGGCTGGCAACATTGCCCACTGGAAGCGCCACAGCGAGCACAACACCAACATCTGTACAAGCAGCAACAAACTGGTTCAGTCAACAAGTTACAAGACCCACTACTAACTAGGTCACTCTATTGGATGATATTTATATCAACAATAATCACACTTCTTGCAGATTGATGTTTTTCATTCCACAATGTGCGTACAAAATAAATATAGGACAATAATGTTTGGTGGAAATCACAATTAATGAGTTGATATGAACTGTTTGGTGGAGGTCTGCGCTCTCTCAGTGCTTTTCTCGTTATCTTTGTATTCAATTGAATGTAGGTCGAAAAAGATTACAAATCATTGTACCCTGTTTTTATTTATGTTTTACACAATATCCCATCTTACTTGAATCAGGGTTTGTTCTTCACCTGCATTATTAATCAAAACAGCCCGATCTGCACTGAATGCACTTCCCTCTTTTTTCATGCTTTCCACCTGCATACAGTAACACAGGAACGGGCCGCTGTGTGTTTTTTTCAGCCGACACAAAAGCCTGTTTCCTAAATATAACATGTATCTGCAGGAACAGCTCACCCTGCCTCACCTCACGCACAGCCGGGCACACACACTCACACACAACACATGCATCAATCGACAGAGTATCAACACCCGCCGCGGCCTCCCGCCTGCTTATGAGAATGTGTCACCTCTTGTGGCACCCCGAGCAGATAGCAGGAGGCCAAACCAGAGTGTTTAACTCGGCCTGTGCTGAATGGCTGTAGGTCACCACTGTATCATCTCCCCGCCGCACACACACGGGGGCCGCCAGGTGGCTTTTATTTGACTTTAATGTGGAGAAATATTAGATTTTTCCCGGGCAGGCTAAATCCTTCCCCTGGGCCCGCAGATAGCCCAGCAGAAAGCGTACACAGAAGACGGGTCAATAAGAGCCCTGATGCCAAATCTCCTTAAAGTCACTCTTTATTCATGAAGATGTGCTGAAACAATCTTTCGGAGGTATTAGGCTGGTTTGTGAACAGAGCACAGCCCCCCTACACCCCTCTTTAATCCACTTTTGGTTAACAGAAAAATTCTAACATGCTCACTCGAGAGTCCATAAGCAGGGGGATGGATGGGGAGCTACCTTTGGCTGCTCCGGCTGTGAGGCGACATTTTTACTTTTTTTAATCATCACTGTGTTATTGTTGGAGTAATTAGGCGGCCCACTGTTGGTGTAATTACCGCAAACAAATGAGACGGTGGCTGCAGTGATCCGGAGACTCTATAACTCAGTTCTGTTTACTCTAAGGCACATTTTCAATAAAGCATTTTGCTTCACTTATTATGAAAATTTATGCTTTGTGAGGTTCCAAAGGCATTAATTCTGACTTAAAGATGAACAATTATTTATGTTCTTTTAGCCTTGTAGTGCTTTTATTGGCCATTCAGATGTGACGTTGATTTCTCTTGTCCTCCAGTAACTATTTTGGTTTCCAAAATGTATCATTCAGACCTGCTAAGACTGCATCAGCTGAGATTTTTGCTGAAGGTACTCTCAATGTACAATGGTTTTGCTATGCTATGTACAACTAATACAAACAAGTGCACATGGACTAAAACTAAATTAACTGACATTTTCATCAACAAATAAAAACTAGACTAAAATGTTTGACAAAGACTTAATCCAATCAGACCTAATTTGGTCATGTAGACAGTAGGGACAAGTTAGGAATATATCCAATCACAGATACTTTGGTTGTGTGGAAAGGTTGGATGAGTTCAGAGTGACATCCGATCACAACTGCCTTAGCTTGGTGGTGGCGGGATAAGTTGTGGAGCGATCCAATCAGAGCTCCTCTCTTTATAAACTGACATATTCATGTAGAGCAGGTTCACTGTTTGTTGTCAGTTCTGGTATTGTAACTGAGATGCTCTGCCAGGTAGCCTAAATAAAGGTTTGTTTCTGTTAATTTATACATTCAAACTTTACTAGCATTCAGTAAAGGGTTATTAGATGTTTCATTTTATCCAAATGCAAATCATGACTTCAGAAATTCAAAGAAACATTAAAAATGCCTTACACTTTACACTTCATATTTTAGTCGACTAAATGTACTGTACAATTTGTCGACTAAAATGTGAAATTTCATCAACTAAAACTAGACTAAAATTAAAATAATTTAGATGACTAAATTATGACTAAAACTAAAGATATTTTAGGCAAAAGCCTACACTAAATCTAAATTAAAAAGTGCTGTCAAAGCTAACACTGGTCATTGGTTTGATCCCGGTTGATTGGTTACTCCAAATTGCTCTTAGGTATGAATTTAAGAGTCGGCTCGCCTAATGCCAGCTGGGACAGGCTCCAGCCCCCCTCAACCCCAAAAGGGATAAGAGATGGAAGGATGGATCACCTCTGGTTCATAATATCACCAAAAGATTCAAAGAATTGGGAGAAATCTCTGCACGCAAGAGGCAAAGCCACATTGAATGCCTGTGACCTTAAAACTGCATTAAAAACTGACATCATTCTGTCAAGGACGTTACGACGTGCGCTCAGGAAGACTTTGTCTCTATATTTACAAGTGCAAGTCTAAACTCTACCATGCAAAACCAAAGCCATGTGTCAACAACACCCAGAAACACTGCCGGCTTCTCTGAGCCCGAGCTAATCCGCAAAAATCGCCAGTTTATCTCGTGTGATGGTTGCTTTTCCTCTGTCTAAAGCCTGCTCCTGGTGGAGGGACACACAGTCTAACTTAAGCATGAGTATGGTGTGCTCTTCTTCTGGAAAACCAGCTGTGGACTCCAGCTAGGTGATAAAATCTTAAGCAAATAAGATTGAAATAAACATTTACTGAATAATCAGACTTTAGCTGATGTTAACCCTTTGACTCCCAAAAAATGCATTTGCAACAAATTATTTGTGGGTAAAATTGTGTTGTTTCTTCTTCATTTTGCAACATGTCAGCTTTCATTTTTCAAATTACCCAATCAGAAAGCAGATATGCAAGTCAACCGCCTGGTTGACTCGCCTGTTAAGGGGTTATCCTGGGCATGAATGGATTATTTCATTTCTGCATCATTTTTTGTTTCATATGAAAACATCACAAAATCAAGACATGTAGCAGTTGACCCAGTTTTCTGAGGAATCATAGATACATTTTTTTATTGTCAAATTATTTCCTTCAACTAAATTATGATTGTTAGAGGATCAGGAAATATGTGAAAATATTTTTCTTATTCTAATGTTTGCTCTTACCGTTGGATTTCTCCAGAGCTATGCAGCAACAATTCACTTCTGATTTTTTCTTCTTTTCAAACAATTATATTCATGTACGGCAGCGCCACCCAGTGGATATATACTGGTGTCACAAACAGAGAGAGGTGAATAAAGAAAAACAGACAAAGATGGGCTTTCCGAGTTTTATATACAGTGGTGTGGTGGCAAAAAGTCAACCTCACGGTTACAATGCCAGTCAAAGGGTTAAAGAGACTATTTTTCATGAATGTTACACAGCTTTCCTTTAGATTTTGACTATATCTTTGGTGTTCCTTAGGCTGAAAGAGTCTGAAAAGCACTGGCTTGGTCCAAAGTTCGTTTGAGTTCATACTAACTCAAACCACACTGCTGTCTGACAAGGTCACCATAGTTTGTTTCAAACAGACCAAACAGCTAAGTTTGTGAACTGCTCCATCTTAAAACAAAAACAGTGCTGTTGCTCCTCCCTCTCAGAAAACATGCATTTGTTGACATGCAGAATATTTGACAGGCTCTGTACCAAAGCTGGCAAAGCATGTGAAATAAATAAGGTCCTGTCTATGAAAATAGCTTAAAAATGAGCAAGTAGGAAAATACACACACTTCCTCACGTCTGTATGCGAACTGTTACTAAATGTTGGTGCTGTTGAATTTCTTCCTTCTGTACAAATCAACAATAAGAGACAAAAATAGAACAAACTTATGGATAAACGTCTATTTTGCCCCCTCAGGGCTTCCGTAGCTCCCCCTCTGTCTATGCCAGAGAATCTGAACTTTCAGCTATTTCATTCTTAGTGAACTTTACAATAAAAGAGCAGCTCATTTTCTCAATCATCTGAAAAAAAAGCAAAAGTCCCCACAGACTGGCCTGAGGTCCAGCTCTAGGGCTTGAATTGATTCTCAGCTGGTGTTCTCTGAACTCAAACCTCATGCAGAAAACTTCAGCCTCGCTCCTGTAACAAAAGCACAATGTAAAAACGCGGGGGAGGCTGCCAATCTTCTAAGCAATTTTCCTTTTTTTTCTATTGTTTAATAAGGAGTCATTATTTCTTGCAGTAATGAGACTAAATGTCAAAATAATGCATGTAGAACCTTTTAAGTGAAATATTTTCTAATCAGGCAGAATGGTTGTCTCTGCAGGCCTGGACCACGGTTTTGTTTCATTGCAGCTCTACAGTATTATCGTATTAAATCAAATAAGGAGCTGTCATCTGCACCTGGGTTTAAATAGGGCTTATAAATAGTAAAGAAGATACAGATTCAGCCACTGCTGGAGAATAAATCAGCCCTCATTAAGAGACAATACAAGGAGAGATACAGTGGCGATTACACTGACTGATGGACAACTTATCCTGGTTATTACAGGACAAAAATATCACAGTGAGAAATTACAACAGGAAATGGACTCAAACACTACAGTTTAAAGTATGAATTTATCAGGTGTTAAAAGAAATAGATCAAATTATGTGTGAATGTAAAGGGCAAGGTGTGGGAACTTAAATCTTCTATATAATCACTGAATACCTTGAGCAAGATTTAACAACCAAAGAACACTAAAATAGAAGGAGTAAGAGCTTGTTTGTCAGAATTGGAAGTACTATAGTTTCCATTTGTACCATTCCTTGTATGCTGAAAATCCAGTCTGTGAGTACAGCAAAAATCAACAGATGGTTACCTGCTCTTGTAACATACCACCTCCCTTTTACAGCATTGAGAAGCTGTCATTAAACTGCCTTTGTAATCAGATATCTGCATTAAAAAGCACTTAGCAATCCATTATACTATACAATAACAAAAATTCCAACTTGGGCACAATTTCAGCTTAAAGCTGTCAGAAAATCCAACCAGCACTCAGATTTCCTGACTACCCATAATCCATCAGAAATCTCAATAATGAAGAATCCGCGTCACATTAACAGTAGAACAGCCATTGCGGTGTGAATCAAAAATGGGCAGGAAAAGGTGGACAGGGACCTGGACCTAAGAATTGCCTCCAGCTGAGCACCTCCAAGACCAAGGAGACGGTCATAGACTTTAGGAGGTCTAAGCTCCCGGTCCAGCCAGTCACAATCACATGGGAAATCACTGAAGGGGCGCAGACCTATAAGTACTTACATGTGCACCTTGACAACAAGTTGGACTGGCCTATGAACACAGATGGGCTGGTGAAGAAGACTGGTTCTCTTCTTGGCAGGAGTTTGGACTCACTTGGGACTGTGGTGGAGATGTACGCAGAGCAACAGTGAAGGCCATCCTGGACAATAGTGAGCATCCCTTCTACAACATCCTGGAGGGAACAGAGAAGCAGCAGCAGGGGGAGTCCCTTCTCACTGCTGCAGGACTGAGAGGTTCAGGAAATCTTTTGTTCCTACGCCCATCAGACTGAACAACAGTCTTCATTTCTCCCCTTTAATGACACTAATTTGTGTTGTATTTTATGTCACCAGAGCCTGTGTAGGCAGCTTTTAAAAGAGGTACAACTTGTGAGGATGGTGTATTCATGGAATGAGCAACACAGCTACACATGAGTAGCATCTAAAAAAAAAACCCAAACAAAGTCAAAATCCTCTCTCTCCCTGAAAGAAAGCTGATGGTTTGGTCTGTCTTTGACTTCTCCAGTCTCAAGAAACTTGGCCCTACATCCTAAGGAAGTGACGACTTAGACAAAGATTAGCATAGATGCTAACAGCTTCAATAGCAGTTTTATCAGATCTTGACCACATTTCTTTATTAAATGAAAAAAAAAAAAAACAACGCCAAAAACGTCTCACTAAGGAGGATATTTTCGCTCCACTTTTGACATGTTTTGCTGAGAGTTTGTTTTCCAGAGTGGCTCAGTGTTAATTTTGTCGACGAATTATTTTCATCATAGTTTTCGTCAACAACCTTTTTTCCCCGACGAAAACTAGACTATAACTAAAAAAAACAAGTGTACACTGACTAAAACTAAAGCTAACTTAACTGACATTTTTGTCAACAGATAAAAAACTAGACTCAAATGTCTGACAGGGACTTAATCCAATCAGACCTAATTTCATCATGTAGAAAGTGGGGACAAGTTAGGAATATATCCAGTCACAGCTACCTTGGTTGTGTGGAAAGGTTGGATGAGTTAAGAGGGACATCCAATCAAAACTGCCTTCGCTTCATGGTGGCGGGATCCAAGTGTAAAAAATGACTTCAGAAATTCAAGGAAACTTTAAAAATGCCTTACGGTTTACACTCCATATTTTAGTCGACTAAATTTACAGTAGATTTTGTCGACTAAAATTATTGTGAAATTTTTTGAACTAAAACTAGACTAAAATTAAAACAATTTAGATGACTAAGTTATGACTAAAACCAAAAGATATAGAACTAGATTAAAAAGTGCTGTCAAAATGAACACTGGAGTGGCTCACCTTCGCCCTCTACACTGCTGCAGTACTGCCCACCTGCTACAACAACTGATTGGCCCATTATGAATGTGACTGACAGGACAATCATCCAATCTCCTGCCAAATACGCTTTTGATAATTCTGTCCTCACTTTCTATGGGCTCTTCCTCAGATGGACTAATGAAATATACTGAACGGGTCCATCTAGGTTATGAAAACTCAACAAACAATCAATGACATGTTCTGAGATATACTGTTAAGACTTTTTGATTTGTTAATTAGCTTATCAATTAAAATTTGCCATTTTTTGTGGATCTTGTTCATGTGTTTTCTCTTGATTGCCGTGTTTCTGCACTTCAGCCTCATACTGTGAAAACCACATCATGGAAACAATTATTCAAGACACTCAGACTATAATCAATGCATCTATGATCGTATTGGGATTCGATTAAACAGAGCAAACCCTTCAACATTTAATTTGACCAGTTTAAGGGAAAACAAGCAGGTAAGTCCTGTTCTATACCATTTCATGCCCCCCTGCCAGCCAATCAGAGGGTATATCTCCATTGCTATGGCATAGTATATATGTGTTTCTATTTTTAGACCAAAATGTGCCACTAAACAAACCAGCAGAGAACATCACATTACAAACGGTTTATCCAGCACGTTGTGAGCCCCTCCCCCACAAACACAGAGGCAGTCTGTGTGCAGCATTTAGACGAGCGCCGCAGCACAGTGGAACATTAATTAAGCCCGAGCATATGCACTGCAGGCCGCTGTTAATGTAAATACACAGTATGACAGAGGTGTGCGGGGGTGTGGCTGCTAATGTGAGCGAGTGTCTGTGGGTGGGCAGCGCGTACAAACTGTGTGGGTTTGTGAGGTTATACACACAAAATGAACCCTGGAACAACAACATGGATAAGAGATGGAAACTACAGTGTTAAATCTTATGTATTTGGGCTTAATGTTGATATAAAATATGAAAAGAAAAACAAGCACTTGAATGGTTACACCCATTCAAGTAACAGCTAATCAGTCAATCACAGGGGGACAACTCAATGCATTTAAGCATGTAGACATGGTCGAGACAACCTGCTAAGTTCAAACTGAGCATTATAATGGAGAAGAAAGGTAAAGAAAGGCTCTTGGGCTTACAGAGAATGGTCCAAAAAAGAGAGAATATGCAGTGTTCGTCAGCTAACTGGGCAACAATAGCTCAATTAACCCCCCTGTGTAACTAGGTAAACAACTGTATATCTTACTCTATTTTTTTATCAATACCTGGACTATTTTTATATTTATATTTAGTATTATTATTATCCTACCTTGACTATTTTCATTGACTATTTTTATTTACTTCTAGTATTGTCATTATCCTTTTACCTATTTGTTGTGTGTACTTTCACCAAGAACACAAGAACAAATTCACTTATATTTATATATACATATATATATATATATATATATATATATATTTATGTGCTATTATTTAGTACAAAAACAAAAAGAAAGTCAAATTTTACAGATGATACATTTTAAATACAACTGTAGGATATAAAGTTTCTCTACTTTCTGACAATGGTTATGGTTATATGAAGTCAATTTTCAGGTTATGATCAATATTCCTGTTTCTGAAACATTCGGAATAACCCAGCTCACATGCACGAACAAACAGGGTTATTCCTCTATGCATTGTATCCCGATCGAAACAGCGACGCACGGAGAACGTCATGATGCAATGCATGTCGTTTCCGCTTCTTCTTTCCGTTTCCAATAGCAACGAGGACATCAGCAGCAGCACGGCAGACAATGAACGGCCCGGAGTAGCTAACACTCGACTTCGTTTGCGCTTTGGTGCTGTCACTGACCCACCACCAGTACTTGAGACTATTCTTTGTCAGTTTCTTCATTAATGGAAGAAGAGAGCGTGAAGAAATAGGAAATCGAGCCGGAGCTGTGCCATGTTACAACAAGTACTTCCTGTACTCAAAAGACCAAGATTCCTTCGAAAAGAACATGCGCAGAACACAGATTAATGTTCCTTTTGATGGGGATATCCCGATAGGTGTATACATTAGAAAAGGAGTAACCCAGGGGTGATTTTTAGGTTTTTAAAAACCAGAATATGAGCATATTATAATTACACACTTGTTTTACATTTTGACATCTTATCCACTTAATGGTCACACAGGTAACAATTGACAGTGAAAAAACAATATATGGATACCTAAATAAGAAATGCATACTTTTAATAAATAAAGCAAAATAAATATATGTTCTGGAACCCCTTAATGTTGATTGTTTTCATGATTGGGAGCCATAATTGTCATGGAAATTGAAACTTGTTTAATTGCCCAGTCCTTCTTTTAACTATATGGATATAAGCAATATTGTCTTCAGTGATACTTCATCTTAAAATATCAATCTACCTCCTAAACTGGATACTTCATCCAGCCCTAACTCATATTCTCACACAAAGACATGCAGGGGAATTTCAAACTCCACCAATCGCACTCGGTGACCTCTGGACCCCGAAGCCCTGCCCTCTCCTCTCCCCATGTGCGTCCATCAGCCGGCTCGGTGCATCTTTCCTCGTGTTTTACACTCATAATAAAATGCTCCATCCCGCTCCTACACACTCCTCCTCCCCCTTCCACACGTTCCCCTAATGAGATAAATTAGCGCCTTGCAACAGATGCATGGAATATACACTAATGGCCACCATCTGTCACTCATCTCCGGGAGACGGAGCAAGAACGCCGCTCTAAATCCGATCACAAGACCCTGGCAGAGCCCCGCCACGGCGAAGGAGGAGGAGAGAGAAAGAGAGAGCGAGGAAGACAAAGACTGAAAGATGAAGAGTGCAGGAGGGGGTGGCAGCGTGGGGGTTTCTGTGTAGACCGGGCCGAGGTGCGGTACAGTAAGTGGTGGAGAGGCGTTGGAGTGCAGGCACAGAGGGTTAGACCTGGTAGAGAATCAGCGAGGGCTGGATTCTAAAGTGTGGAAGGGGGTTTGTGCAGCCCCCCTCTGGTCACTACCAACAAAGAAGCAGGACAGCTTTTTATATCTTGTTTTGGAGTTTCCTCTCGACTGATGTTTTGTAGATAAATGCAGGAATCTCCTGCTAGTTTAACCCTGCTGATATGCTGAAGCGTGGTGAAGCCAAAGGAAGTCACGAATAAGATCTTTGCATTCCAGGAATATCTCTCTAAAAGTTGACTTTGAATATTGTGTGTATGTTTTGAAAATAGTGTAGTGGGTGACAGTAGACGAGCTGTCATAGCCAAGCACCATTAGGCAGGCTGTTGGAGCAAGAAAACAGACCTATAATAATGACAATAATGATAATAATCAGTTTGTTTGTACAGGACTTTTAAAAATATAGGTTTATAAAGTGCTTTGACAAGCACACAGGAACATACAGACAGCAAAGCACAAGAGTAAAACCACCTTTTTTTTTTATCATGTATATATTTTGTACCTATATTTTCTTATAACTGTTTTATAATAATAACTATTTTATACTTCTGTTTTTTATTTAACTATCTGTTTGCTCTGGAAGAGCAGAAGCTCTCCAATCTCGTTATACATTTTGTATGACAATATATGGCAGTCTATTCTTTTCTATTCTATTGAAGAGAAACTAATAAGAAACTGGAAAAGCACTCAGAGACTGCAGACCTCCACCAATTAGCTCAGTTACAGCAGTGGCTTTTCCACAACCCCTGTAAAGATACAATTCTGGATCACCAGATCCAGAGTAGTGCCAGGATCTGGACCAAACTCAGCACATACATAGAGGTTGTTATCCTGTATGAACACAACAAGTTTTGGGAACATCACTTCATATTTGGATTTTATATGAAATACTGAATGTAGTCAATGGGATTTCCCATTCTAAAAGTTCAATGTTTTTTTTGGTGACACCAATCTGGATTGGATCCAGATGAAATTTGCCTTGATGATAGAGACATGGACCCCATATTATCCTGTAAAATTGGAAGTGAATCCGTTGAGAAATGGCAGAGATATGATTTTTTAAAATTCCGCCCAATGTTAACCTATGGGATTTTTTTAGTTTTGGGAATTTTTTGAATCCAGACCAATATCTGCATCAGCACCAAAATTTAATGGCTTCTTCCCTGGACCAAACTACACCCCTGGTAAAAATTTCATGTAAATCCATCCAATAGTTTTTCCGTAATCTTGTTAACAGACAAACAGACAGACAGACCCTAGCGAAACATAACCTCCTTGGTGGAGGTAAAAAAAAAAAAAAAAAAAGCAAAATTTAGGTCAAGAACTTCACAAAAAAACACAAACGACAGAATAAAAGTGCAATAAAAACCAGAGTGAGAGAGAGGAAGAACTTCTGCTGTCTCTCAGACCAACACCCAAAAAGCAGGCACAAACAATCCCGGCCCAGGAACCCAACACAGCCCAAAAAACACGAAAGTCCCCCAACCAGACCTAGGTATGACCTTTTGCTCCTGTCCCACATGCCATTTTCCAACATCTGTCTTCCCTGATTTGACCATCCAAGGCCCTGTCATTAAAAAAGGACACTGAAAGCCCTGAGATGATGAGGCTAAGGCAAAAAAATGTCGGTGAAATCTTTGTGTGGATGCTACTACTCTACTGACAACTCTGATGACACCATCATTCGCAAAAGAATGGTAAACCCAGGCTTTGTATTCCAGCCCAGCCCAGTCACCTTTTAGAACTGGAAAGACCATCTTCCATCTTGACTATCTTGAAGATGGAGGAACATCTTCAAGATAGCCAAGAAGTCCAGTTGCCAGCATAGAAGTAAGGCCTGTTTGGCACCAACAATTAGGGCTGAACAATTTTAGGACAGATCTAATTGAGATTCTTCTGGCAGATACTGCGATTTCAATTTGATTCACGATCTTCTTCAAATCAAGCTTCAGTGCAATATTCACTATGTTTACAGTATAGACAACAGTAAGGAAATCAGTGTTCAATAGCGCAAAACACATTATTCATCATCTAATATTGATGATAAATAATCTTTTTTCATTATTTAAGGGATACTTCAACTTCTACTCTTAAACAGAGGCTTTGTGTTGTTGACCTGCTTACCAGCACCTCCATAAAAGCAAATTGCCTTCAAATTTGTAAAACAGTTGAAACAACAGATCCTGGGTCAGTCAGGAGTGCTGCGAAAATTGCAGCTTTGGCCATCACATGATTGCGTTGTCTAAAATTGCGATTTCAATCCGAAAACAATACATCTTTCAGCCCTACCAACAATCATGCTTCATTCAAAGTCACTACATAACCTCTTTTCCTCTTACCAAGTTTGAACTTCAGCACAGACTTTTTAAACAATCATGGCATCTGCCTGTGACAAGCAGCAAACACATGTTGGTGGAGGTTGTATAGCTATGACATCATAAACCTCAGGAAGTAAAAATGAAGAATTTTCTTTAAGAGGGATCGAGTACTTCTCTGTGAACTGGGAGTTTACTAAAAGCTGCCATGTTCTTCTGCTCCCCAAGCCCCTCCAACAACATTAAAAGCAAAGACAACTGATTTGGCAGGATGTTGGACCTTTAACCTCTTAAAGCCTGTTGTATCATATTTGATACATACTTTTATGATACCTCTACCTAATTAATATAACCAATAAATTACTAAAAAAAACATCTAAATACAATCAGATAAATGATAAAAATGTCCTCAAGTGGATTATCAGTTGCCAAAAACACATAATGTATCAAATAAGATACAAAAAATATAAATGTCAAATTTTATGGAAGTTTTTTTGGGGGGTGATTTCAGTAGAAAGTGAAACAAACATTTCAGCTCCAAAAAATTAGAATTTTCTGGCTTTAAAGGGTCAAGTGAGACTGCATTATGAGATTTATGACCCCTTGAAGCAAGGGTCAAGTTAAATATCGATACAATTTGAATATGCAAAGATATTAAATAAATGAATGGATCACACTTTAATTGCTTTTCTTGCATTAAACCTGAGATTACAAAAACACTGGTTGGAGACTGTATTGGTTTTCACAAGCACTCTTAAATAATGCAAATGGCCTTTTTCTTCTGAGTGTGCAAGTATCTCGGAGCAGCACGGCTTTGCACTTCAGTTCAATGTCAGAATGAACAGAGAGGAAATTGTGTGCCAGAGAAGACTTAAGCACCTCTGCTTGGGGCTTAAGTAGCAGTCTGAATTGCACCATTTATGCGTAAGGTAACCTAAAAAAAATTACTCTGGAAGAAAAAAAAAAAAGCTTCAACGTCAACTCTCACTCTGGGATCCATCACAGATATTCTAATAGAGCTTCCCCTGTGACGGCCGGTAATTCCCTCAGCAGCATTCGCCGTCAGAATGGCGAAGCTGCCGCAGAGCAGACGGACGTGCTGACAACCCTGCTGCGGGTGTACCTGCGTCGAAAAGTCAGCTTTTCATATCGGATGTCGCCGTGACACTTCCTCTGTGCAAATAGCCACAAATCCATTTATAGAATCTAATCAGGAAATGATACATATTCCAACGGCCTCTACCCAAGCCACACTGTACATTAGCATGCGGCTTATGATGAAAGTGAAGGAGAACAATGAGACTCCAAAAAAAAAAAAAAAAGGCAATGATGAAAAGCCAAACGAGCTACGTACGTATCTCTGCAACCAGGGGAAATGAATCACCCCAGGAGCTTCCCTGTACAGCCTCCATGAGAACAAATGGACTAAAGCCAGCAACAATTAATCACTATTTGCATGGTGTTGGGCATTATTCTTTTTTTTAACTGGTTTAACTAATGACAACATGTGGAAATTAATTACTTGTTGTAGAAACGGAGCAGTCGAGGCGAGTGAAAGATAAAGAAAATAATGAAACTAAGACCAAAATATTTGTCTCCTCACTCAGCGGGAGTTTAATCCTTCAGAAATTAATTTCAATTCAGCTTTTTTAAAAATAAATAAGAAAAAGCAGCCATATCTTTGAAGTTTACTCTTTCTTTTCTTGAACAGGCTCTGTGTATATTGGACAGGAGCCCTTGTCTCTATAAACTTCTCCAATCCAGCAATCATACCGCATCAACATTTCCAGCGAAGGCCTCACATAAAAAGTAACTGGCCTCATAAAAGCGATGTCAAATACGGCCAACCTCTCATAAAAGCGCTGATGAAATTCTCAGACAAAACTCTAAATGGCATCTGTAGAGAAAAATATAATACTGCACTTTATGGAGCCTAGCAAGGCTGCTTTGGAGAGTTTTTTTACAATTAGATATGAAGACCTGGTGACCTGGGTTTGACCCCTAATGGCAGCAATAATAATCTTCTCCAGCCTTGATGTACCAACTCAATCCATACATCCTTACTGTGTCTTTATGGTCTTTTAATCACTGACCTTTCATATACTCTGCAACTTTTAAGACCTAAATAAACAGTTAATCATAAGTCCAACACTAGGATATATTTGAAGGTTCATTTTTGTCATATTTTGCCTTATGGCTGTCACTTGCTCCTCTGATAATATCAAAGTGTTGGTGACTCTTTTAAATAAAGTTTGGAGGCCTCAGTGCCATTCCAGGTGAAGCTGCAACAATGTCAAGTACACAAAAATGGTTTAATATTGTGCAACAGACCACTTGTAACACAATCACCAGTCTGGGCCTACTGCAGTGATCATCAGGTAGTGTTGCCTGACATTCTGTAAATATGTTGTTGTTTCGAGGGTCTTTTTGTTTTTTCCGTGGATTTAACATCAAGGCATCCATCCATTATCTATACTACCAGGGTCGCGAAGGCTGGAGCCTATCCCAGCTGACATTGGGTGAAAGGCGGGTACACCCTGAAATGGTCGCCAGCCAAACACAGGGCCACAGAGATAGACAGACAACCATTAATGCTCACACTCATACCTAAGGGCAATTTGGAGTCACCAATTAACCGAAGGAGCGTTTTTTTCTCTGTCGAAGAAGCTGGAGTGCCGCTGCACCACCGTGCTGCCCATGCCTATAACAATACTCCTCAAAAATATTTTCAAAAACTTACTTTTGTGGATTATTCCTCCCCTTTAATAACACTAATTGGTTTTGTATGTTATATTTTCAGAAAGCCTAAATAATCACCTTTACAACAAGGTACAACTTGAAAGGAATGAGCAACACAGCTTAATGTGCGGGTAAGTGCCCCCCAGTCAATGTGGCGAAATCCCCTGTAAAGTGAAGCTGATGTTCTAGAGGCAGCACTATGTCGTGTCAGCTCTGGTACCGTTTCCACACTTAAAACCAAGTTCTGTGAGACTGGTGGAGTCAGAGACAGACTGTGGAGTGGGCATCACCAAACGTTGAGACCCCTTGCTTTTTGGGGAACCATAGGCTTCCTTCCAGGGGAAAAAGGGATTTAATCGCCACAGTTCACGTTTTCGAAGACTTTTATTAGAGCTTATTACCAATCAGAATTCACTTCTTTGATGTATTTTAACTGATCCCATAAGATAATTCATCAAGGACTACATTTGTCAAGAGCTCTGCCTCACTTAAACAGAGTTTCTACAAACTTAAAAATCAAATTTATGACCTGGGACTGGCGATAAAGCGCAGAAAACTAATAAATCCTCTGATGTACAACCAATCATAACACGCCACATCATCACAGTATCATCCAGCCAGCCTCTTTGAGTTATATCCCCTCTCGGCACTGGGCCCTGAGCACGTCCAGGGTTGCTCCACTCTTTTCCAGAAATCATTTTCCAGGACGTTTTCCAATATCTTTAGCTAGCTCCACCGTATCATATTGAACTTAAAATTTATTTATTTATTACTCTCGGGCATGAACATTGTCTGCGAGCTATCTTTTTAGTCTGACTTTTATGTGCTGTCTTATTAGTATAAATTTATGGTTTATGCTTATTTTATTATCTTTGTTTACTCTACTTTTTTATAAATATTTTTTGTTGATTTACTGTTTAGGTAGCATAAACTTATCTTACCATTTTTACTATTTCTTTTTGTCACCATTGTCTTGAGTTTTCATATTTTATTTCTTAACTTGCATCATTTTATCTACTGTGATTTTATGGCTAAGTGTGCATTAGTTACCAAGTACATTTTTACGCCATTTCCTATGTTTGATTTTTGTTCACTAACAAGGTAGAAGGAAGATAAATAATTTTCCAGGACATTTTCCTTTTTTTCCTCATTTTCCATGACTGGAAAACAGGTCAATCATTTTCCAGGTTTTCCAGGACGTGTGGGAACCCTGACGTCTGGTACCCACAATCAGCTTTTCAGTGCTGTGCTCCAATGTTTACTATGGCAGCAAAGACATGCTTGGACATGTCCCCTCTCCTGTGAGCTGAGCAAACACTTTGCTCTGGGAGTGTCTCACAACTGGGGTGTTGTTATATCACCTGCTGACATCATTAAGGGAAAATTTTTAAATTAATTGTTTGATATTGAAGGGAAGAAGAAGCAAGATTGGTTTTTCAGATGTGTAGGGGGTTTGTAGATGTGCCACAGATTATATATTAAAAAAATAAATAAATAAAAGGTGTGTGCATGTTTTGGCACATCTACAACAGGCAGCCATTCATTCAGTTCCTGACGTCATGATGACTATGTCCATTTTAACACGGTCAGTGGGCTTCACCAGTAAGTAGTTTTATGTTATCATTTTTTCATGCATTACTTGATACAAGCTGCTAAAAATGAAGCAGTGCTCCCCGCTTCACCTTGCAAACACTTGAATTCTAACTAGCTTAAAGTGATAATACGTGAGCAATCACTCAGTGTATATTAATGGAATAAATTGGCCCTGCAGAGACGCGTGGAGCTGTTTTATCGAGCAGATTTTCCTGAGCTTAATAAAGCATCAGCCCGTCTTTTTTCTCCGCTGATTAGAGAGATTGGTGAGCAGCCACGTCCTTTCAACACACTGTTTCATTTTGTTTTGTGATTGGCTGCTGATTAGTTGGATGTAATTGGATTTTTTTAAATTCCCTTTTTTTGGTCCCCTTCTGCCTCTCCTTCCCTATTTTCTCTTTCCCTTTAAAGACCTTTGAGACCTCTCGGTGATAAAGGGCTATGGAGATAAATGTCCTTGAACTTTAACTTGAACTTTGTCTGCCTCTCTGTCTTCTCCCCCCACCCCACCCTCGCCCCGTCTCCCGCTCCATCTTGCTCAGCCTCATTTACATGGCCCGGGCCGCGGAGCTCTAACAATCCATTAGCTCTGCGAGGATGTTGAGGGGATCCATGCAAATAAGTGTGAAATTACACTCTAATCAGTCATGTAAATCGCACTGGTTCTCAATCTGGGCATCATCATTGCTTTGTACTTGTTTAGGAAATGGTGTGTGGGTGATGGGTGAGCTTTAGGGAGGGGGTAGGAGACCAGGGAGGGAGAAAGACAATAACAGAAGAGTTTGACGAATTGGAGGGTGTTAAAAACACTCAAGAAAGCTTCAATTTCTCATTCAGCCTGAAATCATTCTTCTTGTCGGATTGAGATTTTTAAAATTCCAACCATGATCCAAATTGCTCAGCTATGCTCACTTCGAAGCACAAAGTCTCTCTGCCCCTTTTTTGATGAAGAATAACAAAAGGAAGGGGAGATGAATAAATATACTTGTGAAAGTTTTGTTTGAAACAGACGTGGAGTATGTGAAGTTACTTTCTGCTTTATTTGGAAGGAAATCTGAATTTTCAGCTGAGTTTAACTAGCATTTATTGCAGTCTAGAGCGAGCAGATACAGTCCCCAAATCATATCTCTATAGAGTAGTGCAGGAAAGAGCCCAAAAAACGTGGAAGTTAATTAATAATTAGCACTTCTTGGTTCTCAATCTCGAAACTAAATAGGATTTAAAAAACTGGTCCTGACAAGTTCCTGAAATAAGTTTTGTGACAAACACACGAAAATGAAATTTGAGTGTCTATCGTACTTTGTTTTCTGTGTTTAAAACTACAGTTGCTAACTAACTGGTAACAAGGACTACAAAAATGGCCAGGACCCCACAGCAAGCATTTTTTCTAATGATCAGTTAATCATACACTAATGCAAAAGCCACGAGGACCAATTTGATTTTCAAGGAAATTCTTAAACAAGAGGTCCCAGTTTAGACATCTGGAAATATTGTGACTGCTTCTAAGTCAAACTGCCATGTTGTAGTTTGCTAGTTGCTTGTTCAAAGCTCTCGCCAATGGTGTTAAAGCTTTAAAAATCGTGAAAAGTTGATTCTTTTGTGAAGATTATAACAAACAACCCAACATGAAAATTTCATAAATTCTGGGGTTTATCAGCTATATAATCCAAAACACAGTGAAAAGTCCCATTGGCTTTTAGTGGGCTTTCAGTTAAGGGAACTAGCGCAACTAGATTGTACCAGCCCTCGTTCCCCATGTGCATAAATGAGCCTTGGCCACCCATTACCCTGTCGCTAGCTCACCCCTGTTCCTCCCTTGGACCACTTAAGACACTGACCACGGCAGACCAGGAACACCACACGAGAGCTGCAGGTGTGGAGATCCTCTGACCCAGTCGTCTAGCTCACACATAGGCCTTCGTCAAACTGCAGGTGAAACAATGGTAGGATGTCACACTGGTAGGTTTATTAGAGAGGCTGGGGAAACTGCTGATGTTGCAGACCTTGGTCTTAAAAAGGCAATAGATGACAAACAAAACTTTGAATATGGGCTCTCTGAGGTTGCCAAAATGTTCTATATCATTATTCTTGCCAACCACTGTCCTTTTTTCCATTTGCACCTTTATCTGTCTTGTCCCTTGTTCTCAATCTTTGTGTTTAACAGTGCAGAGGCAAGCTAGCTGGCTTCTTTTGAACTGAGAGCTGGTGTGTGAACAAGAGCCATAAAGACTTGTGCATGGCCCGCTGCTAAAGTCACAGATGCATCTGCTTAAATATTACCTTTCCAGACGAATGCCTGCCAGGATCCAGCCAATAACCAGCCAATCTCCAGCCGCTGGGAGTCGAGTTTTAATTCTACCAAAAACACTCCCATTCATGCAATTATGGGGCGTCTCCATGAAATGACATGTCCCCCCACTGGAGAGAATTCAGTGGGCTTCAAGCTTTACCCTTATTATAGTAGCATTAGCATTAACCAGTCTCTACGTGTTTGTCACAAAATTTCTGCAGTTGTTCCTTTTACAGACCAGTCAAGACACAGTCAAGGAAATTTTAGTGGCTCCATCTGTGTGCGTTGAAAGAAGGCAAAAAGGGTACGCTGTGGTGATTGTATAAACGCCAATCTCCCCTGTGGAAGCTCCTGTGACTTCAACCTACCGCTCTAATGCTGCATTCCTCTTACATTGGAACTGGAAGGAGGGGAGTGGGAATGACGTCATATCCGAGTAATCAGCGTTCCAGTTACAAAGTCGGAAAAAGCCGTTATTAGCACGCCCTGCGTTGTAAAGTTCGCAAACACCACATACAGAATGTAAATAACACTATAGTAGCATTTCCATATCAATCAATCAATCAATCAATCAAGCTTCATTTATAAAGCACTTTTCATACGTTAAAAATGTAGCACAAAGTGCTATGCATGTTAAAAAAAAAAAAAAAAAAACAGTCTCCCATGCTATGTTTCCTTGACAGATTGATTGATTATTTATTTATGTTGCTGACTTGACTATATGCATGAATGTACACTGGAAAGCTACAAATGAATTGCCCTCGTGGGAAAAATGAAGTTGTCTGAACTGAACTTAATAACTGATACACCAGGGGCAGCCATCTTCGATTGTCAACTCGGGGTGGTAATGATCCCCTGACTTCCCAGTAGGAAATTCAGACCTCAGGGGGTGTTCCAGCTGAAATTTCCCACTCTGAGCTTGGAAATCCCAACTTCCCAGTACACCTGGGTCGCAGCATAAGGTAAAGAAGTATGATATTCATATATATTCAAAGTATTGAGCAGCCATGCAATGTTATGACATTGACAACTGATAATTCCTCAAACTCATGGAAGCATCAAGTGGTACATGCCGTGTGTCACAACATTAACACCTTGAGCACACGCCAGACACAACATACAGAGGTGGGAAATGTTGAAGGCATAGCGCAGGGAAACCACAATCCAGTTCTTCAATGAGCATCACCTAGGGCTGTGCATATGGAACAACTTCTATTGTAGCAAATTGAATTTTATATAATTTTATACATCAATGTTCATGAGCAGTATATCCATTATAAGATTCCATCCAGCTGGTCAAATATGGCACCTTTTTCATTAACCCTAAGCAAGAAAGTGTGACATCTATTGTGTCAGTTTGGCAATTTACTGAGCTTTATAATGAGGAAAGATGACTAGTTACATAATGCGTGGTTACTGTACATGATAGAGTATGGCTTGCCTCCACTCATTGGTTATGTCCAAAAGCACATCATTTCATCCCATTTATAATGAGATTGACATCATATTTAGCATGGTCAGCAGCCAATCATGCAGCCAACATTTAAAGACAGACACTTCAGTGCTTTCAATCACACCTACAGGCAATTTAGGATCATTTAACTTAACAAGCTTGTCTTTGGTCAATGGAGGAAAGCCAGTACCTGGAGGGAGCCCAATACAACAAGGATTGTTTAATATAGTAAAGAAAGTGGGGCATTCAGCTATTTCTGCAAGCAAACTGTTTTACTTTCACTTCAGACACAAACTTTAGTGTACTGACAAGTTTTTAAGTCTGCCATTTGTGAGTACAAAGCTTGACCGAAGCACCTAATATATGGTTTAAGGGTAAATATAAGCGATATAATAACATAATTGTTGGATGCACTGTGAACAGTATGTGTGCTGTGCTGCATGATGGGAAGCAACATGTAACGCTAATATTCAATTAGGACTTATTGTTTCAGTCACGATTACACATTTGACACCTGTTCACAATTTGAGAAAATAACAAAGGAAGCTTTGACAAAATTGGAAATAAGAATGGTTCATTATTTCTAAAAGGTGACAAAACTCATATTTTTTTAACCACCACCCAGTAAATCGATCAAAATGATGGAAAAACTGAAATAAAAGATGAAGTAGGTCCAATAAAAAAGAGAAGGAGGAAATGACAGAATAAAACAAAAGACGTTTGATTTCCCAGAAAAACACTAAACTTCAACTAATTTTCTCTTTTTTTTCTTGTGTTTTTTAAATTTAAACCCACATAAAAGCCTCTCTGAGAAGTCAAAAAAGAATATGGCAAAAAATTAAACCAGTAAAACTACTTCTTCTGTTTATAATGTTCAGCACTTGGTGAAATATTATGATACTAATTGTGTACAAGTAGCTTATAACATTTTGTAGTCAATATATTATAAGGAACATTGACTCCTAAATAGGTGGTTGAATCTTTTAAATATTATAAATATGTAGAAAGTAAAAACATCACTGCAGGATGTTGTAACAAAACAGGGTAGGATGAAATATGTCTTGACTTGCTGCACATGTGGGATGTCATTAGCGGTTTACCTTGATTGTTTTCTTTTGTCTTTGGTATGTGTTTGTTTATGGTGATTACCCAGGGCTGTTTTTGCATGTTTGAAATAAAGTATAAAGCAAAAAAAGCAAGTAAATAACTATATTTTGACATCTTAATCAAGAAATAATAATATAATTTACTGATATATGTATATATATTTAAAAACAGTACATTTTAATAATAATAAAATTTTGGCATTAAAATATCCTTCCTGTTAAAGGGCTAATGGCATATTAACCTTTAAAAAAACCTTTAAAAAAAAAAATCGATAACCACCAATGCTTTTAACCTTCCTCTTGTGTTAGGGATGGTACCGACTTGTTTTAGGTTTTAAATGCATAAAGAAGCACTTAATATTTGTTTATTGCATCAAGGCTTTTTAACTTTGTCAGAAGAAATAGTAAAAACAATAAATCATAAATGCTCTGTTGAAATAGTGTCATCTGTGTTGTTAGGGGTCGGTTTTGACCCAGTTATAAAAATAAGATCATTAAGAATTAATTAGAGTAAAAACTGAAATCATGGTTTATCTGTGAAGATAAAAAGATAAATGTTCATAAATGTTCACAAGTATTCATACTTATAAAGCTGTCTTGCTAAAAAATGCCATTTTCCCTTTTTCTTAAAGGAATTATATATATATATATATATATACACACACACACACACACATATATATATATATATATATATATATATATATATATGGGTCAAAATTGACCCGTCACACCATGGATGTTACTATAGTTAATAATATTAGAATGGAAAAATGTATATACATTTACCTCTACAATATGTGTTCTTACACCTCCTAGTAATAGTGAGGCAACAATACAACCTCTTATTTATTTATATGATTCTCTTGAGGTTCATTTAACATTTTTTAATTAAATTCAAGGGGTGTACAGACAAAGAAAGGCCCACACCAAAAGATATAAAAACCAATATTAGCTTTACAAGGTAACCAAGAGATAAGGAAAAAGAATTGCATGATAGATCATTGAGTTTAGTGTAATTTACAGCTGATTTAAGGCACGGGTCAAAAGTGACCCTAGCAAAGTGGAGCGTGTATAGAGAAAGCTAACACGGTGCAAGGGTTAATTTTAGAGATGCTTTGTTATAAACCAATCCACAGTTAAAAGAAGGTCATTTTCAAACTCAAAATCACTCATAACTGGTTCAGTATTAGTTTTTTCAGCTGTTGTTGTGTCTTCTTGAATCCATAGAGCAAATCACTGGATTGGTGTTTTTAATTTAATTCAGTATTTTATTCCACAAACCATTCATGATCTTGAAAAAAGAACACATAAGAGCTATACATTTGCATTTGTTCGACATCTTCATTCATTACTCTTGACATTAGCTCTCTGCCATTTGCTCTTGATACACAGAAAATGTTTAAATTCATTTATATGTTTCAGAGGACTTTGTTCCTGCACTTTGACTCCAGTGTTGTCAACTGAGAATCCCCCAAATGAAGCATGAGGCCATTGAGCCACTTGAAGTCGGATTAAGAGTCCTGAACTGCAGTAAATATGTCCTTAAACAAGACGGCATAACACTGACTTCACATGACAGGCAAGCGGTTCAGTTTGTCGGGGATGACTGCGGATGTGGAGCCGGATCTGAAGGAGCTCATTGAAGTCATTGCGCGGCCGAGATTTATTGTGTCTCCTGTTGAATCCCACAAGCTTTAGCACAACATACCGCCTTGTGTGTGTGCGCCTGGATGTACATGCGCGAGTGTGTCAGCATATGCATGTCGACAAGCCGGGGGAAGGAGCGAGGAAAGCACGAGAGGAGCAGCACGACGAGGGATCAGGATTTTTGGCTCAAATACAATCTGCGGAGGAGTCACTCAATGAGCTGACAGCCGTCACTGAATCCTGGTGGGGAGAGGAGGGCTGAGCCACTGTGGTCAAACACACACTCGCTCTCTCGCGCACACAAACACAGAGAGGCTCCATCAGCACCGGGGAGCTCAAACAGACAGATGGGCTAATTCGTGACTGACTGTGTGTTATGAAACATTATCTCTGTGTCAGTGAAATCAAAATAACATTTTGGGTGTAAACGCCGAGCTTGTAGCTGCCAACACAACACCACATGGCGATGATGGATGCATATGGGCCGCGATGCATGGCCTCAGTAAAAAAATGTGTTGCTAAACTGCTGCAAACGCTGTTTACCGAGTCATCCGGGGTGAGCTGCGTGCAGCCGTATATGTTTGCCAATCCCCACCTGCCTGTCGCCAAATTAAGCCATCGAATCAATTTCAAGAGCGTGGGGGAAAACGAAGCCCATTACAGGCATTGAATTTTATTTGCTCTCTATTCAAAATTAAAGGCTATTGACGGATTGTTTTGTTCTCTTTCAGCCACTCCACGCTTAGAGTGGGGATAGGTGGGTGCATTTTAATGGCCTGCCCCTTTAACAGGCCGGCGACGGAGCCACTTGATAACCCTCCCTCGCCGGGTGTTTGTGTATGCCGGGAGTGTGTTGCGGCTAACTGAACCTGGCTCGCTGCTCTCCGCGGATGTTTTGTTGTCAAATAATGGGAGAGTGATGGGGTCCTACCCCGCTGCGAGCCACCGTGAAGATTAGACAGATCTTCACACTGGACGATTGGTGAAATTTATCACTGTCACCGGGTGCCAATCCAGACTGCGTCTCCCCCCCAACCCCAGCCCCCCTTTCCTTCCACCACCCACACTGTTCGTGGTGGTTTCTCATTTGGAACCTGCAAACCAGTTGTCATGTGTACTTTCCACTCCGATAGTGATAGCTTTAAGCAGCGTCTCAAAAATCACCCTCTGCTTCATGCTCCTCTGCACAAATGCTCATCGCCTTCTCTGGCTGGCCTGCATGGGGATATTTTTTTTACCCGTACTGGTGTGGACGTGTGCTAGCAACATGTGATATGTGACAGTTAGGCTTATAATACCTCTACCTTTTTTTGTTACTCCATACAGGGCATTTACACAAGATCGTGACAACTCCAATGCAGGCTTTTAGTATGGGCTTAGCAAGAGTATACACATGCACACACATACGCAGAGAATATTTGCAAACTCAATTAGGCATTAAATCACTTAATCAAATGAGAAACTAAGAATGGACAACATTATAGACACACAACTCATCAATCATTCCTGACTTAAAATGAAAATAAGTTTTTTTTTTAAATTTGATACTTTTATCCCAACCTTAAGACGGCAACATCTAAGGAATAACTTGATCAATTCTCTCCAAACTTTGCACAAACATCCACCCTAACTCAAGAATTGACTAACCCAAATTTGGAAATAAAATGTCAAAGGCTAACAGAGGAGGTATAATGTTTGTCCAGCATCCAAAAAAACACAACATCCAGAGGAAGGCCTTGAAGAGTTTCCCTCAAATTTGGCAAAATGTCCACACTGACTCAAGAACTGAACTTTTGGGATAAAATGTTAAAGGCCAAGCGGCAAGATTCATCTGAAAACACAACATTTTATGGCAGACCTTGAAGAATTTCCTTATCTCAAGGATGGACTGACTCAAATTTGGAGATTAAATGTCAAAGGCCAACGGAGGAGGTATGTTTGCCCAGCACCTAAGAACACAACATCCAAAGAAGACCTTGGAGAACTTCCCTCAAATTTGGTACAAATTTCCACCCTGACTCAAGGATTGACTGACCCAAATTTGGAGATTTAATGTCAAAGGTCAACCAAGGAGGTTCAATGTTTGTCCAGCACCTGAAAATACAATATCCAAAGACGGCCTTAAAGAACTTCCCTCAAATTTGGCACAAATGTCCACTCTGACTCAAGGATGGACTGACTCAAATTTGGAGATTAAATGTCAAAGGCCAAGGAACAAGGTTCAATGATAATCAAGCATCTGAAAACACAACATTTTTAGGCAGGTCTTGAAGAATTTCCCTCAACTTTGGCAAAAATATCCACCCTGACTCAAGGATTGACTGACTCATATTTGGAGATAAAACGTCAAAGGCCAACAGAGGAAGTTTAATGTTCGTCCAGCACCTGAAAACACAACATCCAAAGAAGACCTTGGAGAACTCCCCTTACATTTGGCACAAATGTCCACTCTGACTCAAGGATGGACTGGTTCAAAGTTGGACATCAGGGGTTGAAGTTCAATATAAGAGGTGTTGTGTTTGTCCAGCAACCAAAAACACAACATCCAAAGAAGGCCTTGAAGAACTCCCCTTAAATTTGGCACAGATTTCCACTCTGACTCAAGGATGGACTGATTAAAATTTAGAAATCAGAGGTCAAACCTCAAGAAAAGGGAAATCATGTTGTCCTGTGATTGTGAACACATCTCATCAACACTTTTGGGGAATTAAATGAACATTTCACAAATGTCTGCCCTTGCTAAATACCTAATTAAATATATTTTGAAGGTCAAAAGTCAAATTCAATGAGCCTAATGCTTGCTTTTGCTTGTGAGGGCAAAAATTACAAAAATACTTGGATGGGTTTTTGTTAAAAATAGCACCAACCTACTCTTGGGCTTGATGGTGAACTTATTTAAATTTGGAGACCAACTTCCAAGAGCCTAGATTCCTCTGAAAACATGCTGATTCATGCATTTGCAGGGTGTCTCCCTGAGACGGTGTTTCCTCATAGCTTCAGCCTCATCCTTGGTTATTAGACTAACTGCCAAATCAACAGGGAGAAGTGTTGACACTGCAAATTAACACAAACCAGTGTTAATTTTGGCAGCACTTTTCAATTTAGTTTTAGTCTTTTGACGAAAATATCCTTTAGTTTTAGTCAAAATATAATCATCAAAATTGTTTTGATTTTAGTTTAGTTTTAGTCAATGAAATTTCACAACATTTTAGTCGATGAAATCCACTGTAAATTTAGTCGACTAAAATATTGGATTTCTGGGGTCATGTTTTACACTTGGATCCCACCACCATGAAGCTAAGGCAGTTGTGACTGGATGTCCCTCTTAACTCATCCAACCTTTCCACACAACCAAGTCTCTGTCTCTGTCAAACATTTTAGTCTAGTGTTTATCTGTTGATAAAAATGTCAGTTAAGTTAGTTTTAGTTTTAGTCAATGTACACTTGTTTTTATAGTTATAGCCTAGTTTTTATCAGGGGAAAAAAGGTTGTGACAAAAACTATGACAAAAATAATTAGTCGACAAAATTAACACTGACACAAACATCGCCTGAAATTTACAATTTAAAACCTTCAGGGTGGGAAGACTCCATCAAGGACCTGCCATGCACCCCATTCAAGGTCCTGTCAGGGAAAGTGGGGAAGGTTTATGTGGCTGCATCTTTATATATCAATCTAACCCACATGCACTTAATTATGCAACAAAAGTGAACAAAAGCATTCACCTTTACCATTTAAGCAACAAGATTTCTACCAATTATGTACCACATCCAGCCCTTTCTTTGACCTGTCACTTCACCATCACCATCTGGCACAAAACCAGTTAATAGTAGTTCTTGTTCAGTCTTATCAGTCCACTTTGTTATCATCGCTTTATCCAAAACAAATGGACTTTCCCAAAAAATGCTGACTTGTTTTGACATATCCATAAATTTAAATAAAATGTGCACACCTTTCACTCTTTTAAACATTTGCTTACGCTAAAGAAGACATACTTTACATAATGCATCAAGTGTGTATAATTAAGAGATCACAAAGAGCAACATCCAATCTTGCATTTCCAGGTCCAATCTCCATATCTATTTGGAGCCAGCTGATGTAACACTCCAGGGACACCAGGCTTTAAAATGCTTTATCTGAATGTTATTTAGCTTTGTGATAATATGCATATGTGTGCAGACTGGAAGCCTGCGAAGCATCAAGCAGGAAGGATGATTTTCCCCCCTCCTCCTTTAGAGAGTCGAGAGGCCACATTTCTCAGCCTGCAGATTTTGATCCCTTTCGAAGCGCTGCTCCGAATTAGCATGCAGAAGAGAGCTCTGAAAGGTGCTCTGGCCCTTAACTCAATCTCTCCCTCTCCCTCCTCGCCATCGCTCCCTCCCTCTGCTCTTCCTCAGGTAAAAGTAATGGATTGTAGCTGGCTCTGGCCCCTCCGTCCTGTCGCGTCACGCCTGCTAGCCAGCCCAGCCAACCAGCCGGGGCCCGAGCAAGGGAGGCCAAGAGCTGCGGGCTCTGTTATTTAGCGTCCATTCCTCCACAGTCACACTCGCTAACTCTGAGGCCAGCTGTCCAAGCACACCAGGCCTCGAGGATGGCAGCGCCGCCTTAACTGAGAGGTGACACCCCCCTCCACGTTCTTTAACAGATTGCCACCTCAGGCCAGCATACATCTGAATACCAATGAAGAAGAAAAAACGCTCCTTACTGCAGCAACAGACAGGAACATTGAGGTAAAGTAAAAGGAGACATATGTTGTTATGAAAAAAGAACATCGAGTGAAACTTTGTTATGGCAGAAGGTTAGGATATAAAGATATGTGTGCTTATACGGAAAATGAAGGCTCTACTAAGTGGTATTTCTGATTCCCTACATTTCTATTCATTACATCCGCTGCCTTTCAAGATCTGGTAGCCTAAGATGACCTCTTTAAAAGTCTTGTTTTGACTGGTGTACCATCCAAAACTTTTTATTTCATTATAACATGAAAAACAAGCCAAACTTGATATTTGAGAGGTTTGAAACTGGGGTATTTGCTTTTCTCCATCAACAAAATTTCTCAATTTCTTCCAATATGGTCTTCCGTAAACAATCAACTCACAACCTAAAATGTACAATTGATCTTCTGGTCATAAACTTACAACAGTATAAGTGCTAGTGAGACAGAGAATAACTGAGAACAAGGGGTGTTGTATTTTGAAACAACGGCCAGATCCTCGCATATCCACCTGTGTGTTGACTGTACAGACTTTACACTTGGGCTCTCAGTCTCTTTCGCTGCTGTGATTTACAAAAAAAGTACCGTAATTTCTCAATTATAACATGCACTTTTTTGCTTTTAAATAAGCTGTAATTGCATATTATACAAGAGTACAAGCAAAATACTTAAAATATTTTATCTCGCCAACATCGCCATTGCAACACATCTGATAGAAAAAGCCGAAATATTCTCTTTCTCTGCGAAACATTCCCACCAAACTTGCGTAATTCTTATTAAACTGTTCTAATCATATACTTTTGGTCTTAATTAGTTCAACTTTGTGTTATTATCGTTCAATTCTCAAGTGTTACCAATCAACGGCAAACACACACACAAAATGCTGCCATCTTGTGAGCAAGGGGGCGCAAAACAGCTGCGCCGTGATTGGTCGAAGACATCGGCATGTTGATAGCTGGTCTCCGATTGGTTGGAAAACTACGACGACAGAAATCGAGTAATTGCGCATGCGTGAAGCAAAAGGTGTTTCCATATCTGTTTGAGTGAGAAAGCCTAGTAATTGTTGTGAAAATACTGAAATTTAATTGGTTAAAACTCTGGATTAAGGTTATTTTTGAGTTGCCTGAGAGAGTAAGGTTTGGACAAAATTTGGGTGCGTGTTGTGTTCAAGTACAGTGTTCTTCTGTATTCTGTAAAGAACTGTATCAGAAGTAGTAACAAATAAAATTCTCAACAGTAATTAACAGATACACTGCATCAGTTCTTATCTTATTTGAATGTCTATAGCTGATATTCTTATGGCCACACTTTGCACAAGAGCAAGTGAAACAACAAAATTCACTGTGGAATTAATAAAGTATTCTTGAGTCTTATGACAGTTGGATGAAACCTACAGTCATCACTGTTCGCATGCTGCTTTTACCACATTTTCCTCAGCACTCAGAAGGTGTAAATTAATTATCAACTGGTGACTTTAAGCTGGCTTTGTTCTTAAATGTCATTGTGAAGCAGCTAAAAAAAGACATTGTTTGTTGAGGTTTAGAAACAAGCCCATGACTACCTCTGATCATGCATCAAGGTGATATTTATGTGTATATATATATATATATATATATATATATATATATATATATATATATATATGCAGGACATTTTGGATGATGCCAGTCACCCCCTGCACACCAACATCAGCAACCAGAGCAGCCTGATCAGCCGAAAACTGCTCCTTCGTAAGTTCAGGACTAACAGACTGAACTCTTTTGTCCCTCAGGCCATCAGACAGTACAAGTGCTCGCTCGAGGGGAGGAAGAGTAACAGGAAGACAGAAGATGGAGGAGGGGAAGGAGCAGTAGCCATTTTCTTCTACTTACTTAGATTTAAATTTTCAAATTGTTTTACTTTATTACTTTTTTGATACCTATGTGCTTACTTTGCTGCTGGAATCTTAATGTAATCTTAATTTCCCTGAGGGAGTCTTACCAAGGGATTAATAAAGTTTTATCTAATCTGTTCCTAAATATATATATATCTATAAGACAGAGAGAGAGAGTGAGAGAGAAGGTATTGCGAAACTTCACATCGAGATGTATGTAAATGTAAAAAGAAAAAAACATATCAGTATATTCACGTCACTTCAGTCTGGTTCACCAAAAACAGGATTTAATCTCACAAACTGTTGTCCACACCGAACCAGATAATGCAACCCACACTGCTGTGCTCTGCCTCTTCAACTTTTAGCTTCACTGCTCTGTAGAGCTTCAGTTCTGCTGTGCAGGTAAAATAGTGCAGAGACGGAGACACAAACCAACAAGCATGCAACAAAAGCCCTTGTTTTCCACAACATGGTGAGGCCTTGAGTCTTTACACGCAAAGTAAGTCACGGACAGAGCTATTTTCTTTGCTCGCTCAGAACTGGCAGCCAGCTTTGACAAGCTAAACACGTCATCTGCTTGCTGGTTATTCAGCAGGGTTAGTCTAGCATATGTGCCACTCCTTGCGAATAACATGTCCATCTCTTATGTCCAAAGTAAGTCCACTCAACACATTTAATTACAGACTGTGCTCTTGAGCTGCCATGTTTGTTTACAATCTCTCTCCTGCACAATGAGCATCACCTCTCCTAACCTTGGCTCAACAGTACCATCTCGTGGACTCAATGAGTAACTGATTTTACTTTTATAGAACCAACATGTTTATTAAATGCTGGAAAACAATATAGAAAAATATCAATACTAGGCAGCCATCAATTACCACACTAAATATTGCAATATTATATAGATGAGTTGGTGTGTTTCCCTGTTCAACTGGGAATGATATGTACCCTAAACTACAATAATATTTGCAAAAATTGCAATGTTGGCATGAAAGGCCTCCATATAACAGGTAATATTAACATCAGTTATTTCAAAATGTGTACGAATATCATACAATAGCTTAAAACAAAGGCTAATAACTGCATTAGGACATTGCTGCCTTTAGCTTGGCCAGAGTTTGTCAATGCAATGTCAGTAATGGCTTATATAAGGCATAATAGATAGTTAAGTTAAAAAATGCCATGCTACTTTTTAGCATCTATAGTCTTTAACACAACAGTTTTGTTACTGGTTAAAGGCTCAAAGTAGAAAATGTTGCAGCACTTGGGCCGATGTTCTTGTACTTAGGTTTAGTTGCCAATTTCAGTTTTTCGTAAATCTAAAAAATCAGTTCTTAGTTCTTTAACATAATTTTTTCATCTATTGTATAAGAGGGAGGCCCATTCATACAAGCTGTCCCTGGCAATTATATAGAATATGACAACTGGAATTTTCTGCCTCTATATGAATAGAAAATCAATTAATCCAGCATTGAACCCTATTTCCTACACCAACATACATGCAATACTTTTGCATAAATGTCAACCGGCTGAATCCCATATAAAGGAAGCTGAGGTCGCCGCGGTTTAATTGGCCCTGACAGTCACCCAGCCCTTTCACAGCGTCGGCTCCACTGTCGACGCCTGTGAAGATGTCGAAGTGAGTATATGTGCGGTGAAATGTGCGAGTCGGAGTGAATGTTGATGTACAATCAGCGAAGGAGCCTCACACTGAACTGACAGCTGTCTGTGAATCCTCGAGAGGAGGAGCCCCTTAATGAACGAGGGCTGCGAGCTCCGAGCCTCCACCGAAAAACAAACCACACAAACACCCAAAGTGTAAATTTAAACAACGCCCTGCATGAACCCCAACGCCAGCCAAAAAATGTAAAATAACACCTCATTTTAGAGACTTCTTTGTGTTACTTAATCACAATTACAACAGAGCTGCAGCGGTGAGTCATGTTAGGTTGAATGCCAATGAGCAGCAGCGTGTCATCCACAAAAAAAGGAGTCTGGCAACCGGCACTTATGTGACTTTTCAAAGTAATATATCAGTTCCGAAGAGGACAAACCGTCTGTGCCCACGTTACAAGTGCATCAGTTAGCATAAAAAAGCAAAGTTATTTAATATCTCAAGGGGAATGTGAGAGGAAAATCCGCACCATATCTGCATTGTAAAAGAAGAGCAGACATACACTGAGGCTCAGACAAACTCAACATCTATATTGTTCACCAGACGACTATTAAAAGGTGCTAATTGGAATGAAAAGCCACGATGATCCTCCTGTATAGATGCATTTGTTCTTTTTTCCATTATAATGAAGCTGCTCAGCGGCACACCTAGTAAAAAAGCAATTTAAATATGTTTCACAGCTGGAGAGTGTTCAGAAAATACAAACAACCTGTGCTCTTGTTTTCCTATAATGGCTCTCTATCTATTGAGAGCTGTATGATATTAATATCTTTTATACCAGGAGGTACGGCCCCTGCATAAACATTATATTTAAGTTTAAATGTGTTTTTTTACCCAAACAAAAGCACTTTAGAGTTACCTGCAAAAGCGATACTCGAATTGTTGGAGTGTATTTAGAACACTCAGCTTCACTGTGGCTGCAACTCATTTATCTCATCTGTTGGCTGCTGTTCATTTTTTTTTACTCCATGATTCACTTTTTCTTTGCCAAGTCATAACTTTGCTATTCCCGGCTCGAGCAAACAGATCCAAATATAAAGTTGCGTCAGGTTTTATGCAGTGAGACTGATACAGATAATAAAAAAGACAGGAGATGAGGCATGACCCTGAATGTGACAATCAGCCCTGCTCTGAGTTTACCGCTCAGACAGGGACATGGGAATTTTCTATCTGTGTTCATAGATGAAGATTTAGTATGTGCTCTGCTAGGGATGGAGAAAAGGGGAAACCAATGACAGTTAAAGGGATATTTCAGTATTTTTAAAGCTGGATTGTGTCAGGTGCTTGACAATAGTCAGTGAGGTGGCTGAAAGTGCTCCCAGCAGAGCTGCACCTTTAAGGAGAACAAGCTGAGACTACCAGTAAGGTCCACTATTTCTGCCAGGTACAGCAACTTCAAGCAATCAATCAAACTTTATTTATACAGCACAGTTCATACAAATTCAATTGCAGCTCAAAGTGCTTTACACTGAGACAAAAAATGATCGACAAAAGATATACCATATATACATATGCATACATACACACACACTTTGCATGGTTGTGTGAGTTTTATGCAAAAACAAGCCACAAAACTAGAAAGCACTCAGAAATCGCAAACTGCCAAGGTAGCTCACATATTGCTGTTACATCTATAAGCAATAGTTCCATGATAAAGCTACCATCATAATATGATTCCTTGACCCTGAAAACCCACACCTAGCACTCTGAATCATGTTTATATCATTATTAGTTTGACAGTTATTGAGCCAAAAACGATCGTTCACTAATGGCTGTTATCACCACCACCAAAATCGAATCATTTTTAAGTTGGGCCATTACCAACATCTCCTGAAAATTTCAGCAAAATCCACTCAGTAGTTTTTGTGTAATCTTGCTAAGAAACCAACAAAAAGACAAACATAAAACTCCTTGGTGGAGTTAAGTATGTTGGATCAAATGTACGATTGGGCAAAAATATTTACATTGCTATATTTTTCCTCCTGGAAGTCTCCGAGTTTGGCAATATTTTACCAAGCCACAAATGGCTACGTGTTCTTCCACCTGTGCAAATTGATCCAGCTGATCTGTTGTTTTGCTCAATGGACTCAGGAAGACACAACAATGGCAGACTAAACTAATACTAAAGCGAGTATGAGTGAGTGTCGATGTTGTTCATTTTATTATGTATGGGGTACCTTTATGAACTAAGGTATACAGAAGAAGAAAGGCCTCAGAACGAGATTCAGCTGGCAAAATCAACGCACACAGGCAGAGGAACACATATCCATATGTGTTGTTCACAGTTAGGGATGATTTGAGCTTTGTGATATGGTAGGCAAGTGATCATGGGAAACATATCACACTCTAGGACACATTTTTTAATTAAGGGGCAGTTTTAGTATCATGGAGAAAGGCAATGTTTGGAGAGAGCGTTCTTGTGCACACAGGAGCAGTCTCAGTTGATTTGAAGCCCCAAGAAAAGAGCAAAATGGAGCGAGTCCAGATGGTTGAACACGGGTGGCATGGGACCCCATTAGAAGCTGACTGGCCATGCTGGATGCCAACCTAAATGCAAGTCAGTGATTGGCTGAACTTCAATTACAGTCAACTATTTGGGGTGTGTAGTTGTGCTGCTTGAAGTTTGGCTAGCATGTAAATGTTGTCAGATATTCTTTGCTCATAATTTCATTGCACTCAGGGGCCACATCATTAGGTACACCTTTTGCCTTCAGAGCTGCCTCCAGTCTCGGTGGCATAGATTCAACAATCTCAATCCTCAGAGGTTTTAGACCATATTGACGTGACAGCATCACACAGTTGCCGCAGATTTGTCCTTTGCACCATGTCCCATAGGTGCTCAATTGGATTGAGATCTGGTGACCATGGAGGCCACCAAAGTAAAGTCTCACTATCTAAATGAAGAAACCAGTTTGAGACGATTGGAGTTTTGTAACATGGAGTGTTATCCTGCTGAAAGTTGCTATCAGAGGATAGGTACACTGAGTTCATAAAGGGATGGACATGGTCAGCAACAATATTTAGGTCGGCTGCTGTGTTAAATAAGCTCAATTGGTACCAAGGGGCCAAAATGTGCAAAGAAAGTATCCCCCACACTGTTACACCACCAGCAACAGCCTGAACTGCACATACAAGCCAGATTGGATCCATCCTTTTTTGTTTTTTTACATCAAATTCTGACCCCACCATCTGAATGCCTTAGCAGGAATCTCTTTTTATGCCTTTAATTGATAGGCAATAAAAGGCCATCAGCACTTTGTCAGGAACCTTTATTTAAAGAAAAAGGAAAAGAAAAAAGAAAAACAATAAATTGTAAGTGCTCTGTTGAAATAGTCTCATCCGTGTTGTTAGGGTCGGTTTTGATCCAGTTATAAAAATAAGATTATAAAGCAATAATTAGAGCCAAAACTGAAATCATGGTGCATCTGTGAAGATAAACAGATAAATGTTCACAAATATTCATGCTCATAAAGTTCTCTTGCTAAAAAAAAATACTTTTTTGCCTTTTTCTTTAAGTAGATACATATGGGTCGAAAAAGACCCATCACACCATAGATGTTACTATAGTTAATAACATTAGAATGGAAAAATGTATATACATAGACCTATACAATGTGTTCTAACACCCCCTAGTAATAGTGAGGTAACAATACAACCTCTTAATATGATTCTCTTGAGGTTCATTATAAATTTTTTATTGAAATCAAGGGGTATACAGACAAAGAAAGGCCCAAAGGCCCACACCAAAAGACATTAAAACCAATATTTTTATGGATAATGAAGCCTGACAAGGTAACCAAGAGATAAGGAAAAAAGAATGATAGATAATTGTTTTTAGTGTAATTTACAGCTGATTTAAGGCACAGGTCAAAACCGACCCTAGCGCCGAGAGTGTGTAGAGAAAGCTAACACAGTACAAGGGTTAAAAATATCATTAAATGTTGTCAAACACAAAGAAAGGAATAATGGATTGTCCTGGCGTATTTGTCAAAGGCATTCAAATGAATTCATTTACAGCCCATTTAGCAGCAAGAAATTCAGCCTAAGAGACCCTCTGGAGCAAGTCCAAACTTTTTATATTTGGACACTGCGGTACATAAAAAAAAGGGCCAAAGTCAAGAAATAATAGACATAGCATACTCTTTATAATGCAGAACAACTGCAGCAGCTCCCCTCACGCTACAGTTTTATCAGAAAGCAGGGAGAAGCTGTAGCAGAGAGAAAAATAAATAAAAAACAGGACTTCATCAATACAACACACCAGATTCTCCCCATTTTCTCCAAATCCAAGTCTAGTGTAGTGAAGTGAAACAGGAAACGTCTGCGCTCACTTAAAGTGCCAAACAAAAAAGCACAGTCCATTAGAAAGAACACGCGGAGACATACTGCAGCATTAACAAAGGTAATTGTGTTGAGCGGCACATGTATTTTTCATTTCTCCTTCCAGTGCTCTGTAAAAAGGCCACAGTCACGCAGCAGCAATCATATCACAAGACAAAATGAATTCGAAGAGCTCACTGTGCGCCTCTGCCTTCCACGCTGCCTTAACTTCTGCTCTGCCTCCTCGCTGCCGCCGCCGGGAAAATTAAAGCGCAGTGTGGGGTAATGGCAAAAGTGAAAACAGTCCCCATTAAATGTGATAATAAGCTGCGTGTGATCATAAAACCACGTTAGAGGGGAGAAATCCACAATACATGTGTCGTTCAACAAGATGTATTAGTTCAGGTGGCAATTTGTCCCTGCAAGCTGTTTTTTTAATGGATATTCAGAGCCGAGAACTTCCTGGAACGTACATTAGAGGAGGCAGTACGAGGGACATTAGTGGGTTTAGATGATTTCTGGGTAATAATGGCGAGATAAAAAAACAAAATGCATCAACTGACAAACAACAGGAAGTAAGTTCAACATGCAAGGAAAGCTGGCTTCAGTACATCTTAGCGTCGCTCATCCATTTATTCTGTTTGTACAAAAAACACATTGCAGATTGGCCTGTTTGCTAAACATGGGTGCTGTGTGCAGATTACTGGCATCGTCTTGCAAGAGTCGACTCTGCCAACATTCACACTTTGTGCAGCATCAGTCCTCAGCTGCTATGTGTGCTTGTTAGTCTGCTAGAAGTATTCATTAGAAACACAAACACTGTGGCCTTGATCACAGGATGATTTTTTAAAAACATGATGGAAAAAGTGCTGAATGCGACTTCAGGAAGTGATGACAAATGGAGTCGAAAAATCATATAAAGGGCTCTGATTTTTTCGTGTTCTTGTTATTTGGATTTTGAAAGATTTGGTTGAGGGGAAAAAGGGATGTGAGATGCAAAATAAAACATTTAATCACTGAAAATAAAAGCATGCAGGCTAATTTGAAGGGCCAGTTTCATTACGTAGGAAGTACAATGTATAGATATTTTCTTTAGTACAGTTCATATCCTCAGTAAAGATGGCATTGATTAAATAAATGTTTTATCAGCTGCTTGCTGGATCTAAAGCCTTCGTCATCTATAATGCCATCGTGGATTAAATCTTTAGAAATCAAACAGGCAGTGGATTTAGTCCTGGATAAAAACTAAAAGTTGGGTAAAACTATGCAGTGTGCAATTGTCTGCAGTGTTGTTCCTAGCCATTGTTCTGTTTCTTTTACCTCCTGGTGATGGCATGTAAGATGGGTACTAAAATTTCAATTTGCAGAGTCTGCAGACTGAATATGTAACGTCAAGCTCTGTTACTCTAACCTGACACACCAGACGGACAGTTTCATATACCCGCCACGTAAATATTTCACTAGTCCATCTAGGAAAGAGCCGTTCGAAAATGTTTTCAGAGGCAGAACCTTCAAAAACACGTAGTCGGTGATTGGATGATCAGTCTGCCAGTCACACTCATCACAGACCAATCCATATCAAGCCACAGTATGACATAGCAGCTAGACCCTGTTGTTAGCCGTTAGCTTACACAATGTTTCAGTCATTAGACTATCGTCTTACACTAAATTATACCACGCGGATGTATCATTTACTACTTATATGTGACAATAACCTCATAAAAGACAATACCCACAAAGTTCTCCTGGTAAACTTCTGAAGAGAGCATATTTTGCCAGGTATTGCTGGACCACCATACGACTGGCATCGTTCGTACAGCATTTCCAGTTTCCCAGCAGTGATCCCCGGTCAAGAGAAGAGCAAAAACATGATTTCCCATAAGAGAGGTTTAAGTGATGTCCCTTTGTCCTCTTTTAAAGAAGAAACTGAGTCCATTTCTGATAAAACCGCAGATATTTCCGCATCCACGGAGACTGTTTCACACGCCGCCATTGTTTTCAAACATGCAGTGCATTCGGCTGTTAAGCATTAAGCCGTGAAATCGTTGGACAATGGAGGTCAGCTAGATGGACATGCAGGATTTGAATCAGGCAGGTCCATCTGCTCTACAAGGTTACTGTTATTAAGAATAATGTAGAGTCCAAAATGCACACACACAGTTAGATTTTTCCTACTCCACACACGGAAACGTCAATGATGCAGCAAGAGAACGGGCCAACTTTAGCAGGACGACCGGCTAGCACAAGCCTTACACTATAGCAAGACTGGACCATAAAGGAAGATGTCTGATTACTGAAGAAGCCTTTGAAATGTTTATGATGTGTAGCAACGGACGCTGCCATGCTGCCATGCCTTCTGAACCAAACTTCAGCTCAACCTACATGTAGGAAGAGGCCGTATTTAGGTGGGATTTCAGACCGAGAGTAACTCTGTAGCTGCGTCAATGCCAATCATGTCCCAGATTTTTCAAAGCAGAAATCCTTCGGAAAACGAAATGTCATCCAGTTCAGCTAGAGCACAGAGATGTATTGTAGTTTTAGACTGAACCACTTTGAAAGATGTTCGTTTAGGCTGTTAAAACTCATTTCGGCAGTCAGCCTTTCGTGGACACTCGTCGTTTTAAATGGCTTCCTTTGCCAACCCTTGAGGTTGCTGCTTGGTACCAGCATGCACCTTGCTTCAACTACGGAAGATGGCAGACAAATAATACAATCAGCACATTTGCAGAAGTAGGAGGATTAATGTCTGTGTAAATACAGATTATTTTGAGAAGAGTAGAGCAAATTCTGAGTCTTAGAATTGAATTCTGGTATGAATCAAACCTGTAGTGCCAGAACTTTGACAAACAGAGATTTGTTTACAGGAGCTTAAAAAATATGTCACTACACTTCCTCTTTAGTACACTGAAAAAACTCAGATCTAGGTGAGAGTATTTGTCCAATTTCAAGTCAAAAATATCTCATTAGACTTATTCTAAGCCACAATTTCCTGATATGCCGAGATTGAGATCTTATTTGAAGATATAAAAACTAAAAATAAAACCTGAGTTGCTTGTAATAAGTAAAATAAACTGCCAATGAGATGAGACAATTTTTACTTGAAGGGTGTCTTAAACTGATTTTTTTTTTAATCCAGAGCAGAGATTTTAATTTTAACTTTAGACCCTCACTGAGTCATACTTGCTTGTTTCATTGGCAGATATTTTCTTACCATTACAACCTTTTGTTGCCTTTTATTTCATGTAGTAAGATATTATCTGGATTTGCTAAGTGACTGTGGATTAGAATAAGTGTTTTACCGTAATTTCCTCGATTTGAACAAACACTTGTTTGCTTTTAAAAAAGCTCTAATTTTTCGGGTGTGTATTATACACAATTACAAGCAAAGTACTTTAAATATTTCGTCTTGCCAACAACATTGCAACACATCTGATACAAAAAGCCAAAATATCCTGCAAACATTCCCACCAAACTTGCGTAATTCTTATTAAACTGACTGTTAAACTGTTCTAATCAAATATTTTGGGTCTAAATTAGTTTAACTTTGTGTGATCATCGTTTAATTCTCAAGTGGTACCACTCACTAGCAAACACAAAATGCGGCCATCTTGTGAGCAAGGGGACGCAAAATAGCTGTGCTGTGATTGGTCAAAGACATTGGCATGTTGATAGCTGCTCTCTGATTGGTTGGTACACTACGACTGAGCATACTCAGGCGCATGCGTGAAGCAAAAGGTTTTTCCGCATCCGTTTGAGAGAGAATAGTTTATTTGTTGTGAAAATTTTGAAATTTCATTGATTAAAACTTTGAATAAAGGTAATTTTTGAGTTGTCTGAGAGAGTAAGGATTGGGAATAATTTGGGTGCATGTTATATTTCAGTGCAGTGTTTTTCCAGGCAAAAATTGTGAAAATATGGGGTGCGTGTTGTAATTGAGTGTTCAAGGTTCAAGGTTTCTTTATTAGTACCAGATGGTAAATTTGTTTTACAGATCGGGGAACTCGACAATCCCAATAGAAAAAACAACCACCCAATAAAGTAAAAAACATTTAAAAATATGGTACAATCATCTAAAAAATATTTAAATAAAATAAATTAAAATCATGGTAAAGTGCTTAGACATCTCCCTGGGTCTTACTAAAGTGCAATGTGAACAAGATCACCTTGTGGCCTTGAGATTCAGGGTACCAATTACTGTGGGTACAAAACTGTTTCTGTACCTTTTTTTCCGTGGACCCTTAGGGACCACAAAATGACAGCCCAAGTGTGTGTTATAATCGAGAAATTATGGTTTGAAAATAGACAAAAGCTCTTGCTGAGATCTGAGTTTTTGCCGAGTATTGCAGCCTGGTAACTGTTCTTTATTATTCCATCCCAGGCCTTGTATCGTCCGACTCTTTTTGTTTGTTCAGTGCTTCTGTCCAGATGCAAAATTGTGACTAACAGCAGGACTGCAGACGGAGGAACGTGCTAACTCAAACGGTAACATCCATGGTTTATATACAGATAAAAAAAAGGAGGAAATGAAGGGGATGTGAAGCAACAGAAGCAGACAAGCAGGGTTACAAGGACGAGTCCTGAGGCCTCTGTGCAGTGACCCCTCCCCTCCATCTGGAACCAAACGCTGCGGCTTAAACTTCCCCATCCCCTAAAATCTCTCCCTCAGATGTTCCTCTGCCATTTCCCCCCCTTCAAATCGCCCGATACGCAGGGCAGCAATGACAGTCATCTCCGAATGTCATCTGAGCGAACAATTAACAGAGCAGCAAAAATGTGAGGTCAGATATAATTAACATATGTGCTGCTCAGCTATAATTGCTCAAGTCGAAAGCAAGTAATTAAATCATTCAAAGTGAGCCGCGCAGACAATGACTGACTGAGTTTTCCCCCCACATCTGCGCGAGCCGGTACGCTCTGCTCCTCTCCTCTCCGTCACACCGCCCATGGGACCTCCACCACATATCCACAGCGCACATACACTAAATAAAGGAGCCGCTGACGCTCCTGAAATAGCTAAAACAAAGGGAGGGGGTGCTGTGTACCTCGAAGGAGAGACGGCGTCCAATCCCAGGAGCCGGTGGAGATCCTTCATATGCGCCTTTATCTGAGGAATCACAGAAGTTCAGCCACATGCTTAAGGTGCTCCTAATTGACGACGTAGAGATCCACTCATTATGATACATGCGTCGGGCCGGCCTGTCAGACCGCGAGAGGTGGAAGAGAGCGGCATTAAGCGAGTGGCAGGAGCATTATCAGTCTATATTTCACAGGTGTCAGCAGGGACTTGTCCCCGTTTCGTCCTCTGGGTGTCATTTATTAAATGAAGGAATGAAAGGGATGTTTAAGGGAGAAACACAGGCCTGCTTGGACAAGGGATTATGTATTGTTACAGGAAAAAGAATTGCAGGTACAAATCCTGGCTGCGGGGTTTTTTCATTAATTTATCGTCCTGGAAACTATTCATGGTCACATACATCCGGCACGCTACAAGGGAAGTCTTTTATTCAATGTGTTTCTGGAAAAATCACAAGGCTGACGGCCTGTCCGGCTCAGGGTTGATGTAGCAGAGGAGTTCCTGCAATCCGTACATTTGTTTGCTTTGTGTTTGCACAACAGATGTGACAGGAATTTGTGTAGCTGCAAAACATTTGACACCTCTGACCTTTTGAGGGGAATGGAGGGAAGTGAGAGGTCCATTACAACAGGACCGGGGGTAATTTTTACAGGGAGTGTGCCGAATTAAATGGCAAAATAAGCTGTCTGTAGCCGCCTTCTGGGACAACATAAATATGTCCACTGATTTGGCATACCAAGGGTCAAGTTTGCTGTGTTTTGCTCTCGGGGTCCCAAACTCCTGGCTTGTTGGCCACTTACAGCCCATCCTTCCTCTTCCCACAAGCTCCTCATAGTATTGAAATATTGTACTATCTGGCCTTGTTTTGTCTATTTTTACCAGGAATGTCAAGAGATAAAAATTTGTTATCAACAACATTTGAGGCAAACTCAAAATTATTGCATTCAATTGCACATATGGGATATTTCTACATTTTTATGCTTTGTTTTATTATCAAGTACATTATATTGATATGTAAACCTGAATTTGGGTGTTATGGTGGCACAGCACATGCTGCATAGTAAGAAGGTTGCTGGTTTGAACCCCAGTGCATGCGTGGGGTTCCTCACTCCGGCTTCCTCTCACAGTCCAAAAACATGCTTATTAGGTTGACTGGTGAATCTAAATTGCGGTAGGTATGAGTGTGAGCATGAATGGTTGTCTGTCTCTCAATGTGGCTATGCGATTGGCTGGTGACTGGTTCAGGGTGTACCATGCCACTCGCCCAATATCAGCTGGGATAGGCTCAAGCCTACCTAAACCCCAAAGCGGAGTAGATAATGGATGGATAAATCTGAATTCAAATGTGAATGCAAGTAAATGTATTTTGTGTTGTGTGTTTTTAGATATTTGTTTTTTTAAGTTAAATTGTTGCTCCAGTGAAACATGAATCTGATCTGAAACACCGACTTAGGGGCAAGAGGCTGCTTTAGAGGCTTTATTCTGTCAACAAAATGATTAAGTGATGTCCAATAATCCTCTGTTGGCGTGACAGATGTCACATTTTTCAGGAGTTCATCTTTAGTTGATTTCTCTGTGTGAGTAAACCAGTAAAAGTTCTCTATTTAGATTTAATTTTGACATTGTCATTTGTTCTGGCTTTAGCAAAGGCAACTTTACTTCCTGTCTAAGGCTTTGTCCACAAGCAGAAAGGTATTTCAAAAACAGGTTTTTCTGTGCGTTGCCTTCTGTCCTCAAGTAAACTGAGTTTTAGGACAGTGAAAATAAATATTTTGAAAAATTCCGGCCAAAGTGAAGATTTTTGAAAATGCCATATTGTGTGTGTCTCAGTGTGGTCAGTGAAAACGCTGTTCTGGGCCTGAAATGTCACACTCTGCACCAACCTCTCCTCATGGTTATGTCACTCTATGCAACATTATGATGCTGGATTAAAAACACTTGGTACAAAGGCTGCCAACGTTTTGGACTGGACCCAGTGTCCCTGTTTCATAAGTGACCGTGTTGGCTGGTGACCCATGGCCGCTTGCTCTGTGGTTGCCATGGTTATACCAGTTGTTGAAACCAACAGGAGTGACCACAGCATTTTTTAATAACAGGATTTGATCAAGATTACCAGATCCGTCTCAAATTGAAATATAAACAAAAAATATTCATCCATCACCATTTAACACAGCCACAAGTTGAATCGTAGCACCAGTCGGACAGAGGTAGGAACAAATATGAAAATAAGACAGCAAAAATGGGTGCAAATCATGGACATAGTTACAAGGTAATAAATTGCATTAAACAGTGCATTTTTGCATTTTTGTGTGGAAGGGGGAGTTTTTAAAAACACCTGATGTGTAGACTTAGCAGAAGTAAACCTGCTTTTATTTTTCATGGGCAAAAAAGGCACTTCTGTAGCTTAACTGTGGGGGAAAAGAGATCAATCAGTAAATGATAACTGTGAAGGGAAGCAGAAAAGGATTAAATGACTGATTTAACAGAATGCAGATTACTTTAGACTCATCCACTGAACTAACTGTGACTTTTTACAGCTGAAGAATGAGTTATGGTATCCTCAGAAGTGTGGGTAAGTACTGAAGCTATGCTTGTAAACAAATCCCCTTTCAGATGGGGAGGCTCTCTGTTCGGTCAGTCAGTCAGGAATAAAAACATCCTTGCGTCGAATCAGTGTAGGAGCAACAGGTGTTTAAAGATGTTGCTTCATGTTTGTATCTTCCTTTAGATGAGGGTAGGGGGGCTCTCTCCTCGGTCAGTTAGCATGCGTATGACTCCACAAAGACGGCTTGTAGTTCGTGTTACACGGAGTGTAAATTCAGAAACTCTGGTCTTGTAGAGAGAGCTCTTTGGCAGAGCTTTGATACTTTTAAATAAAAGACCTGTTTCTTTATCTATTTCTGTGTGCCATCATTGACTTTACGCCCTTACTGACTTCCTGAAGTCAAGGGTCAAAGTTCAACATAAAACCAGAGTATGGTACAATACAGGTTGGGGACCACCGCAGCAGAAGATATCATGCATGCATGTTTAATACAATCTAAGGCTCCAACCAGGCAAATGTAACGGCAAATACTAATAGGTTGATGAAACTTGGCCATGCTAATAAAGAAATAGCATCAACAAAGCTGATGCACACTCACAAAAACAAACAAAAAATGTCGTGTGTTTGTATCTATGTTAAGCATAATGCACAACACAACCTGTACACATTATATATGTATATTTCCAACTTCCTCTTTATACCAGCTTTGTTCTGCTTGGCTACCTCCTGCTGTGACCAAGCACTAAAAAAGAACCATGCATGAATTTAAGAAAGTAGGATTCTCCAGTCCACCAAACTTGAATATGTTTGGACCACAAGGGCAGACTGGAGCACCCAGGGGAGACCCACACAGGCGAGGAGAGCGCTCAGCCTGCACACAGGGAAGGGAGGGCCACTGAGCCCTTCCTGAGGATTTGTTTCTGTCAAATGAAGAAAGGCGCTGGCAACTTTTGACATTATGTTCTCAGCGGACCACGGATGAGGTCAGAAGCAGTATATCATCTTTTCTCCCCCTTTCTTTCTCTGGTAGAGCTCGTCTACAGAGTGCCTGTATCTTCTTTTCATAATAAACCAATATGCTTTCAACCTGTCTGACCCCGGGACTGAGGCCTTCCCGAGCAAATTCAAAACACTTTGCGTGTGCGCTGTTCTTGACATTTAAAACCACATGAAAATGAAAATGGATCCCAATTAGAGCCGCGGGTAGCGTAAGACCCTCTTGGTTCTCTTAGTGACTAGCTGGTTTAAGCATTTCCCCCCGTGAAATGCCTTGAAAATTGACCTTCTCGTTCTGAGAGTGGCGATAAAAGCAGCCTTTAGTGGCCTCGGATCAAGCTATTTTGATAGTCGTCTGCAAGGATGAAAATATGCAAGAAAAAAAAAAAGAAAAAAAAAAGAGGCTTTAAAAAGGAGCATAATCACAGAGCGCATTACTGCAGAGGTAGAGCCGTGCACTTAAACGTTCCACATACTCTCAGTGAAGAAACATGACATTAACCACCGGGTATTAATGTAAATCACAGGAGTGGAAGACGCTAATAGCCACTTTAGGACAGGTGATTATTATTGAGGCGATTGACATTGTGTACTGAATAAAGTCTAAAAATATAAGAAATAATGTGAGAGCATCCTACAGGGCTCTGACACAAACATGCAGCAGTGGGTCTGATTACTTACAGAGATCATTCACAGTTACTGACAGACCATATACTCAGTAATATGTATTTAAATGAGTGAAAGCAAATTAGGGGCTACAAACATCTTAAAAAAGACATTCGAGAAAATTCACGGATCAAGTGATATCCGTAGCATTTCAAATACAACCCAGGTGCCTTCGAATAAAGACTATGATCGGGTTTTGTGAAGGATATGTCCACATGTAGGCAGGTTTTTCTGTTAACATGCCAACACAGAGGTTAATTAAGGCTAGACACTGTTGCATGTATATTTTATGGCAAAACCCCGCAAAAGTAAAGTTTTTCAAAATCACCGTATTAGGTGTCTCCGCATGAATAGACAAAACAGCGTTTTAGTTGTCACTCAATACACAACATTCTTGTTGTTGTTTACCTGTGTTTACAGCGCATGTTGTTCAACTGTTGATGTTTTAAAGTGTTGATAATCTGACGATTTACTCCCAACAGACTTTCTGCCACTCCTTCACTATGATAAACTTGCACAGCAGCTGGATCCACCTGATTCAATGTCTGCAATCTGGCTGATCCTTCTTGCCAAGCTCCAATCAACAACGAATTTGAGAGATGCAAAGCGGGATGGCCTAATCAGTCCCTTAGGGCAGGACGAGGTGGGAGTTATGAGTATGACAACAGCAGGAAGTGACTACTAAGATTAGCACTGATGCTAACAGCTTCAGCAGCAGTTTTATCAGACTTTGACCGCACTTCTTTATGAAATGATAACAAATATCAGCACTATAATCTTGTCATAGTAAGGATACTTTTGCTCCACTTATTAGCCCATAATGAATGAAGTGCTGACACTACATGTGCTCACAATTGTATTTCATCTGCCCTTTGCTGACAAGTACTTTTTTTTAGCTTTGACACAAGCATACTAACTCAGTGATCCCTAAATTTGGGCTCACAGCCTGGAGGGGTTCCTGGTATGGGTAGATCAAAACAATGTGCACTATGATGTACTGCGAGCAAAGCACTTCCTCTTTACCTTTAGGGCCTTGACACACTATAGACACATCTTTTTCAGATCTATAGCCAGTCAATGCAAGCATACACACCAGCAACGTAATGTGACCAAGAAAATTAGTAGCTTTCAATTTTGTGGACCGTGGTTGATTTTTCTCAAGTGTTGTGTCCGGTGTGCCCAGCTCTGATCCATGAAAGTACTCACTGTTGGCAAGCAGTGTTCATTTTGTTGACTAAATATTTTCGTCATAGTTTCATCGACAACAACCTTTTTTCCCCTGATGAAAACTAGACTATAACCAAAACAAAACAAGTGCACATGGACTAAAACTAAATTAACTGACATTTTCGTCAACAGATAAAAAACTAGACCAAAATGTTTGACAGAGACTTAATCCAATCAGACCTAATTTTACCATGTAGAAAGTAGGGACAAGTTAGGAATATATCCAATCACAGCTACTTTGGTTGTGTGGAAAGGTTGGATGAGCTAAGAGGGACATCCAATCACAACTGCCTTAGCATCATGATGACAGAACCCAAGTGTAAAACATGACTTCAGAAATTCAAGGAAACATTAAAAAATGCCTTACACTTTACACTTCATGCTTTAGTTGACTAAATTTACAGTAGATTTCGTCGACTAAAATTGTTGTGAAATTTTATCAACTAAAACTAGACTAAAATTAAAACAATTTAGATGACTAAATCATGACTTAAACTAAACTATATTTTAGTCAAAAGACTAAAACTAAAACTAAATTACAAAATCTTCGTCAAAGTTAACACTGTCGGCATTGGCCTGTTTTGTTTGTATCTACAATTATTTTTTAATTTCTTTTCTAACTAGAAAAGCATTCAGAGAGCGCAGACGTCCACCAAGCAGCTTCGGTCCACTTTGGCGAAAATGGTCCTATCTGGCAATGTTAAAGAATCCTTTAAAAAATTCCTGGATCCAGACGGTGATCCGGATCACCCCCAAAATTTAATCAGTTCTTCCATATCCCATTTCCAACAATTCCTGAAAATTTCACCCAAATCTGTTCAGAACTTTTCAAGTTATTTTGAACACAAACAAACAAACAGACAGACAGGTAAACGCCGGCAAAAACCTCCTTGGCGGAGGTAAAAATCACTTCTTCTTCCATAAGAACACAACAGTTTCCAGCCTTGGAAAGTTCTGTGTGTGATCAGGAAGGAAATAGGAAAATAATTAAAAGATCACGTGACTCCTATCATCCTGATTTGTGAGAAAGCATACCCGTAGACCTACTTGAGCTTTAGCAAAGTTCTAGATAATAGTCCTCTATAGCTCCATCTCTGATAGTTATTTTGGTTTGTAATTTTGCTGTTTTAATGCTCTTAATGTTATTTGTTTGTTTGTTAGCTCTTTAAATGGCTTTAAAATTCTCTTTTCATCATTGTTGCTCTATAAATAAAATTCCCTCTCCACCTCTCCACTGCTAACAAGGGGTTGGGGGAAGAAAAATAAATAAAAAAAGAGAAGTATGCTATATTTAAACTTGAGGGTGCCGAGGCAAGGATGTCGGTTGGATCACCTGTTGAGGAGCATTCATTCAACACGGGGAACAAAGGTCAGCATCCGCGCTGGAGCTTTGATTGGCAGGCGGGGGAGCTCGATGCCCACAGCAGCGGCCCAGCGGAGCAGCCAACGGTGGCGTGTGGCTTGGCTGGGCCACATTTCTGACTCAATGCTGACTAACTGAGTGTGTCTGCTGACAGTGTGTCTGACTGATAGGATCACCCCGGGAGACTCTTCCAGGGCCTTTACAAAGTGTCTCTGATAGGCCAGGCCCGTAGCACTCGCCGCCAGGGCCCGCCGACAAATTAAATTTAAGCCCTGCTAATGCAGAGCGTAATCATAGAGTGAGGTGGTGATAAATTTTTCAGCGGGGTTACCGTGGGCGCAGCAGCATCGGTGTAGAATCCGAATCTAGAGGCAGCGGAGAGAGAAATAGCCGAGTGTGACCTCAGCTGGGCTCTGAAAAAAATCACGCACTCAGAAGCCAAGGACTCGTATGAAAGAACAACAATAACACGCCATTATGAGATGTAACATTTTTTTTCCAGCGACGACCTGCCTTTCCAGGGGGAAATTTGAAAGAAAAGCAATTTCACATTAAACTATCTGACACAATGCAGGTCTGTGTAGTGGAAGAGGAGAAGGAAAGGGAGGCAGATAGCAGGGGGGAGTGTGTGAATGGTTGGAGGGGCGGCGGTGCTCGTGGTGGGGATGTTCGGGAGCTTCCCTAACAGCCATTGGCCGACTGGAGCGAGACACACACGTTCCCCTCTGCAGAGTTAAAAGGGATGGAGTGGATGAAATTTCAAAGCCTCCCCTGCAGACACACCACTCTGCTTTGCACACATCAGCACTGAGATGTTCAAATATTCAACTCAGTCGTTCCAGCCCGGGTTTCATCTCCTGAACGCTAATATCAGACATGCTTCTGCCGTGATTAATGAGAAAACTAACCACAGTCCTCTTTTTAAAAAAGTTACACTCTGTATGAGGCCTGTCTCTGTGATGCATTATAAGTATGACATGCTTTACTATGTGCATATCATGATGTTTCACCCTTCCACACCAAGAGAAAAGCCATAAAAGTTTATAAAAAGAAAAAAAAAAAAAACTTGCATTTTTTTTGTCCCCTTAGGGCAGCCCACCATTTCATTTAAAATATCAAACAATGGGAAAACAAGAAAGAAAATGTGACCAAAGCTACCATGGAAACATCAAAATGATCAATATTCCACAGCAAAACAGAGCTATACGAAGCTGTAATTGATTCTGCAAAACCCCCTTTGGTAAATTACTAAAATTATTTATCTAAATAAAGGTAAAACTATCAGTAAAATTCACTTTAATAAGCAATAAATGTCTCAAAATTCAAGGGTATATGATTGAAATAATAGCAATTTAGCCCTCTAGCTCTCAGTATAAATAAATGTGGCCTTTTTGCTACTCAAGTTGCCCATCCCTGCTTTGGGGCATCAACTTGTAGTTTTCAATTAATTTAACACGAATGTAATGCCCCCTGGTGGGCGGTGTCGCTCTGTAGGTCATCAAGAATATGATGGCCCCTCCCCTCTGATTTAAAGCCGTCATATTTTGTCTTGACTTGGCTTCAAGGTTAATGATGACTGTTGGAGGATGTTCACGATCGCTAAAGTCGAAAGAACCTCACAGTTTTCATGTACTGAGTGCCCCTGATCCACCTCTATCCTCACTCTGACTCAATTTCTCTGCTAGAGCTCCTTTTTTATTAGTCTCACCTCCCATGTGGACCAGGTCTGTTCTGACTGGTTTGTTTGCCACCCCACGGAAATGAGCTTAAACTTCTGACAGAGCAGTGGTAGAATATCATGACAGGTCGATCAATGACAGGGTAGTAGTAGTGAAGGGAAAATGAAGCCTTTTAAGGCACTTAGTTTTTCTTTCTAACTGTGACAAAAAAGATTCAAGCCTTCATTCTTTGGAAAGCAAAACAGCAATACCTGGCGGCATTGTGAAATCAAAGCAGCTTATTAAAGGATAAGTTCGGTTTTTTGACACCTGGACCTTATTTTTAGGATTAAATACGCTCGTAGACTCACCCAGACAATTTTGGCGGAGCTCGGAGCCGTTTTCAAGCAATTTAGATCCATCCGACAGCATTTTTCCTCATGCCATAGTAGCAGACGGGGAAATCAAAGCCCCTAAATTAGACATTATCTGCTGCGAAACTCACTCATTTCAGCTACATTTTATAAATGAATGGCCAGTGTTATCACCATGTCAGCTCAACTTTGTTGTTATGGTCATCCGGGGCTTTACAAGGATGGGTAACTTTTGGTGACGTCACAGACAAGAACATGAGTAGAGCCGCTGTTGTTGCTAGGCTACACAGCTACACGGCTGTTTTTGTGCAACATGGCGGAATATTTATCCGATGTAGAAGTGTCTGACGACGACTTTGAGTATAATGGATGCCTGTATCGTTTTGAGCCAGAATATACCGACGAGGAGCTATTTGAAAGGAGGATGCAGAGGGAAAGAGCTGAACAGCTGACCAGAGAACAAGCAACCACTGTACGTCCACGAATGGGGGCTAACTGGTGGTGTTGTTGTGGACATTGCACGGCAAACACAACAGAGGAGGAGTGCCTTTGCTGCTCAGAGTGGGACTTGAGACCAGAGAAAACACGTATTGATGCCCCCAAAATGCAATTTCTGGCCCCGTCTGCTACTATGACATGAGAGAAAAACGCCGTCAGATGGATCTAAATTGCTCGAAAACGGCTCCGAGCTCCGCCAAAATTGTCTGGGTGAGTCTACAAGCATATTTAATCCTAAAAATAAGGTTCAGGTGTCAAAAAACCGAACTTATCCTTTAAAAGCTTCACTAAAAGTCATTTATATACATACATACACACATAATTAAAATGTTAGGCTTCTGATCTGCTGGGATATGCTCAACCATCCCCAGAGTTTACAGAGAATGGCCCAAGGAAGAGAAAATATCCAGTGAGTGGCAGTTCTTTGGGTGAACATGTTTGGCAATGCTAGAGATCAGAGGAGAATGGCCAGAGTTCAACATGATAGAGGCAACTGCAACTTAAATAACCACTCACTATAACCAAGGTATGCAAAAGACCATTTATGAACACGCAAAATGTTGAATCTCAAGCTGATTGGTCAAAGCAGCTGAAGACCACACAGGATAACAACTCTGTCAGCTAAGAATGGGAAAAGAACGTTCTAAAACTGGATCGTATACGATGGGGAAAATGTTACTTGATCTGATGTGTCTCAGTTTCTGCTGCTACAGTCAGATTATTGGGTCAGAAATTGACGTAAACAACATATATACAAGCATCCATCATGTTTCATATCAATGATTAGGGCTGTTGGCGACATCATTTAAACACCACAGCCTACCTGAGTATTTTTGCTGACCATGTCCATCCCTTTATGACCACAATGTTCACATCCCCTGATGGCGACTTAGAGCAGGAAAACATGCCATGTCATAGAGCTCACACCATCTAAAACACGTGTCTTGAATATGACAGCGACACCAGATCTCAAACTAGAAGAGCACCTTTGGGATGTGGTGGAACAGGAGATTTGCATCATGGATGTGCAGCTGAAAAGTGTGATGCTATTAGGCCTGCGCTCAAAATATCGATAAGGCAGATTATCTTCACGCACTCTTGGGATACATGTATCAATATGGATTCTACAGAATCAATATGGCTTCAATGTTTTGACAGTTGTTGGCAATACTCTTTGGCTCATGTTAACAAAGGCACAGTTCAAAGTAGAAGCTAAGCTACATGATGAAGCACATGATCCACATTTGAATTTAGGCCTACCATCTTTAAGGACCTGAATGTAAGTTGAAGTTGTAGAATTATTTAAAACTCACCCTTGTTTTTTTTTCTTCTTGTAATAAAAAGCAAAACTTGTCAGGAATTCTGTTAAAAGCGTAGTCAACACAATTTACGTGTATCGAGATACATATCGTATCGTGAGGTTGCTGGAAACACCCAGCCAAATGGATCAAAATCTCTGAGGAATATTTCCAGCACCTTGTTGAAACTATGCCATGAGGATAATGGGAGGTAAAAGGAAGTCTAACAGCAAGAAGGTCTCCAGATTGATCCCGGGTCGGACAGGCCCTTTCTGTGTGGAGTTTGCATGTTCTTCCTGTGCATGCATGGGGTCTCTCTGGGCACTCTTGCTTCCTCCCACAGACCAAAAACATGTTCATTAGGTTGATTGGTGGCTCCAAATTGCCCTATGGTATGAGTGCGGTGCTTCTCCCTATGTTTGGCTGGCGACCAGTTCAGGGTGTACCCCACCTCTCACCCATCATCAGCTGGGATAGGCTCCTGCCCCTCGTGACCCCGGATGGGATAAGCAGTTTGAGAAAGAGAAGAGAGAGACATGCTAACCAAACCACTAGCAGCCCTTCCAAATATCAAAAATAGTTCACTTTAATCTACTTCAGCCAATCACTGACTCGCATCTAGCATGGCCAATCAGCTTCTAATGGTGTCCCATGCCACCCATGTTCACCCATCTGGACATGTTCCATTTTCCTCATTTCCTGGGGTTAGAAATCCACTGAAACCGCCCCTGTGTGCACAAGAACGCTCTCTCCAAACATTGCCTTTCTCCATGATACTAAAACTGCCCCTTAATTAAAAAGCGTGTCCCAGAGTCGTATATATTTCCCATGATTACTTGCTGCAGGCAGCAGTAGAAAGTGAAAGTCACTGGGAGATAAGAAGAGGAAGTGCAGACATTCACCTATTAAACTCCATTCACTTATTACGGCCGACAATGGCGCTCTTATTAGGCGGACGCATTGACATCGTTATGAGACACATTTCAGCAGAGCAACAACAAAAAAAAAGAGACAAACTCCTCTGCCCTTGTAGAGACAATAGGAAGCCCTCAGAGCCGCAGCAGCATGCTCAGCTCATCCCTCCTCCACTCTTTATTTCCCTGACTTGACAGCCTTGATTTGACCACTTGCCTCCTTTTTTCTTTACGAGCATCCCTCACATCGAACATCTGCACAGATGACACCGCTGCAATAAAACAAAAGCTGGGCAATTATATCCCAACATACTAAATCAAGTGATAATCCTCTCTTCTCTTTTTGGTTTGATTTTTCTTGTTTTCCTCTTTTTTTTATGTTGCCAACATCTTTGTTGCTAAGCACTCGTTGCTGTGGTGATTTTTGCGCTGCACTTCCCAGAGATCAGAAGTCGGTCAAAAGAGTGAGGCCGAAACGGTGACGTCTTCCGCAGTGAATTTGGTGAGAGAGAACTTTGACTTCTTCCTTTCTGTGCGGCCTAAAAGCTTTACAAACTGATTATTTTTTTATTTTTTTATTCCTTCTTTGCATGGGAAATATGAAACAGAACACTTCTGGTAGATAAAGGGAGGAGATTTTGCAGAAAGTGGCCTCTTGGATTTTTAAAATAACAGGATCAGGATGTTGGACTTGTGTAAATATTAAATATTTGTATCACCAAATATATTTTAGCTGATGCCCCATCTTTGCTTTACAAGCGTGTCCCTGTTACTCACATTTTGACGGTCCATTCATTTTGAAAGCAGACGTAAAAGGAAACAAACAGCACTTGATTCTTCCATCAATGACGGATGTTTTTTTTTTTTTTTTTTTCAAATTGAAGTAATGGATCACATGAGCATTTGATGCCAAATATACCTTTCTGAGTGCTGAACCAAACAGCACAACAATCTTGTGACTACAGTGAGCTCTGTGGAGCACTACATAAAAATGTGACTCATCTATTGCTTTCTTTTACTTTTAGAATAAAAAAATATATTCCCTAAATAAGCAACAGGAAGTAGAGTGGTTTTCCAAGACAACCCCGACAAGGTGCTTGAAACTGCACATACAACAACAAAAGGAAAAAAGCACAGGTAATACTCTCCACTACTCTCTGTTTAGAGTATGAGCTGGACACAGATATACTCTGACCAGGCCCAGGACAAACAGATTTAGGAACTCATTTATTGTAGTAACTTTCCCTCCTGAATAGCATCATGTAATTTGATGCCCCATTTGTGTGTATTAGTGCCTCTATGTACTTTTGATTCCATGTTTATCTTGTTTATTCACTGCCCTTCAGGGATCATAAAGTTGACCTTGACCTTAGTCAAATCAAAAAGTGCAACTAAAGACCCATATTTGACCCCTTTTAGCCAAATAACAGAAAATATTTTTGAATTTTTGAGCCTAAAACTCCACTCAGATGTTGGATATTTGCATGCCTATAAACTCCTCAGTTTCAGTCCTGCTCAGAACACACTGTTTAAGGTTACTTACTCACCGAACACGTTTGGTCACAACCAAACAAACCCCGAATAGCATCATTTGATTTGATGCTCTTTATATGTGTGTTTAAGGGCTTTTGTGATTCCATGTTTATCTTATTTATTTACTTGGGGATCACAAAGTTGACCTTTACATACAGTAAAACCAAAAATTGCAACAAAAAAATCCTGTTTGCTTTACTATAGACCACAAACTTAATTCCTTTTAAAAGTCCTACACTTAAGCCCTTTTCAGACAGATAACAAATTTTTTTGGGGGGGAGTTTTCAGGTCTAAAATCCACTTGATGTTAGATATTTGCATACCTATAAACTCCTCATTTTCAGCCCTGCTCAGAGGACACTGTTTTAGGTTGCTTACACACCTAAAAAGTTTGGTCTCAACCAAACAAACCCTGAATAGCATCATTTGATTTGATCTGTCTTCATTGTGTGTTTTTGTGCTTTGGTGTACATGTTATTCAAGGTTTATCTTGTTTATTCACTTCTGCTGTAAAACAAATTGCCCTCCGAGGATCAAAAAGTTGATCTTGACATACAACTAAAAAAGTGCAACAAAAGACTATTTGCTTTATTATAGATCCCGAACTTATTTCCCTTTAAAAATCCCTTCATTTCACCCCTTTCAGACACATAACAGAAAATATTTTGAGGTTTTGAGCCTAATACTCCACTTAGATATTGGATATATGCATGCTTATATACTCCTCAGTTTTAGCCCTGCTCAGAACATGCTGTTTTAGGTTGCTTACACACCTAACATGTTTGGTCCTAGGGCAAGTTTGGCCCCTCTTATCTAGCTGATTATGACATCACTTAAACAACAAAAAGTTATACCAAATGAGTGAAATGTAAGATATCACAAAGAAGCTGTGTTGGAGTTTTAAGGCGCATTCACATTAGGGTCAATAGCCTTGCTGTGCTTTAGCAAGATTTCCTCCCCCTCTCCCCAGTACCCCTATGGCCCATACTCACATTGTCCTGGCCTGAATCATGCTTCAGCATCCCACATGTGCCACGGCAGGGGAATGAAGGCACAGAGCACGCAGATATGCAAGCAATCTAGACTTGAAGGAGGAAATGTGCCCAAACATCCTAGTGAGAGACACTCAAAGAAGTAGTAGTGTCCTTACTTTACTTAACTATGAGAGCAGGGAGAAATTACAGTGAGGAGTGCAGCAACTCTGCCGTTATGTTAGCTAAACCACCTGTACTAACAAAATAGCACACCACTTTTGCTTTTTAGGCTGTTGGACCATAACCTTATCCCAACTGACCCCAACTTATACCCCTGCTAGTGACTTTTAATTCAGTCTAAAGGGTCAACCTGCAGCACTGGGCCAAGATTACATCATAGTATGTGAGATAGATGTGAGGAAATAGCTCCACTTCATCCCCTATGGCCTACACTCTCATCGTCCTGGCCTGAATCACGTTTAAGCACTCCAAGCTTGCCAAGGCAGGGGAATGAAGGCACAGAACTCTCACATACACAAGTAATCCAGAGTTAAAGGAGGAAATGTGCCCCGGTATCCTAGTAAGAGACACTCAAAGGAGTAGTAGGGTCCTTACCTTACATTAATATGAGAGCAGAGAGAACTACAGTTAGAGGTGTGCAGCTTATGTTTTGCTATGTTAGCTAAACCACCTGTATTGACAATATACATCATTGTTGATGTTGGACTGTAACCTTATCCCAACTGGCCCCAAATTATACCCTAGCTTGTGACTTCTATTCCAGTCTCAAGGGTCAACATGCAGCACTGGGTCAAGATTACATCATAGTATGTGAGAAGGATGTGAGGAAATAGCTCCACTCTGCTGACACATCTTTAAACCTTCCATATAGTCACTCCATCCTGACCGGAGATCTCTAACAATAGAAGGAGTCAGGTTCACCGATCGACTGGTCCACAACCACCACCTCCAACTCTCTTACTGGTATACGGACTCAGACGCCCCTCCAGAATCACTGTCACTGCCGGTGAGTAATTGCAGCGATTAATGCATGGCCGGAGCTCGCCTCTGGCTCCGGACACTCTATCAAGATGCGTGCCGTAATGGATGAAAGTAGATTCTTAATAGAGAATCCATAGTATCTTAACCAACAAGCACGAGTAAGGGGGGGGGGAGTGAACATATACCTTTTTGATCAGCACTGACTTTACCCACAATCCTCCTGAGGGGGATCGTTTACCAGGCTCGAAACAAGAGAGAAAGCGGTCAGGTTCTTTTGCCCTTGTCGCCGAGCTGACCTCTAAAAATGGACAACAAAGATCATATCACGACACCAATCCGAGCGCCAACAGCCTTTGCACAAATTGATTTAGCCACCCAGAACTCACTCCCATCTCAATGAGGTGGCAGGATGCTTGCAGCATATATCACTGTCACACAAGCACCCTCTAGTGAAATGTGATTTTTATCTTTATGAGCCCCCCCCCTCCGCACCCCCCTTTGCACCTTTTCCTCGGTACAGCATGTCGCAGCATGCTTGTGATAAGTGATGAGGAATAAAGGGTTGGCACATTACGCTAATACAGGTGCTCGCTGCGCATATGGGTGCTATCACACACAAGCGGGGGGAGAATGACATTGTTGTGGCCGAGGGGGGAAAAAAAAAAGCGTCCCGTCGTGGCAGCAGGGGGCCTCCGTGGTATATGGCTCATAGATCACTAACGTGTGGGTGAGAGTTGTCACCAGCCAGCGCCTGGCTGCGATGGTTTATGGCAACACAAGCGCTAGACGTAAGAATGAATCGTGGCCCAGGCAACAATGAGGAAAAGCACACTAAAAATAGATGATAAGCTCTTTTTGTGTGTGTGCTCGCCCCAGAAACAATGGCTTCTTTTGATTTTTCATGTGCTCAAAGTGCCGCACAAAGGATAAGGAAGCTGTGTGTAATGACTGAATGGGCCTGTGGTAAAAGATCTGTGTAAATACGACTAGTCTCACCTGAAACACTCCCCCTGCTAAAGGCTGCAAAGACACGATAAATGTTGCACTTTCAAGTGTCTTAATGCACTAAGATGGTCTGGGCTTTCTCTCTTTTTTTTTCCAACTGACAACCTCTGTTACACAGTTAATTACAGCCAACTGCAACACAGTGCTGTGTCAATTATCATGTGCTTTAGCTCTCTCCCAGTGGATATTTCCTCTGCCTGGTAAAGTTTCTACCTTCTTTTATTGCTATTCTGCCCAGGTCTCTGAGCTGAATTACATTCGGCAGACAGAGCTGTAAAAACAGAAGGGATTTAAGGATTCAGATTGGTGGAGGGTAACCTAATCTCCCGTAATTGGGGGAATGGTTCTCATTTATATCAGCCTACTTTAAAAAGCAGGCTCATCGGCAGGCTGCGATCATCCCCGGCATTTTACTCCCAACGATTCATTTTCATAAAGGCCGGGGGGAAAAGGGAGGTCGGGACGCCGCGGCTACGAACACAAATATTAAACCTAATCATCATTAATCAAAGCGCTACTCTTACTTTGCAGGTCGCGGGGAATCAACATACACAACATGGAGATCCTTCATGTGCCGGTTCATGTGCCGCCGCCGCTGCTGCTGCGAAATAGCACATTCTGGGCTTTCTCAAAATGGAACTAAAATGGTAATCCTCTGCCAGGCGAAAACGTTCTCGCCTCGCCAGATGCTTAGTTCTGAAATTTGCCTAATTGCCACGCTCAGATCAATCCCTTTAACTCTGCCAAATGAATCTGCCAAAGTGTGTTCCGAGCGTTTTTTGTTGGCCCAATATGCTCTTTTTTTTCCTCCTGTTTTTTCCGTGACTCTCCAGCGAGTCTTTTTTCTGTGTGTCGCGGTGACTTATCGCCACAGCCGGATGCATGTTGAACCCCTGCTGACCTGCGTGCCCATTAGCAATGGCGATGCAGTGGGGGCACCGGGACTATCTATCTCTGCCTACACACACATACTGAGTACACCCACTCTTCATATGGCTCAGACACTCGCCGTGGGCGGACTAAACGCGGTCCTTTGATCAAAGGGCAGAGTGTGGGAACGGACTCTGACTTACTGACCTCCTCTCACTCTGTCACTCACAGGCATGCACTCTTGCACACTTTATACATGTGGTTACACACTATGCTTTTTACTAGGGATGCCCTGATTAGTAGAGGAAGCATAACAGCAAGTAAGTAACCATAAAAATGATAAGTACTATCGGTCTTGTTTTGTTGGGTCAAAACCTCTTATCTCAAAAATTGCTGCTTTTCAGGGAATGCTACAATACTGTCCTTCTAAAGAAATTAATACTGAGTTGCTCCTATTACCTCCACCAAGGAGGGTATGTTTTGCCAGTCGTTGGCTATTTGTTTGTTGGTTTGTCCCTCTATCTGTAAGCAAAATAACTAAAAAAATCAAAACAGATTTTGATGAAATTTCCAGGGAATGCTGAACATGGCACAAAGAAGGAGTGGTTGAATTTTGGCGGTGACCTGAATATGGATGTGGATCCGGGAGTCATAAAAGGATTTGTTACCGTTGCGAGATGGGCAGTTTTTCATATTTTTTATATCAAGAGACTGACGAAATTATCAGGGACTGTAGCAGAAGGAAGAGGTGATTAGATTTTGGTGGTGATCTGAAACTGGATGTGGATCCAGTAGTCATTAAAGTGTTTGATAATGTCGCAAGCTGCCCACATTTTTGGTAATAACTTGGCTAACAATGTCAAAAATTCAACTTTTAGGTGCTGTCCACATGGAGACGAAAACTTTTTCGTATTGGAAACATTCTCTGTAAAGACAGCATTGCTTCAATAAATGTGTCGGGCCACATGAAAACACTGTAGTACATATGCCAGGCCTGTAGGTGGCGGTGTAACACTTCTGCAGACATAAACTAAAACCAGGGAAGAAGACATAGAGCGTGAGTATACATCATGAGAAATGTCAACAAACACTGGCGTGTGCTGTACTCCGTGTCCTCTTGTTTGTCTTTATCTCTGAAACTATCCATATCTGTTGTCCACAAGTAAACACTCAGCTGGAATTTTCAGATTTAGCCACTCTGGGACCTAGGCACCCAAAACGCCATATCTATGTGGATGAATCACCTTATTGATGAAAATGAAATAGGCAGATATGCCTGAAATTCGTCTTTGTGTGGACAGCCCCTTAGTTAAAATTTGCTCTCTATACTTTATCAAAAAAACATCCCCAACATAGAAAATGACCAATGGCTGTTCAACGAAAGAACAAGAAGTGCTCAAAGAGCACAAGCCTCCATCAAGGAATTTCTCACAACGTCAACAACTCCTTTATGAAATATTTTGATCTGTTTCCGGATTCAGATCACCACAAAAAAATAATTATGCTTGTCTTGTCCCATGACCAACATTCCCTGAAAATGTCATCCAAATCCTTGAAACACTTTTTGAGTTATCTGCAAAAATGTGGAAAACTGCCCAATTTTGCAGTGTTAGCAAGGCACTTGAGGAGTTCCCAAATCCTCATTTGTAATTGGATCACAACAAAAAATCGAAAGAAAATCCACACCCAGATTCACATCACCAGCAAAATAAATTATTCTGTTCTTTGGGGTACAACTAATATCCCCTTGGAATTTCAGAAAATCTGAGAACTTTTTGAGTTATCGTGTTCACAGACAGGCAAACAGACGTACAAGGACTGGCAAAAACATAATCAGTTTGGTGGAGGTAAACATCATTATTTAAAAAAAAAAGAGATTCAAGGTTTTGGCACAACAGTGATAAACTCTTTACTAACTATAAAGCATGGAATTTCATTCTCACTGCTTAAAGAAAATAACACATTTGAATATCATGTTTGCAGTTGAGATAGGATGTCATCAGCCTTTCTGCATGGTAAGGCATGGTTTTGGTAGAAGATAAAGAAAGTTAACGTCTGCCATGTTGTGGAGGGAGATTTAAGTTGTCAAACAGAAAACAAAGTCCTGGTCTGTTGAAGCTGCTGGTCCAGGAATGTGTGTGCATAGCTTAGACCTGATAAAAGGACATAAAAATTAATCTTATTCGGTCATTATCATGCTTTTACTACCTTTGTTCAACGGAGAAGCACAAAAGCCTCTTGAAGACTGACTAAAATAGTGTACTACAGTAAGGACAACTAAAACAAACAAGGTGATGATGTATTGATTACATGTGAAAATTTATGGGAACTAGTTATATACAGATTGGAAATAAACATGCCAGTAGGCTAAACTGTGCTGGTATCCCAAGCAGTGGTTACCAACTGGTGAGTCAACATCACCACAACTAATGAGAAACTGTGGCCCACATTTCCAAACATTTTTAACAGTTCAAATTTATTCAGTGTATTTTTTGCAGTTTGGGACAGAACAAGAGTGTGATTGGTGATAATTGATTTGTTCATGATGATGTGTAAGGGATGTCAGATGGGAAAAGCAACGTTGTTATTCCACAATAAAGAGTAAAACAAGGTCAGAGAAAAAAAAAACAAAACCAACAAGTTAGTTTAGGACAATGGATAACAAACAAACTTTATTCTACACTCTAATTCTCCAAGTGCTAAAATTATAGGAAGCAAAGACACAGAGGACCTCCTGCAATATATCAAGGCCCTTTGTAAACAGCCACTCTACCCATTGTAGGGTCCTACTCTCAAGTTGGGAACCACAAGGTCCATTAGTAACAGGCAGAGTCTCATAACATTAACTCGGTAGCATTGGGCAAAAACAACAAATATTTCAAATTGCAGAAAAAGCAAGCAAATTAAATCCCCAACCAAACATCTGTATCACTGAAGTTTGTTGACAAAACCTAAACAGTTTTTACAGTCCAAACTTTAGGACACATCATGTCACACCCCTCAATAGAGAACTACTTTATGTTGTTGATTCATTATGGATTCAAGTTGAATTTATTTCCTTGAACACAAAACAGAAAAATAAGGATCTTGCCATGGCTGCTTTGATAAATGAGGAGGATAACTGTCCTGCAGCAGCAGACAAGTTCGCAGGATTGTTTTCCAGCTGCCTCATTATCTTTGACTCTGCAGATTGAACACTAATTCCAAAATTAAATATGTACTACATTTAATTATAACAAACACAAAAGCATTTGGGGGACCTTACCACAGCTATTTGATGGATAAGTAGAATAACAATTCTGCAACAGCAGCAGCAAACAGATCTACAAGTTTTCTCTCACGTTGCTGTACTTTGATCTAGCTGGATTCAACTTTATTTTCATAATTTTGTCTGATTTGAAAATAATATTACAACATAGCAATTATATTCCAAACCAATTTTACAATCAAGATTTAACAAAGAAGCAGGGACCTTACCATGGCTGCTATATGAAATTAGACAGATAACAGCTATGCAGAAGCAGTAGACAACTAATCCACAGAAGCAGTCTTAATAGCTTTCATCCTGCCTGTTTCAACACCAATTTCAACATTGTTTTTTTTTTGGGGGAGCTCTTACCATGGCTTAGGAGGAAGATCGTCCTGCAGCAGCAGCAGCAGCAGCAAACTAGTTTAAAGAGTTTTTCCAAGCCACCTAACTAGTTTTTATACAGTTGGTTTTGGATCTACTTACAATGTATTCATATAATCAGTATGCTATCAGTTTCTGGAGAAAACTGTTACACAAGATTTCAACATTCTGCTCATATTTTCTGTTCATATTTTAGCCTTGTATATTGGTATCAAGTTTTGAAGAATTCTTGCATGTTGATTTTAATTTAAAGGCATCAGCTCCCAAATACAGGGCTACTATTATGTCAACAGATCAGTAAATCAGTTTCGAAAACTTCTTTAGGTATTGTTATCAGCCAAGGTAAGTTTTGAAATATCAATTCAAAAAGTTCGGGCAACTTTACCGTGACTGTTTTGAGTAGAGGACGATCTTCTTCACCATGCAGACTTTAACCACAGGTGGCAACCCAGTGACTGAAAGGATTGCTTTAATCAACTGATCAGATGTTGCTACGAAAACAATCACCAGATATTGATCACATCTTTATTTATTTGGGCATTGTTGTTTATCTGTACCATATTTAGAAGGTTTTGACAACACAACTGCAGCACCAAAATCTTAGTTTTTTTCTTTAAATAACATTTGAACACATGATAACATTGCCTTAGTAGTTATTCTGCTAATGTGACCTTAAATACACCATAATGTAGCCTTGCTTTGTAAGCTAACTAGCCTTGTCAATGCTGATTTAAACACTCATGTCAAACCAGATTTCCATAATGCATTACACTTGTTAACTACATGGACTGAAATAAAATTCTGGGTGGTTTAAATGGAGCTGTTTGACACCACAGTATTCACCACAGATGACAGGTAGGTGACTTTAAGCCTTGATCCTGATCTGCCAGTTATGAGTTTCTAAAAGGAACGGGCCAATAAAACTAATTTCCCATTCAATGAGGGTTCCTCTACCTCATGCTGTTCATGCTCAAAGAGAGGGAAACTTTTGAGCTAGCGTGCTCTGCAGCAATTAAACACAAACTCCCTCGATTATTGCAAGCACACACATATGTGGGAACAAATGTTGACTGAAAAATGCTAATTTGTGCAGCTGCTACTGGAGTCATTAAAACTAAAGGCATATTATGAATGGCACACGCATATGCTTTGCACATCCTGGCGTAGGTAAGACAAACATCCGTCCACGACTGATCTCCCATCTGCAGCAGATACAACTGGCACCGTCGTGTTTAATATGAGAGTCCTCGCTCCAGAGTGATGAAAAAGGAAAAAAAAAAACAGGACAGCAAGACTGAGGAGAGGTGTGAGTAAATATAGAAAGTGACGGGTGAATCAGAAGTTTAGTCAACAGAGGAAAAACCTTGGTTCCAGCTGCCCGGCTGTCTGATGAGCCACTCCATGCTTGTCAACAACATCGCCTATCGTTCTTGCACAACTATCCACTCAAAGAAAAAAACAAAACAAAAAAAAAAAAACAAGACCCGCCCCCTTCATCCCCTCCGGCGATTCCTCCATCCTCGGAGAAGAACGGGATGCTCGCAGGCGGAAAGAAGCAGCGGTAATCTCCCCTCATCGCTTCCCTTTCCCCTCTTCCTTTTTGTCTCCACTTCTTTCCCTTACATACCAGCGCCGCTGCTGCCACCACCACCACCGCTGCCACCACCACCACCACCGCCGCGTTTGGCGCCGCGGATGCAAACATAAAAGCAGGAAAGCACATGAAATAAAAAGAAGAAGAAGAAGAAGAAGAACAGCAGGGAAAAAGGGAGAAACCGAGCGCGGAGGAAAGGAGAATTAGCATGAGAATACTCACAGTTGTTGTTGTCGAAGGAGCGCGAGGATGGGGATGGGGAGCGCGGCAGCCGGTCCCTCCGTCAGATACAACCTGCACACACGAGATTGAAGAGAGGGAGAGAGAGAGAGAGAGAGAAAAAAAGAAAACTAGGCTGTGAGAGCGGCAAAGAGGGGAGAGGAAGAGGAGGGGAAGAAGAAGAAAGAAGAAGAAGGAGAAGAAGAAGCGAGAGGCGGAGGAGGGTGGGAGGGAGGGAGGCAGAGCATCCAATGCGCGGAGCCCAAATAAAGAAATAAAGGATTCCTCGAGGAATGTGTGTGTTTGGGCAGCGATGGTGTGTGTTGTTATGAGTGAGGAGGGGGCGAGCGAGGAGGTAGGTTGTCTTTGGGAAATATAAAACGCACACACACACACTCACATGCGGGGTTGCACTTGGGTGCGCAATCACATCTGACAGGTCTGATCTGCGGTCCACCTACCTCCTTATCGCTACCTCACTCTTCCACGGCACCCCTCTCCCTCTCTCTCTCTCTCTCTCTCTCTCTCTCTCTCACTCGCTCGCTCGCCCTCTCTCTGTTGCTCACACTGATGCTGGAGATTCAGCCGCTACAGGGGAGCTATATCGCCCTCATCGATGTGTGTTACAGAGAAAAAAAATAAATAAAAGAGAGAGGGGAGGGGAACCGGAGGATCTCCCGGCCGCCCACGCTAAACCCCGGGCCTGAAGTCCAACCCAAGCCCCCCCCCGTCACCGCAAACGAACAGCACACGCTTTTTCCCACCTCAAAACGTACAGAGAGGAGAATGCTTCAATTGAATGAAAGCAATCCCAGTGGCATTGAAGCAATTATAGAGGCTGCTGGCGCTGTTTTCTGCCTTTTTTCGTCCTCCCCCTCTCCTCTCCCTCGTCCCCCACCTCGTCCTCTCTCGGGCCGGTGGAGGGGTCTATTTCCACTCGCTTTCACTTTCTCTGAGCTTCAGACATATGCCACTGTTAATGGGGATTCTGTCAGTTTGGCTGTTTTGGTTGCGTCACTTCGGGTGGCTCCGCAATCCAATGTGATGTCTGCCGGCTTTCCTACCTGCGCAACATATTTGTGCTTACAAAGAAATATGCAAAATAAAGAAAAAAGCTGTGCACGTTGTTCCGAGTGATTCTTTAAGTTTGTAGGGTTGTCTCATTTTTAGGTCAAAGCTTAGCAATGGCTCTTATTTGTAACTATGAAGGTTACATCATGTTTTTTTTGTCTACTAAGCAAAGATTTGGTATAAGTTGAATAAAAAAATGACAACTTCAGAACACTCAGATCTGAAGGGGTGGGTAGGCTATGCTATTGAGCTCTGCGCTGATTGGCTGCCAAAATTAAATATATGATTGAAAGGAGGAGAAGGAGCTACAGGCCATGAAGCAGACTTTCAAAACTGTCATGGCGTCTGCCTTTGATGAGCAGAAAACACACATATGTAGGTGGAGGCTGTATAGCTATGACATCATAAACCCCCAAAAACGGAGCACTTTAACCCTTTGACTGGCATTGTAACCACTCGGTTGACTGTTATGTTGCCATATTGCTGTATTTAAAACCTATCTTTGGCTCTTAATCCTTATTCACCTCATTGAATAGTGTATGTAACACTGATTATATTCACTGAGTGGCACTGCTGTGCATAAAAAACGATGTCTAAAAACTTTTGGGGAAAAAAAACGAATTGACTCGTTGCTGCACGACTTCTCGCAAATCTCAGGGTAAAAGCAAATCTCTGAGTAAGGAGAAAATCTTTTCACATATCATTTCTCTCTTACTCACACACACTCAAACACATGCAATGACTCAAAGCTAGCGAGACAGGTAAAATGGAAAAATATATTTGTTAAATAAATGAAAGGCTGTTTTAATAAATCTACTCTCTGTGCTGATTTATATGAAAAAAAAAAAACAAAATTTTCTGTAACAGAAATGAAAGAAACACATCCCTGCCAAGGCTGACCTGCATATTTGTTTCCTGATTGGGTAATTTGAAAAACAAAACCTAAAATGTTGCTAAATGAGGAGGCGGGAACAGAATTTTACCAACACACATTTTTTTTTTGGTAAATGTATTTCATAGTGTAGAAGTCAAAGGGTTAAGGGAGCATTTTCTTTACATTTCTCAGTGAAGTTAGAGTTCACGACCTTTAAAAGATCTGTGTCATTAGGGTATGAAAGCAATGATACAACTAATGATATTAGGTCCATGTCTGCAGGAAGCTGATTTGGGCTACACTCATTTTTACATCCTACAGACATCATTATGCAATCACCTGACTACCAAATTCACAAGATTTCTGCTCCTTTCTTGCCCATGCTTTGCTAGCTCTTCCCTTCATCAGCACTGCGCTCTTGCTTTTTACTTTCTACCCCCATCATAGCATCCAGCTACAGGGCTGAAGGTAGGGCTCGACCATATATCAAGTTTTCAAGATATACTGACATTTTTTTAACAAGTTTCAAGGTAAGACAATACTGTTTGTATCAATATAAATTATGCTGCGTTAAAATAATTCAACGTGAGATGCCATTTCACGTACTTCTCCTTACTCTGTGCTGACTCTTGGTCCCACCCTGCCTCATTCCCTCTCCAAAACTTGAGGAAACTCAAAAGTCCACCTCTCACCCAACTCCCCCAACAACAACAGAAGCCAACATGGAAGCTGCCAATGACAGGAGAAACGCCACCAATGAGGAGTGAATCAGTAAAAAAGATGGCAAAGGTTTGGTTTTCAGACTTCAGAGGCAGATTGCTGTTTATTTGTAGAGAGAGCCACAAACATGTTGCATCTGTGGTGTTCATTGGGTTGGTCTAAGTAGCTCTGCGTGCTTGGTATCTACCTTGACCCAGATAATTTAAAAACAAAGCCAAGGAATCGGGTACTGCCACTCAAGACTAGTCTGATGACTTTCTCTTCCGCTACTGTTATTGGCAGAGTGAAAATTAGGGGTTTGCCTGTTGTTTTGATTTTGATTGGTCAGTCAAGCACAGCTAGGCTCATAAAGTTAAACTGTTTTAAACCCCGAGTGCTATAGATGGTGCTATAAACGCATTCAAGCCTCCATTATTTTAACCCTTGAAGATGTTTCATTTGTAATGTTCGCTGATATCTATGCCTTTACTTTACTACAACACACCATTAACCCAGCTCATATAGTTTGTTTGTAGTTCAGAAATAATTTGATATAACTTAACAACTTTGGTGACTGGATGCAAGAACATAAAAGAACCAAATAAAAAAGGATCAAACTGGATCTTCTGTAGTCACATTTTAGTTGATTTATGTTCAAACTTACCAGAAAAAAAAAGTTTAACCAGGTTCAGGGTTACAGAGCAAAATATTAAATGTGGTGCGACTCAATTTGTGGAGGGGTTTGTAGATAGAGTGCATGAACAAACTGTGAATGTAAGAAGTCCTGACTGCTACACCTTCCTGAGCCTTAAGGAAATCTTCAGAACCCTGACTCCTAACTCCACCTTACACAACCTGACAGCACCATTCAGCTCCAGCAGCTACTGAGAGGTAAAATATATTAATCCTCACAGCCTTATCGGGTGTTGCAAGGCTAGTGCGGCATGGCACAGCGCAGCGTCGAACAACACAAATGATTTAGGGGCAACTTTAATAACTGTCTTTTAGGTCTGCCTTTTTGATGCATGCTGCTCCTGTATTTTCCTCCCTCCCCTTTGAAAACCTCGCAGTACATATATCACCAAAAAAGAGGAGCTGTAAGTCAAACACCTCTAATCAGGTAGCCCTCCCTCCTTCCCCTCCACCCCCGCACGCTGCATCCCTCCAGCCACTACTGCACTTTATCTCCCCTCAATTAACATCTTCTGAGCGAGCCTCTATTATCTTAACCGCACAGAGCGGAGAGGTCCTCCGAGGAGACGCCGTGGAGGACGGCTGAGCTGTGGACAGAGGGCTCCCAGCCCCTGCTGCCGCCGCTTCAATTCGCAGGCCTAATTAAAGCCCGAGTCAGACATGACAAACTGCGAGCGGAGGTGCTACAGAAACAAACACCGACAGGAGCGCTGCCTGCACGGGTGCATGTAGCCCCAAGGATTCTCTTTGTGAGGATTATCTGCCAGAAAACAGGCACGTTCACGTCAACGTCATGACAAGATCATCTAAATCTCCTTTGACTGTTTGCTCGGTGTGATCATGTTTATTTTCCACCTTGTGTATAGGCATCACCACAGTGTCATTGCATCTATAAATCAGTCTTTATGTGAGCATGAGATGGAGAGAGAGAAAGCTGCCACACTTCAGCCCGTGGATTCTGATAAAAGATTTAACCCTCAAGCCCCAAGTGGTCTCAGCAGTCCATTCTTTTTGTTATTTCAAAGTTTTTCTTCTTTTTTAAAATCAATTATTTATCTGACAGGTTATTTTACAACAATATAAATGTTATTTTACTGCAATAATAGTTCTGCAGTGTTCTCTGTTGTTAAAATAATCACACTTTTAGCTCATTATGGCCAGAAACGAACACATTCAAACTCAACTTAACTTCAGTTTTGTTTATTTCCCTCCCAGTTTATGAACAGCAATACATTTTTATATTGCACTTGACACAAAAATAATAAAAAAAATTGGAAAAAACACTGATAATCACTTACATATGCAAGACTTACAAAAAAAAACCTTGAAGCTTCTGTACACGAAAAAAAAAAAATCAGAGCTATGATCCATATAAAAAATGTTAAAAATAAATAAATAAAAGTAAAAAAATAAATAAAATTAAAGTAAAAAGATGTTGGATTTCTCAACCTACTCTCCTTTAAGGTAGAATTTAATGTAATAATATCACTTTATGGCAAATTTGAGATGTGTCACTTTTGGGACATAATGGACTAAGAGTGACATCTTTTCTTTTCTTTTCTTTTTTTTTTCAGTTTTTAATGATATGCCAGTCAACAATCACCCATGATAAACATGATTATTTTGCGTGAAAAATGAATACTAACAGGCGTAGGATTTCCCCAGACTGAAAAAAATCTTCACAGCACATTTTTGTAATAATTTTGTCACAGTTTTCTTCGGGTGCACGTCTCGTTTATGCTTAGGCTGTCCAGGTTCAATTCCCCCTTTTAAAACCTATCAGTGGGAGTATCAATATCAAGTATCAGAGTACAAGTACTGTTTTTGTATCAATTACTCCCCTGAAATGTTGATACCAAATGATTGCTCTAAGAAATGTTTATCTGTGAAGTTCAATGGACTGTTTTCAGTCTTTAGCATTGATTAATATTACAACAAAAAGTCCCATCTCTACTATCCACCGTCTCTCTCATCTATTGATTATAGGCAAAAATGGCAGCCAAAAAGAAATAATGAATAAAGGAAATTTTCAAGTCTTTATCATAACATGTAAATACAGGGTGGGTCACAAGTTTCCATACATAGGAAAATGTATAATATATAAATATTTTTTTATGTTATTGGGGGTACTTGAAGGCCATGGTGTATCAGGTGAAGATAAGAGACATAAATCATCTCAAGGAACGTATCACCAACGCCATTACAAACATAACGTCAACTGTGCAAATGCAAATTCATCAACAATGGAAAACACGCATTAATATATGTTTTTGAAACAATGCTAATCATATAGAGCACATTATTTATATACAGTTATCCAACATAAATGATTATTTTTCCTGTGTATGGAAAGCTATGGCCCACCCTGTATATAAATATAGATAGATACATAGGTTCATCTATGCACTGTAATTCTTTATGTATTTATCAATTCATTTGTTACTTTTATTGACTTATTTAATGTCAACATCTGCACATCATCCACTAAAATTTGCATATGAAGCATTATTAACTGGATTTTACAATTTAAAAACAGTTGGTGAAAATATAAAATGAAGGGAAATTAAAGTAACATTAACACATAATACTTTCATGTGTTTTTTTTTGCACAAGTCCACTTTGGTAATGGGATGTGTAATGTGTACATTTTCATGGTATATGACAGATATTATACAATAAAGAAATCAAAACAGCTCCAGTAACTCTTGTAGTTCAAGAAACAACTTTATCAGACGATTATATTTTTATGTTAGATAATATACGTTGACATTATGCTTCTGTACATCATATTTCTGTTTTGTATAATGTCCTCTTTGTCCTGTTTCATTTGTTTGGTTTGCCCTCTCAATTTCACCCTATGAAGCCATCAAACCACCCATTAAGCCATCACGCTGCCCTCTTTGTCCTTGCTCCCCCCGTCTGACAACAACAGCGAGCGCCGGTGTCCACCCCTGCACTCTCTCGCTCTGAGGTGTCCTGGCTGTTCGGCCGGCCCCGCCGCCCACTTTGGCTCAAGCTTAGACCATTAAGACTATTCTATTACTGTTGGGTTAACCTGTCACGCTTGGCTGTGGCTCTCTTTATTGTGTGGCCGCACTGAAAGGGCAGGGGATAAAACTCCATCAGCGGGACAAACGACCACACATGCCGACATTCATCAGTCGCCCGAGGGTGTCCCCCCCCTCCTCCACCCTCGTGGATGCTGGTCAACGCCGTGAGGGTATAGCCTTTGCCCCCCCACCCCACCCCACCCCCTGAAATTGTGGGCTCTAGGGGCCGATCCACACAGCCGAGAACGGACAGGGAAGCATCTTTGGTCACATAGCATTTCCGTCCTTAATCATGACTCTGGGAATTGCAATTCCATCAGCGCTGAAGGCACTAATGTATTGACTAAGATCAGGTAGTGCGGCAGGCAGAGTGGGGAAGTGATTAAGAAAGCAGACTAGTGATCAGCGCATGACAGGGGTCAATCCCCTATTGGGCAATCGGGTAGTGGCCTTAGGCGAGGTACTTAGCCCGCAACACAGCAGCTAGACACTCGACTGTGAGAGTGGATAAAATGTCAAATTCAACTTCACCCTTCGCAAAAGGTTCAAAGCGTGGAGATGACAGCGAACGCTTTGGTTATTAAAAAATTCATATCATAATGAAACAGCCGTGTTCCATCTTCACACATCCCCCTCCAGCAAACACGCCGCTCCTTTTTTCATGGGATCCATCAAGGGAGGGCCACAATTAAGTGACTAATTTGATTAGGAGATAATGTGAGTCCCACTTAATGGAAAGGACAGACTTCACAACACAGGCAGATTAGTTTGGTGGATGCCTGCTTATTAATTAAGACAGCCCTCTGTGCACATATGAAGTCAAATGCACAGATGCAGTTTTAATGGGTCAGGGTAAGAGGGAGTAAGACAAATGGAAATGTGCAAGGAACAGAAGCTGGTGAGGCGGGGAACGACCATAGACTCGGAGGTAACGCTTTGTATTAATGACACACTGTCAAGCTTGAGTAAAGCACAAGTCGATCAAATAATTTTTATTTCCATGCTGCCTGGTCGCAACAGATGTTATCTCCAGGAATTTAAAAAAGAAAGCATGTTCAGACTGCACTTTGTGTCATTTTACAGTTTACAAAGACTCAGCATCAGTCCAGAATGAGCACAGCACTGAGAATCACTCAGCAAAGCAGCAAGAAAAAACATCAAGTTGACAGGAAGGAACTTTGGGCAGAACCAGAACCCTGTTCACACACGCAGGAAGATCCTGAAATTTCCTGAATTCTTATGGAACAGCTTTTCATCTAGACTTTACCCTGTTCTGCCCTTTTCTCATATACTACCTTGAAAATTCCTGTCAGTTTTCAGGGATTACTTAATCTGCTTGTTCACACATGTTCCACAATGCTGGAAATTTCCTTGCAACTCTCCTTTCAGAGAGCAAGAGGGTCAGCAAGGTCATTTCAAAATAAAGTCTGAGTGAAAAAAAAAGAAAAAAAGTTTGTCATTATACACAAAACTTACCCAAGTAAATCTGGGAGCTTTTCTGGAATTTACAGTTTCTCTTAATGGAGCTCTAGTATATTTCCTCTACCCCAAACTTATGTTAACAAAACTATATACTGCAGGCAAACCTCTAACAATGAGGACCAAGTCTGCACAAGAAAATAAGGTACACCTGCCTTGAAATTTTGAGGAAATTTCAGCTGCATTTTCAGAAAGTCCTGTGTTGAACAGCCTAACCTGTTCTAAGGATGCAAACACATTTAAGGAGAGACAGAAGGTGCTAAAATGTTCCTGAACATACCCGGTTGAGCAACATTTGAGATGGTTTGCGAGGTTTTCACCAAGACATCCTCTGAAATTTTCCTGCTAAGCACTTTCCACACATGACCCCAGTCAGTGTTTAGGGTTACCTAATCTACGTGTTCACACATGTCCCTAACAGCAGAAAATTCCCTCGCAATCTCTTTTTCAGTCAATGGAGGGGAAACATACAAGAGGTAGGCAAGGTGACTTCACAATGAAGTCTCAGGAAATAAAACAAACAAAGAAAAAACTTGCAACTTACTCTAGTAAATTGAGGAAACTTTCAGGGTTTTTTTTGCTTCTGTGAATGGGGTGCTGTCCTTCTAGTTAATGTTTTCTGTTGCAGCTCTTATTTAATTCAATGCAAACTGCAGGGAAACTTCTAATGGTAGGTGTCTAGTCCAAACACACACAAGGATAATTTTCTAAGAAAGTTACCATGAAGTTAGCAAAGAAATACCCAACTTCAAAAATACTGAACCACCCCTCCAACAGTGTTGAGGGTGTGAGAGGAAAAGGAGGGAAACAGACAAAGAGATACAGATGGTTACCAAAGCCCTTTCAAACATACAATCCTTAAACTTGCTGAAGATTAACAGGGTGACCTACCCTGGAAGTTTCCTGGCTAGTTTCTGGGCTAGGTATTGGTAAAAATCCCTGGTGTTTGCTAGTGATGGGCGATACCAGGCTTTTTCAAATCGATATACCAATACAGTGTTAATTTTGACAACACTTTCTAATTGAGCTCTAGCTATAGTCTTTTGCTTAAAATATCTTTTAGTTTTTGTCATCAGTTAGTCAGCTAAGTTGTTTTAATTTTAGTCTAGTTTAAGTTGATGAAATTTCACAACATTTTAGTCGATGAAGTCTATCTGTTTTACACTTGGATAAAAAGAAACATCTAATAACCCTTTATTGAATGCTAGTAAGATTTGAATGTATAAATTAACAGAAACAAATTGAACTTTTGTAAAATGCAATGACTTTTGTTTAGGCTACCTGGCAGAACATCTTAGTTGAACTGACAACAAACAGTGAACCTGCTCTACATGAATATATCAGTTCATAAATAGAGGAGCTCTGATTGGATCACTCTCCAACTTGTCCCGCCACCATGAAGCTAAGGCAGTTGTGATTGGATGTCCCTCTTAACTCATCCAACCTTTCCACACAACCAAAGCAGCTGTGATTGGATATATTCCTAACTTGTCTCTACTTTCTATATGACGAAATTATGTCTGATTGGATTCAGTCAAACATTTTTGTCTACTTTTATGTGTTGACGAAAATGTCAGTTAATTTATTTTCAGTTTTTGTCCATGTGCACTTGTTTTTATTAGTTACTGTCTAGTTTTCGTCAGGGGAAACAAAGGTTGCTGACGAAAACTATGACAGAAATAACTAGCCAACAAAATGAACACTGTGCCAACACTTGTTGCTTTAACTTTTCAATAGTGTTACTGAACCGATACAAGTCATCTTCTTCAATGCAGACAAAATGTTAATGAATTTGATGTTTTTCATCAACCAAGAGCACATAAATGAAACTCTTGGATCTTGAAGTTAGTGTATTTTGAAGTTTAAGTCCAAAGAAAATGAATTTTGAAGATATTACATCTTACTTAAATATGTTTCATTTGGATAACTCAATATTTTTTTCATAAATACATTAACAAATTAAAAATAAAAGTATTATACATGTAGGCCCATTTGGTCTCCAAAGTCAGGTGATATGGAAAATGGCGCTACTTTGGTTCAAAGACACAGAAAAGGACTATAAGCAGTCCATAACTTCACATAAACATTTTGTTTGGGTACTCATTTAGCATCAATATTTTAAAGGATTAATCAATGCCAAAAGGGTTTTGTGAAAGTATCGACAATTCAATTCTCATTATCAATACTTCTGTCCCTACTGTTTGCCTCCAAACATGCAGTTTACCAAAATTTAGTCAGATATTTTCCTGTAAATGTGAACAGAGTTACATGAATTCATAAATTCCAAAAAAAAAATCCCTGCCTTGCTCGGTCAAACAAAAGTCTTTTTGTGCTTTATTGAAGGGGAATATATTTTGATTTGAGTGAACAGAGCTTAAAGACATTTTTAATTTAAAATTATAACGATAAAACACAATAAACAATTGCTTTACAACTGTCAAAAAGCATTTACATATTTGTTTATGAATGACGTATAGGATGATTGGTGCATCTTTAAAAAAATATGTGAAGAATTTACTAAGATGAAACTATTAAAAAGCATAATTTGTTTATTCTTCTATCATAGAGGATCCCCCTCAGCTGTACACTTGAGCACAGCTAGATTCACTTTTCCTGTTACCCTTTAAGAATATTTGGTATATGCTTAAATTTTACACAATTCATCATGTAATAGTCTTGATGAAAAAAAAAATGAATCTTGACCTTGACTGTGCAGGATCTGTACCTCCGCTGTGTGTCATTCCACTCCATAGCAACAGCAAGTCATTACAATCCTTCAAATGACACCTCTTCTCCCTGTCACTCACTTCGTTTTCTGTTTCTGATACTCCATAAGCCCTTCAGAGAAACCAGGGCTTTTTCATTTATGATTTCATCTGAATGCTGAGCCGCTGCTACAACAACTTCTCCATCCCTCAGAAGTTTGGAAATAAACACACGGTGAATAATTTATTAATAAACCAGTTTAATGTTTGAGCAAAAAGCAAATAAATGGGACCAATTTTCTTCTCTGTAAACTATGATTAGGGCTGAATTCATGCCTCGACTGAGAAGATTAAAGGGTAATGCTGATATTTTTTTTAACGTATCCCCTTTTCCTTCCATTTTCCGTCTATTTTCCTTGTCCTGAGTGATGCAAACACTTCAGTTATGTCCTTCGGAAAATGCATCAGACAGAATTTGTTAAGGTTGTTTGTGCTCTATAGTTCGAATATTATAGAAGAGATCACATTAGCAAACAACCTTTTGGTAAAATGGATGCCTTTTTCAAATACTTACAGCTGTTAGATTATTCCCTCCAACGAAACCAAAATGTAATAACACAACCTGCAAATTTAACAGACGGCTACAAGAGCTTCTTGTCTACTGCTACCATGATAAGAAGCTAACATGTAAGCTAAAGTTGAAGATACACAGCACATCGTTTGTGCACGTCATTAAGAATTAATGCCACGCAGATGCAAGCTGCAGTCTGTATGTGACCAGTAGGATCAGTGTAGAGGCAGAGGAGAGATGACAGATTGATCACAGCAACAGAAACAGCAATATGTAAATCACCGATGGAGGGGGGTGCCACATTGGGTAGGGCCAGCTTTGTATAAACTCAAGTCTCAACTCAAACTATGATTGGATGTTTTATACTGATGAATCTTAATCATAGATGATTAATGTTGAAATCATCATCATCATCAAACACAACCTGATCAGGGCATCCCTCCAGGCATTGGTCATTAAGCCCTCCAAAATACATTGCAACTAGGCCTCAGTTAAGTCTTCAAGAAATCCTTTTTCAGACACAGAGAGTGACATTTGAGGACAACAGAGTCCCCGAGAGAGCAACTTTTGCTCCATAGTTATTTTCTCCCTGCCATCTCATGTGATATATCTTCTGAGATGTCCAGGAGATTTTGTTTGTGGCTTATGTGCTGCACACCCCGACGGCTGCCCACTGTACATTGACAATCAGCCAGACGGATCTCAAGTGCAACCATTTCTGAGTCCCACACCCCCTTAGGAAAAAAAGGTTAAAACCACCACGGAAAGCATGAGAGATTACTGTATTTGCGGCCAGTCCTTGAGGTTGTGCTCGGCGTCTGGTCCGGCGTGCTCTGCGACCACGGCGCTCTGTCATTCCTCGCACATCGCGCACTCCCAAGCGCTCTATTTACGGTGGCCGAATCCCTGCCGCGTGGAGCAGGAAGGGTATAATCTCCCAGCGGTATTCTGGGTGGTGAATCTGCCGGTGTTGTCTGTGCATACCAATGGCAACCTCACCTCTGTGTAAGGAGTTATGATGTATAAAGAAAGTGAGGAGAACACTGCAAGATATTTCAGGGTGGGAATGGAGGTGTCTGGAAACCCCCAGCGGAGAGATACACTCACATCACTGCCATCACCAGTGCTACCACTTTGGAAGGCTGCTACTCCCACCACCTGCCTCTGCACGTTCACACTGTGCTGGATTCAATCAAGCAGCCATGTAAAACAGCCGCAGCAATGTCGTGGTTATGCACGCCGCCACCTGCAGACACGTGGCTCGTTCCGAGGGCTATGATGGTCTCGCTTTGCCACAACGTGATGGAATTTCATTTGGCAAGTGGAACATTCACGCAAAATGAGAGGTTATGGAGGTGCAGGTTAAACACCTTGGAAAGCTTTTGTTTTTGGATTACACAAACTCCCCAAGAGAATAAACACGGCTCTGGAAAACTGGTGCATGCATGTATTTCCTGTATACATGCATGATATGATGAAGCCCCAGGGCGAAGATGCGTAATGAAGCCACGTGAAGGGGTGCACTGTCTGCAGAGCGAGGTGTCAGGTGACTTCCCTCCTGGCTATACGTGCGTCTCATTGGTATGTGCGACACGCTGAGGCCTTGGCTCTCTCCTGATTATGATGTCTGCTGAGAGCCGGGCCAGCCCAGGGTGAGAGCCAAAGCGACAGGGGCTGCGATGGAGGGAAGATTCAGAGAGCCTCTGTTCTCTCACCGGGGGATCCCTCACATCATTTAGCGCCTCATGCAGATCGCTGCTAGTGGCAACACAGCCCTGTGGGCCCGGGGAATTAATGTACCAAGCAATGGCAGAAGTGATTTATTAAAATAACACACCCTGATGAGAGAGAAGAGCCGGGGTTGCTCTTCCCTCGGTCGTCCCCGCTCACCGCAGAGGGAGGAAATGGAATCATATAGGTGCTACGCTGAAAAGCAGCAGAGGGTAGAGTGGGAGAAAGTGGACGGCCGCGACACAAATTGTGCGCCAGTCCTCGCTGTCATTGCTTATTTATTTACCCTCTTTCCATTTGAGTCAGGCCTTGTATTAAATTGATCCCTCCTGCCGCGTTTTGCCTTGTTGAACAAGCGCAAAGCCCCGTTAAGTGTCTGTGAAAGGCTGGTGATTGTGTTTGCGGCGCCCCGGGTGCGCCGCAGCCGTCCGCTCCCTTCTATCTCCCCCGGACAGACGGGATTAGAAGCTGGAAGAGGGGCTGAATGACCCTCTGGAGGGGACGGGAGACAGGCAGGCAGTGAGCAGCTTGATTTCGAGGAAGGCGGGAGGGCTCGCACACAAATACACAGCAACCAATACGAGACTTTGCATGCTCCTGCATGCACATTCTCTTAGTCACACTCGCAGTGAGCGGTTAAGGTTAAGCTCAGGTTTTTCCCCAGACAGATTCACAGACATGCAGAGGATGAGCCACGTGCAGAGTTAGACTTGAATTCATCTAGGAGCTCATGTTAAAGACACAATATGCAAAGATTTAACACTCCAATGTCTTCATTATTCAACAAAAAACTAACCCAAACACACACATTGTTACTTAGTAAAGTCGCTCTTATTGGGGGGGGAGTTGTGACATTGTGTTCCTTCCATTAGCCCACTGTTACACCCGGGTGAGAAACTACATCCGGCCTGAGCGAAGACCCAAAGACCTACGCTCTTAAATGACAACTTGGTAGCCTTGGCAGTCTAAAACATTTCTACGATGTCCATAAAAGGCAAAAACCAGGAAGCAGCGTTTCTTCCTCATTATGTAAAATTCATTCTTTCACGATGATGGTTCACTGTTTTTTGTTTAAGTTTGCAGCAGAGGTGGGCGGAGCTTGCAGCATGTCTTCACATATCATCTTTTGTTATTGTTTGACTGAGAACTTTAAATAGTATACATGCAACCCATGGCTTCACACTTAATGTACAAGCAAAGAACCTTCTGCTGATGATCATCTGTTTGCTTCACAGACCCTGGCTCGGATAATTTATGACTCCCTCTGTTTCTTTCATTAAACCAATCAGCATCAGTGTAAATAACCCCTGACATCAGCTCTGAATGGAAACATGGAGTGGCTGCAGAGAATCTAAGCAGAAGGCTACACTGTGAACTGAATGAAAGGAGGTGAAATGATTCCCTGCCAGAGCCGCTGATAGTTATGCAAAGTCAGACATGGAGTTGTACACAGGAGGTCTCACATTTACATACATTTACATGTCAGACATTTAGCTGACACTCTCATCCAAAGTGACTTACTATACATGGAGGAGTGGAGTTCTTCTGAATGGCTTCAAACAGCCGACAACGAGAGGTGCAGAGGTTAAAATAAGAGCTGCAAGATGAGAGAGGAAACGAAAAATATCAATGTGACTGAAATGGTATAGAGTTGTTTATGTTGGATCAGAGGCTCAAAGAAACCCCCAAGGCTGCAGTGAGATGAAAGTGTATTTAAATAAAACTGTAAAATTTTGTAACAGGAGGTGTTTGGTTTCAAAATATTAAAAAAAGAAAAAAATTCTACAAAAAAATAGGTCGAATTTGGTGTACAGCCATGAGAAACAATAATGAACTTAAAGGGATAGTTCAGGTTTTTTAAAGCAGGGTTGTGTGAGATACATGGCATGAGCCTGAACCTGTGCCACAGTGTCACAGTTCAGTTCTCTCTCTGTTCAGAAAAACTCGGGACAGATGCTAAAGCTATACATTTCATATGGCGCCAAACATTTTGCGTAATGAAAAGAGTTGTGGGAGAAGCCACAAAAACAACGTGGGGTCATCACACGCTACAAACAGTGTTAATTTTGACCACTTTTTAATTTAGTTTTAGTCTTTTGCCTAAAATATCTTAGTTTTAGTCATAATTTAGTCTTAATTTTAGTCTAGCTTTAGTTGACGAAATTTCACAACACTTTAGTCGGCGAAATCTACTGTAAATTTAGTCAACTAAAATATGAAGTGTAAAGTGTAAGGCATTTTTTAATGTTTCCTTGAATTTCTAAGGTCATGTTTTACACTTGGATCCCGCCCACCACGAAGCTAATACCCCTTTCATACTGGCCAAAAACTTGTGTAAATCCGCCAACAATCGGCTCCTGTCCGCAGTTTGAAAGGGTTTAATCGGCATTTCGACCTGGGTCGACTTACCCTGCAAGCGACATGGCTTTTTATCTGCTCGTCTCCGACCGGCTTTGGTGAGAACATCACACTCGGGTCAAGCTGCTAAGTTACGGATGACGTCTGCGTTACGTACTCACGGCATGACATCGCGTCCGTCCCCTCTGTCTGTGACTTGCGTGACTCTTTGCCATCTCAGCAACAAATTCCATCCGCCTTTGTATCATCAGAGCTGAGTTTGTAAATTTTTAGAGAGACAAAAGTACAAAGTACAGAAAACTGTGTCCACGGCGACCATGCTCTTTTCCATTGTTTAGGTGGTCGTGTTTTGTCGCGCCGATGACATCAGCTTGATGCGCCACAGGAAAAATAACAGCCACGCAGCTCGTCTGCTGCTGAGTAGACCCGGGTCTGCTGGCAGTGGTAAAGGAGTCCCTCGCGGGTTAACCAGCGTTGAAAAAAACAGAGTTGACCTGCGGATTTTAGTGTGAAAGCGGTATATGGCACTTGTGATTGGATGTCCCTCTTAACTCATCCAACCTATCCACACAACCAAAGTAGCTGTGATTGGATATATTCCTAACTTGTCTCTACTTTCAACATGATGAAAATTAGGTCTGGTTGGATAAAGTCTCTGTCAAACATTTTAGTCTAGTTTTTATCTGTTGACGAAAATGTCAGTTAATTTAGTTTGAATTTTTGTCAATGTACGCTTCTTTTTTTTTTTTAGTTATAGTCTAGTTTTCGTCAGGGGAAAAAAGGTTGTTGACGAAAACTATGACGAAAATAATTAGTCGACAAAATTAACACTGCACTACAAACAGTTTGTTTACATTCACTTACTTTTCCACAACCAAGCCACTTTATTAAGCACTATTTTGAGACACAGCACAGCCTACGTGTCCTTCGGCCAGCAGCTCCGACTAGTTTGCTTCAAATGAGGAAGAAACCGCTTCTGTCAAGTTCTTTTGTGGTTAACTGCAGAATGCCTGAACTTGTAAAGGCTAGCGGTAGATCTCCAGAGGGCACAGGACAACTCAGTTCTCGTGTTAAATGAGAACATTTATATGTCTTCACAAGAATAGGTTGAAACCCTGAACAAAAATAGCAAATTGACATCTCAGTTTCAGGAATATCATTTAAAATTAACTTTCATTAAATAAATAAACAAACTGACCGCTGGTGTCTCTGAAGTCTCCTCTTCCTGCTGCACATCTCCCTGCAGCTCCTACCTGCTGGTATAATTAAGCAGCATGCCGCTCACCTGTTCATGCTGCTCCCTCTCTCCTTCTCTACTCTGCTTTCTTTCCTTTACAGCAGCACAAATTATCAAGGAGACCTTCAGGACTACCATATCTTAATCAAAATGAACTAATCAATACGTAATTTAACAACATTGAAAGTCATTTTGTTCTGTTTGGCTTGACAGCTACCAAACGGGATTAAAATGACAGTGAATATGACCGCTGTTGGATACTTTGGAAAACTTGAGGAACACACAGGAGACACTTCTATAGATGGAGAGTCAACAGGTCTGAAATGGAATTATGGAGTACATCTACAAGAGAATATGTAACAGGAAACATATTTTTTTATTAGTAAAAGAGTGTAATAGCATGGCTGTAGTAACTTATTAATGTTGATACACCCTATATGTTAAAAACACCACAGAACTTAAAATAAATAGCCATTTTAATTCGTCAATGTCATGTTTTGCTAATAAACCACACTAAGTAAATCCAAAAGAACAAATGTAACATGTGCTTTACATTTTAAAACCACCTATTTTTCCTAAATTTTGCCCAGCATGAGGTCAAAGGTTATATTGATGCTGACACCACACCTTGATCACCATGAGTACCAGCCAGAACCCTTACATTTTACTTGTAAAAAAGAAGTGGCTGGGAGATTGTCAAGTAAAGTGAAGTGATAGCAAATGCCTTAAAGCAACACTATGTAGTTTTTCCATCTTAATATAATATTTCCAGAGTTATTGTGATGGTACATCACCTTACAACAGGTTGAATGATACCTCTGTCATGGTCTGAGGGGGTCTGTATCGCCTTCACTGGCACAATGTAACTTCGAGGTGGACGGTGGGAACCCTTCCACACTAAAAAACTACCAATTTTTACTGCTTTGACTGCTTTACAGCATACATCACTTCCCCCTTCTTCCTGATTCGTTTAAAAGACGGAAGTCGAGGCCAAAGCTAAAGACGAAGAGACGGATGCCAACCGCCGTCGATGTAGAGTTGTTATCATGGCGGAAGCAGTGAAAAACCCTAAGAAAAGAAAAGTTTTATCGGAGGAGACGAAGAAAAGAAAGCAGAAGAGTAACAAGCTAAATTCCCGGACAGGGATAAACATTGGCCTGGCGTTCACTCGCTGGCGTGAGCTGAAAGACGAGGAGGGATGTCCGACCGATGCTGATTTGGCCCTGTCATTGTTGGACTTGTAAGTACATGATGATTTATCTGAAAAGAAACATGATCAGACTGTACCTTATCAGTCCACGTGGTTTATTTGCCTCTCGGGACGTCCTGTCAGCTCGTTTCTCCTCCCTCTGTATGTCAACAAATGCACGTTGGTGTTTTACGACAGTGCAGTTACACTCATCGTCCACAGAGGACACTAGAGAGCAGAAAGCCGGAATCTTACATAATGCGGCTTTAAACAGACCAGCCTAAAATACGGAAGCAAGTATCCTGCTTAACTCTTTTTCCTGTAACTGAGACCCTTTTTGTACGTTTATCCCATCTAGATTTTTTTTCTTTTTGTATTTAAGTCAAACTGTGCTTTTGTGAAATCATTTGAGGCTCTTGAGCTGGGTTGATTTTTTGTAAAATGGTAAAAATCAGGTACAAATGCAGCATGAACATCTTGTTAGCCCTGGATTTGAAGAGCTCCTCCTGGAAGAAAAAATGGACGCTGTGAAAAAAATAACAGTATTCTGCACCTCAGATTCTTAAGAGAGACGCTACACACATCTCCCGTCCTTCTCCATCTCATCCACGAGCCCCTGGGGGATGTTACTGTACACCGCCCCCCACCCCTCCACCTCCTCCCCTGCTAGTCAAAGCAATGGAGCAGCACTCGTTCACATAGAAAGGAGCACACTTTGAATCTATTCAGATCAGATGATTACGATGCCGGGCACCTTCCTCGGCGGGGCAGATAAGTGGAGGAGCTCCGTTCGACATTTACATCTCATACACCTCATCAAACACCGGGTCTTTGTAGTCAAGGCGCAACATTTGAATAAGTTAGAATTTTTTTTTTTAAGCGGCGTGAAAATTCATCAGACCTTCCCCCGGCTGGAGAGGCCCCCTTGTCTCTCCTGGCAAATAACTCTTGGTTACCTTATTCAAACTGAAAGTGGCAGGGCTCAAATCAAATCAAGTCAAATCAAATCGTGCTCGGATGAAGAAACGAGGTGAGAGGGTGGAGGTAAGGGATTGAAAAGGGCTCGAAACCAGGCAAATTTTCTCAGGGAGTTCACGTCCTTTCTAACCTTTAATGGCGCAGAACGGCAATTTACCTAATAACGTGGGTGATTGGAGAAAAAGCAACAGCTTTGCGAGGGAAAAAGAAGGTAACAGGGAATACAAAGACATGCGAGAAACTTGCAGTTATGTATGAGTGGAATTTTCAATATGGTGACCTTTCATTGTGTTGCAGGTTCTCTGATGAAAGGAGTACGAAGGGAATGTTTATCTAAAGTCACGAAGAAGACGACCAACAAAAGAGACCTTAAATTCACACATAAAAAGCACTTCTAGAAAACACACTGTTCAATGACACGCTATTGTGTTATATAAGACTTTTCTGTATGGATCCAGACAGAAAAAGGGAGGCAGACAAAGCCGGGTGAGGGAGGCAGACTTACAGATCCTCGGCTCCTTCTGCCTTCGGCTTGAACTTTTGTGGCAAAGATGAAATAAAATAACAATGGGTTACCATAGCAATAACAGTCGAGCACATAACTAAGTAGTATGAGAGATGGGGCGCTTGTTGGAGATCGGAGGAAGGAGGGGGGCATCCAGCTTTTATCTGTCAGCCGCAATCCTCCATCATCAAAGCTCTTCTCCACTTTCAGTGCCAAAACTGAAAGACACCAGTGGATCATTAGTCTCCAGTGAAGAAGACAGTCATTTATCCGATGTGCTTTTTATTTTTTTTTCCCACAAAAGTTAAGAGTGAAAAAGAAATAGAAGGAAAACGGGGAGAAAAAAGGAGAAAAGAAAACGAGGGTATGTCAATTTCTCTGGTGCCAGCCCAGCTCCCTTTGGGCTACCTGTGCAGGTACCAAGCCCGGGGTTTGACGGGCTCCTCGCTCCTGTGAAGCCGCGGCCCTTTGCAGCACATCAATACGCTGAACTTTTCCTGCCGAGTACCTGCGCTCTCCTTCATGACCTGCTCCTTCCTTTATCTATTCTGTTTAAAGATACCGGTGTGCGGAGAGAGAGAAGGAGCTTGATTACCTCCTGGGACAACCCCGCTCCTCTCTTTAAGTTTGCCAAGTGAGAGAGTCTTCAGAAGTTTGTTGACAGATCTCTGCGGCGGCAGGAGGGAGGGGAGGGAGCGATGGACATGGTAACCTTGGCTCTCCAAAGGACAAACGGTGGAGTTTTGAAAAGATCAAGCAGGTGGGGGGTTTTGTTTGTGGAAGAGATGGACAGGAACAGGACGGTGTGAGGAACATGGGTGTGCATGGGGAATATTCTATATACTGTAGTCTCTCATGCAGATGACTTACACCCTACTTATGGATGTATGATCAAGCTCATGCTGAGGGTTTTTAGGTTTGGGACAACTTAACACTGTTGTTCAATCACATAGCTGTCAATATGTCAAATAAATAATAATAAAAACAGACACTTTACATAGCAACCTCAACTATCAGTGTGTGATTTTAGACTGAACTAGAGGTTATCCAAGAGCACAAACCTCCACCAAGGCATTTCCAACATTGTCTAGTGATTTACTGTCAAAAATGTAGAAAACTGCCCTATCTTGCACTGTTTAGAAATCCTTAAAAAAAAAAAATCCTGGATCCACATCAAGAGTCAAATCACTACCAAATTTATCTCACTTGTTCTTTGTGCTTAGACCAGAAGTGAAAATGTCATCAAAGTCTGTAGAGAAGTTACTGAGTTATTGGCGAAAATGTGGAAAACTGACCTGTCTCACAATGTTGACGAATCCTTACAATTTTTTTTTTGGATCCACATCCAGATTTTGATCACCACCAAAACTGTATCTCTTCTTTCTTGTGCCATGACCATCATTCCCTGAAAATGTCATTTAAATCCATCAAGACGTTATTGAGTTATTAGTGAAAATGTGGAAAATTGCCCTATTTCACAATGTTAACAATGCCGTTAAAAAATAACCTGGATCCACATCTGGATCCAGATCACCACCAAAATCTTATCACTTGTTCTTTTTGCCATCACAAACATTGCCTGAAATTTTTATTCAAATCAAGTGAGGAGTTATTAAGTTATTAGTGAAAATATGAAAGACTGCCTTAGCTCACAATGCTAACCAAGGCTTAAAAAAATCATTGATCCGCATCCAGATTTGCATCACCACCAACATCCTATCACTACTTGTGTATACCATGATCAACATTCCCTGACAAGTCATACTTCTGACTTCGGTTTATAAAATGTAAGCCAGGAAAATAAATCAAGAAAATATCAAACACTTCAAAATATAGGGATCACTTAAAAGAAAAATACATGAAATTATTTCAGTAGAAGTCTACAATCTAAAATTCATTTAAAAAAAAATAAAAAAACTAAAAATATAAAATTAATTTTAAGTAAAATCAGGGAAGCTCAGTGGTTTACAGATTGTCTTCAGAAGAGATTTAAAAGACTCTGTTGAGGAGTAACTCAAGTTGTTTTTTTAAAGCCAAATGTGAAAGAGTTTATTAAATGCTAAATGCTGATGTGCTAAGAGTTTATGTTCCGCCCTGCAAGACCTGATGAATATTTGCACAGCAGTGTTTCCATGAAACAACGCTCTGTCACAGAACCCACAAGACTCAAAAGCCATTTTAATAACCCTGTTGGTAGCAAGTTTAGTTTAATATAGGACAAAAGAACTTGCTACTGATCAAAAGTTAAGTGATAATGGCTTAATAGGAAGAGGTACGAGACGCAGATTGCTTCTGTCTTGTTTGTTGGGCTGAGATCTTTTAAATGAAATGAGATATTTAAAGGAGTATCAGTGTCCTTTTTCTACATCACTGTTAGAGCAGAAGGAGGCTTAAGTGAGTGGTATCCAGAAGCTGCAGTCCAAACAACAAAAAGCTATGTAGTTCTGGTGATTTAAAATTGTAATGGGTAATTTACAGACCTTCATTTTGCTGCACTTATCACGTAAAGTCTGAACAGGGCTCGACTTCTCAACAGCTTAGTCCTCCTCCTGTTTGATAATCCGGCAGAACATGTTCCTGCACAGTCAAACACAGGAGCCAGATAATACAGCAGCCTTTTGACTTTGTGAAAGGTGTTAATGGGAAAGCATCAGTCAATATTTTTTTTTTTTTCGAAAGCAACAAATAAAATGTTAGCAAGGTAAAAGCTTGTTTGGATGATTTGGCATTCAGGGAATCCAGCACTGCTGCTGCTGTGTGTCTGTGCACGATGATGAAAACATTCCCATTATGAAATTCTTTGACAATATTTTTTAAAAGCTTCGAGAAATGCCGAGGGCAGATATTAGAAAGGGAAGAATTTAACATTTAAGAATCTCGACATACAGAGAATACCTCCTACGTGGTTACATGGAATATTAAAAATGCTTTTTGGAAACACGGCAGAGCAATTTTGCAAGAGCTTCACCAAATATTCACCTAAGATAGACCTGAAATATCTCACAAATACACTTTAAAGTGGTTATTAAACTGTCTAAAATGAACATTTATGCCTCAGTATGGCCTACCAAAGCAAACCAGGACCTATGCCTGAGGATTTGGATATACTTGTAATTTTCTGAAAACCCCTTAACATTGTAAATAACCTGACACAGAACCTCATCAAGGACAAAACTGGCAGCTATTCATGTCCTTTTTACCAGCAAAGACTTAAATGAGTTGTAGATGAGCCCGCTTAAAGGCCGAAGTGGAACCAAAAATCATCTCAAAATCAAAAATCCTCAAAGCAGAAATAAACAGAGCCAGCCGGCCCTTTAGGCAAAACGGCAAATATTTGTGGCGCCATGGCCTCCAGGGGGTGCCACAAAATCGGGTAAAAACATTACTTTCAATATAATTATTATTAAAACTAGTTATTACTATTAACTCTTAAACTGGAAAAGCTCACATTGATTCAAATTTAAAGCAATGCCCAATTAATATTAGTACAAATTATAATAACAAATAAGTAGATTTTTGGAGTTTAATTGTTAAGCATGTTAATTGGGTGACATATTAGCTTATAAATTCAAGATAATGGTAAAAATAATGCCATCCGATTTTGTAAAACATGTAAGTTGTCAACGGGGGGGGCATGTAATATCTCACCAAGGTCACCAAATTGGGGAGCAATTAGTGACCACTCTATGCCAGCGGTAACGCCACCATATTGGACACCGAGTCAAACGTGGAGCTGAGGCTGGCTTTAAGCCTCCTGGTAAACAGCATTAGTCTGTTCTCTAAGCCTTTGCCCATATGAAGCCTTCCTAGTTCTTCAGCCTTAAGATAGCATATATACATATATCACAGACCACTTTATTGGAAACATCCTGCTTGTACCAGGTTGGCCCCCCTTTTGCATTAAAACTGCACTGATACTTCAATCAATCAATCCATCAATCAATCAATCTTTATTTGTATAGCGCCAATTCATAACAAGTGTTATCTCAAGACACTTTACAATACAGCTGGCTGAAGACAAACTCTTCAATTTACGGACACACATATATGCATAGATACATTTATACATATATAAAATACACATGAACATATATATACACATACGAATATCCAAAACCCAACATGAATCCGGCAAGAATAAACCTCTGTTTAGCATGCCATAGATTCAAAAAGGTGATGGAAACATTCCTCAGAGATTTTGGTCCATATTAACATGACAGTGTTAATAACGTGTTAAATTACTATATTATTGTTTAACATTACTTTCCATTAATGCCTGTTGTCGCTAATTTGCATCATACCTAAATTTCTTTCTATTCTGTGTGCTAGAGTCAAGTTAACAATCTCCACTTAATTTAGCATCTGCCTGAAAGCAAAAACACAAATTATTATTATTATTTTTATATGTAATTGTGTATAAATCCAGGTGTCAAGGGGTTAAACCAGTTGAATAAGTTTCCAGTCAGTGCAAAGTTGTTCCTTTGTGTTTTCTAGTGGGCCACCCACTCAAAAAAGTTGAGACACTTTGGTCAAGGGCTTGTATTTTATTTTGCAGACACAAAAATATAACGTATTTTAAATCCATGTCGTCTTGTTCCTGTGACTGGAGTTCATTTTTTTTCTTTCTTCAAAGCTTAAAAAAAGGTGCTCAAAGCCACTGCTTCACTGGTGAACAACTCTGCATTCAGGCGGCAGTGCGTGGAGACTCCAGTGTGTTTGGACACAATGATGAATATACCGAACATCTAGTCAGGCTGGTATAATGGATCCATGTGTCAGGGTGTGACTTGGAGGTGTTTCCTGAGGAGCGCTGTGTGTCTCCTGGCCTTTATGAGCGCCGTTTGCTTGTGTAAGTGTGTGTACTTGTGTGTGTGTAGTGAGCCTGTGGCTTTGTAGCTGCTGGGCTCCACAGGTACACAGGCCATCGATCACACGGCGCGGCCATTATACACAGGCAGGGGTGGAGGTGGATAATGCTCCCACCGCTGCCACTGCCGGGGCCTCGACCGCTCGCGGGTCAAGCATTCGGCTGGCCAACGGTAATCAAGCTAACAGCAGGCCGCCTGTCTGCGTGACAGATAACGTCAGTGACGCTCATCTGTACAGACCGCCACGCAAATACACCCACACACTCATGACACAGGGTCTGCTGGTATTCTGCTGCGGTGGTGAAGTTCAGTGACCAAGAAAACTTTGTGGAAAAGTGGTGTATTTTTAAGGGTCATCGCCTGCAAGATTTTTTTTTTTTTATTAAAATACTAGAGAAACAAAGTTTAACCGGGAACTTTGAGCTGTACTCTCCAGAGCAGAATGATTATCACAGATTTGGTTTATTTTGTATCTTCAGAATAAAATCCAAGTATGTATTACAAATCTCTTCAGCTTTGCCAGGTCCTGAACTCACAACATTTGCACTTAACCGGAGAAGTACTGACTTAGAGCTGGTTTCATGCTTAAACAGTGACAGGTTTTGACTATTTAGTGACCAGGACAAACTCTAAAACTCTGGGCACTTAGGGAATTGAGAATGGAGAGCCATTTAAGCATAAAATTGATATAGGTGATGTCAACCATTCAGCTCCACTAGTACTCAAATCTGAAGTACATTTACTCAATTTTGGTTAACTAGTGCAGGACTAGACTTTACTAGTGAGGCAAAAAGTCTCACTAATAGTACTAGTAGATTGAAAAATGTTCACTAGTACAACTCGTACGCATAATATGCTAATAAGAGGGCAGGGAAAAGCAAATTCAGGCTTCCCATTGACTTTTGGAAATATTACAACCAATCAGGGTGCTGGATTTGGTTATAATCACACCTACTTCATTTCAATTAGGTGTACTTGCACTACTAGTGAATCTTTTGGCTTTACTAGTACTACTAGTAAACTCAGTACAGTCTAATAGTACTACTAGTAATGCGAGAGTGGACCTTACTTGTAAAAATCTTCCACTAGTAGACAATTTTGTGTTGCCAGTAGGAATAGTAGATCTAAAAAAAAATACTAATAAAAACTTAAAGCTGTACTATTAGTAACAGTAACACAAAATTGTCTACTAGTAGAAATTTTTACTTTACTAGTAAGGTCTACTCACGCACCAATGCGCACAAAACCTTGATCTGTAAAACAAAATTCCTGTTTACTAGTAATGGTAGCTAACTCAAAAAATCTCACTAGTAGTACTAGTAGACTGTTTTCAGTCTACTAGTAGTACTAGTAAAGCCAAAAGATTCACTAGTAGTAGTAGCAGTAGACCTAATGCAAATAAAGTAGGAGGGATTACAACCAAATCCAGCACCCTGATTGGTGGTTTTGAAAGCCACTGGGTAACCTGAGTTTGCTTTTTCCGGCCCCTTATTATTATATGAGGCTTACTCTTAGTACTAATGAACATTTTTAAGTCTACTAGTAGTACTAGTAGACCCAAAACAGTCGACTAGAAGTACTAGTGACACTTTTTGCTTCACTGATAAAGTCTACTTGCGCACTTGTTGACCAAATTTGAGTACTAGTAGAGCTGAACTACGACTGATATCACAGATATCAATTTTATACCCAAGTGGCTTCCCATAATTGAGAATGTCACAGCAACATCTAATCTCTGCTTCATCCCAGACACTTGAGCTTTTGAATTTTGGACAATTTTACAGTTTGGTTCTTTAGAGTTCAAGGTTTCATGATGCAATGAAACAACAGATTTCAGCCAACCAATAATCTACTTGATTAGATCAGTCTGGTGATCCTCTGCCGCAGGTTTCAGACCAATTTTGGCACGGTCAAGAAGGGAGAAAAGGTAAAAAGATTTTGGTAATAGGTTTTTGAATTCCTGCCAGTGTCTCGTATTTGTGAAATGTTTGGCTTAAATTTAGCTTTAACCCTTTGACTGGCGTTGTAACCGTGCGGTTGACTTTTTGCCACCATACCACTGTATTTAAAACTCTGAAAAAACCCTGCTGTATATAATTATAAAAGTTTGAAAACTAGAAAATCGGAAGTGAATCATTGCTGCATAGCTCCTCAGAAATCTAACAATAAGAGCAAAAATCAGAGTTAGAAAAATCTTTTCACATATTTACAGATGCTATAACAATCATTATTTAGTTGAAGGAAATAAATTTGACGATAAAAAGTATATCTATGATTCCTCAGAAAATTGGGTTAAATACTAAATCTCTAAATTTTGCTCTCTGTGATGTTTTCATTCGAAATCAAAAATTTTGTTGCACAAATGAAAGAAATCCATTCACGCCCAGGATAACTCTTAACAGGCAAGCCAACCAGCTGGTTGACCAACATATCTGCTTCCCGATAAGGTAATCTGAAAAATAAAACCTGAAATGTTGCTAAATGAAGAGGCAGGAACACACCAACAAATAATTAGTTGCAAATGTATTTCTTAGTTTGGAAGTCAAAGGGTTAAGGAGTCAAAAGACATTTTCATTTACAAGTGTAACCACTTCTGTTTGCTTTAAATTTTGGTCTGATCTAAATCTGTGCAGCCTAGAAGAATCCTCTCCAGCAACTATCAGGATAAAATATGAGCTGGCTTTAGTCTCTTCTGGGTTTGTGTTTATTAATATAAAAGATGCTTTAACATTGCTGTTATCCCTCAGAGCTTTTTTATGAACTATCTCTGCAATAATACACTAACCTCATTAACTTCAAACCAGGAAATGAGGCAGAAACATAGATGGGTGTTCTGCTCCTAATTGTGAGAAAATCTGAGGGGAGAAGAATCCAAACATGGGAGTTAAATATAAAACCGTCTCTAAAAACAGCAGAGAGCTCTCAAAAGGTTCACAGCTGGGCTCGCGGCTGATGGCTCCACCTGCTCAAAACCTCCGCCCTCACGCCTCAAACAGACATCAAGACCGAAAAAGTAAGCGCGTGCTGAGTTCAGAAAAGTTTGGCACTAAAAAAAAAAAAGCTTAATTTCCAGTGTGAAGAGCCTTGGGTGATTTTTATTCCACACACAAAAACAGAGAAAATTATTTAGAGCAGCAATAATTTTAGAGTTGACAGCAAATCAATATCACCAAGGCTTGCGTTTTTTTGTTAGGAGTATTGTTTTTCATAAGATTTACTTTGCGTTTTTATGTCTTTATTACAGCAACAGCACAAGGGGTGGGGGCACTAGCTGGGGAAAGAGAGACTGGAAATGCAGGAAAGAAGCCAAAGGCAGCATCGAACCCAGTCTGAGAATTTCTGTATGTTATTTGTATTCAATATCCAACACAACATATGTAACAGTCAAAGTGTAACAAAGATAATACACTGAATAAGGGAATAGTTCAGGTTTTTTGAAGTGGGGCTGTGTGAAATACATGGCATGAGCCTGAACATGAGCCACAGTGTCACAGCTCAGTTCTCTCTCCGTTAAGAAATCTCAGGCAGATGCTAATGCTATACGTTGCTGCGCATGGTGCCAAACGTTTCACATAATTTAAAGAATTGTGGGAGAAAACAAGCCACAAAAACAGCGTAGGATCATCACACATTCTAATCAGTTTGTTCAAATCATCTACCAAGCCACTTTTATTAGGCACTATTTTCAGACACAGTAAATGTCAGATGAGATATGCTCCAGCCCCACTTGACCCCGAAAGGATAAACAATGTACTGGGGGTGTCCCGATACAACTTTTTCACCTCCGATACGATACTGATATTGCAGCCTTGAGTATTGGCCAATACCAATATCGATCCGATACGATATCAGCAGGAATCATACATACTTTTATTACTTATTTTGTAGTATGGACTGTAAGAAAAGGCTTGATCAAGTGAGATTACTCAAAAACACAACAGTGGTCAGCAATAGTAGGTATGAGAAAAACTGACCCATTTGTTATTAACCAATGGGTTAAATAAATTTTAACCTTTAACATAAGAATATACTACAACTAAATTAAAAAAAATAAAAAATAAATTAGAAGAGCCTGAAAAGTAACCTCAATAAATCAGATAAAAACCAAAACATATATTTTAAATTGCAAAATAACCACTGTGTTTAACTTAAACATAAGCATATTCTACAACTGAATTAAATAAATAAAAAATAATGTAGAATGGACTGCTTGTATCAGAGAGCTAATTTCGGAAATTTTAGATGCAGGCCGATATTATCCATATTTGTTTTGTTGCTGATATTGGACCGATATCCAATATCAATTTCGGATCGGGACACCCCTACAATATACAACACTAAATGTCCTTTTACTTGCATAAATAAAATAGCAGAACTTAATTGAATTATACGTTTAACTCATTAGATTAAGTATTGCTAATTGCTATTGAGCACAAACCTCCTAACCTCAGATTTTATTTTTCATAAATCATTTCGAAATCATTGACGAAAATGGTCCTATCTGGCAATGTTAAAGAATCGTTAAAAAAATTTCCTGGATCCAGACGGTGATCCGGATCACCCCCAAAATTTAATCAGGTCTTCCATATCCCATTTCCGACGATTCCTGAAAATTTCATCCAAATCCGTTCAGAACTTTTTAAGTTATTTCAAACACAAACAAACAAACAGACAGACAAACAGATAAACTCCGGCAAAAATATAACCTCCTTGGCGGAGGAAAATATTACACACAATTATTTATAAAATGGCCAATAAAACGTCAAAATATGTAAAACTATGTTCAGAAACTCATCAAACTACGCTTCAAAAATATACCGCAGTAAGATTTGACAAATATACAAGGTATATTCAAGACATGGTATTTTAACTTAAAAACTACCATACAAACTACACTTTCAAAAAGTTATATATTGTTATATATCATTTCCGTTGGTCACATTTCATGTTGGTGAGTGGGTTATATAAGTTTTACACCAAATAAAAGTTCAAAATTAATATGTAATAAGGACAATAATCACTGGTCATTCACTGGCCGAGCATTTTTTTATTTGCTGAAAAATGGCATTCTGGAGATAAGAGGTTAGCGACGATTTGAATTTTAACTTCACATAACTGTTGATAACAGTTGGTTATGAGGTAAATTTTAATGTGACCCTCTTGGTGACCAAAGTTGCCCGCCCTTGCTTTAGTGCTATATTTGGCTAATGCCTTAACCCTCGCAACTCCAAGCCATTTTCTGCACGTAAAACCCTTAAACTTTTCAAGCAACAAGTTAAAGGCTTCTGTTCATGGCTATTAGAACATCTATGCTGTACTACTGTCAGATTGATGTAGTAAAAGTTGTTTGACAAAAGAGAAAAAAAACAAAAAATTAAATCTAAACTCAAACTTAACAGAACTTAAAAAAATCACACACAAATCAATGACGAATAAGACTTCCAACCGTCCATTATCTATACCAGCTGTCACTTTCCCACTCTTGGTAGCAGAGTCTATAGCGAATGACAGATGGTCACATCATATTGCTCTCATTGCTCTCAAAATTAATTAATTAAATTATTTATTTATTTATGTAAAAGGGACAATGCACATTAATGAACATACATTCAGGAAGCAATAGATGTAAATATGCCGGATTATAGCATCAATGCTAATTTGCATCCGCAGTCCCTAGGCAGGTAATACGAAGACATGATGCCAAAGACGCATAAAGTCTGTGAATACAGGACTGATTGAACTGAATTGAATTATTTTAGGATCTGACAGGTAACTTTTATCGCTCTTGCTGAACTTTGGTTACTCCTGATTGGATACTGCCTTCAGGAAAACAAAAAAAGTTGGACTTGCGAGCATTTGATTGGTCAATAAACTGAAAAGAAAAGAACTCAATTCTTTCTGCCATTTTCAAGGCATAATATGTTACCAGTTTTTCCATGAAGGAGACGGGAAACACACTAAAGATACGTTAAACTTGAAGTTGAAAAAGCACAATATTGGCTGTTTAATAAAGCAACCATAGCAAGTGTTTTTAAAGCACACATGAAGATATCGTAATGATGTTACAAGTGTGTATACAGCAAAATGTTTAAAATGGGTGCATTAGCTTCTCCCTGCAGTAAGAATAAAGTCTGTTGCTCTGATAGGGTTAATGTCAGATCAATTTAAACAGGATTATGCAAACAGCGACTCCCACTGGGACTCCTCTCATGGTTAACTTACACCACAGTGTCTTTGCTTTACTCCTAATTTACTAAAGTCTTCACATCCGTGCATCACATCACCGTCTATTCAACGTGAAAGTAAAATAAATGAATAAAAAGTATGCTGTTTGAGCTCGCCAAATGGCAGGTGAAAGGCCGAGCGAAATGGAAGGAAGGAGGGAAGGAGGGAAGCAAGCAGGTGAGACAAGGAGACAGGGGGAGAGAGGGAAGGAGACAGAAATAGAGGAGAGCAGATAAAGAGAGGGGAGAGGATGTGGTGAGGAAGCGGAGCGTAGTGGAGCCGGCCGCTGGGACTGTGAGGAATGAGCTGGCTGTGCTATAGGAGGCCTTAATGAGCATTCTCTCTAAACCCTGGAGAGTCTCTCTGCGCCTCTCACCCAATCTCTGTCTTTTCTCACAGCCAACAAGGTACAGGCGCACACACACACGCACACACTGGAAAAAAGAGCAGGCAGCACGGGGCCGTATGTGCACCATCACACAATGTAAGGACGGGAAGATCTGGACCCACGCAAGGAGACAACCAGAGGGCGAGATGGGCAGATTTTACTGATTTATGTTTTATAAAGCAGAAGAGGATGTCATGACTTCATAATTGGATCACAAGTCAGGTAATACTAAAGGTTTGTATGGATTATTAACGTGATTTATGATTCTGGAGGCAAGAAAACCATCTTAGGCAAATGGCAAAACAGATTTTTAGTTTCAGAAAGAAAGTTTTAGATGTTTAGTTGATTGTTGTAATAATGTATAATCTAATCTACACCTATAAATTAAGGGTTAAATTCTAGTGCTCAAACCTATAACATTGAATTATTTTGTCTGTAGTTTTTTTTTTTCTTTTTTATTAATAAGCATCATTTTAAAAAGTTTTGCATGCTACGAAACTGCGAGGCCATCACATTCAATCCCCCATCTTATGTGCTCCCACTTCAAAATATGACTAAGTTTAATATCATAATAATCTGAACTTCTTTGTCTTACATTTTGAAATAAAATGTTTTGAGCTGTGTTCTAAATTTGACAATTTCAGACTTTGGCACGAGGCTCTAAAAATGATAACGTTTGCTCCAAATTTACTCCAAACAGACAAAAACACAAACTCCAGGACATGATGGACTATGTTCCAAATCATGACAAACTACGCTTCATAATATGAAAAACTTTACTTGAACATATGACAAACTCTGCTCCATAATATGGAAAACTACATTATATCATCAAAACATCACAAAATTACTTTCAAAAATGCTTCATTGCATAATAAGTTATATAATGATACACCATGTTCAAAAAATAAACTGTCATGAAATTCATCAAACTACACAACAAACTAGAAAAGCACTCAGAGAGCGCAGACCCCCGCCAAGCAGCTTCGGTCCACTTTGGCGAAAATGGTCCTATCTGGCAATGTTAAAGAATCGTTAAAAAAATTCCTGGATCCAGACGGTGATCCGGATCACCCCCAAAATTTAATCAGGTCTTCCATATCCCATTTCCGACGATTCCTGAAAATTTCATCCAAATCCGTTCAGAACTTTTTAAGTTATTTTGAACACAAACAAACAAACAGACAGATAAACGCCAGCAAAAATATAACCTCCTTGGCGGAGGAAAATATTACACACAATTATTTATAAAATGGCCAATAAAACTTCAAAATATGTAAAACTATGTTCAGAAACTCATCAAACTATGCTTCAAAAATATACCGCAGTAAGATTTGACAAATATACAAGGTATATTCAAGACATGGTATTTTAACTTAAAAACTACCATACAAACTACACTTTCAAAAAGTTATATATTGTGCCTAAAATATATATAAAGCAGTTTAAATATGACAAACTACATTACAAAGTATGAAAAAGTACATCCTGACATTTATATGTA